>CM030325.1:1023904861-1024294983 GCA_002915635.3 Ambystoma mexicanum | reverse complement strand
AAAAATTAATTGGATGTTCAATCTGTCTCGTGTTCCCTGTTATAGCGCCTAGATGCCGTAGGGCTGTTGTTGCTTTACAAGCACAGCAGAGGAGAATAGAATAGCATTGTGAAAAGAAAAAAAAAATTTGGCAATCCCCAATCACATACTAAAACTTCTCAGGAAAATTAAAAACGTTCTCATTGTATTGGTGATTTGCCTTGAAGTAGTTTGAAGTTTCATACACGCATGAACTAACTGTGCGAGTGAAGGAGGGCTGACACATCACACAAGGCCCTGAGAGATGCCCGCAACCCCGCAGGGCTTGTAAGTCCCCTCGCAGCAGTGGGGTATGGTGGAGAGTTGGTGATCCCTGAGCCAATGTTACAGAAATAAGCAATACCTATTTATTTATTTGTGTACTTCCAATGTCGATAGGTTCTCCAGACAAAAGAGAATATGTACGTTTCCCATCTCTAGCGTCGTTGTCCTGCCAAGGTTACACATATACAAACAAGTATTTCCAGGTGACCAGGCACGGTGGAATGCAGCTCCCTTTGAGCATCAGGGATTCAGATAGGGGTGGAAGGAATGGGGGACCCTGTGGGTGCTCCATGGTGAGAGAGGAGGCGAGGAGAGAGGCAATGTCAGCTTGCACGCTTAGTGGCCCACAATGTGTAGCTCACTTTATGAAGGTTCATCAGTAAATAAAAACGTGGTTAAAATCACACTTAGCTCTCATCAAAATCCTTCTTAACATAAGTGGAATGCGCTGCCTGTTATTTAGTGACAATTAATATAACAGTGTTTAAAAAAAACAAAAAAAAAAAAACATGGATTAACGTCCCATCAAAGAGTTCAAGTTTCCTTTCAAACACTTCTGCTAGATGCATTTTTCTCAAAGTGTTTTCATCAGGTACTTACAGCTTACAGCTGTTGCACATATACGCTTCTGCAAGTACAGCACCAAGGAGAAAAACAAACAAAATATATGGGATTTCTTAGAAGGCGTGTTTACCGCAACCTCTGGAAGATCCTGTATGGTGTTCTTTTAAGGTTGTGTGTATTTTTAAATTCTGCCAGAAAGACTTTCATGAAAATATGAGTACATCGATTTCTTTTGAAACTACACGTCGAGTGAACCCGCAGGCAATCAAATAGTGCAAACACAAATGAGCAGAACTGTTCAGCAGCAAGGTAAGTGGGCGACTCTAGACAGGAGTTTTAACATATTTTTCTGAAAAAATAAATCCCGCCATAAAATGTATGTGTTGGACTTTTATCAACAAAGTAACTGGACAACTTTAGTTATAAGCCTCGATTTAATGTGTTGTAAACATTGCTAGCAAATTCTCAGATGGAAACCTCCAGAAAATAGATTATAATTATTCTTTGGAGTTTCCTACTAAGGCAGGAGCAACAGAAAACAAGTATTGCTGATAGATGGGAAATCGGTTTTCTTAGTTGGCTGATAAAAAAAAATAAAAAAAAAAAAAAAATACTTTAGCAGCACTCCTCTTTTTCTGCTTGAATGTTGTGGGTTTTGAAAAACCCAAACTCTCCTTTCGACACCGATGCAAATGTAGTATTTTATATGTTTAAAAAAAAGAAAAAAAAAAATCACAGTTTCACCAATTTGGCAAAGTGTAGTACACATTGGCCTGATTCAGATAGTTTTGCCATGTGAATCAGGTCCGATATCCTGAAATGGTCAAAAGCAAACTTGAAGCAATTCCACACACCCCCATTAGTTTCTCATTGGTGTTAATTGTTTCAAAGTATAATGCTATTTTCTCATCATCCGATTTGTAATGCACCCATGTAAGGCTCAAACAACGCACACCTAATGCCTGCATACAGTGGATGGAGGCTTAACGTGGTGATATATTTGGGAGGATTGGTTGAGTTGTGGCATTGTTTACAATCAATCAAGGATTGGAAGACGCCTATGTATTGGGAACTGATTTCAAGCAAGTCCAGACTACACAATGGTTTCATATACATGCTGCCAATGGGTACGACCACCTGAATTTGGATCATTGTCAGTCCTGTGACATTACACAGCAAGGTGTGAAAAAGATGTGAGTTGAATAATATGCCACCCTCTCCCAAAAGCAACACTGACACTTTCTTGCCTCCCAAATCAGGATTAGCAACCTGGAGCAGGGGAGCAGCAAATCAGGTTCTGTGCATTGCAGGCTGTAACTGCTAATCTCAGCCCACGTTCCATCGAACCTAGAGGGTGCCACAATCTTCTTCCCAACCTCCTGTTTCCTTAATTTCATAATTCTTTTAGAAACCACGACCACCTGCCCCCGCCCAGCGCCAGTTACCTGATTGTGGCGGTGGTGATGCCTACTGCCACTGAGCTTCACTCTGTCTCCCTTTGATGGCTGCCATGGTAATGGAAGAGGGGCTCCTTAGGAGAGTCTTATGGCGGCCATCTTGTGTCAGTATTTTTATTTAAGGAATGGGACGTGCGCAGTGTCCCGTTCCTTGAATGAAAATAAATATTTCTTAACACCTGGGTTTCTGCATCGGAAACACGGGGTGCTAATAGCATTAACACCCATACTGTGTGTTATCGGCCTGGGACCCTCTTTAACTCTGGCCCCGGGCCAATAACACCCAATCCGGTCCGCCGGATTGAGTGTTAATGCTCGGAAATTGGTTTTCCCAACTCTCCTCAAAACCTTTTATCCAGGGCTCTTTTTGAAAACTGACATGTTACACAGATCTACGTGCCCTGCCCCAAAAAGTTCCATGCCGGCTCACGCTCCACTTAGAGACAGATTCACCTTGTGGTCTGCCATCTCTTGGATGTGGTGCCACTGGGCTGGAAATGCACAGCTGGCATAAAGTCTGCAGAACACTAGTGGTGTTTTTTCTTAAAGTCATTGAGGATCTTGCAAAAACAAGACTGCCAAGAGTAAAACTCTAAACCAAGCTACACGCGTTGATCTATGGAGGCTATAAACACTGAAGCCGCATAACACCATGCAGAAACTCCCGGCCTTACGTACAGATACAACTACAATTGTACAACACATAAAACTGAAGTGAAAATAAGAACTCCCAAAACAGTTCATTTTTATTTTTATTATTATTATTTTTTTAAGTGGAGTATATTCCTGCAAACCATTTCCATATAAATAGGGTCCCATGTTCTCCTCATATGAACCCCTCAAAAACCCTTGCACAATAGACACCCCAGAAGTGCTGAAATTGCCAGGGGGTGAAAGCATTTCTTCACAGAGAGAGGGTTTTAATTGCTCGGTATTTCAGGCCCACGCTCCACCTCCTGCAACACGATCATTTTTATGTAAATGAGAAGCAGAGGGAGTAAGTAGAACGAAGCGGGCAGTCCATAAAGAACAATGGTCATTTAATGGTCCAAAGTTATGAGCAGAAAGAAAGAGGTCAGAAATCAGAGAAAGTCATTAGCATATAGAGCAAGATATTAGGAGTAAAAAAGGGGAGCCAGTGAAATGGGGAGCATTAATCAGGAAGAGGCTCTTTGAGATAAGCCTGCACAAACCAGGATAGTGCAGCGTAAGATCTCAAACAAAGCAATGTTTTTAGTGAAGGCAAAAACTAGAACAGGGAGACTCGGAGGTGGTACTTTAGTTAAAGAAGAGTATTACATTTTGAGTCATCTTAATCAGCACATCTCTCAATCTCTAGATGTCTATCTATCTGTATCTGCCTATCTATGCATCTATCTGTCTATCTATCTATCTATCTATCTATCTATCTATCTATCTATCTATCTATCTATCTATCTATCTATCTATCTATCTATCTATGCATCTATCTATCTATCTGTCTGTCTATCTATCTATCTATCTATCTATCTAGTGCATCTATCTATCTATCTATCTATCTATCTATCTATCTATCTATCTATCTATCTATCTATCTATCTATCTATCTATCTATCTATCTATCTATCTATCTATCTATCTATCTATCTATCTATCTATCTATCTATCTATCTATCTATCTATGCATCTATCTATCTATCTATGCATCTATCTATCTATCTATCTATCTATCTATCTATCTATCTATCTATCTATCTATCTATCTATCTATCTATCTATCTATCTATCTATCTATCTATCTATCTATCTATCTATCTATCTATCTATCTATCTATCTATCTATCTATCTATCTATCTATCTATCTATCTATCTATCTATCTATCTATCTATCTATGCATCTATCTATCTATCTATCTATCTATCTATCTATCTATCTATCTATCTATGCATCTATCTATCTATCTATCTATCTATCTATCTATCTATCTATCTATCTATCTATCTATCTATCTATCTATCTATCTATCTATCTATCTATCTATCTATCTATCTATCTATCTATGCATCTATCTATCTATCTATCTATCTATCTATCTATCTTCTGTCTGTCTATCTGTCTGTCTGTCTGTCTATCTATCTATCTATCTATGTCATCTATCTATCTATCTATCTATCTATCTATCTATCTATCTATCTATCTATCTATGCATCTATCTATCTATCTATGCATCTCTATCTATCTATCTATCTATCTATCTATCTATCTATCTGTCTGTCTGTCCGTCCGTCCGTCCGTCCGTCCGTCCGTCCGTCCGTCTGTCTGTCTGTCTGTCTGTCTGTCTGTCTGTCTATCTATCTATCTATCTATCTATCTATCTATCTATCTATCTATCTATCTATCTATCTATCTATTTGTCTGTCTATCTTAATGTCTGAATACATAAGCAAGCAGTGATGGGCTGTGTTGCCTACAAACAGTCTGCCAGACTGAGGTAATTGCCTGAGTAATGTGACATATGCTACCAAAAGCAGTAGAGCTAAGACCAACCGGTACTGCTCACCACAAAGTTAATTTTTGCCATTTGCATTCCGACATAAGGTCCAGGCTAGCGATTGTTCCTTTTTGTCTGTGGGCTGGTTGGAAGTTTTGTGCCAAGAGCACATTTGTTTTACTTTTTATCTTTAATAAAACGATAAAACAAAATGGCTGCCATGGAAAGGGCAAAGGGAGCTATTGCAATTGATTATGTTCTTGTTACATGGCATCAAGGAACACGACGCTAAAGGCGCAATGAGGAGAGAGTGGTTGGAGGAACAGGGGCACTGATATTTGAGATTACAGTTCGTTAGGGTGGAAGTCAGTATGGAAAGGGAAAGCCAGCCCAGCAATGACAATGTGATCAGCCCTCAGGCTGCTTGAAATGGTGTCTTTGACCAAGGAATAATGGCCACTTTAGGAGGCGCCTGATTGACTGTCGCAAACTGAGTGATATGATAGGTTATTTATAACTCTCTTAATACCCTGTGGTTTCTAAGCACAGACTCAGGGATCCAACCTATGTTGCTCCGTGTCGTCTTGCTTCCAAGGTGAGCACGTTGCTACTGAGCTATCCTCCCGAGTGTGGGATAACCATCTACATATACTGTTATAAGTAAAGACATACAGGAAGCTACTTGTGATGTAATAGGGCGTGAACATTGCCGGCATACTTTAGTGTCCCTTTCACCAAAGTATTCTTCATTGAAATGGTGAGTATATTTTTATTAATGTATATTATGTAGGTGGCGAAAGAAAACATTTTTTTTTCACACATTCTTTTAATTCAAGGCCAAATAGGGAGTGCTGTACACATATTGTAAACAACATTACAGAGTGAAAATCCAAGTTATCTATAATATATGTGTATGTATGTGATTATTTTAAGCTTTGTTGGCTCATACTGCTGCATAAAAGCATCATATAGTTAACAGAAAGTGTATTGTATTTTTGAAGTGTCTTCAATAACATTGCATTATGACATAATTCCTTTGAATTATTTATTTAGTCATTTATTTATTTAAATATGCATTTCACCAAATCTGGCTTTATATATTACAAACATATACATCATATTAAGTTACATAGATCAATCACTAAAAACAATACAAAACTCTCACTTAAACGACTAACATACCTCAAGACACATTTTGTAAGATCATTAAAATTAACTCATACAATTTCATCATATGAAAAATCAGATTAATATTGTTACCTTCTAGAAAACACTGCCATGCCACTTCAATCTCATCTAGGGAACTAAAGTAGTTATTTTGTTTCAAGTATCAATATTGCAACTTAATAAGGCTTTCACAATAGCATAACAGATGTTTAGCAGTTTCAATGTTTGCAGTCCCACATAGCCTACATTGTCTTACATTTCTTGCAATACCAAGTGTGGCACCAACAATTTCCATTGTATTACATTTAATAAATGTGAAGAGCATATAGGACCTAACCGTATTAGAATGCAGAAATGCATATTGGTATTTTTGTTTTTTTGGTATCTATTCTCCAATATTGTAAACATTGACCACCAGTTGCCTTAGAGGCTAAATAAATCACATCTCTCTCCTTAGCAGAGTTGTAAATAGACATTTTAAGGAGACACTTTGCCTTAGCGTGGGAATAGTACAGACAACTAGTGGCATTCTCTTTCGCCCATTTCCCGTAAATCAGATATAATGAATGAGTAAATCAATTTTAGGCTATAATAGTTTTCTCCCTGGTTAAACATTGTCATCAAGTCAACCTCAAATGTATTATTATTAAGAGTACATAATTTCACAAATAGCATGGCAGTTTTATATTAAAAGATATCACTAGTATATCTAAAATCGCATTCCAATAAAATATATTTACAGGATACAGCGGTTGGAAGTCTAAAATGTTTCCATCAAACATACACATTTCCTTTCAAAACTTTCTCCCAAAACATACATGCAAGTGTCACCAGTACTTACCCTAGAGAACCATTGCAGACACTGGGATTAAGGATTATGTGCTGTCAACTCATAAACACATGTTTTTGCTTCTACCTCTAACTCTGCCCTACTCACCCCCTCTTTCTTCTGCAGAACCATGCATAAAACAGCTGCCTATACATAGATTGCAGAGATGCAACACAGAAGGCGGCCTTACCATACACTGCATGAGTTATTGAAAAGGACTGTCGACGACTTTCAAAATGTGGCAACAATCATCAAAACAGCTCTAAACACATGGACATAGAAACTAGATGTGTGTCTGAGCCTTCAGGTCAAACAAACACATTGCATCAATTGCTAAAGTACATGATTGCCAAAAACATCAATACTGTAATACAGAACTCTTAAGTGGAATACATTGATGATGGCATGTGTATTAAAAGGAACGCAGGATGCTAATGTTCCTCTTTCTCTCGAATTGTGGTAACATGTTGCAAAGTTAGCAACATTGTATTAAAGGCCTGTGGATATATGCTTTAAAAAACTGCCACTTTTTTAAGTGGTAACTTTGAACATGCTTGCATGAGAGCGTCTGCATGCAAACACATTTGACTTAAAGTAAAAAAAAAAAAATCCTAGTTATATTATTCAATTGTTTGTTTATACTGCAGCTATTGCAATATATGAGTTCCTAAGCGCGACGCAGGATTGGACCCTCTGTTGCTCGGTGTAAGCTTGTATCCAAGACGAGCAGCATTGCCCCTGTGCTATCCTTCTTTGCTTCAATGGTCCCAAATTCCCATGTATACATGCATGGGTTCAGGATACAGTGTTTGTACTGCTCACTTAAAATATGAAACCATGTCATAACCAAACAAAAAACACTTCAAATAAATCGAGGTCACAAATTAACTCACAGATCCATGAGTGTTGGTTGTGATATGTTGCGCTAGTCTAGGGTCCGCAGCGAGATGCACTGCACACATCACACACCATGCTGCCCGAAGGAAAGCACTGTTAAGTGACACTATTATATATTCATATGAATGTTTTCCTATTTTAACCAGCAACATGGTTACATAAAGATGTTGCTATATATTCAGTACTCATCGAATGATCGAATCTATGTATCTTCAGATTTGATGATCTAGATGGAGGTCAGAACCCGTAGACTCCTCAATATTCAAGTTACACAGACACTTAGTGCTTCCACAGCATTTAAACCTTGATGGTGGGTGAGTGCTACCATGACATCCCACATGGAGTAACGCGTGCCCTTGCATTCCAAAACCAGGTTTGGGCTGCGCGTGTGGGCATATGATTCAGGTATCAGTTGATCACTGAGCTGCAGACTCCTGTTCCTATTCCAAATGATGCTCCTGCTCAGCATGTCAACATTACTATCCTGCTCACTGAATGATGCTCCTGCTCAGCATGTCAACATTACTATCCTGCTCACTGAATGATGCTCCTGCTCAGCATGTCAACATTACTATCCTGCTCACTGCATATCCCAATATACCAAGACTCAGCAAAGCAGAGAGCAGAAAAAGCTACCCCACAATTGATAAAAACATCATTTTCACCTGGGCACGTGACCCCTTACTTCTGATTATTTTTCCCATCAGGATAACCCCATCATTTACATGTACAAAGAAATATACACACTTAGCAGCTAGTCCTCCACGTACACATATGCCAGGCCTACTGAATCTAGTCAAAGTTGCTTAATTACCTATATTCCCAAATGCATAACTAACAGCTAGCTATTGCCGGCATAGCATGAGATGTCTAGTGTCCTTGATCCCTCTGCACTCTCTTTCTCTCTGTGTCAACTCCAGAGCAAAGCACACATACTTTGAAGGAGAGAGATACTGTGGGTGTGTTCATGGGATTGATTGATTGATTGATTGATTGATTGATTGATTGATTGATTGATATTGTATTTCTATCGCGCTCATACACAAGTGTTTCAGAGCGCGACCAGGCAGGGAAAGGGAACAGGGGAGAACAAAAACAACGATCTTACTAGGCCCAGTGACATTGAGAACGTGCAAGTGCAGCGTAGAGGGAGAAGGGGGAGAGGTGCATGGAAGGGGGAACAAAAGGAGAGTGCGGAGCGAGAAGGAAAAAAACAAAAATAATAATAAAATAATAAATAAAAAGGCAACAAACAATGGGAGTGCAGCCAGCAAGTGGCAAGTGTTGGGTTTATGGCAGCAGGCCGTGTAGTTCTGAAAGCGCAGGAAGAAAAGGGGAGGGCTGTATGGGTACAGATACACACCCCAGTGCATGGGGTGGCCTGGAGGCAGTGCGTAAGGGTGGCAGGGTGAGCAGGTACCTGGGCCCATAGGACAGAGGGTGGCCAGGTGCATGTTGCCGAGGGAGAGTAGAATTAACAGGAGAGAGGGGAGGAGAAGGCGGAAGGCAAAGAGGAAGGTTTTGAGAGCATGAGAGCAGCAGCGGTGCAAGCATCACCCGAGGTGCGGACCCGAGGTTTAGAGATATACATTGTCACTGCAGGTGCACTACAGGAATGTTGATAGGGCAGTGTGCTCAGACTGCTCCTTTTAGGGCTGGCGATGTATTAGGATGTAGCCTCTGCATAAGGGTGCTCGGGGTCTGACAGACCTTATAAGGGACTGTAGGATCAGGCTGCAGGATGTACAACTGTAATCGTCCTCTCCTTTTTTTGTTAAATATTAGTGTCTGGGTGCAGGGTAATAGCATTGCTGCAAAATTCAACATGGCCTTCTCGCTCAGAGATGAAACACATTATTGCTTTTAATAAGAAACTATGATGTGTTCATCTTCAAAGAAGCTATCAAAAGGGCATTCTTTTAATTTTACGGATATAATAAACTGCCTCTTTAAAAACATTACAGTGTTCATTTCTAATGGTTACCCTCAGAATATATTGTAGAAATAATATGGTTGTTACAATTACAAGAATATTATAAAAAAAACTTTAACAAAACACATACATGAGTTTCTGGGGGAAGGTTATCATTGCAAAGCAGATAGTCTGCTGTATTCCAATTGTATGATGTTGAAATACCCCAAGACAAAAGGGTGTGGACTAGTAGCACCAATGTGGGCTCTTGGCTGATTCGCATAAAACCAAAGAACATTTTGGGAGCCACACACTGATTGACCAGCAATATTAATATGTATCTATGATAAACAAGTTGCACGATTGAATCACTGAGGACATAATGCACACTGGGCTATGTGCTCAAGTTGCTTTTCACAACATACAACCTAACATTAAAACGTTTGAACCATGAACCGTATACACTCATTCTGGCAGCGTATGGGTCTTAATGTAAGGATAAAATGGCTGTTCTATCTACCACTCTGCTGAGGTCTCCCCTGCCCCTCATTTAAAAAGATAATGTTCCACGGGTGTGTAGGGGGAGCTGTGGGGTGTGGCAGTCCCTGGAAGCGAAGAAAGCCTTGCTGTTTTTTTTTGGAGAAGCCG
The DNA here is from genome assembly GCA_002915635.3 of Ambystoma mexicanum. Taxonomy (NCBI): domain Eukaryota; kingdom Metazoa; phylum Chordata; class Amphibia; order Caudata; family Ambystomatidae; genus Ambystoma; species Ambystoma mexicanum. Next base: position 1,024,284,734 of record CM030325.1, on the reverse strand, counting down.
CGTCACAGGATAAGGAGGTGTGCATGCATGCACGGGTGAAAAGGCACACCATCTTTAGAGAATTATTTGTAACGGATGTAGGGATGCAAGTCTGTATGTTTTAACAAAACCACAAACGTTACTTGCAAAACGTCACTGTTGTATATCATTTGTCACAACGAAAATGGCAGAAGCTTGAATTATCTGTGAATGCTTATTGTGATTGAATCATGGCAAAAGAGAAGAGTTTCTAGCCATGGTGGGTAGTCGCACTGTTTAAATCCCATTATGTTTGAATTCATCCAGTTTCTTTCATTGAATGTTATGTTATGTTATGTTGTTAAAGGTACTCTGGCAGATCTGTAAACAGGAAGGAGGGCGTGTAGGGTTAGTCGGGAGAAGGGCAGTCTGTCCTAGTGGGAGAGTTGGGGTGTTGTTGGCAGCTTCAGCTTGTTATACACTGACTGCTGGGGGTTGGTGCAAGTATCGGATCGGGCGAGAGTTTGTGTGCTGTAAGTTCTGTTTAAGTGTTGTTGATGAGGTGTGGTAAAGTGCGTGCGGATTGCTGGGAGAGAAATGGTTGTGTGTCCTGGTTATTATTATTGTTTCCCAGTTTGAAGTAGAACACTACTCAATTGATATCTCAGTGATATTTTTCATACGATTGTGAGTTAATGACATTTTTAATTCTCAAAAGACCTATCGCTTCGGATCAATATGCCAGCAACATGTCCAATCTATCGCACTGTATGATTCTTTCAATGTCTGTAATAAGGGAAACAGGGTGAACATGTCTCCAACGAAGCCTTGATTGTACTTGCAAAATAAGGGGTGAAATCAAAGCTCATCACATTGTCTGGCCCTTCTAAATTTCTGCCACTCTGCTTTTATGCTGCGCCAACTCACCACTGTAGTAGTTTCCAAGCACCTGATCCTTGTCCATGGCATTTTATGCCCCTGCATGCTTAGGGGAATTGTGAGAAAAACCGAGGAATTCAAAAGGGGAGAGTGGAAGGAGAAGACTTGCAGAAAACAATTAGTATTTAGCGAAAGGTCATTATTTTTTAGAAGTAACTAGGCCCTTTCAAGTAACATGTCTGGTTGATTGTAATTTCGGATGTATTTTATACCTGTGGCTACATCATAGCGCCTAGTGTAAGCGTTTAATGATGCCATTACCATGGCAGCTGGACGACAGCCTAGTTTCCATGGTAATTAAATTGAGTAAGGAGGCCACAGATGTGTTAGATTCGAAAAAGCCTGTACAGAAAATGATTAAACCTGGTGATTCAGACGTCACTATTCAATTTATGAAAGAACATGTGTATATACATACAATGGAGGCTGCAGGCAAGAGCATCATGTGTCTTTAGATTGCAATAATCGTTGCCATGAATTAATCACCGTGGATGTAACACACGTGTAATAAATGTGTCATTACACATGTAAGTGCCCAATTCTTTCAGCACCAATGGCGGCAGAAGCTTATCTGTTACCACTTGTACATCAGCCCTATCACACCGTCAGAGAGACACGTGGTTTTTAGTTCTGGTTATTGTTAGAAATATCATTCGATTTGTACACATGTGTTTAGTGCACCGTGTGTCTCCGAGCAGAACCCTTCATTACTGACACTTAATGCGATCTAGGTCCAATTTATCAAAGGCTTCTGCAGAATTGGAAGCTCTGTTTTCTGGAAACCCTGAATATGAGTGAATAGAGATATTCGTTTGGGCCCAGTGACTTAGAATGGCTAGGGGTACTTATCACTGCTCAGAATTCCTCTAATCTTTGTATATACATCTGTATGTATGTATGTGTGTATGCTTGTCCGGCTATAGAAATCCACACCGTTGAACCCACATCTACCAAATTGTGCATGGAGTTCTCATTTATCTGGGGCAAGATTGTTGTCTATGTTCGGATGCAAAAAATGTACTCCGTAGACACCCTCATTTCCTGAATCCCACCCCAATTAACTACAATAGGTACTAGAAGGAGGCACAATTTGAAAAAGTATCTGAAGCAAAATGTTCAATATGTTGGTTATTCCTTTAAAATGCATTAATACTGTATACAGTTCGAAACTGTTTATTAAAGCATTTTTAAAGGGGATAAAAAAAAGATGTTTTATAAGGCCACTCCAAATATGGGAAATGGCAAGGTAACAGTTTACTTAAGTTCATTCAGGAGATGAGAGCACAATCAATCAATCTTCCATGGACATTTTCTCAAATGTGCTCAAGCCATTAAGTGACTGAAACATGCCGCACAAAAAACATCACTTGGAAAAGCTCCATCTGATGCAAAGCGAAAATCAATATCAAGAGTTTCTAAAATACAACAAACAGCAGCACAACTTGCCCACCAGAGGTCAAGAGCAACTTTCTCCAGGGTAAATGAGATGCCAGAGCAAACTGAAGCAAGAATTGCTGACATCAGGACAAGAGCAACATCCTCCAGGACTTATGAGGCACCAGAGCAAAGTAAAGCAAGACTTGCTGATATGAGGACAAGAGCAACATCGTCCAGGACACATGAGACACCAGAGCAATCTGAAGCAAGACTTGCCAACCAGAGAACAAGAGCAGCGTTCTCCAGAGTAAATGAGATGCCAGGGCAAACTGAAGCAAGACTTGCTGACAGGGGACAAGAGCAACATCCTCCAGGGTACACGAGACGCCAGAGAAAACTGAGCAAGATTTGCTGACAAGAGGACATGAGCAACATCCTCCAGGGCACATGAGATGTCCGAGCAAACTAAAGCAAGGCGTGCTGACATGAGGACATGAGCAACATCCTCCATGGTGCATGACATACCAGAGGAAACTGACGCAAGACTTGTTGACAAGAAGAAAAAAGAAGCAGCATCCTCCAGGGTACATGAGGCACCAGAGCAAATTGAAGCAAGACTTGCCGACAAGAGGACAAGAGCAGTATCCGCCAGGGCACATAAGACACCAGAGCAAATTGAAGCAAGACTTGCCAACAAGAGGAGTAGAGCTACATACTCCCGGGCAAATGAGAGACAGGAGCAAGCTGACTCAAGCCTTACTGACATGAAGACAAGAGCAACATCCTCCAGGGCACATGAGATACCAGAGCAAACTGAAGCAAGAAACATCCTCAAGGCACATGAGACACCAGAGGAAACTAAAGCAAGACTTGTCGACAAGAGGACAAGAGCAACATCCTGCAGGGCACATGAGCTGTCTGAGCAAACTGAAGCAAGACGTGCTGACATGAGGACATGAGCAACATCCTCCAGGGCGCATGAGATACCAGAGGAAACTGACACAAGACTTGTTGACAAGAAGAAAAAAGAAGCAGCATCCTCCAGGGTACATGAGGCACCAGAGCAAATTGAAGCAAGACTTGCCGACAAGAGGACAAGAGCAACATACTCCAGGGCACATATGAGACAAGAGCAAGCTGAAGCAAGCCTTGCTGACATGAAGGCAAGCACAACATCCTCCAGGGTGCATGAGATACCAGAGGAAACCGACACAAGACTTATTGACAAGAAGACAAGAGCAGTATCCGCCAGGGCACATAAGACACCAGAGCAAATTGAAGCAAGACTTGCCGACAAAAGGACAAGAGCAACTACCTCCAGGGCACATGAGATACCAGAGCAAACTGAAGCAAGACTTGCCAACAAGAGGGCAAGAGCAACATACTCCAGAGAACATGAGAGACAAGAGTAAGCTGAAGCAAGCCTTACTGACATGAAGACAAGAGCAACATCCTCCAGGGCACATGAGTCACCAGAGCAAACTGATGCAAGACTTGCCGACATGAGGACAAGAGCAACATCCTCCAGGGCACATGAGACACCAGAGCAAACTGAAGCAAGACTTGCTGACATGAGGACAAGAGTAACATCCTCCAGGGCACATGAGGCACCAGAGCAAACTGAAGCAAGTCTTGCTGACAGGGGACAAGAGCAACATCTTCCAGGGCACATGAGACAACACAACAAACTGAAGCAAGACTTGCTGACATGAGGACATGAGCAACATCCTCCAAGGCACATGAGACACCACTCGATAAGGACACGTGCAATGCCGGGTACCCCATGTTGTTTCTATATATATATTTGTGAAAAATTGGATGTAGCACCATTTCAACATAGAGTTCCTCTACTTAAGACACACACGCACAAGGATGCTAAAAGCAACACATTCATGGAGGACTTAAACCATCACATGTGTCCATCCTTTCCAAATAAATTTGACAATCATGTGTACCAGCATCTGTGAAAAGTAATTGCACGAGGTGGGCATCAACATGCAAGAGCTCTTTCCTTCATTTGACCCCTCCAGTTCCAAAGAGGTGACACACATGCCTTTCTAATGTAATGCTAAATGATGTTAGCCCTGCTAAAAAGCCCTGCAGAATTGGAAGCATTACATGAAGGCAGTAAAACAATCATTATCATGTTGACTGGAGAAATGATTTATTTGGAAACTACCTTGGAATTCAGCTATTTAGGATGTTTGCAACCCATTGCTTTCCAAACCATTGAGACTATTGGTCCCTTTCTGATTTTCTGAACTCTATTGTTGACCCTTCAGATGCTTTCTGATTTTCTGAACTCTATTGTTGACCCTTTAGATGACTAGTTTCGGTTTGGTTAGCATCAGTGGGGAATTTGTGCTACAGGTCTTATATCCATCCAAGAAATTGGAATAGAAGTGGATCGCTGCAGATGGGCAAACATGTGTCACGCAGGTGCGCTATTCTCAGGTCAGGACCCTGAGATGCCTTAAGCTGCTTTATAAGCCGGCCAACATTGGGAGTTCATACCTAATAATGTGTAGGTAGATTCCTAGAGACCGAGGCTCCGCAAATCACTGATCAGGTTTAGCTAAAAGGTGGGCGTCAGAAATCCGGCTAATGCATTGTGGTGATCTGTATCATTAGGAAGAGTTGATATGAGTCTTGTGTGAGGATTATAATTGGTTGCCATTCCTCTCTGTAACTATACATGACTTCTCCTTCCAGAACCTTTGCAGTCTTTGCTCGGTCCCGGAGAGCCAGTGGATCTTAGACAGGATCAGGCACATGCACTGACCATACACCCCAGGTAGGACTTGGGCAGAATCAGTCATATACTAAGCTAGTCTATTAATTTTATTGTTTTTTTATAAAACACACCTAAGAGCGTACCTGAGTTTGGTTTCTAAGCCGGATCCGGGATTCGAGCTTCTGCCGTTCTGCGTGGTCGTGCTTCCAAGACCAGCTGTGCTTCCAAGACCAGCGTGTTATCCCTGTGCTGTCCTCCATTCACATTCTTACATTAACGGTGAGTAGGGCAAGGGAAGAGTTACTCAAATGCCACACCAGAGCTTCTGACAGGCAAATGGGGGTTCCGGGCAGTGCTACCCTATGGCATGGCAGGACTGGGTCTCTGAAAGACCAGTAGGAAGTTTCCATAGACCATACACCTCTGGAATAATGGGGCAGAGCACATGGCAGCCGGGTATGTTGACAGCCAAGTACCATCCTAGATACTTCTTGACTTGAAAAGTCCCTGGCACAGTTATTCAGGTTCTTCTACACTCTTTCACTCTTGGAAACACATTGACGTTTGGCGGTCTCAAGGCCCGCGATGCGGTCATGGGGATCTGAATTGTGTAGCCCCATGATATATCTGACGAATAACTCTGCAACACTAGGGCTGTACTCTTGAATGACAAAGCACATAATAGGTTATCCATGACTTATCATATCATGCCATGCACATGGAGCTTACTGCAGATATCACTTTTCACAAAACTCACCCTTTGCAACCATCGACCATATATATAGTCCTTCAGGCTGCACCAGGCCTCAGGTGTCAAGATTTAATGTCTGAGGCATCTCTCACTTCATGGGTGTTGTAGTGATGTCTTTCTCCTTGTTTCCAGCAAACAAGGTCTCAGTGTGGGCATGCCCAGTGCCCAGTGCACAGACATCCCTCGAGAATGACATGTATGTAATCAAATTTAAAGTTGCACATCATGCAACAGGAAATAGTCATAGGGAAGCACAATGCAATTCAGGAGAGAGTGGGAGGCAACACCATAGAAAAGGGTGTACCGATGATGTAGGAGGTGTGAAGCAATGGAATTCAGGATCAGATAATCCATGATGGAATAGTGGGAGCAATGGCATGATGGATGGTGAAGCAATGGTGGGATAGTGGGGGCAATGACATGATGGAGGGTGAAGCAACGGTGGGATAGTGGGGCCAATGGAATGATGGAGGGTGAAGCAATGGTGGGATAGTGGGGGCAATGGCATGATGGATGGTGAAGCAATGGTGGGATAGTGGGGGTAATGGCATGATGGATGGTGAAGCAATGGTGGGATAGTGGGGGCAATTGCATGATGTGTGGTGAAGCAATGGTGGTATAGTGGGGCAATGGCATGATGGGGGGTGACACAAGGTTGGGATAGTGGGGTAATGCCATGATGGAGGGTGAAGCATTGGTCGGATAGTGGGGGCAATGGAATGGTGGAGGGTGAAGCAATGGTGGGATAGTGGGGGCAATGGTGTGATGGATGGTGAAGCAATGGTGGAATAGTGGAGGCAATGGCATGATGGAGGGTGAGCAATGGTGGGATAGTGGGGGCAATGGCATGATGGATGGTGAAGCAATGGTGGGATAGTGGGGTCAATGGCATGATGGGTGGTGAAGCAATGGTGGGATAGTGGGGGCAATGGCATGATGGATGGTGAAGCAATGGTGGGATAGTGGGGGCAATGGCATGATGGAGGGTGACACAAGGGTGGGATAGTGGGGGTAATGGCATGATGAATGGTGAAGCAATGGTGGGATAGTGGGGGCAATGGCATGATGAGTGGTGAAGCAATGGTGGGATAGTGGGGGCAATGGTATGATGGAGGGTGAAGCAATGGTGGCGTCATTGAGGGCAAATGGCTTTGAGGGAGTATGAAACATTGGCGGAAGAGCGGGAGCCAATGCAATGCAGAAGGGTGAAGAAATAATGGCAGAGTATGAGACATTGTCCTGAAGGTAGGGTGGAAAGCCAGTTGGGAAATCTGGAGTCACTAGAGAAGGAATTGGAGAACTGTATCATGAAGAGGCGATCCATATCTCTGTTTGCTACTGAATTAGACCATGTGCCATACAGCTCTAGAGTCTACCTAGATCCAGGTTAGCGCATGCACGGAGCCCTGAGGCAGAATTAGCATCGCTCGTTATCATAAACCGTGACGAATCATCCTCGTAATGTGTGCCGATGAGACGAAGAACCCATAATGAATTGTCACTTACTTTCAAGTGTCAGCCATGTTATTCTGAGGGTTGCAATATTACAGATTCATTTGATATTAGATTCAGCTGCACTGATTACAATAAATGTGTCTAGACTTCTTAGCGGCGCAGCACAGTGCGGCCGCGTGACATTAATATTCAGCTGTCACTTCACAAATCCGAAAAACAGAAGACCCCATTATTATTCTCATCAATAGTGTCATTGTCAAGGAGGCCGGCTAAGTTTGTGGAGGGCATTGTGATCCAGACAGATGGGGCGGTATGGTTCAGTAAGCCGACTGGCTGAAAGTCTAGGGAAGGGTCTGAAACTGGTGAGTGGCCTACTAGAAAGCGTGAATAACTGAGTGGACACAGTGTTGATACCTAGTGGAAAGAGTAGTGTGAGGTTCTGGAGAGAGTAGTGTGACCTATTGGACATAATAGTGTTGTGACGAACTGGAGGGAGAAGTATGACTTATTGGAAATCGTTGTACCATTTACTGGACAGACTGGTCTGACCTAATTCAAATGGTAGTGTGGCGAACGATAGAGAGTGGTGTACTGGAGAGAATGGTGCAAGATATTAAAGTGAGTGGCGTGATCACTATCTTCAGCACTTGTTCTTCTATTATTTTCATTATGATGTGGGCGATAGTGGATGCCACATAGCAGAATTGGTATACACGTTTTAAAATCGTTTTGTAAATGAATAATAATGATAACGTTGTTTATAAGATATGTTAGATCCCTCACACCTCCAGTACTAGCGATTTAAACACAGAGGAACAGGCATTTGTTTTCCTTACTCCAGCTGCTTGTGCTATTAGCCATAACCAAGGTAGAATACTGGAAATAATTACCTGGGGTCCTGGGGTTTAAGTTTATTAACGAAGATGCATCCTACTTGCTATCAGCACCACTCAGTATTCTGATTGTAGCACTTCCTTTAACCCCTTAAGTGCCAGGCTATTATATAAGTCTATGCAAAAGGGCCGAACATACTCGTCCTTGGCACTGTTAATGGTTATAAGGTCCACCAATTTCCAAGTCTCTGACTTTGATATACATATTTACGTGACCGTGTATAGAGGTATTTACCCCTTCTATTTTTGTTCCGCTCGCAAACAAAATGTTGTTGTTTTGATTAGCAAATGTGAAGTGCATTACCTTGTTTATTGTTTTTATCTACAGAGACATTGGGGGTCATTACAAGATGGGCGGTAAGGGATACCGGGCACCGGTAAGGAGACCGGTGCCAGTAATCCCTTACACCCAATTCCGAGGTTCCTTAGCGGGAACCTTAAAGAACGTCTGACCACAGGTCCTTTACGGGTCCCGCTAATAACGGACCTGCCATTCGCGAGCCAGTTATTAGCACCATCCCCATTCCTATTGAGCCCTATAGGGCTCAATAGGAATGGGGAATGGTTTGTTCAATGTGGACTCCAGGGTCGGAATGCACCGGTAAGTCCACGTTGAACCAGACCGGTGCCGGACCTGGTATTAGAGGCAGCCATGGTGCAAATAGCACCATGGCAACCTCCAATCTCAGAATGAGGCCCAATGACTTTGCAAACGTTTTCGTTGCATCAGCACGTCTCTGTGGACCTATATTAGCCATCTCAAAAAGTGTTATTTCATCAGCATAAGGCGAGAAAAGTCTAATTGCTGTGCTGATGGATGAGGAAAGTTTCTAGCCTTTAGCAGGTCTGAGCCCAAATCTTCAAGGTATACATCAATTCCCATAGTCATGCTTTGGTCCTCTAAATTTGTTAGCATCCTTACCAAAGTTGCCTTTAGCTGCCAAACATATTATTTTTGTCCAGGAATTTTCATGCAGTCAAATCATCGACAAAAGAAGACCAGGTCAACGCCCCAATCTCACATTAAGACTTCTCTCACCACCTACTCAAAGGTTCTTGAGGAGTCAACAAAGCCAACATATCGCAGAGAATTTCCTTTGGACCTGGCCCACCATAGCAATACGTTTAGACACAGCTTATTATGAAAGGTTGAGGGTCTTCTCCTGAAGCCTGTGCTTAAATGTTCAGTTTCCTGACCCATTTTTCAAATCATTTAATAGCATTGAGGGAAAGACTTAGCTGGTAGCTTCGAGTAGGACAACAAGTCGGTATTACACAGATCCTCCCTAGTTTATTTTTGGTGAATTGGTCCAGGAGGTAGACATGGAAAAAGTGTCAGCAATGTCATCAAATAGCTTAATTGGTATGTCTGCCCGTACACTAGGATCATTAGGATGATGTTTGCTAAGTCATTAGGGTCAGGTGTCCAAGAATAGTTTTCCCTCGTGATGCATTCTTTTTTATGGTAGTAGCATAGTTTGGTAACCACTTGTTTATCTTGGGTGATTTAATACTCTTGTAACACTTTTTTATCTTTTCTGAAGCTAAGTTTCAGAAGATTTGACCAAACTACTTTAGAAAGAGGATTGATTGAGGTTGAACATTCCTCCATGCTTATCTTAGTTAGGACATGTAGCACACTTATTCATTGTTGGCGTACTGATGCTTGCATATGGACCTCAAGCAAATTATTATATCTTTATTTTTTTATTTTGATCATACCAATTCTGTCTTGGTAGAGATTCACCAATTTGGTTTGTCTGATCTCTCTTCATAGTGATTGCTTCTGTTTGGCAATCACTACATCATTTGAGGAACTTCGAAACTAGGGGCCTGGTTCACAGATGTATTTTAGAATTTGCAACCCCTTAGGAAAACGTTCTGTGAATCATACCCTAGATGAAAGAGAGCTCCCAGGAGCCCCTCCGGATCTGAGGGTTCCTTGAAACACTTCTGAAAATGCATCCGGATCCTCATGTTCTATTGTTTTGAGCCGGTCCCTTTGTGCCAGTTCCAGCTGCTTATTCTTCATCTCCTCAATGTTGATAGTGCAAATGATCATTATTTTACTTGCCTTTTAATTCTCCTGGAGAAATGATCTTATTCTCCAAATCAAAGGAGACAATTAGAGTGGCATGAGCAATAGCTTGCAGCATATCACCAATTTATCAAATGTCCACAAAAAGGTGGGGCTCATGAAGATATAATCCAGCATTGCACCCCTACCCTGATGATACCACCTAATTTCTCCTGCAACGTCCTCCAAGAGCTCTGACCATGAGGGGCCAGCCTTGGTCACCACTGGATGTTTTAAGTTGGCCTCTGCAATCTTATCTCATCTGTAGTTCCCAAAAATGGAATGTTGAGATTGTAGCATGCTTTGCCTAGTGTCTCTTATAAAACTGTCTTATCAGGCACCCGAAACTCATAGCACTCAGTCGAACCACAAGGTTATGTGGTAATGGAATCCATAACTTCCAATTGTCAGATTTGAACATTTGACTCAGGGCGGAAACGTTTCAAAAACCTGTCTCTATTTAGGCCCCTGTGTCTTCATGGCCTACAGTCTCCTCCGATTGTGGCATGTATGACTCTCCAGGGCCTGGTCTTAGTTGTGTTCACGTTAGGAGCGTGCTAATCCCTTATCCACCAGAAGCCATCCTATCAGATGAAAGGCCCATCGTGTGGACAAGATATGATCTGGTGAGGTACATGTACAGCTGGTGGGTTTTAATTCTCCTACCCCTCTCCAAGTTGTCCAACTTCCTCTCCCTATGCCTTAATTTCCTTAGCTGACAAAATGTGGTTGAGATGAGAAACAGACTTGAAATGACATTGGCCGAGCTCCAAGGAGAACTTGTAACCTGTATTGTAGCAGTGGCTGATAAACGAGTTTACAGGAGCAGGTCAGGACCGGTATGTACATGTTATTGGCACAGTCGTAGACAATATAGGGCCTTATTACAAGTTGGCCGGTGCAGAATTAATGTGCTGGTATTAAAGTACACCTTCACGTTTCCGCACCGGCCAACTACAAGCTGGCCAGTGGAGTGGAGGACTCACTTCCAGCGAACTGCTGCAAGTAATCCCGCCACCCTCCTGGCAGAAATCGCTGGTATTACAGGCGCCGGTAACACTGGTGCCTGTAATCCCAGCGAAGCCTCCCATGGAGTCCTATGGGACTTCATGAAATGGGGTAGAACGCTGCATACCGTAACTCCTAATCCAGCGTTAATACCGCTGCACTGAGTGCCAATAATTGTAATTGTATTTGCAGGTATCCTGGCGGATTTACTGCCAGGATAGCGGCAAATTTGTAATGACCCCCAATATGCCGTAGCTCTCAAGTCACCGCGTAGATCTTCAATTGAAGGCCCAGCGAGAGAGGCAAAGGATTTAAGCTAGAATTCACAGGTTCACAAGTCAGTGACTCCCTAGCACTGTGCAGAAGAATTCACTTCCTGACTTGCATGTGATGCAATAGGTGTTAGATTGTGTGAATGCTGTCTCCTCCTGCCACTATCAGCTTGAGGATGCTGGTACCACGCCGTGGCCATCTATCTACACCAACAGTCATTCATGGAACATTTCCAAGCCAATTTCTCCCCCGCCCGCCGACCAATGCTTGTAATGTCACTGCCATGACTTTAACACTCTTAATGAAAATCTACAATGCTTCCTGCCTCCTGTTTCATGCAATGGGGATAATTTGATATGCCAGTGGAGATTACGGCTCTCTGAGCTCACTCATTAATCCAGCAAATTTACAGCAGAACTAAAGCTCGGGTCGTTCTAATGTGACATTACTCGAATCGCATTTCTTCTAATCGGGTTATCGCCGCAATATGCTCGACAATACTTTCAAATGCATATTTTCTCTCCTTTCAACAAATAATAGAGATAGCGTTGGCTCACATATCGTCTTCCATGCTCGGATAGCCCATAGATCACTCGGAGGCGCATACCGCATTTCTACATCTTAGAGTAAAGGGCCTGATTGGTTGGGCCTGCAGTGGAATGCTTCTTAAACATGAGTGGGTTGAAAGCGCTTTGTCTCCCGAGTTTGGGCTTATCAACTGCCGAATACATTACAATAAAATCCCCGCTGTTTTGCTCGTGGCGCGCAGCCGTGCGCATCATTTTCTACAATCTGCCGTCAACGGCATTATAGCAATGTCTAACGCGTCACTCATGAAGTCGGGAGGCGCTCATGTTGCCCGCCATTTTCCGACTGATGTTGGATTCTGCGCCAAGTCAAGCAGAGTGCGCATGAAGAATCTATCGTCATGATAGGCTCTCCTTAAGTGAAGCACTCTGCCGAGTGTCAGGTGCAATTTCTGTAACCCCCACAAGTGATGTGGAAAAAATAGGCAGTGCAGTGCCCTTTTCGGAATTCGAGTTTTTGAGCTTGGCTTGGCAAACTGGTGTGCTGGTTCTTTGCCCTTGCATTGCAATCGGTCAACCGGTTCAACAACAGCAGGGCAAGCATCTGTTACATTATGTAATGTTATGTTGTGTTACTGGGATTTATACCGTGCTCTGCACGGGTTAGGTTATTGGAGCGAGAGGGTATATGCAAGAGAGCCTTGCTGTTGAGTTGATGCGCAGATACCAGAATGGGATCTATCTTTGGGAAAGTTGTCAGTGGAAAGATCCAAGGGCCAGAAGGAGAGGCATGTGAAGGATCGGTCAGACGGGTCTGTTTTTTGATACATTAACTGATCAATCTGTGCAGGATATGCAGTAGTTATGCAGTGCAGTGTCTGTCTTTGTGCACCAGTTTGGTGCACAGCCTATTGGTGGTTACAGGCCTCCAGCCTAGTAATTGTTTCTCAACCTTAGATGCATGGCAGAGACGTTGGGTTGAGATCTCTGATGGCCATGCCGGTGCTAGAGGCAGGTGCTTTGTGTTAATTCGCACCAGTGGTGGGTTACTCTACGGTGCCAGCCCAGAAGACGAGTTGTGACAGTGGTGTTTTCCAGTAGCCATGTATGGTTAGTTGGTGGAGATCCAGATCTGTCAACATCATATATGAGTCGGGGATTGAGTCAGAAGATCTCTGTTCATTCTCTGACGTTCCTCTCCATGTCGTGGGTTGCTTTATTCTTCAATGGAGGACCTCCTATTCACTTTTCACTCTGTTTATGTGTGTGTCTGCCTGTCTGTCGGAGAAGAGAGAGGAGGACACAGCGGTACAGTACTACAACAATGCGTTCCCAAGCACTTATGTATCTGTATGAGACGAAGGATCAGTGGTGGGTCTGGTGTTCTCCGTTCAGCGCTAAAGTGTCTTCTATGGAGCCCAAAAGTGGGAGTAACCTTTCAAACTTCCATTCTTTCCCCAGTTGGTGGCTTCTGGCATCACATGTACCATGTATGTTGGCATAGAATATTAAATTAGATGTGTTCTTCCTTTGGCGATTATCATTTACCAGTGTCTGTCATCATCGCGTTCATGGATCGGCGATTATCTCTATTGTGTATTCATGAGTAAATCAGGTGGACCTTTGACAGGAAACTCTGCTCATGGGCAGATATGTTGGACGGGCACTCTCATGCCCTGGACTCAGAGTAGTACTTGAGTAGTGATGACAGGTACGCCTACATGTCTCTGGACCCTTGCGACTACCTGTAACCATCCTGCTATCGTTTAGCACTTGTTCTTACTTTTTTATGTCACCTTTTCACGGTTTTCTGTATGTCTGCACCTATTGGATATAGTGCCAGCCTCTTCTTTCTTGCACCCCATAAACTTGCCTGATCCCAAATGCTCCAAACCCTCTGAAAGATCTCATCGAACATCATATGGATGACCACTGTTAGATACTACTGGCCTCTGCTCAAATGTAACAAACACATCATGGGGGCATACAGGCAGTGCACGATAAGATATGATATGATGTGGCATTTATAACGCGCCTGTACACAAGTGTTTGTAGGCACGACAAGACAAGGAGGGGGAAACAAAGGGAGGACAAAATAACGATCTTACTAGGCCTTGTGTCATTCAGATTGTGCAAGTGCGGGTAAGAGGAAAGGGGAAAAGTGTCAGGGGGGAGTAGAAGAGGGACGTGCAGTTAACACACAAGTGCAGCCAGCGGGTGGCTAATACGTGCAGAGAGAAGAGACTGTAGAGTTGCAGATACAGACCCTTAAGTGCTGGGGAGCCCGGAGGCAGCGCAAGTGCAACTGGACATGCAGGAGCCTGGGCCCCAGTACATAGGGTGACCAGGTGACCAGTGTGCAGAGCAGTCAGGTGCATCAGCAGGGGAGAGGAAGAGAGAAAGCAGAAGCAAAAAGGGAGGTCTTGAGTTGCTTCCAGAACTGAAGGTGGTTCTGCTCAAGTTTGAAAGAGGCAGAGAGGTTGTTCCAGAGGGAGACCCCAGTCGAGGAGATAGATCTGGCCCGAACTCTCTGCTTGGAGAAGAGTCTGGCCCTCAGAGGGTTGTAGGTGTATGAGCGTAGAGCTCGAGAAGGAAGGGTTTTTGGAAGAGAAAGTTGGACGTAGAGCAGTCCCAGGACCCAGAAAACCTTGTGGATGATGCAGAGGGTCTTGTACTTGATCCTTGCAGCCACAGAGACAGTGAAGAGATTTCAGAGCTGGAGAGATACGATCCCTGAGCTTTAGGCCATAGAAATAATAACAATGCCATAGAAATAACTTGTTTTAATGACTTCAATAGCTAATTTTCTGTCACTTTGTTCAGTGTTTCTTTAGAAAACTGTATTTTTCACTTGTGGCTTGATTTTTACCAACACATATATGGTGCAACAATGGGCTCTCGCTTTGCTCCTGAGTATGTCAATATTATCAGGGATTGTTTTAAACAGAAAACCCTACGGCAGACTACTCAATGGCAAACATATTGAGTAAAATGGCTCTGTCATTTAGAATATATGGTTTAATGCCGAGAGTCCCTGTAGGATATATTTTTTTTGTTTTGTTCTCTGAATGATAAGTAATACCTATAAATCCTTCAAATTCACAATCACGACTGGACTAAGCTTTCTTGTTGTATCGACGACGTGAGCAATAACCAGATATGGTTCTCTTTATACAAAAAATACACATGCAAATTCCTTGAGTGCAGCTAATTCTGTGAATCCAAATTCTATGCATCCAAGATCTCAACTAACAAAAACCATTTCTGTTTTCCTCCAAGCTATTGCACGCTAAAATAATTGTAACAGTAGCAGCAACATTTGTGGAAACAGAAAGAAAACGATTCAGAATTTGATTACTGAGGCTACTCCCAAGACACTTTAAACAAGTCCAATCAAAGGTTTTCAATGATCAATCAAACTACTGCCCTGCAATCACATGACCTTAAAAGCTAGGGCCAGTGGCTCAGTGGACTAATGATCCACTATAGAGGCCTGTGTTTGACCTCATAGTCACACGTTCAAATCCCTGCAGGTCCACTCAGCCCTTCATCCTTCCAAGGTCGATAGAATGACTACCATTAAGTTGGGTAACAATGAACATCTGGTATCGGTCAATCGCACAGATGCCCCTCTGTGTGGACGTGCACTCTACAAATACACCTGTTATGTTAATGCAAGTACACACGATAGAACCAATGTTGAGTTCTTACTTATTGTCCAACAGGATATCTAATTCAGAACTACATTTAAAAAAACAACGCTTCTATGTGAAAATGTCCCTGAGAAAAACATCGCCAAGTAGGCAATTTATTTCCCTGCACCCTAAAGCCTTTCCCCACAGATTTTAGGGCGGTTATTAGTTACTATTCTAACTCCAGTCCTAGAATAGTTAGAGAAAGTGCTCGATTTTCGTAGGAGTGCAAATCTGGTGAAATGTTGCTTGGCAAGTTTTCCCAGGTCACATTATCACTCAATACCAAAAAAATCTCTCTGCATCTTTGAAACTGATGAAGTATATTTATTTATTATTTTTATTTATAACATTTTGTTATAAGTGTAGAGCATAGAGTGCGGGAGTGGTGTTTCAGAGAGATGTTCTTAGATAGGTAGAAAGGGGCAGTATTATAAATGCATCGGTGGGCTAGTGTTAGATTTACGTACTCGATGCAGGCATTAATGGGGAGCCAGTGGGCCTGCTCTCATGGGCCCAGGGCCACGTGGCACATGGCACGCTGTGCTGGTGAACAGCCCTCTTGCAACACTGCTTCTCCAGTGTCTGGATTACAGGGTGCATGGTCCAGATCACTGCCTCCTGAGGTCGTGGGAAATGGGACGCTTTAAACACAGCTTCCAGGGCCTCCTGAGTACATGGTGAATGTCACACTGTGCCCATTGTTAAACAATGCAGTGCCCATCAAACACTGCATGCCCAGCCCAAAGGTAGGCGATGCAGCATATGCTGCCCCCAGAGCTCAGCAGCATGGATACATGGAACACTGCATACATGCACACACGTTACATGGGCCACGGCACACAGCATGCACACCTCAGGAGCGAGAGAGCCGTGGAATTGCTTTTTCCGCTCAGAGAATAGCAGATAGGTGTATTGGCACCTCTTATGGAGAGGGGCATCATGAACCCCAACCCACTCATGCCCCCATTCATGAATCCCAATCCCCTGATGCCTCTCTCCATGAATCCCAACCCACTCATGCCCCCATTCATGAATCCCAATCCCCTGATGCCTCTATCCATGAATCCCAACCCACTCATGCCCCCATTCATGAATCCCAATCCCATGATGCCTCTCTCCATGAATCCCAACCCACTCATGCCCCCATTCATGAATCCCAATCCCCTGATGCCTCTATCCATGAATCCCAACCCACTCATGCCCCCATTCATGAATCCCAAACCCCTGATGCCTCTCTCCATGAATCCCAACCCACTCATGCCCCCATTCATGAATCCCAATCCCATGATGCCTCTATCCATGAATCCCAACCCACTCATGCCCCCATTCATGAATCCCAATCCCCTGATGCCTCTATCCATGAATCCCAACCCACTCATGCCCCCATTCATGAATCCCAATCCCTTGATGCCTCTATCCATGAATCCCAACCCACTCATGCCCCCATTCATGAATCCCAATCCCCTGATGCCTCTATCCATGAATCCCAACCCACTCATGCCCCATTCATGAATCCCAATCCCCTGATGCCTCTATCCATGAATCCCAACCCACTCGTGCCCCCATTCATGAATCCCAATCCCTTGATGCCTCTATCCATGAATCCCAACCCACTCATGCCTCCATTCATGAATCCCAATCCCATGATGCCTCTCTCCATGAATCCCAACCCACTCATGCCCCATTCATGAATCCCAATCCCCTGATGCCTCTATCCATGAATCCCAACCCACTCATGCCCCCATTCATGAATCCCAAACCCCTGATGCCTCTCTCCATGAATCCCAACCCACTCATGCCCCCATTCATGAATCCAAAACCCCTGATGCCTCTCTCCATGAATCCCAACCCACTCATGCCCCCATTCATGAATCCCAATCCCATGATGCCTCTATCCATTATCCCAACCCACTCATGCCCCCATTCATGAATCCCAATCCCTTGATGACACTACTGTACTCATGGCTGACTTCAACCTCCCGAGTACATTGAGTGTTTTCAACCTAGGCCGGGACTCCACTCTCACTGATTATTCTCTACAGCCATCCACATTCAACCTCTCTCCACTATCCGTAAACACAACTTTCATTCCGACTCCCTTGCTTCTTCTTATGAAAAATGGTGGAAGGTCCTGGTTACCTCGCAAATTAAAGTATTGGGTGAATCTTATGAATACAAAGATTCTCACGCTGGATGTGGTGCTTCAAAGTGTGATTCTTTATTCACAGTGGTGTGGATACTTGGCCTAAAAGTGGTCAGCCGACACGTCTTCGACCCCGGATGGTCCTTCTCAAGGCAGGTTAAATTGCAGCAAACAGGGGGTTTGTTACCCCAGCAGTCAGTCCTTCCTTCCTTCCTTCCTTCCTTCCTTCCTTCCTTCCTTCCTTCCTTCCTTCCTTCCTTCCTTCCTTCCTTCCTTCCTTCCTTCCTTCCTTCCTTCCTTCCTTCCTTCCTTCCTTCCTTCCTTCCTTCCTTCCTTCCTTCCTTCCTTCCTTCCTTCCTTCCTTCCTTCCTTCCTTCCTTCCTTCCTTCCTTCCTTCCTTCCTTCCTTCCTTCCTTCCTTCCTTCCTTCCTTCCTTCCTTCCTTCCTTCCTTCCTTCCTTCCTTCCTTCCTTCCTTCCTTCCTTCCTTCCTTCCTTCCTTCCTTCCTTCCTTCCTTCCTTCCTCCTTCCTTCCTTCCTCCTTCCTTCCTTCCTTCCCCTACCTGTGCTCTCTGGTCTCTTGTCCTCCCACTGCCCGAGCCGATTTCACACCCATCCTACAGGCTGTCAAACCATCCTGTGCTCCAGTCGACCTGCCTGCACCTGATTCTCCTACTCGTTACTCTCTTCGCTCTTTAACCTGTCATGTTGCTGTGCAATCTTACAAGTTACTACTAGTTGTCTACCATCGGATTCCTCTTATAGAAGCCAATGCTGACACTAACAACGCAGTGCAGTCTCCCTGCTCCTTCACTACTCGTGTTTAACTAAATCACTGCACCCTAAAGGCAGATGTCGATTAGCCTTATACTGCTCTCTCTCTCTGTCGCTCTCTCTGTCGCTCTCTCTGTCGCTCTCTCTCTTTCCCCCTCTCTCTCTCTGTCTCTCTCTCCCTCTCTCTCTCCCGCATCTCTCCTCTCTCCGGTTCTCTGTCTAGCTCTCTCTCTCTCTCTTTCACTCTCTCTCTCTCTCTCTCTCTTTCCCCCTCTCTCTCTCTGTCTCTCTCTCTCCCGCATCTCTCCTCTCTCCCGTTCTCTGTCTAGCTCTCTCTTCTCTCTCTCTCTCTCTCTCTCACACTCTCTCTCTCTCTCTCTCTACAGCTCGCTCTCTCAGTCTTTCTCTTCCTCCTTCCACCTCTATCTTTATCTCGATCTTTCTCTCTCTCCTCTCCATCCATCTCTCGTTCTCCCTATCTATCCATCTCTCTCCCTCTCTCTCCATCTCTTTCTCTCGCTCTCGATTTATATGCCTGTCCCTCTGTCTCTCTCTCTCTCTGTCTGTCTCTGTCTCTGGGTATCTCTCCCCCTCACTCCCTCCATCTCTCTCCATCTCTTTTCTCTTTACCCCTCTCTCTCGGTCCCTCTCTGTCTCTCTCTGCCTCTCTCTCTGTCTAGGTATCTCTCTCCGCCTCCCTGTCTCTATCCCACTCTTTCTCACTGTCTCTCTCTCCCTCTTCCCTCCCTCCCTCCCCCTCCCTCTCTAGCTGTCTCCTTGTCTATCTGTCCCTCTCTCTCTCTTCCTCCCCATTCGTCTCTGTCCCTCTCCATCCACCACTCTCCCTCTCTACCTTCTCTCTCCCTCCCCCTAACGTTCCCTACCTCTCTATTACTTTCTTTTCCTCTCTCACCCTTTGTATGTCTCTCTCTCTGTCTCTCTCTCTGTCTCTCTTTTCCTCTCCATTCGTCTCTGTCCCTCTCCATCCACCACTCTCCCTCTCTCACCCTCTTTCTCCCTCCCTCTAACTCTGCCTACCTCTCCCTACCTCTCCCTTTCTTTTCCTCTCTCGCCCTCTGTATGTCGCTGTCTCTCTGTCTCTTGCTCCCTCTGCCTCTCTCTCCCTCCCCCTCTATCTCTCTCTCTCTCTCTCTCTGTCTGTCCCTCTCTCTCTGTCTCTCTCTCACACTCTCTCTGTCTCTGTCTCTCTCTCTCTCTCTGTCTCTCTCTCTCTCTCTCTCGCCCTCTCTCTATATTCGTTTATTTTCTACTGCATCTCTGTCAGTTGATGGCCCTTCAGGGCCTAATGCTTAATTCTTTGGAAACACTGGTAATCTACCTCCCAGCTTCTGAAACGTCTCCCTTCCAGCTTTCTCACGTGTCCTTCATCCCATTATCCTCACGGCACCACCAAACCTTGCAACCTCAAGGTCTGTTTGGACAGTACCCCAAGCTCCTGCTCTTTACCTCCAGTGCCACTGTGGTTCAATCGCTTGAGTATTCACATATAGAGCCTCACCCCAGGTGTCAATGAGCTATACGCCTCATTCCCACACGGGGCTGCTACTCCAGACAGAGTCTCTCTCCACACAGACATCCCCTCTCCACATTCCCCTCTTCTGCTCCTGTTGCAGGTCCTCCGTAGGGTGCCACCTCCTTCTCTAGCCAACTATCTGACAGCACTCCCCACACACGGCGGTCACAGGGCCCCTCAACCTCTCCGTTCCTCGCCCCCACACTGAGCTCCCTCCTTGCTGACCGCATCCGAAACAGCAATCTCCTGAGATCAGGAGCGTGACTATGACGTGGCCATGCAGGACTTAATTAAAAGGCGCGTCATAGAAGCACATCAGTCTAGAAGCAGCCTCACATGAACAGTGTCTCCGCTCTGTTGGCACATGGCACACGCCAGCCCGTTCTGATTGGCTCGCCCAATCAACCTTCATGGCTACATCTGAGTTGCTCAAAATGGCACCTTAAACAAACGCTGCCCTCCCGCGCTGACAAGGCCTTGTCCTATTTCCATTTCCTGCTCTTCCTTCTAAGAGACTGCACCAGGCGCGGGCCCGCCCCTGAGATGCGCGCCGGGCGCCACTGATTGTGGGAGTGACGTCTGCAACGTGAAGCTGAAGGTCAATGGCACGGAGGGAAAATTGCCCGGCGCGCTGCTGTCAGCATGCCCTTCTCTGCGTGACGCCCCGGCCCTTCTCTTCATCCCGGGCTCTTCTGCAGTGTCTCCCTCTGAATGGAAGATTTCATGGCAATTTCTTGTTTCTTAGCTACGGTCATTGCGAGAAAGCCCGGGCCCAAGGAGAGGACCACATGGACTTTCCACGGATAAATAACATTTCAAATTGCTTTTTCTCTCACTGGAGGTTATCAATTTTTATACAATGAGAACAAAAAAAAGAAGTGTTTTTATTGAACAACCTTGGACGCTTCCAGAGAGGTTTCTGTGTGATGATCTAAACTGGGAAAGATGTGAGCACTAGCAATGGTACATTCTTACAATAGCCATCAGTGCCTGAGGGTATCCGGTCATTGGATCGAAACCAAAGCATTGACAGACCATCCCATTGAAAAAAATGCATTGAGAAAAACAAAAAAAAACATTGAATGCATTTTTTTAAAATGGTAAAGGGTTTTGTTTAGTAAAAATGTGTTTTAATGTTTTAAAAAAAGGTGTATGGGGGGAACCTCTTCATGTATTATTATTTTTTTTTAATGCATTCTATGTTTTTTGTTCTATGCTTTTTTTGCCAATGGTATGGTTGTCGATGGTTTGGCTGTCAATGGAATCACTAGTAACCGTGCCTGGGTGCTTACCACAAAGTGCAGAAAGTGGAAACTTCCGGTAAGGCAGATCAGCGACTGCGCGGAGCTCAGAGTCCGCCTCTGTACACATACAAGGCTGGTGAAAATGATATGTCACAATTTTCACCTATTGACAACTTCTGTGTATACATAGTATTTTTCACCGGTGCAAAATATGTGGCTGGGGTCAAATTGCCCTTTTGAAGTGCAACTTTAACGTTATTATTTACCACATGTACGCATTGTGCAGGTACCTTTTTCCGGGACTTGTAGTTTCCATGCATAGTTTATAATACACGGGATACAGGACCCAGCGTGCAAAGCGAAAGCCAAGGGCTGGCTCTTGGAATTGCACATTGCATTGGTTCGCAATCAGGTTGCACGTTGAGCACTGTATTCACACACTCAAACTAGACAATATTAGCAACAGACAGGAGCCAAAAAGATGAAGGCTAGCCATAACAGTTGTGCTCAAGCCAACAACGCTACACTTCCACATCCAGAAAAGACACAAGGCCTGTGCTAATCCCTGCCTGCTACACAAAGGGGAGTGAAGCATAGCTACACCGACATCCAATGCACATCTTGAAATCCCTTCAGATTAGAGTCAACCAGGCCATGTAATCCGGGTCTGGTCTACTTCCATCCCCCACCCATCGTGAAACTCCCCATCCATCGGGAAACTTCTACTCATTTTGGATTGGACATTAGCCCTGGCTCCAAAAGATGAACATCTCTTTGCTTCTGCTGTGTTCGACTGCAGATCCACCTGCTCCTCGACCTCCACGTGTTATGCCATTTGCATGGCCATCAATGCTCGGTTCTTTTTATATGAGGATATGGAAGGGAATTTGGACTGCTCTTGTCAGGCCCAGATGTAGAGTCTAATAGTGTAATCTCTGTATCTTCGGGGTAGGGATGCCCTTTGATGAAAGTGGCCACTGCCCATGATGAGGTGGCTGCAAGTAGTGCAGGACACAGCAGACCAGATGCTGCAACTAGGCGATTCCTTTGAGAACCTGATATAGCCCCATGTACATGATCTGTGATGTGATACTGTTCTGTTGCAGTTTCTCTAGCTGGCAAAGAATGATGGTCTGGAGGGTTGCCCTCGGCAATTACCAGAGGTAATTCTAAACCTTCCAGCCATCCCCTCTTTGTTTTGCTACAGTCACCCTGATTGGGAGGGTATGCCCAGACGTGGGTCCCGAGCCTGCTGGGCATAGAGACCCAAGCTTCTCCTAACTGATGATGTCCAATGAGGCATAAACATGTCTGCGGTTGCTTGTGGTCTCCTGCAGAATGAATGTGACCAAGTAGTTCAGGCTGGACTGCGCCTTTTGGGGTGGGACCAATTCTGATTTGCATATGGTC
This sequence comes from Ambystoma mexicanum, assembly GCA_002915635.3. Taxonomy (NCBI): domain Eukaryota; kingdom Metazoa; phylum Chordata; class Amphibia; order Caudata; family Ambystomatidae; genus Ambystoma; species Ambystoma mexicanum. The sequence goes on along the minus strand of CM030325.1, from coordinate 1,024,261,944 downwards.
TTTCTGTAATGGCTTGGCAGGCCAAGAACGATGGTCTGGAGGGTAGCCCAGAGCAATTGACAGAGGTTTAAGATTAATTCTAAGCCATCACCTAGTTAGTTTGTCTTCTCTATCATGGGACCAGATGTCTGGAATTCACTCCCAATCGAAGACGGATAGACAGAGCGTACCTCAATCTTCTGGTCCTAGAGCAAATCCTGCTGTTCCCATGTTGTTCTTCTCCATGAAGGATGTTGTAAATTTGAGTTTTTCATTCAAATGTGTATGGCCTATTGGATAGGCTTATGTACCATTCCTCATGTGGGGGGTGGAGGGAGATTTAAATGTAAACATGAACGTTTCTGGATTCTTCATAGTCATGCTTTCACTGAGTGTCCATACATTGCCATGGGACTCGATGGTACTATCATGTCATTCTATGGGAACTATCAATCCAATAGATGAAACAACACAGGACTACAGAGTCAGATTCACCCTCAAGGCATGATAGTTGTTATCAGGGAATTCAAGGCCCAATGAGCTTGTCCCTCCCAGGCGTGATATATTTTATTTAACCAGGATCCAACCAACCAGGCTTTCCCAGGCATGTTCCACACTGGTAATTCAGAGCCCAAACTGCTTGACCATCTCAGACATTACCTATAGAGGTTATTTAGAGAAAAATCAGACTGTTCCTCTCAGACAATATCAATAGAATGATTCTAAGGCCAAACTAGCTTATCCCTACCAGACAGGATTGGTACAGGTAATATAGAGCAAAAAACAGCCATTCCCTCCAGAAATGTTCACTACAGACAATCAAGGGTAAAACCAGCATGTCCCTCCCTGGCATGATCGTGCAGGGAATATAGACCAAAACAAGCCTGCCCCTCCCTGGCATGAGCCGTACATGGAATTTAGAACAAAATCAGTACCCTTTAGAAAACGTCTGACCTTAGGTGCCCTTCATAGAACCCATGACCTTAGGAGCCCTTCATACAACTACTGACCGTAGGTGCTCTTCATAGAACTCCTGACGGTAGGTGTCCTTCATAGAACTGCTGTCTTTAGGTGCTCTTCATAGAACTCCTGAGCTTAGGTATTCTTCATAGAACTCCTGACATTAGCTGCACTTTATAAAACTCCTGACCTTAGGTTCTCTTCAAAGAACTCCTAACTTTAGGTGCCCATCTTAAAACTCCTGACCTTAGGTGCCATTCACAGAATTCCAGACCTTAGGTGCCCTTCTTAGAACTCCTGGCCTCAGGTGCCCTTCATATAACTCCTGAGCTTAGGTGCTCTTCATAGAACTCTGGACCTTAGCTACTCTTTGTAAAAACTCCTGACCTTAGGTGCCCTTCATAGAACTCCTGGCCTTAGGTGCCATTCACAGAGCTCCTGACCTTATGAGCCTTTCATAGAACTCCTGACCTTAGGATCCCTTCATAGAACTCCTGCCCTTCGGAGCCCCTAATAGAACTCCTGACCTATGGAGCCCTTCACAGAACTCTTGACCGTAGGAGCCCTTCATAGAACTCACGATCTTAGGTGACCTTTGAAGAACTCCAGACCTTAAGTGCCCTTTATAGAAGTCCTGACCTTAGGAGCCCTTCATAGTACTCCTGACCGTAGGAGCCCTTCATAGCACTCCTGAACTTAGGAGCCCTTCATAGAACTCATGACCATAGGAGCCCTTCATACAACTCTTAACCTTAGGAGCCCTTCATACAACATTTGACCTTAGGAGCCCTTCATAGAACTCCTGACTTTAGAAGCCCTTCATAGACCTCCTGACCACAGGCTCCTTTCATAGAACTCCTGACTTTAGGAGTTATTTATAGAACTCCTGACCGTAAGAGCCCTTCATAGAACTCCTGACCTTAGGAGCCCTTCATAGAACTCCTGACCGTAGGAGCCCTTCATAGAACTCTTGACCTTAGGATCCCTTCATAGAACTCCAAATTGAGAGCTAAATGGCACGTTACTATTCACACTACTGCCCCAGTCTGGGAATTGCAAGCCACTAACTGAAGTCACCTGGCACGAGGTGGAACAAACAAGTACCACCATGAAACAGACATTTCCATCATGACAGTGCCACCATGATGACATGCCCTTCAGGAGCAAAGGTCTTCCTGCTCTGACCTCTACTGGACTCTACTGTGTCCTCTGTGGTTCTTGCATTGAGGCCACACACACCACTTTCAAGCAATGCCGCATCTCATCTAACATAGTGTGTGCCTGTGGAGTAGAACCATCCCAGCATTTAATAACGTTTAATTGTGTTAAATTACTTCATGCCTCAGTCCATAGGCTAACACAACGTGAACACTTCACTGTGTGTTAGAATGGTTTGCAACGGCTTGTGTAGAGACCATCGAGATTGAGGGACTGTTCCACACTCTTCTTTCACTAACAAGTTCCACAGAGTAAGAAACATGCCGACTCTCTGAGTTACCAGACATTTCCCACGGGGAACGAATCACTGGTGGAGGTAAGACTGGTGGAGGTAAGACTGGCATAAAGCCTAGGGTCCTACCTTCGTATTTGGCGTGGAAGCCCTGGGCACTCACGGCGTAGTCCGACACCAGCAACAGCGTTAGAAGAGAGCCCGTGCTCACGATGGGGGCAGGAAGCTGGAAACCAGTTAACCTGAAAAGCAATGACCAACAGAACGTTAGCATCGTGCAGACGCAAGTTCCTCCAGCTCCGATTCGCACCGGAAGTGGCACGCACGTGCACATCAGCAAACAATAACCAAGGAATGAATGCAAATGCAAAAGGTGCCAGGAACTTCGAATATGCATTTAAATTCACCAGGATGGCACTCAGCAAACAAGGGACCCGGAAAGTGCCACCGATTTGTACCAGACTTCTTTCTGTCTACAGACATTTCTATTGTGTGATGTTAAATGAGCAGCTTCTATGCTTGGGTTCATCAACACAACGGATTGACATAATAGCAAAATAAATAATTATACTATAGATGGTCCTTTGAGGTATACAATACTACAAACCACAGCATGGCATACACGAAGAATGAACACACATCTAACAGTTAAAGTGCTTCATTTCGGAGGGGAAACATGTCTTTTCTAATATTCATCAAGGAAGGGAGGGTGGGGATGGACAACGGGAAGGAGAGGGGAGGAAAGGGAGGGAGGAGGTATGGAGGAAGGAAGGAAGGAAGGGAGGGAGGGAGGGAGGGGAAGGAAGGAAGGAAGGAAGGAAGGAAGAAGGAAGGAAGGAAGGAAGGAAGGAAGGAAGAAGGAAGGAAGAAGGAAGGAAGGAAGGAAGGAAGGAAGGAAGAAGGAGAGGAGGATGAGGGAGGGAGGGAGGAAGAGAGGAAGGAGAGAGGGAGGGGAAGGGAGGGGAGTGGAGAAGAGGCATTGGCAAACTGAATCACACCCTTTAAGTTAGACACAGTAAGACTCCCATTTTACACTGCAATTCCATCCAGATGGTGTACTGTCCTTACCAGTACATTAGCTCTGGGGGGTTAACACACCCAGTGCAGTGGTCTATCTGTAACTAGGTGGTCAAAGGTTGGAATCACGCAAGGTCTGCACAGGGCCACTGTTTGCCAACACGATAGCACAAGCCTCCCTGATCTGGGTAATGAATGCCACGTGCTGTTGCAAAAAGTGTTGCCACTGAGATGAGAGGGATCAATTTAGATTAAACATCGCCCTTCAATCGGCCTCAAACAGACCGATAGCGCAGTGCCCGCGGGCCTGTCCAGCATGCCAGCATGGGCCCGCTGGTTGGCTAACATGGGTCAGTTTGATGAGTTATTTCACTGCACAGCTATAGAATTTGGCCAATATTGGTGAACACATATTCTTTAAAATGACAATTGCCAACACCTTTTACACACAAGTCCCCCATTTGGCACGTGCCAAACAGTCTTTCACAAACGAATGAACTGCCATGTGTGGCTAACGACCACGTTTTAATTGGTGCCTGTGCCAATTTTGCACACAAGGGCGACACTGTATATAATGACCATAACATGTTCTGCAATCTGTTACAATGCTTATATAGAACTGAAAGGGTACTGCATGCTACTTTCATGATTTATCTCCATGGCAAATGTTGTTTCCCACATTTGTGTCAGACTTTGTATTCAGGAAAACAACTTTGTTAAAGGGATATTATAGTTAAGTTGTGCTACTAAAAACCTGTGAAAATCAGGAAAAAAAACTTTGTTAAAAGGACGTTATGGTTCGAAGTAAAACCGAAAACCCCCAGAAATTCGTCAGTTATGGTAAGCTAAGCAACCATAACTCACGCCACTGCCGTGCCCTGCTAAGACTAACACCCAGGAAATCAAAGATGACATCCAAATGTGATTGATTACATCACTGATGACATCACATGTGCAATTACTTTTCCTGAAAAGTCTGTACAAGGGATTCTTATTGTAATGTTAATAAAAAAGTGTGAAGGATCATTGGAATAAATATCATGAGGTACGTAGTGCATTAAGCAATGCATTAATTAATCCAAATAGCATTGCATTATGAAGTTGTTTCCAATATACTAAGGCACACATGTAGTAACATAGGCACAGTGTGCAGCAGACATGATGGAGATTAAATATTAATAATCTTGCCATGTTAAATACTGAAATTATAAATGCTTTCTTATTAGAGTTTTGCATACTGTAAACATTTAATAAGTATGTAATAAAACCCATTTAGTATATGATTACATTATTGCACACGAAACACAGACAACAACACATACAAATATGAGGATATCCAGGGAAAGTACAGTAATAAAAAAACAACAGAACTATAATAAAATGTTGATAACCTTACTGATCATCTCCATACACAGAAAGCATTGGTATCCTTCAAGTGCGTATTCTCCCTATGTATGTTTCATATGCTAAGAGTGAACCCCAAATGAATTACTGTGGGAACATATTTGAAGTGTAAGTCTACAAATATAGTACTTTTTGATGTTTTGGTTCCTGCTGTTACTGGCCTACACATATCAGTAAAGGAAAAAAGAGTGAGCCAGACACGTGATGTCATCAGTGAGGTCATCAATGACATTTGTGATGTCATCTTTGATGTCCTGGGTGTTAGTCTTAGAAGTTCACAGCAGTGGCGTGAGTTATGGTTGCTTAGCATACCATAACTGGTGAATTTCAGGGGGTTTTTGGTTTTACTTGGAACCATAATGTCCCTTTAACAACGTTTTTTTTACTGAATTTCATAGATTTTTAATAGCGCAACTTAACTATAACGTCCCTTTAACAAAGTATTTTTTTTTACTGAATATAGATATACATAGTGTGAATTTGATAGGTCTTTACTAGGATTCACCTTAGTTTATATACATGTAACATAGAACATACTGAACCCCCAGCTAGCGATGTTGATGTCCGCGGACTGTGCATCTGTCCGCGGACAGACGCAGTAACATCAACACTATCCAAAAACTCAGGGGGTATCTTATATTGTTGTATCATGCAATAGAAACAATGAACAAGTTCAAAAAGCAGCACATAAACACATTATTTGTAATAATAAATAAAGAAGTATTGTATGTAACTATGTATGTAAGACATCAACCGTCCATTTAAATATCATATGCACCAGAATGGAATATACCAAAACAATAAATATATACCTCCAACATAATTACCTCACAGAAACTCCACAGCAAAAAGCAACAGCAGACCTACACAACAGTAACAACAAAACTTACCAAAAACTAGTATGTAAACTTGTATATTTCTAAACTTTCTGTATAAGGTACGCTAAAAGTAATATATTTTTTTACACAGAAATGTCCAGTACTTTGGAATGGCTGGAAGAAAATTTCCCACTGGATGAAATGAGTGAAGACAGTGATGCTAATGGTAGACACAACACTTCTCTATATAAGCCAATTAATAACCATTACTTTATGTGTCCTTAAAACATTTTTTTTTAACAGAACCAAACAGACAGTGAAAATAATATACCAAGAGAGACATTAGAAACTGCTTTGCTGCGAATGGAACAAAAAATGGATATGATAATGAAAAATGTAAATCTTCTAAAACATTTTGTGGAGGACCATATAAAAGAAAACATTAAATATCACTGTCCCACATGTACCTGTTCCCCCTCTCCATGTCCCAGTCAAATATCCCAAAACCCTCCCCACCAAGAAAAACGTTAGGATGAGATGTCCATCCCTTCATCCCCTCTCATCCATCCTCTCCAAACCCCTAATTCCCCTGTATTTGTTTCAGTTTCTGCTTCCCTGTCTCTTTCAAACATTTTATATTTGTATACAATAATAAAATATTATGTGTGTTGTTACTTTATTCCTCTGTGTCTTATGTTTTTAAAAAGGCAGTTAGGGTGTCTGTGGAATGCACGGGTGTCCGGGATGTCCGTAATTAACCAAAATGGGGGTGTCCAAAGGACACTATACCGGTCCATTATGTCTGCAATCAAAATGGAACTGCACTTCGAACACACTCAATGTCCGGGATGTCCACAATTAACCAAAATAGAGGTGTCCTAAGGACACTATACCTGTTTGTACTGTCCACAATGAAAATAGTGGTGTTCTTAGAACACACTTGATGTCTGGGATGTCCGTAATTACCCAAAATGGGGGTGTCCTAAGGACACTATGCCTGTTCTTACTGTTCGTAATTAAAATGAGAGTGTCCGCAGGACACGACATCCGTTCGCATGTCCATAATTATTGAAATTAAGGTGTCCTAAGAACATCCCCCTGTTAGCAATGTCCGTAACCAGAATGGATATGTCCATAGAACACTTATCCCGTCTGCCTGTCCTCAATGTTATGACGCACATTTATTTTATTCAGGGTCTTCGGCACTGTTGGTAGAACATCTGCGAACATGTGTACCACACCCATGGGTCCTACGAATATCGCGCCTGTCCGTAACTGTCTGCCGCACATGTGTCACACGTTTAATTAGTTCGAGGACTAGAACACTGTCTGTAGAACACCCGCACGCATGCGCACAACTGATCCTGCTTATTTGGTGTCCTACGGACAGACGTCCCATTCGCGAATGTGTCCGTGACATCATCAGGTGACCGCACCCACGCTGAGAATGTGTCCTTATTTGCGGACACTGTCCGGGCCCCCAAACATTTTAAAAGTGCTTTTTTGGACAATCCAAGGTATTTTACAGTAAAAGTTCAAAATTGCTCATGTCCCAGACAATGTCCCTGGCGATCTGCATACTTTGTGGAACTTTTTGAGCCTTCTTTTGGTGTTCGACGTGTCTGCGAAGCGCGCACCTACACCCCTATAAAAGGCCACAACCCAGAGCTCATCCTCATTGTGCTTCTGACCTGCATTCACTGAATTGCTGGTGACTTCTGCCTGCTGTTCTCCAGATGGCAACCATGGCTGCTTCAGCTTCATCACCACACCGACCCCCTCCACCACCACCACTCCCCCAAGGACCTGCAGAGGGGAACAGGCGTGAGGATGCAGAGGAGAGGGATGAAGAGGATGAAGAGGATGAGGTAGTGGAAGTCCCTACTACCAGCACTCATCGTGAGTCGTGGGTGTGGTGGTTAATTACTACTCTTGATGGAGTGCCAATAGATTGTGTGAATAAGGTGATCTTCACTCAGTGCCACATGGTGCTTTGTCATGGAAGGCCTGGTTCGTATAGTTTTTGTACAACATCTATGAAGCAACACCTGGGGTTGTTCCACGGTGGGGCAATTCATAAGGTTGTACCTTGTGATAAACGTAGTAGGTTAAGTTCCCCTGCAACATCCTCCATTTCCACTCCTGCTACCACAAGAGACACTCCTGTGGGACAGGACATCCCTCCAGCTACCTCGCAGGCCATTCATGGTGCTGTTGACCCTTATCTTTCGAGGGTCACAATATTGTGCATGTACTGTGACACAGAAACTGAGCAAATTGCACAGTACACTGGTTTGAAATATAGTACTTCTAAAGTACTAAATGAGAGGGTCAAAATAATGCAGAAATGACTATTATGCAATGCAATAACTCATTATGAACTACCTACACTAACATATGATCTTTTCTTTTTGATTGAAAAAGAATATCTTTTCCAGTTACCCATGTCATGAAAAAAATATATCCAATCACAAAAAGTTAAACGGTAAGTATATAATACATCAACTCACTAATACTGCTGCATAACACAACCATTCAAGCAAACATCTAACCATACACCACAATCCAAAATGTTTACTTCCATGGGTATGTTATACTGCACTGCTTGTTACCAAACTCTACAATCTTAATTGCATGACTTAGCCAAAACTTCATATACAAACTCTTGATGGATGTTTGATTCTATGGGTGTGTTATGATGCAGTGGTTGTGGCCAGGGCCTAGAGTCTTGGGTGCATGGCTATGCACCCAAGACAGTAAACCCTGGCCACAACCACCACAGCATAAATACCCATAGAATCAAACATTTTGACTGTGGTATGTGGGCTGCTTATAGGGGATATTAATTACAATCAATGCTCTACTAACAACCCAAAACCAACATCATACTAAAGTAAAATTGCTAGTAGTGCGCCCAGCATTTAGTATGTCCACGGACAGTCGCAGTGACCGCGGACATCGCAAACACATCATGGGCATCTGCCACATAAACAATTACAGCATTTGACCCATCTCTTACTACCCCACCCTCCCCAGCCCTCCTACACACCAACACGCTCCCCGGAATTGAATTTTTCCCCTGTTCGACGCTGCACTGTCCGCGGATGTCCACGGATCCAAGTTGGCGGGCGCATCAAAACAATGTGATGCACCTCACGCTTCATCCCAGCCAATCAGCGAACACGTCGCATGTCCACGGACATGACACAAGCCGATTAGCCAATCGGTGTCCTGTCCATGGAGCGAACAGGGAAATGTGTCCGCGGAGCAGACAGAGATATCACAACTTTTTTAAGACCTACTTTTTGGTCGTTTGAAAAAACAATTACTGGACGGATTTCCACCAAATTTACAAAAGCACACTTTCGGGACCAAGCTGCTGCTTCTGCCACAGATTTGGTGAAAATCCGTCCAGCAGTTTGAGCTGTAGGCGTGAGAAAAGTTTTTTCCCCATTCACTCTATGGGAAAAAAATACATTTTGGGACCCCCCTATAACTTTGCCCCCCCCTGGACCAAACCTCACTTAACTTTGCAAACAAAATCAAAGTGGGCTATATACTTTTTTTTGCAAAGTTTGGTGAGGATTCGTCCAGGGAGAGCATAGTTCTAAGCCACCCAAAAAGTGCTCTTCCTATTGGATTAGCAACTTAACCATAACTACATGGCTGCTATATATATTTCTGTGACTTCTTTGACTTTTCGTGAAATTACAAAGCCCTTTTTTCGGTTTAATGTGTAATCGTTGTGTGCGTTTATTATGTCATCATAAGCCATTGAGGCACCTGCTATTCTGTCACGATAAGCCATTAGGGCACCTGCTATTCTGTCACCATAAGCCACTTGGGCACCTGCTATTCTGTCACCATAAGCCATTGGGGCACCTGCTAATCTGCCACCATTAGGCATTGGGGCTCCTGCTATTCTGTCTCCTTAAGCCACCGGGGCACCTGCTATTCTGTCACCATAAGCCATTGGGGCACCTGCTATTCTGTCACCATAAGCCACTTGGGCACCTTCTCTTCTGTCACCATAAGCCATAGGGGCACCTGCTATTCTGTCACCATAATCCATTGGGGCAACTGCTATTCTGTCAGCATAAACCACTGGGGCATCTGCTAATCTGTCACCATAAGCCACTGGGGCACCTGCTATTCTGTCACCATAAGTCATTGGGTCACCTGCTATTCAGCCACCATTAGGTATTGGGGCTCCTGCTATTCTGTCTCCATAAGCCAATGTAGCACATGCTATTCTGTCACCATAAGCCACTGGGGCACCTGCTATTCTGTCACCATAAGCCATTGAGGCACCTGCTATTATGTCACCATAAGCAATTGGGGCACATGCTATTATGTCACCATAAGCCACTGCGGCACTTGCTATTCTGTCACCATGAGCCATTGGGGCACCTGCTATTCTGTCACCATAAGCCACTGGGGCACCTGCTATTCTGTCACCATAAGCCACTGCTGCTATTCTGTCCCCATAAGCCATTGGGGCACCTGCGGCTTTGCTTTCAAAGTCTTTCTCCTTCACTGACCTCAGGATTTTACATCTGTTTTCCTTTACAAATGCTCAAACGTGACACTAGTTTACCCCGCCCCTTCCTGCATTCCTTCATCTGCTTCACCATTAATTACATTTTACCTGCGTTCCCATTTTTTCCTTCCTTTATTACAGACATAGGTGTAATGTCTGTTTTTGTTGTTGTCAGGACAGTTTGTTTTTGACAAATGTGGAATTTGGAATTCAATGCCAAATCCCATATCCTCACCGCTCTTCAAAGTTTATTGAATTGAGGACCTCTTGCACATGTCACACACTTTATTCAGAGGCTCCAATATAGCAGCTTGTGCTCATAAAAGGGCGTAACCACCCAAGCACCGCCCACTGACCCCAGAAGTAACAAGATAACACAGAGACTTGCACATATACATAGGTCACTGTGATGGGGAGAAGCCCGGACACTCTTAACCCAACAAAGTCCCACCAAGTCCCACTCCTTCCGTCCTCTCTCATTACGCCCCTCCCATAGGACTCCAATTAATGAAAAAAGATTGGGTTCCTATTTCCAACTGAAGTGTGCTGACAATATAAAACACGGTCAGCATGTCCAGTGCTCTGCAGCAGATATTTCTAATTCCAGGATTCTTTTTGCCAAACAGTTGTCAATAACACAACTTGATCAGAACTAGCTTGAAATACTTAAATTTATGGAGGTACAAATTCATGTATCATTCATACAAGTTATATCTAATTTCAATATTAAGATCCTTGCAAATGTTTGCAATTGTAGACATATTTTTAAAGTCTTTCTTTTATGTTTTGTATTATGTGGCACATGATCATGAGGTTATAAGGGGGACATTCACTTCACAGAACAGGAAGTCCCCTTTTGATGCTTACCATGCCATGATTGTGACGAATCAACTTCTGGGGCACCAGTGGTCCAGGGATGGATATCGGTTTCTAAACCATCAATCAGCCCCATACCTCCAGTACACCAGAAGGCATCCGAACAGAAACACAAGTAAAGTATAAACCTCCTTGTCCAATTTTGGTAACGTCGATGGAACGGCAGGCTTATTTCCACAAGATGATTGATGGATCATTGCTTAGTGGTAACACAGCGAAAATACAATTATTACCGAATGATGAACGGGACTGTCCAGTAAAGCTTGTATATAAAAATATCTACGTTATTATTATTACACCAGACAGTTCTAGCAACCCTACGAAATACAACCAACTCTGTAAAGGAACACAGAGGACAGACAGTTTCAAGAAGGAAAAGGGATGCACTCTGGATACTGACAGGAGGGTAGTTGGTAAAGTAATTCATTTCAATAGTTCAAGGATACTTGGTTTCAACACAAAGGGAGCAATGGGTCGCTAAATGTCACTAGGGGCCTTTGGAGAAGGACTAGGCAGAAACAACCACAATGTACCTTGTGCTTGTATAACTACATGGTGCTCGACATTGTCGAGTTGGTTTCAGGGCACTTTTCTGCTCCTGCGACAGAGTTCAAGACGGCAGACAGCTGCAGGTATCAGGTAGCAGGCAGTTTCGTGAGCAAGGCTCGAAAGACAACTGCAGGCTGGCCAACACAGCGGCCAAGGGTCCGAATTGTTGTCTCAGTGCTGGTTAGCAGTTCTGAAGAACAGGTTGAGACGTCTTGGACAATGTTAGTGACTGTGGCATGACAACAGTCAGTGGAGCAGTCGGTCACAGCTCGAGGGGCTTGACTGGCTTGAAAATGTCCTTTAAGGCAGACGTCGGTAGATGCTTGTCGATGCACTCCTCCTAGCTTCTTTACTAAGCCTGTGGCGTCCTTTAAGGCCGACAGCCCAAAGCTGAGGAGAGTGTTGGACGCAACAGCCTTGTCTTTCGTTTGGTCCAGAGACACTCTGGCACTTCCCACCTAGGAAGCTTGCTTGCAGAGTCTAGCTGGGCACCCTGTGTGCTGGCTGGGTACCGGCTCTAGGGCTGCTGGAGGGTCCTCTGTATTCAGTTTCTCCCTCTGCTCCCTGGGAGATGTTTGGGGGAGGGATCTTGCTTCCCTCTTTGGAAATCCTGGCCTACATTCACTGGTGGAAGCTGTAAGCATACTGTATCATCAGCCAGGGTCCAAATGAGTCCTTCTTGTTACTTGTTGCAAAGATAATCTCTCCAATAGTGGGCCTTGACCCTCTTTTAAAATCAAATGGGCCAAAGTGACTGGTGTAGGATAAACATACCTTAATGATCCAATCCTGGGTCTCCGCCAAAAATGTCCTGGATGTGTGAGGCATAACCAGACAATAGAAAAGGTAAAGGGGTGAAAACATATCATACTAATTCCCCACCTACATTCCTGTCTGTTGTGGTTCAATGGGTCTCTCTGGTTAATTGAGCTCTCTGTGGTTCCTGATTATAGCAAGAGTTTTTCCTTTGGTCTCTGTCAAACCACATACTCGTACCTTCTGAATGGGGTCCCCCTGCAGGGATGACTACTGTAAATACATGCAGTCCAAGACATGACAGGTCACTGCCCTTGTTACTGAGAGGCGGAAGCTGGCTTCAGCATGAGAGTGCATATCAAAAGTTGTTGGGGTTTTCCTGTCCTTTTTCAGTCCTGCAACCAGGCCTCCCGTGGGCCTGTTTGAATTAACTCTGATTATTATGCAAGTCTGCCAACAGCAGCTGACAAAGGTAAGGGCGGATCCATGGAGACTTTGTTAGTTAATTAGGCTCACCATGGCAGGGAGAAGGTTTTGCCTTCCCCCTTCTGAGATGCCTTTGTTTACTCTTGGCTGTCATGTTCCAACTAAATATGACAGGGAGAATGGCACATGTTGGCTGTGTCCACCCAGAGTACGCAGGTCTATGTGTATGTCGTGCAGTGAGCATAGGAAAATGTTTGCGGTTAAGCCCCACACATTTTCCGTAGGCTGATCTACCATCATTCAATTTCATTTAAAATTTCAAAAAAGCACAACGAGTGGATGGTTGAATTCCTCACAATGATTAAGTTCTTTTTGGGGTGAAATGTAATTAGACCCATCACCACAATTGCAAACATCCTAGAGCTTTCAACTTGAGGTTGTAATGGCTGCAACAGGTGTCACTTTGTTGGCTCATAGGTCTGTCTGGTTTCTGAAGAATTTTTTAGGGGTGGATGGGTTTCACTGTGAGCACGCTCAGTCCCCAATGCTCAGACATCCTCAGAGAATTATATGTACAGAATAGGAACGGATGAGTCCATAGATGTAGTGAAACGTGGACACGTCTCCAAAATAACAATGTTACCAAATGGACGTGGCACTTGCCCGATATCACATGTAGTATAGGCAAACAGATGAGTCTTTCCCAAAATACTTCAAACAGAGATTTTGATACTGGTGGGGTTATTATCTGGGTTATCTGTCAAAGATTAGAAAGGGGTGTTTGAAAGGGGTGCACTGCAGACTCAGAAAGAACCTTCCCAACCCAAGGCTCTATGATCTCCAAACTCTTTGCTCCGGCGTGGGTAACGGCTTCCTGCCGTGTAGGTTAGTGCAGTCTTACACCTGCTAGGAAGTCACTGTGCAAGAATAGAGTAAGGCCAATAGGTTGTGTTTAACTGCAGCTCTAGGGGACTTGAAATTACAGCTGGGTATAAGTCATACCTTGGTGATGAGCAATGTCATGTAAGGCTGACATGGCACGTGGCTGACACTGCCTGAAAGCTCTCACCTCTCGCCCCTGACTTAGTTCTAAAAAGGTTTGGGTTAAATGGAAATGGCTATTGGTTACTAAACACAATTCTCCTCCCTACCCACCTTCTTTTACAGGCGTTTGTGTTTATTTATGACAGATGGGGCCATTCTGCAGGACGAGACATGAAAGGTTAAGCTGAGCTGCACAATCACCAAGAAAGGCCACCATAACTCTGGAAAATAAGTTACGCCGCTTCCCGCCACAAAGCAATATTTCTGAAAATAAATTGTCAGCGAGGCATAGCGGTCAGTGAGATGCTTTATCACCCAGCTTACAGGAGAGCTTCTGGACCATGCAGATAAGAAAAAAAATGTCCCTGAGGGGCTTTAATGCACACCCAAACCAGCTTTCTCCTTACTGAATTTCCCTTTTTAATACCGAATTAACTACACATAAGATAGCCTCCAAATAGTCCCTTGGCAAGTGGGACACCCTCTTCTGGAATAAAAGGAAGCACAATTCAGCTAGATAAACATTCAGGACCATCTTAAAACGCCACACATGGCATGGGACATGTCTATATGTGCCTTGTATGTATGTTCTTTGCATAGCACTTAATGCAACTTCAGGCTGCTTGCTTCAAAGCACTATAGGGGAAGAGATAAAAGGGAGGCGCAATGGTGAAGAGGAGGGGTGAGGTTGGAAAAGGATTGAGGGCAGGAGACATGATCAGAAACAGGTACCACGATGAGGAAGACATAAGAAGAGAGACTCTAAAGCAAGCATATGTTCCCCTCTTTCCACAGTATCTGCAGAAAGACCATCCTTGTATTCTGACGGGGGCTGGCCGAAAATGTCAAATGCTGTTCTGCCAGACACCTAAGCAAAATCTGTACGATTTTGATCCGTTTTGCCACAATCTGCCGTTCCGCAACCCATGCATATTAAGAAAAAAAAGCAGCGTGAAGTTTCTCGCGCTGTCTCGCAAACCAATACAAACAAACACAATTTCTGATGTGGGTGTGCGAGCCTGGCACAGATCGAAATGAGCGGCACAAAGTTTCTCATGTTGCTGTGCAAATCTAGCACGTTTTGAAAAATCATGCAAAGTTTCTCATGCCACCATGCGTAAATAGTACAAATCTAAAATAAGCCTTTGTGAAGTTTCTCATGTCACTCCGTGAAACTAACATTGATCGTGGAAAACCTTGCACAGTTTCTCATGTTTGCTGCAAAAAACTACCAAAGATCGAAAAAGACCTGCACAAAGTTTCTCATGCTACTGCATGAAACTAGTATTGATTAAAAAAGACCTGCACAAAGTTTCTGGTGTCGCAAACAGAGCGTGGATCGATAAAAGACTGACACACAGTTTCTCGTGACGAACCATAAATCGGGAAACCACAAGAAGTTTCTTGTGTCACTGCACAAAACTAGCATGGATCGGAAAAAAAAACGACCGGTGGGAAGTTTCTCCTCACGCTACCTGAAACTTACCTGGGAATGAAGCACCATGCCCCATGTGAAACCGTACCATATCGGCACGAAATTTGGTGGTGGCCGATCCGTAATGCCAATTTCGTGGAATGAGTGGAAACGGATGCCTGTGTGGATTCCGTACTTTTTGATTTGCAGGTGAACATTTTGCTCACCCCCAGGACTTTAATTCAAAGGAGGGAAAGGTGAGTCCACTGGAATCTATACATCCCTTAATTGCCCTTAGTAGAAATCTGTGCTGCTGCACACCTAGTCCCCGGATTATGAACCACACTAGCTCTATCCTCAAAGATCTGTGTTGGCTATCTTTCAAACAGACATGTTCAAGCAGCCTGCATGACCTACAATGCTATCAAAACCAAAACACCACCCGTTAAGACTTGCTTTCCAATCTCAACTTTAATCTCCCTTCTGTCCTCATTCTCCTCGATCTATCATCTGCTTTTGATGCCGTCAGCCATGCCATCCTGCTCAATCGCCTCTGTGACAACCTTGGTATTACTGATCAGGCCCTGGCCTCATTGAACTCCTTTCTCACTGACCAACCCTCTCAGGTCCAAATGGGCTTTCCTCTCTTCTATCTCTCTCTCTACATGTGGTGTTCCACAGGGGTCTAACCTATCTCCCTGGTTCTTCAACCACTACCTGGCATCTCTTTCCCACCGCATCACTACTTTCTGCTCCAATCTTCAATGTTATGCGGATTACACTCAGCTCTCCTCAGCCACCTCTGCTTCTTCTCTCATACCGGACTGTCTGACCTCAATTCAGGAATGGTGTGCCGCTAATGATCTCTGCCTTAATGACAGTAAGACTGAGATCCTCCTCATTGGGACACCCACTCTCTCTCCGACCGCCAACTCTGGGGCCTATTCCTGCTCCTTCCTGTGAGGCTTAGAACCTTGTTGTCATCTTTGACTCCACCCTCCCCTTCTTTCCTAAAATCTCTGATGTCTCTAAGAAGTTGAACTATCAGTTGGACTTCCTTGTGGTATTCTTCCTTTTCTCACTTCCCCCCATACACTCACTGTCTGTAGAGCTCTGGTCTTTTCTAGGCTGGACTACTGCAAGAGCCTCTTTCTCAATCTTCCTGCCTCTACTCTTCAACCCTTACAACTTATCCAAAACAGGCCTACAAGACTTGTCCTTGGCCTCAAGCCCAGGGATCGTATCTCTCCAGCTCTGGAATCTCTTCACTGGCTACCTGTGGCTGCAAGGATCAACTTCAAGACCCTCTGCATCATCCACAAGACTTTCTGAGGCCTGCTCTACCTCCAACTTCCTCTTTCAAAACATCTTTCTTCTCGAGCTCTCCGTTCCTCCACCTCCAACTCTCTGTGGGGCAGATGCTTCTTCAAGAAGAGAGTTGGGGGTAGATTTCTATCCTCGCCCGGTGCCTCCCTCTGGAACTGCCTCCCTGCCCTCTTAAACTTGAGCAGAACCACCTCCGGTTCTGGAAGCAACCCAAGACCTTCCTTTTCTCTTCCCCTTTCTCTCTTCCTCTCCCATGCTGATGCACCTGACTACTCTGCGCACTGGTCACCTGGTCACCCTCTGAACTCGGGCCCAGGCTCCTGCATGTCCAGTTGTCCTTGCACTGCCTCCGAGCTCCCCCACACTTAAGGGTCTGTATCTGCAACTCCACAGTCCCTTCTCTCTGCACTTATGAGCCACCCACTGGCTGCACCTATTGATTTAAATTCACTTCCCCGTCCCCCCGGTACTTCTCCCCTTCCCTCTTCCCCGCACTTGCGCGATCTGAATGACACAAGGCCTAGTAAGATCGTTATTTTGTCCTCCCTTTATTTCACCCGCCTTCTCTTCTCGCACCTAGAAACACTTGTGTACAGGCACGTTATAAATGCCACATCCTATATCATATCATATCATATCATATCTGGATGGTGAACACATCTCCAGAGGCCACCCCACCACCAGATGGCATGGCATCGCCAGTCTGGAACTGCACATGGGAATACATTTATGAACAGACCTTTCTTGCTGCACACTGTAGCTGAGCAGGTGGATTAATGTTCCCAAACTCCCGCCCCCTCACGGCTATCATATTGGAACAGTAGGAGAAGAGCCCTATGTGGGACTCCATGTGTTATGACTATACTGCATTGAGTGTACGAAAGACAATATGCACTCAGACAACCATATCATATGTACTCTCGCACTGAAAGAGTGGATGGATGTTGTGTGGAAGGATGTCGGAACACACCATTGGACATCATGTAGTGCTGAGGAAAATCTGCCAATGGCAGAGTGATGTCATAAAGAAGATATATGAGTACATACTGAAACGATATGGAAATACCTAAGGGTGACGATGTAACTGAAGTGACAAGAGAAACATGTATGGCATTATAAGGTAATCATGAATGCAAAAGAAGACAAAGTGACTTGCTGACCAATAAGTGTAAATACGCAGCAAAGCAAAGGCAGATGAGACATATAGAAGCTCGCTATAGAGGAAAATATAATGTGGCTGGGACGGCCATGATAGGAAAATAGATGTCGGCTCATGTAAAGATTCAATCCAGCTCCCTCAGCACCAGACCAGGGGTGCAGAGTCAGGAGACTGGGGAGAATTAGCTTTGTGTGTACATAGAAGAGGAGTCTGTGTTGGTTCAGGAACAAGGATGTTTTTGGAGGAATAGCTACAAAGCACAAATGGAGGCAGATGGATAAGCCACGGACACAAGACATATTTCTCTTAGATTAAAGAAGAAGAAAACATTTCCAAGAGCCAAATATTGGACAATTAACAATGGATAAGGCTCCTACAAGATGTAGTGAGCAGGTCTCTAGAGGCCAAGAGGAGCAATGACACCCAGAAAAATTGAATTGAATAGCAGTAAATAAGAGGTAGAAAGGTAGACATTTGTGGTCGCTTCAAATGAGATTCAGAAGTCGAAAACAGGGGCTATTCATTAAGCTGTGGATGAGGATAATGATTTGGTTACACTCCCTTGAATGTCCCAGAACAGAGAGCAGGCTACAAGGTCGACCACACATGGAAAACGTTGGCTCGTGGTCGGACTGATGAGAGATTATGGTCTAATTGGGAAAGTTGGGAGTAATCTGACGTGACCAAGCACCTGGGTTTCATTTTACTTACGTGCTGCTAGCTGAGACGAAAGTCCAAGGTTGGGTGGGAATGCCAATCAGTGGTTCTATGGGGCTACCTTCTATACCATGTTGCTTAGAACAATCTGCTGCTAGTTAGTGTGCTGTTATCAATATTATACATATTTAGAGGTAGTTTGAGGGAAGTCTCACAGATAAGAGGCAGCCAATGATGTACTAACTCGTATACATTCTATAAGTAGACATGTTCCCCTAACCAGATCCTCCCGTCAATAGGTTTTACAGTTTGCCAGGTAGTATGTCATCATTGTGTAATCAAGTTTGTTGTGCAAGTGTGCAAGCATCAGTCTGACGTCTGACAGTTTGCCCTGCTTTATTAAATTGAGAACAAAATAGTACTTTGCCAAATTCTTTGAGTCTGTCTGGTTATTTGGTCTGAGATTTGTATTGGTAATCTTATCTAGCACAATGGATGCTTGAAGGTGCTGGAGCACAACACTCTGTCGCTTGAACAAGATATCAACATTGGTAAGATTGGCCCAAGTCCATCATGTTGCTGAGGAAAGACCTGGAGAACCTACCATTCAAAGAACAGTTTAGCAATCCCTCACACCACGCAACTTAACCTCCGGTGCTCAACCCCTCCGCTGCTTATCATAACCATGCCAGCTACCTTTGGCAGCATTGCCCTCTATCTTTAACGCCCATGCCGTGTCCCCTATGTACAGAGAGCTCTGTTTTCTACCCACCTGGGTCTGCACTTTATACATCCTTTCAAAGCCTGGGCATCTAAGCGGACATTAGGGTTTAAGAGGATAACACACTCCCATGAATAGACTGTGACACTCCTGCACGCAAGGATGGTCACAGCAGCATCCAGTTAAAGTGGGTCTGGGGCTCTATTGCCATTGGCTGGGGCTGCAGGTCCTCTGCGAACCATCACCGATTGCAATTCTAGAAGACACGATATATATATATATAGGGCAACGCATGTTGAGGCATCTAGCAGTGCAAGATAGAAATAAAGTAGTGTAGACGACCCCCGACCCATATGTCTTGGGTTTGTGGTAACACGGGTGGTGGATGTTGCACTCGCTGCTGGGGGTTTTTCTGCGCACCTGCCTCCTTCAGCAGTGGGGGAAAGGGAGCCAGAAAGGGGGTTTACACATTACGCATGTCCTCGTGTGAGTAGGTGGCTGGCTACTTGCCCCGATACTTGTGCACAACTTTATGACTTTGGGCACCCACTGGCCCTCTATGAATTCCCTACATCCACTGGCGTTCAGTGCGTTCCGTGCACCCTCTTGCCCTCTTTGGATGTTGTGCATTCCCTAACCCTGTACTGGTTGCATGCGCGTCCTTGCTCCCAATGAGTTCTGTGCAGCCACTACCCCTCTATGAGTTCTGTGCACCCACTGCCCCTCTATGAGTTATGTGCAAGCAGTCGTCCTCTATATCCTCCGTGCACCCATTGCCCCTCTATGAGTTATGTGACCCACTGCCTCTCTATGAGTTCTGTGCACCCACTGCCCCTCTATGAGTTCTGTGCACTCGCTGGACCTCTATGAGTTATGTGCAAGCAGTGGTCCTCTATATGCTCTGTGCACCCATTGCCCCTCTATGAGTCATGTGCACCCACTGCCCCTCTATGAGTTCTGTGCACCCACTGCCCCTCTATGAGTTCTGTGCACCCACTGCCCCTCTATGAGTGCTGTGCACCCACTGGACCTCTTTGAGTTATGTGCAAGCAGTGGTCCTCTATATCCTCCGTGCACCCACTGCCCCTCTATGAGTTCTGTGCACCCACTGGACCTCTATGAGTTCTGTGCACCCACTGGCCCTCTATGAGTTCTGTGCAAGCAGTAGTCCTCTATATCCTCTCTGCACCCACTGCCCCTGTATGGGTTCCGTGCATACACTGGCCCTCTATAGTCTCTGTGCACCCACTGCAACTCTATGAGTTCTGTGCACCCATTGCCCCCTATGAGTTCTGTGCACCCACTGCCCCTCTATGAGTTCTGTGCACCCACTAGACCTCTATGCGTTCTGTGCACCCGCTGGACCTCTATGAGTTCTATAAAAGCAGTGGTCCTCTATATCCTCCGTGCACCCACTGCCCCTCTATGTGCTCTGTGCACCCACTGGACCTTTATGAGATCTGTGCACCCACTGCATCTCTATGAGTTCAATGCATCAACATGTCCTCTTTATGTTCTCTGCACCCACTGCCCCTGTATGGGTTCCGTGCATCCACTGGCCCTCTATAGTCTCTGTGTACCTACTGACCCTCTATGAGTTCTGTGCACCCATTGCCCTTATATTAGTTCCCAATATCCGCTATTCCTGCATGGGTTCTGTTCAACCACTGTCCTTGTACGCGTTCTGTGCGCCTACGGGTCCTCTGTGGGATCTGTGCACCCACTATTTCTCTAAATATACGACGGCATGCTATGGTTCTTTTTTTACAGCAACACTAGTTTAGAATGGCCACCTATTGCCCCGCAGTATAGATTGTCTGCTCCACTTTCAATGTTAACGTTAACGGGCCTGTTTTGTGTTCCTCATTGATGTGTGTATTCTCGCTTGTTGACATTGCTTGGCTAGGGTTCATTGTTCCCACTGCATTGTGCTGCTTAGAATCCTAGAATACAGGCTTGCCAATGATATGAACTGTTTGCCACAGCATTGATATGTGTTTCTTGTCGGCCAAATACTACATGAACAGACCAGCTATGCCACTCACGCACAGTACATTAAACTCCTTCACTATAGATATCAAAGAACATACCACCTTAAAAGCCACTGCCTGGCCAATGCACGCCTCCGCCACGGGCACACAACGCTGCCATCGTGACACAAATGCCCCTATGCCTTTGACGCAGGCCACCGAGAAAGCGTACCTGAGGACTCCCCAACTACATGCACCAGCACCGCACACCACTAACATGTATTTTACCTGTCTCCCCACTAACCTAACCCGCCCCCTTCCGACCAAAGTGCCGTGAGATTATGGGCCCAATTCATGGAATATTTACCCGGTTCAAAGTGAATTTGCACTGCTAAGAAGTGATTTTGCACTGCCAACACAAATCCTGATTCATGGAACCGTGCAAAGTGTATTTGTGCATTGAAAACTGGCATATTTAGATAATAGAGTGAATCGTATTATACTTTGGCAAGCCTGTGCATCATAGTGTATTTTGGTAGCATCTTCAATAATGAAATCAGAAATATTCACAAGGCTGCCACTATATGGGTGGATATAGCACAGAAAGGCTATATGATGTCGCCTTAAGGCACTATGCAGGGTACATAGAGACTACAGTATCTAGGAAAGAGGCCATCAAGGATATGTTTATCAGACACTTGCCAAGCTGGCAGCTGAGATCTAAAGCCCATTGGACTTTTCAAATAACCAAATATGGGAATTTGAGAAGAGGAGGAAGCCCTTTTCCAGTGCCAGCTCCTAGAGCCAGGAGCCAGCTGCCATTTGAGATAATCGCAATCCAGGTCCGCCTACGACCCATGAAAATAATGCAATAATATCTTTTTGCTCTTTTCTTCTGACCTCACCCTAGGAGCTAGAATGAAAAGAGATAACTCTACTTGATTGTAGTGCCTGGAAGCCACAAAGTAGAATTGACCATGATAAACACTCCTACCTAAATACACAAGAATTCACACTCTCACCTAAGTATACCATGATGCACACATGTACCGTAAAATCCCATGATGCACACTCTTACCTAAATACACAATGCTTCACACTCTTACATGTGCATACCATGAATCACACTCTTACCTAGGTATACCATGATTAACACTCTCATTTAAATAAATAATATTCCACACTCTTACCTTAATATGCCATGATGAACACTCTCACCTTAATATGCAATGATGTACATATTTAGTTTATTGTGTTCACACTTCTGCATGCCCTTAGCTCATTATGAACGTGTTGCACCCAACTAGCTTAGTAAGTACACCATTTTGATGGACGTATTGCACCATGTACACAATAGTACACATTCCTACCTAGGTAGACCGTGAATTACACTCTTACCTTAATAGGCCATAATGCACACTGTTACCCAAATACACCATGATTCACACTCGTACCTATGATTACCATGAATCAAAGGGCCTCATTACACGGATGGCGGTAAGGGTTTAAATCCTTACCGCCTTACTACGAGGTCCCTTTGCGGGTTGGGGAATTTAGCGCCTGCTTTTTGCAGGCGTTAAAAACCAACCCGCAAAGGGACCAGTGGAGCTAATTACGGTACCGCAATTTGCGGTACCGTAATTAGCGCCTTCCTCATTCCCATAGAGCCCCATGGGGCAAAAATGGGAATGGGGAAGGGCAATGGTGGAAGGGGGAATTACCACCCCGCAAACCTTGGAACGGGGCGGTAATTCCCCTTTCCACCAAGGAGGTGCCGGTATTTTACCGGCATGAACCATGGCGCTAATAGTGCCATGGTTCACCGCCATCTGTGTAATGAGGCCCAAAGTCTTATCTAAATACACCTTGACCATGAATCATAGTCTTATCTAAATACACCATGTTTCACACTCGTACCTATGATTACAATGAATCATAATCTTATCTAAATACACCATGATTCACACTCGTACCTACGATTACCATGAATCATAGCCTTATCTAAGTACATCATGACCATGAATCATAGTCTTATCTAAATACACCATGATTCACACTCGTACCTACGATTACCATGAATCATGGTCTTATCTAAATACACCATGATTCACACTTGTACCTATGATTACCATGAATCATGGTCTTATCTAAATACACCATGATTCACACTCGTACCTACGATTACCATAAATCATAGTCTTATCTAAATACACCATGATTCACACTCGTACCTACGATTACCATGAATCATAGTCTTATCTAAATACACCATGACCATGAATCATAGTCTTATCTAAATACTAAATGATTCACACTTGTACCTATGATTACCATGAATCAAAGGGCCTCATTACACGGATGGCGGTAAGGGTTTAAATCCTTACCGCCTTACTACGAGGTCCCTTTGCGGGTTGGGGAATTTAGCGCCTGCTTTTTGCAGGCGTTAGAAACCAACCCGCAAAGGGACCAGTGGAGCTAATTACTGTACCGCAATTTGCGGTACCGTAATTAGCGCCTTCCCCATTCCCATAGAGCCCCATGGGACAAAAATAGGAATGGGGAAGGGCAATGGTGGAAGGGGGAATTACCACCCCGCAAACCTTGGAACGGGGCGGTAATTCCCCTTTCCACCAAGGAGGTGCCGGTATTTTACCGGCATGAACCATGGCGCTAATAGTGCCATGGTTCACCGCCATCCGTGTAATGAGGCCCAAAGTCTTATCTAAATACACCTTGACCATGAATCATAGTCTTATCTAAATACACCATGTTTCACACTCGTACCTACAATTACAATGAATCATAGTCTTATCTAAATACACCATGATTCACACTCGTGCCTATGATTACCATGAATCATAGTCTTATCTAAATATACCATGACCATGAATCATAGTCTTATCTAAATACACCATGATTCACACTCGTACCTACAATTACAATGAATCATAGTCTTATCTAAATACACCATGTTTCACACTCGTGCCTATGATTACCATGAATCATAGTCTTATCTAAATATACCATGACCATGAATCATAGTCTTATCTAAACACACCATGATTCACACTCGTACATACAATTACAATGAATCATAGTCTTATCTAAATACACCATGACCATGAATCATAGTCTTATCTAAATACACCATGATTCACACTCATACCTACGATTACCATGAATCATAGTCTTATCTAAATACACCATGAATCATAGTCTTATCTAAATACACCATGATTCACACTCGTCCCTATGATTACCATGAATCATAGTCTTATCTAAATACACCATGATTCACATTCTAACCTACGATTACCATGAATCATAGTCTTATCTAAATACACCATGATTCACACTCGTACCTACGATTACCAAGAATCATAGTCTTATCTAAATACACCATGATTCACACTCGTACCTACGATTACCATGAATCATAGTCTTATCTAAATACACCATAAACATGAATCATAGTCTTATCTAAATACACCATGATTCAGATTTATACCTACACATACCATGAACCATAGTCTTAGCTAAATACACCATGACCATGAATCATAGGCTTATCTAAATATACCATGAATCACACTTGTACCTATGATTACAATGAATCATAGTCTTATCTAAATACACCATGATTCACACTCGTACCTACGATTACCATGAATCATGGTCTTATCTAAATACACCATGATTCACACTTGTACCTATGATTACCATGAATCATGGTCTTATCTAAATACACCATGATTCACACTCGTACCTACGATTACCATAAATCATAGTCTTATCTAAATACACCATGATTCACACTCGTACCTATGATTACCATGAATCATAGTCTTATCTAAATACACCAAGATTCACACTCGTACCTACGATTACCATGAATCATAGTCTTATCTAAATACACCATGATTCACACTCGTACCTATGATTACCATGAATCATAGTCTTATCTAAATACACCAAGATTCACACTCGTACCTACGATTACCATGAATCATAGTCTTATCTAAATACACCATGACCATGAATCATAGTCTTATCTAAATACACAATGACCATGATTCATAGTCTTATCTAAATACACCAAGATTCACACTCGTACCTACGATTACCATGAATCATAGTCTTATCTAAATACACCATGACCATGAATCATAGTCTTATCTAAATACACAATGACCATGAATCATAGTCTTATCTAAATACACCATGACCATGAATCATAGTCTTATCTAAATACACCATGATTCACACTCGTACCTACGATTACCATGAATCATAGTCGTATCTAAATACACCATGATTCACACTCGTACCTACGATTACAAAGAATCATAGTCTTATCTAAATACACCATGACCATGAATCATAGTCTTATCTAAATACACCATGACCATGAATCATAGTCTTATCTAAATACACTATGATTCACACCCTCACCTTAGTATACCATGATGCACTCTCTCACCTTAGTAATCCATGATGCACACTCTTACCCAGGTATAGCATGATTCACTCTGTCATAGGCCATGATGAACACGCTTTACATTAATACACTATGTTGCACAAGCTTGCCTAAGTATAACATGACTAACAATCTTAACTTAATAGGGCATGTGAGCATGTTACTGCATGTCCTTAGCTCATTAAGAACATGTTATGCATGCAGCTATCTTAGTAAGTACACCATTTTGATAGAAGTACCTCACTATGAACACCCTGAGTCACACTCTTAGATCACAACTTGTGTAAGGTTTCATGAGTTTGCTCACTAGACACATCTAATGCACTCTGTGACCTTCCTCAGTAATCCAGAGTTCATCGTTTTAGCCCACTAAGTAAACCAAAACCCACAATTTTAGACATCAATGCACAAGAGTTATGGTGAAGCCATTATAAATAAATGCATGAAAACAAATACAAATGCAACATGATGTATGCTCTTAACTTTCAGTGTACACCATGGTAAGTTGTTCGGTACAAGAAATCTCACTCTCCATTCACTAAATACGCAGACAGGCCAGAACTGTACAAGTGCAATGTAATATATACGATGCCGGCTCAGCGAGTACACAACGGCGGACACTCTTCGTAAATTAGGTACAACAGAATGCTTAATGTGGAGGAGCAGGTGGATGCCATTTCCCTACCTCTTGCCCCCTCTCTGCCGTCATATTGTAACAGTAGGAGAAGAGCTATATGTGGGACTCCATGTGTTGTACCAATACCACATCAAGTTCACAAAATACTATATGCACTCAGACAACCATATCGATTGTATCTTTGCACTGAGAGAGTGGAAGGATATCGTGTGGAAGGATATTGTGTGGAAGGATGTCAGCACGCACCATTGGACATCACAGAGCGCTGAGTGAAATGTGATGAGGACAGAGTGAGGGTTTGAAGAAGATGTGCAAAGACATACTGTAACGATATGAAAATACTTAAGAGTAACAATGTAACTGAAGTGACAAGAGAAACATGTACGAAATAAGAGTAATCATTTATGCAACAAGAAGTTACAGTCACTTGCTGATAAATAGGTATAAATATGCAGCAATGCAATGTAGATAAGATATACAGCAGCTTGCTATAGAGGAATATATAACGTGGCGAGGACGGACATAATAAAAAAAATGGACACTGGCTTGTGGTAATATTTGATCCAGCTACCTAAGAAACAGACCAGGGTTGCATAGTCAAGAGATTTTGGAAAACAGCAGTGTGTGCAAAACGAAGAGGAGTCTATATTGGCCTGGAATCAAGGAGTCCATTCTTAAGGAATTTTTAAGGAGCTATAGCCATGGTCGTAAAACATATTTCACTTAGATTAAAAAAGAAGAAAACATTTGCAAGAGCCAAGCATTGGACAAATAAAACGTGCATAAAGTCTATACAAGATAGAGTAAGCAAGTCTCTAGAGGCCAAGAGTAGCAATGACACCCAGCAAAACTGAATCAAATAGCAGTAAATAGGACGTCAAAATAGACACATTTGTGGTCTCTTCATACGTTATTAAGAAGTCGAATACAAGGGCTATTCATTAAACTTTAGATGAAGATAGTGATTTGTTACACTCACTTGAATGTCCCAGAACAGAGAGCAGGCTGCAAGGTCAACTACAGACGGGAAACCTTGGCTCATGGACGGATTGATGAGAGTTGATGGACTAATTAGGAAAGTGGGGAGTAATCTGACGTGACTCAAGCACCAGGGTTTGTTTTGCTTATGTGCTGCTAGCCGAGCCGAATGTCCAGGGTTGGGTGGGAATGCCAGCCAATCAGTGGGCCTATATGGCAACCTGCTATACAATGTTACATAGACCAAGCCACTGCCATTTTTTCCGCTATAATCAGCATCATATGTACTTAGAGGTAGTTTGAGGCGTGTTTTACAGATAACAGACAGCCGATGAAGTACTAACCCATATGTTTTCTATAAGTAGATATGTTACCCTAACCAATCCCTCCCGTCAATAGGTTTTACAGTTTGCCACATAGGATGATGTCACAGATTACACATATTGGGGTACAAAACCTCTGTTTAATCAGGGGGGGCTGGGTGTGTGTGTGCGTGTGTAAGCATCAGTCAGATGTGTGCCAGTTTTCCTTGCTTTATTAAATTGAGAATAAAGTAGTACGTACGTGCCCTAGTCTTAGAGTCTGTCCGTTATTTGGTCTGAGACTTTTATTGGTAATGCCCTCTAGAACAATAGATGCTTCAAGGTGCTGAGCTCCTAGCAGATGCCTTGCTGTGCTGAGACTGAGAGGGCCCTGGTCTGTGCCGAACTGAGCACATGGTAGCAGCATCAAACGACTCTAAGAAGCAGGGGCTGTCTCGTGCAAACCAAGATGGCCGCCGCCAGTTTACCCACTAGGATCTTACCGTACTTAGCTTCGTAGCCTGTCAACTCTCTGCAATCTATCAGTAGTCAGGGGCAGCTCAGTCATCATCACTTAGAATCTGAGGATAAGCTGACATTCACACATCTCATCCTCAATCTTCAATTTACTGACACCGTGTCCCAAGATGGCCACCATCGAAAAACATACATCCTCTCTGACAGTTAATGGCATTCCAGGAGCACCTCTGCTACCAGCTGAGATCAGCAGCTGACCAAGGCACCTACGTGTTGACTCCACGTGCCTGGCAACGTGCTGTGCTCGGTTCAATGCTTATTACGCTAAATGGAAGAAAAAAAAAAAAAACAACAACAAGCTGAACACAAGCCCACCATGGGGGACGCTACACAGAAGAGCTCATTGCCTTTAAGATGTCAATGACACTGCTAAATAGAATGACATGCTTATTACATGCGTGCAAGAAGCTGAGCGGGTGAGCGATCCCATTGCAGGGATCTTTCAACCATCTCTAGGCCAGAGGTTCAACGGCCAGTGGGGCAAGAGCACCTTTTCTGCTTTTGAGGCGAGGAGAATGGGAATGGTTCAGTTTAGACATATCAGCTATTTTCAGAGTCTGGATAACTCTTTGAGGCTTTAATAAAGCATAATGCAATCTTACTGGGAATTGTTAGTATGTTTAATACCTTTCGGTGGCGCAGTCGCGGAATGCGGTGCAAACCTAATGCAAACTGAATGCAAATACATGGTTGGTCTTTAAGAAGCGTTTGAAACGCTGGCCTTACCCAAAATGTTCAGAACCAAAACAGCCAATCGGAAGCAAAAAATGGGCTGTGCAGTCTGAACTCGATTTTTTGAAGATGTTTCTCCAAAATCTCTCAGGCAGTATCATCACATTGTGCTTCCAAGAAGATTTAATTTGCTGGCACATACGAGGGGCCTTCATGCAGGAGGCTGGCATGCAGCAGAAGTAGCATAACATGATTGCAGGTGTTCCTATGCTAGGGTGACCAGATTCAAAAAAAAGAAAAGAAAAACGGAACAGGCCATAGAAATAAAAGTAGGACTAAAATAACCACAGATACAACTGTAGTTCTACCTCTATGTTGCTCGCCTATTGCAAGGGGGCGAGGGGTGTGCTCACAGGCACACTCTTCTCATTGGAGGAGAGTGGCGGGGAGAGGTTTGGGGATGGAATGGGGGTCTGAAAAGCATTCACGCCCCCATTCACGCACAGGAAGAGTTGCGCCAGGCCCCATTTCAGGATTTCAAAATCGGGTCCGGGCAAAAACTGGGACAGTAGCCACCCACCCTTCCAATCTCGGGACGGGGTTTATAAAATAGAAATAAAAAACTACCGGGACCCTGGGACAGAGGGCGATTTCCCAGAACTGTCCCGAGAAAATCGTGATGTCTGATCACCCTATCATATGCCAGAGAGAAGGCTCAGGTGCAATGACACAACCCTACACGCTGACGTGGAGCTTGGTCCCAAAACCGGAAGTCACCACAACTGGAAAGACATCTCTAGAACAAGAACCTGTCAAGCATGAACGGGATTGGAAAAGAATGTGGGAACAGGGAGACTCCTTGCAGGACTGAGATTCACACACACACGCCATAACAGAACTGTATTTTCCCGCTGCATCCTCCACCCCGTGTTTGCAGCCTCTATTTTGCTCTGCATCACCCTCTTATCGTGCTCATTGTCTTTTCTTTGGCAAACTTGGATCACCCTGACAGGGCAAAGGAAACCACTCCAACAGGCAAGTCCATCTGCCCTGAGACTACTACAGTGATGTTTTGGTGCAACACAAAACCTTAATAACTTAACATAGCAAAACAGCATATCCTTCCTGGCTGATGCCAGTTTAAGGCTGGTAGGGCTGTGGCAACAGATTCAGACATGTGGCTGAATCTTGCCTAGTCCCATCAGCCTTCGTCCTCCCTGCTCTGGTGAGTACACCTTTGCTGTCTGTCAGCCATCCTGCACTGATGTTCTCCAAGCAGTCTTTTCGGAGACAGCGATTGTTTGTTTTTCTACTCCTTTTTGCAATTTGTACAGTGAGCACTAAGGGCCCGATCGATACATGGAATATTTGCACGGTTCAAAGTGACTTTGTACTGCTGAAAAGTGACATAACACTGCCGACATAAACCCTAATTCATGGAACCCTGCAACGTGTATTGTTGTTGTGCAAAGTCCGGGCAAAGTCAGCGCATAGCCATTTTTGAAGTACAAAATGACTTTGCCATTACTTTGCACAGCAAAAATACACTTTGCACAGTTCCATGAATCCGGAAGTGTGTCAGCAGTGCAAAGGGACTTTTCAGCGTGCATATTCACTTTGAACCGGGCAAATATTCCATGAATTGGGCCCTAAGGGCGTAATTGTGTCAAAGTGCTGCGCACTGTCCACCCCTGGGATGGGGAAGGTCCTAGTAGTGATGGCGTGGTGAAGGAGCGTGGGGCACAGGAAGGCACGAGGAGCCACAATCCTTCAGAAAATAGTGAAAATGAAACCTAGGCCGGTGGGGTTCCTCCCAAAGGGAAAGGTGGCTTTTTGAGTAAA
Source organism: Ambystoma mexicanum (assembly GCA_002915635.3). Lineage (NCBI taxonomy): Eukaryota > Metazoa > Chordata > Amphibia > Caudata > Ambystomatidae > Ambystoma > Ambystoma mexicanum. The sequence goes on along the minus strand of CM030325.1, from coordinate 1,024,231,433 downwards.
GGTATCCACCGCCCCCAAGAAATAAGCAGATCAAGTGTTAAGATGAATAAATAGCATTCAGAACCATTGCATTGGGTGATAATAACACCAGCTACTGCAGTGCTTAGAAACGCTGGCCATAAAGCACTACATAAGAACACATTGCTATTATTATTACAATAATAACAATACAAATCAAATACATTATTATTAGTATTAATAACAACAACAATAATAATAACAATGATTAATAATAATAACAATGATTAATAATAACAATGATTAATAATAATAATAATAATAATACCGTGTGTGTTTAAGTATACTATTTGATATAGGTTGTCCGTACCCTATGTATTTTCTTTTTAGGTGTCTTAGCTAAACACAAGAACAGTAGCTTTTTTTAAAAATGCACATGAGCATTAAAACAACCTTAAACTGACCTGTGACTGCTCTGAATCGATTCTGAAATCGTGCACATATGTAACCCCCTCACTCTGTTCTAAAGGCCCTGATGATGTCACCGTTTACTAACGTGCACCCACAGAATGAGCTGCGACTTATGTCAGTGTCCGGCGGGAGGACATGGGCAGAGTGGGCGCAAGGAAGCAGCCACTACTGCGTCCCTGCAGCAGGGGCCAGGCCAGTCCTCAGCCAGTCCCCAGCCAGTCTCAGGTGCTAGAAGGCTTCTGGGTCGGACTGGGACAAGAAATAGGGCCGGTCACCCAAAATAAGTGCCCCACCACTCTCCTCAAAAATGTGGCCCACCCCTATCTCACGATCCTTGACCGCTGATGACATCACAATGTCATTTGACCCCCACCCCAAAGTGACATCATGGGAAGCGATGAAACACGACCTTTCACCCTTTGAGAAAACAGGAAGTGGCATCAAATAGCATTGTTCCTAAGTACACTCAATTTCTGTGAATCCAAGCAGACGTCCAAGGCCAAATGATGATATGTTATTGTATAGCACTTACGCTTAAGCTCTTTTTTTATAGAACAAATATGCATACAATATCACCAAACATGTGTTGGTACTCATTTATCGACCTCAGAAGGATGAAAGGCTTTTTGAAAAGAAACCGGCCCCAACTCCCCAGGGACGATTTCGGCCTGACCATGGGCCGAAAGGCCGAAGGGCCAATCCAACCGTGGGCTTCTCACTCAAGGACGGTGAGTTCATGCGAGGGGAAGGGTGGCTCAGGTTCCATAATGGCATCGATGGAACATGTCTGCTTCCTTATGTGTGTGGGTACAATATGCCACAGTCGGCTGCCAGCATGATTTAGTGCTGTGTTGGTAATGGAAGGAGACACCCCGCGCCTGGAAACTGTATACGCCTATTTCCCTGCAGGCTCTGAAGCAGAAACGGACTTGCAAAATATATCTCTTGCCCCCAACTTTCTCTCTAAAGGACGCAGGGCTCTGGTTCAGTCTCGCTACCAAGTGAAGGGTTTCATTTACTCAGTAAGTTGACCGAGTGTTTGCCAGTAGCATTGGTCGTCGTGCACATGAACAGCTAGAATCTGGCCTTCACCTGGCATGACCAGCCTGGCTTCCTGGCCTGTAATCACAAACTTACTGTTGTTTAGCAGAAACACAAAGAGGTGTATTCCTCAACACAATATGCACAGCACTCCTCCCTCCACCACTTCGGAAACCCATAACTATAGCTTCAAGGCAGACATGGATACCGCGAGAAGAGTGCGCTTCACGGCGACAACACTATGTTTGCGCTTCAGAAAAGCAGTGTTTGTATTATTTCTGCATTGATGTAATACATTCTGGACTCTAGCACTGGTGTACATTTACTAAGTTGTTTTGATCCTCAAGTGATCCCAGCTCAAAATGAAAGTTGGGAATGGATTTGAAATTGCAAAGTTATGCAATGTTATTCGATCTTTATACGGCGCCGAATCGCAAGTGGACTAATGTTCCTGTTTTCCTAATCTGCCAGAAAACGCCTTCAAGGAAACCTACATCGATTCCACATCATAAAACATATGTGACACCAGAACTACCAGGTGTGCACCCGAGACAAGTACCCTGAGTACTGCCCAACTTATTAAGCACCCGTGGAAGAATTTGGGAGAGGAGAGAAGCCACACACAAGAACATAGATGCAGCGAGGAAATTGGGAGGAAGAGAGGAGAGCAAAAAAGAGAAGTGAAGATGAGAGGAGAGGAGAAGGCACATGCATGTGGAGAGGAGATGAGCTAGGGAAGAGAAGATGAGAGGAGGTGGCACATGCATGCATGTGGAGATGAGATAAGAAAGGGAAGTGAAGAGGAGAGGAGATGAGGTAGGGCAGTGAAGAGGAGAGGAGATGGCACGTGCATGTGGAGAGGAGATGGGATAGTGAATAGGAGAGGAAATGTCACGTGCATGTGAGAGGAGATGAGATAGGGAAGTGAAGAGGAGAGGAGATGAGGTAGGGCAGTGAAGAGGAGAGGAGATTAGGTAGGGCAGTGAAGAGGAGAGGAGATGGCACATGAATGCAGAAAGGAGATGAGATAGTGAATAGGAGAGACAATGGCATATGAACGTGGAGGGAATATGAGATGGGTAAGTTAAGAGGAGAGGAGATTATATATTAGTGGAGACTAACAGATACAGTGATGTGAGGAGCAGATGGGTGAGATGAAGAGTAGAGAGGGTGGAGAGTAGTAGAGCATAGAAGAGGAACATGTAGCGGGTAGGAGCTGTCATATGTTGAGAGGCGAGGTGGTGAAGAGATAAGATCGGGAAGTGGAGAAGAGACAGTGTGGGGTAGTGGGGAGGAGAAGGGAATGTGGAGAGAAAAGGCAACAGGGAAGTGAAGAGGAGACAGGGTGAGGGAGTGGGGAGGAGAAGGGAATGTGGAGAGGAAAGGCAACAGGGAAGTGAAGAGGAGACAGGGTGGGGTAGTGGGGAGGAGAAGGGAATGTGGAGAGGAAAGGCAATAGTGAACTGAAGAGGAGACAGGGTGGGGGAGTGGGGAGGAGAAGGGAATGCGGAGAGGAACGGCAATAGGGAAGTGAAGAGGAGACTGGGTGGGGGAGTGGGGAGGAGAAGGGTATGTGGAGAGGGCAGGCAATAGGGAAGTGAAGAGGAGACAGGGTGGGGCAGTGGGGAGGAGAAGGGAATGTGGAGAGGAAAGGCAATAGGGAAGTGAAGAGGAGACTGGGTGGGGGAGTGGGGAGGAGAAGGGAATGTGGAGAGGGTAGGCAATAGGGAAGTGAAGATGAGGCAGGGTGGGGCAGTGGGGAGGAGAAGGGAATGTGGAGAGGAAAGGCAATAGGGAAGTGAAGAGGAGACAGGGTGAGGGAGTGGGAAGGAGAAGGGAATGTGGAGAGGAAAGGCAATAGTGAAATGAAGAGGAGACAGGGTGGGGAAGTGGGGAGGAGAAGGGAATGTGGAGAGGAAAGGCAATAGTGAAATGAAGAGGAGACAGGGTGGGGAAGTGGGGAGGAGAAGGGAATGTGGAGAGGAAAGGCAATAGTGAAATGAAGAGGAGACAGGGTGGGGAAGTGGGATGGGGAAGGGAATGTGGAGAGGAAAGGCAACAGGGAAGTGAAGAGGAGACAGGGTGAGGGAGTGGGGAGGAGAAGGGAATGTGGAGAGGAAAGGCAACAGGGAAGTGAAGAGGAGACAGGGTGAGGGAGTGGGGAGGAGAAGGGAATGTGGAGAGGGCAGGCAATAGGGAAGTGAAGAGGAGGCAGGGTGGGGCAGTGGGGAGGAGAAGGGAATGCGGAGAGGAAAGGCAATAGGGAAGTGAAGAGGAGGCAGGGTGAGGGAGTGGGGAGGAGAAGGGAATGTGGAGAGGAAAGGCAATAGGGAAGTGAAGAGGAGACTGGGTGAGGGAGTGGGGAGGAGAAGGGAATGCGGAGAGGAAAGGCAATAGGGAAGTGAAGAGGAGGCAGGGTGAGGGAGTGGGGAGGAGAAGGGAATGTGGAGAGGGCAGGCAATAGGGAAGTGAAGAGGAGACTGGGTGAGGGAGTGGGGAGGAGAAGGGAATCTGGAGAGGAAAGGCAACAGGGAAGTGAAGAGGAGACTGGGTGGGGGAGTGGAGAGGAGAAGGGAATCTGGAGAGGAAAGGCAACAGGGAAGTGAAGAGGAGACTGGGTTGGGGAGTGGGGAGGAGAAGGGAATCTGGAGAGGAAAGGCACAGGGAAGTGAAGAGGAGGCAGGGTGAGGGAGTGGGGAGGAGAAGGGAATGTGGAGAGGGCAAGCAATAGGGAAGTGAAGAGGAGACTGGGTGAGGGAGTGGGGAGGAGAAGGGAATGCGGAGAGGAAAGGCAATAGGGAAGTGAAGAGGAGGCAGGGTGAGGGAGTGGGGAGGAGAAGGGAATGCGGAGAGGGCAGGCAATAGGAAAGTGAAGAGGAGCCTGGGTGAGGGAGTGGGGAGGAGAAGGGAATGCGGAGAGGAAAGGCAATAGGGAAGTGAAGAGGAGGCAGGGTGAGGGAGTGGGGAGGAGAAGGGAATGCGGAGAGGAAAGGCAACAGGGAAGTGAAGAGGAGACAGGGTGGGGGAGTGGGGAGGAGAAGGGAATCTGGAGAGGAAAGGCAACAGGGAAGTGAAGAGGAGACTGGGTGGGGGAGTGGGGAGGAGAAGGGAATCTGGAGAGGAAAGGCAAAAGGGAAGTGAAGAGGAGACAGGGTGGGGGAGTGGGGAGGAGAAGGGAATGTGGAGAGGAAAGGCAACAGGGAAGTGAAGAGGAGACTGGGTGGGGGAGTGGGGAGGAGAAGGGAATCTGGAGAGGAAAGGCAACAGGGAAGTGAAGAGGAGACTGGGTGGGGGAGTGGGGAGAAGAAGGGAATCTGGAGAGGAAAGGCAACAGGGAAGTGAAGAGGAGACTGGGTGGGGGAGTGGGGAAGAGAAGGGAATGTGGAGAGGAAAGGCATTAGGGAAGTGAAGAGGAGGCAGGGTGAGGGAGTGGGGAGGAGAAGGGAATGTGGAGAGGGCAGGCAATAGGGAAGTGAAGAGGAGACTGGGTGAGGGAGTGGGGAGGAGAAGGGAATGCAGAGAGAAAGGCAATAGGGAAGTGAAGAGGAGGCAGGGTGAGGGAGTGGGAGGAAAAGGGAATGTGGAGAGGCAGGCAATAGGGAAGTGAAGAGGAGACTGGGTGAGGAAGTGGGGAGGAGAAGGGAATCTGGAGAGGAAAGGCAACAGGGAAGTGAAGAGGAGACTGGGTGGGGGAGTGGAGAGGAGAAGGAATCTGGAGAGGAAAGGCAACAGGGAAGTGAAGAGGAGACTGGGTTGGGGAGTGGGAGGAGAAGGGAATCTGGAGAGGAAAGGCACAGGGAAGTGAAGAGGAGGCAGGGTGAGGGAGTGGGAGGAGAAGGGAATGTGGAGGGGCAAGCAATAGGGAAGTGAAGAGGAGACTGGGTGAGGGAGTGGGGAGGAGAAGGGAATGCGGAGAGGAAAGGCAATAGGGAAGTGAAGAGGAGGCAGGGTGAGGGAGTGGGGAGGAGAAGGGAATGCGGAGAGGGCAGGCAATAGGAAAGTGAAGAGGAGCCTGGGTGAGGGAGTGGGGAGGAGAAGGGAATGCGGAGAGGAAGGCAATAGGGAAGTGAAGAGGAGGCAGTGTGAGGGAGTGGGGAGGAGAAGGGAATGCGGAGAGGAAAGGCAACAGGGAAGTGAAGAGGAGACAGGGTGGGGAGTGGGGAGGAGAAGGGAATCTGGAGAGGAAAGGCAACAGGGAAGTGAAGAGGAGACTGGGTGGGGAGTGGGAGGAGAAGGGAATCTGGAGAGGAAAGGCAACAGGGAAGTGAAGAGGAGACAGGGTGGGGAGTGGGGAGGAGAAGGGAATGTGGAGAGGAAAGGCAACAGGGAAGTGAAAGAGGAGACTGGGTGGAGAGTGGGGAGGAGAAGGGAATCTGGAGAGGAAAGGCAACAGGGAAGTGAAGAGGAGACTGGGTGGGGGAGTGGGGAGGAGAAGGGAATCTGGAGAGGAAAGGCAACAGGGAAGTGAAGAGGAGACTGGGTGGGGGAGTGGGGAAGAGAAGGGAACGTGGAGAGGAAAGGCAATAGGGAAGTGAAGAGGAGACAGGGTGAGGGAGTGGGGAGGAGAATGGAATGTGGAGAGGGCAGGCAATAGGGAAGTGAAGAGGAGACTGGGTGAGGGAGTGGGGAGGAGAAGGGAATGCGGAGAGGAAAGGCAATAGGGAAGTGAAGAGGAGACTGGGTGGGGGAGTGGGGAGGAGAAGGGAATCTGGAGAGCAAAGGCAACAGGGAAGTGAAGAGGAGTTGAGACATTACATTTGGAGAGAACATTTGATGGGGATCTAAAGGGGAACGAATATGGCGAGGTGAAGACAGATCGGGAGAGAGAGTAGAGAAGATGGGGAGGAGTAGAGATTAGGCTAGGGAGGTGTAGAGGCTAAGAGATGGCAAATGTGGAGAGAAGAGGACACAGGGAGGGGAGTAGCAAGAAGAAGGACGGTCGAGTTGAAAGGATATGGTGAGGTGGAGAGGAGATGGGCTGGAGGAAAGGACAGAAGATGAGGAGATAACTTGATAGGCACGTGGAGAAGGGAGGAGATGACATATGTAGAGAAATAAAGAGGGGGTGATGGAGAGAATAGCAGATGGGGAAGGAAATAATACGATGCGGAGCTGGAGAGGAAGTAGATGTGGAGGAGGAGGGGGTGGAGAGGAGAGGAGATGATGATGTTGAGAGAAGACGCATGGAAGAGGAGATGGTTAGGTGGGGAATAGCACAGATGAGAAGACGAGAAGGGGAGAAGAGAGGAACCTAGAAGAGAAGACAGGAGAGGAAAGAAGAGGAGAGGCCTATTCGAAGGGAAGAGTAGATGAGATGTGGAGGCAAGGGGACATGCGAGGGAGGTGGACAGAGCATGTAATAGCACATGTGGCGAGAAGACAAGGAGAGGGGAGATGCGGGTTGTGATTGGAAGGAGGCGATGAAAGTAGAGCAGAGGAGAGGAACAAAGAGGAAAGGAGGGGAGAGGAGAGGAGAGGAAGGTGGAGAGGTGAGGTGAGTAGAGGAGGGGAGAGGAGAGGAGAGGAGAGGAAGGAGGGGAGAGGAGAGGAGAGGACAGGAGAGGAGAGGAGAGGAAGATCAGAGGAGAGGTGAGGAGAGGAGGGGAGAGGAATGGAGAGGAAGGTGGAGAGGAGAGGAGCAGAGAGCAAAGGAGGGGAGAGGAGAGGAAAGTGGAGAGGAGAGGTGAGGAGAAAAGAGGAGGGGAGAGAAGAGAAGAGGAGAGGAAGGTGGATATGAGAGGGGCAGAGAGGAAAGGAGGGGAGAGGAGAGGGGAGGAGAGGAGACGAGAGGAGAGAGCAGGAGAGGAGAGGCGAGGCGAGGAGAGGAGAGGAGAGGAGAGGAGAAAACAGGAGAGGAGAGGGTAGGAGAGGAGAGGAGAGAACAGGAGAGGAGAGGGGAAGGGAGGAGAGGAGAGGAGAGAACAGGAGAGGAGAGGAGAGGGGAGGAGAGAACAGGAGAGGAGAGGAGAGAACAGGAGAGGGGAGGAGAGGAGAGGAGAGGGCAGGAGAGGGGAGGAGAGGAGAGGAGAGGAGAGAACAGGAGAGGAGAGGGAGGAGAGAGAGGAGAGAACAGGAGGGGAGAGGAGAGGAGAGGTGAGGAGAGAACAGGAGAGGAGCGTAGAGGAGACGAGAGGAGAGGAGAGGAGAGGAGAGTAGAGGAAAGTGGAGAGAGGAGGTTGTTTATGTGTATAGAAGAGGAAAGATGAACTAGCTGAAATGTGTGTCATTTTTTTTTGTATATGCAGTAGCCGAAAATATCCTGCATTGGTATGATATTTTTAGTCAGCACGCACAACATAGGTTTACGTTCCAGCAGCACAGACTCAGCGTGTTACCCTTTCAAGAATGATACGCTGGCTATGAAGAGTAATGTTCATGCCTGTTATTAGAGCGCTTAGAAGAGGTAGCGATCCGGCATTGAGCACTACAGTATTTAAAAACGGGCTATCGTCATCATTATTATCACGTGACTTGCCATCACTTGATCACCCACGCCTTTCACTAGCACGTTTCCGATCACTTCTAGCACTGGAGCGCCGTGCCAATACCTAGAAGCAGCCGAACGCTTGACATGCCACTCATTTCCAGGAACTCCTCGCCTCCATCACCTCTCGCGCCATAAGCAGACACTTTCTCTAAAAGCTTCTTGCATGCGTCCCGCCACGCCCCCTAATGACAGGTCTTTTCAGATTGCAGGGCATCACAGCGATGGCATCTGAATGCCCGTGTCTGCGCCAGCCTGACAGAGCGCCTGACTCGCTCCCTCGCGGGCAGCTGGCGACAGATCTGAAAGCAGGCGATTGGCAAATAGCAGGGAAGGAGTCACCATCTATTCTTCAGCAGCAAGGTGTGTATTTCTGCTGGTAAAAATGAGGACTGGAAAAAAGCGGGGCTCTCACACCTCTACAGTCTCAGCGGCAATGTGCTCTCCTTGGAAGCAAGCTGACGCAGAGCAACGCGCTTAGAAACCTCTGGGTAACCTATCAGATCATATCAGTGAATTCTGCTCTGGGCTTGACTCTGTTTGGACTTCACCCCTTCCACGTGCTGATATTTTGCATGTGGGCATGCGTTTATCTATGTATTAATTATTAAATATTTTCCTAAAGTGTAGTCCATCTCATGGAGTGTGTATGTAAGGCTTAAACATGCGTGTCAGGGTTCTTGAGCCACGCATTGGCTTTCTATACTGACTTCCAGATCATGGGTCACTGGGCATTATAGCGCTCACCACTGACATTCGAATTGTCTCCAGAAACTCCAATAAACAATCTTTTGTATCAGTGACCCAAAAAAACAGTGGGGCGTATCGCTTGTGTTTGCTGGCCATAAAATACATATCATTACATTTTGTATGTTACAATTCCTGATTCCTGCAGACACTTACTAGCTTTACATGTGTTTTACATCTATACTAGCTCACAAAGTTGACAGTCTTTGACAGAGTTCTGTTGCAGGTACTTCCTGGCAGACTGCGAAGGTATGCCAGAGAAAGCAGGGTGGATGGGGGGCACAGACTACCTCCTACCATATGGGCCGAAGCACACAGCGTTGACACAATAAACTTGCAATTTCATCCATTGCTAAGTTTTGTCCCATAGAGGTGATAGGGTGTGAACAACCCAAAAAAATCAAACTCTGAATGTGTCAAAAACAATCTGATGCATAACTTTGGAAATCGAGTACTTTGTTTTACACCAACAATTGTTGTGATACGATTGGAATGTATATATTTAAAAATGTGTTTAATACAATTGTGCTGTACATCACACCTGTATTTTCTGTAGATATGTGTATACGTTTTTTATACAGAGAATAATGTGTATATGATAAAATAGAGAAAAAAAAAACAGGAACTAAAGATAAACTGGGAATACAATATTTCATCCTGTTGATTCCAAAAAAATAGTTTGCCTAAATTGTTGCCTGAACAATGTCTGGTCTGTAAGCAGTTGTATTCTTCGCAAACTTCTGGGTGCGAGTTCGATTGTGAAAATGTTTTTATAAAAAATGCAGGAGTAGGGGGTAGTCTGTGTTCCCCCCACCTGCTTCCTTGGCATTGTTTCATGACCCTGATGTAATACAGACCCCTTGTAAAAAGAAAAAGATTGGGTCAATCTGTTGTATAGGTAGAGACTGTGAAGTATAACAGCTCTGAAACTATAGGGCTATAGGTTGGGTAACATGTCTCCTCATCTGAGTCTTGAGGAGAAATGGTTGAAGGACTATCCCAGAAATGTCATTTAGGGGTCGCTAGGGGTCACAGCTGTGACCCACGCTGTCTACTTTGCGACCCCCATTAAAAAAAAGAAAACCAAATGTTTACATCTTTTAACCATAATTCCATGTCCACATGTGAAAAAAAACATATAAATACTTTTTTTGTGTTTTTCTTTATCAGCGATCGATTTTATTTTCTATACTGAAAATTCATCTGTAAGGTTCAGACGGAGTTGATCATGGATTCTTCGTTTCACTATAATGGTGGTAGGCCGTGGTGTTGCCATCCCAGAGGGTGTGTTCTGGGTCGGCTACACATCGTTGCGAGGCTGACATCCGTGGCACAGGGCTGTGCGGTGGTGGCTTGTGGTGTTGAATGTGTTGGGTCAGGCAGTGTGCACTCTGCGGGTTGCACCTGGGAAGAGACAGCGGGGGGCGGACGGACGGATATAGAGTGAGTGAGGACCCAACTGCACGTTCCTACATCCACACCTCGGAATGATGGAGTTGGGCCCAAGAGAGCATCAGCCTGCTGGCCAAGCGTCCCTTAGCCACAGGGAGCCCCATACCACACGTTTGCCAATTTTATAAAGCGCATATACTCGCTAAATGTCCATTAAAAAAAAAAAAACAAAAAAAACTCTCTAGGAAACTCAGACTCTTTTGTCTGCATCTGCAGGAGGCCCGACATGCATTGCGATATTTTACACATTGGGTGTAGGAAACTGGGCAAGTGGCATGGGGTGTATTGGGGCATGACTGCGCAAATCTTGGTTTCTAATGCCCTTTTTAAGGTGTTTCATCGGGTGAATAACCCCCACTGCAGAGTCCAGTGTGGAGCCAGCTGGTTATAGTTTAGGAAATATAACCCCCTCATCCAGTCTAGCGATTTCATTAACAGCGCTTAGGCCCGTGTGTGTTTGTCCTTCAGGCTGTGATTCTTGTGTGGGTTGATGCCTGTGGTCCCCTCTGAGCTCGAAGTGCTTATCTCCAGGCTGTGGTACCTGTTTCCCTCTGAGCTTGAAGTGCTTATCTCCAGACTGTGGTCCCTGTTCTCCTCTGAGCTTGAAGTGCTTATCTCCAGGCTGTGGTCCCTGTTCCCCTCTGAGCTTGAAGTGCTTATCTCCAGGCTGTGGTCCCTGTTCCCCTCTGAGCTTGAAGTGCTTATCTCCAGGCTGTGGTCCCTGTTCCCCTCTGAGCTTGAAGTGCGTATCTCCAGGCTGTGGTCCATGTTCCCCTCTGAACTTGAAGTGCTTATCTCCAGGTTGTGGTCCCCTCTGACCTTGAAGTGCTTATCTCCAGGCTGTGGTCCCCTCTGAGCTTGATGTGCTTATCTCCAGTCTGTAGTCCCTGTTCCCCTCTGAGCTTGAAGTGCTTATCTCCAGGCTGTGGTCCCTGTTCCCCTCTGAGCTTGAAGTGCTTATCTCCAGGCTGTGGTCTCTGTTCCCCTCTGAGCTTTACATGCTTATCTCCAGGCTGTGGTCCCCTCTGAGCTTGATGTGCTTATCTCCAGGTTGTGGTCCCTGTTCGTTCTCCTCTGTGCTTGAAGTGCTTATCTCCAGGCTGTGGTCCGATCTGAGCTTGATGTGCTTATCTCCAGGTGGTGGTCCCTGTTCCCCTCTGAGCTTTAAGTGCTTATCTCCAGGCTGTGGTCCATGTTCCCCTCTGAACTTGAAGTGCTTATCTCCAGGCTGTGGTCCCTGTTCCCCTCTGTGCTTTAAGTGCTTATCTCCAGGCTGTGGTCCCCTCTGAGCTTGATGTGCTTATCTCCAGGCTGTGGTCCCCTCTGAGCTTGATGTGCTTATCTCCAGGTTGTGGTCCCTGTTCTCCTCTGTGCTTGAAGTGCTTATCTCCAGGCTGTGGTCCCATCTGAGCTTGAAGTGCTTATCTCCAGGCTGTGGTCCCATCTGAGCTTGAAGTGCTTATCTCCAGGCCGTGGTCCCCTCTAAGCTTGATGTGCTTATCTCCAGGCTGTAGTCTCTGTTCTCCTCTGAGCTTGAAGTTTTTATCTCCAGGCTGTGGTCCCTGTTCCCCTCTGAGCTGGAAGTGCTTATCTCCAGGTTGTGGTCCCCTCTGAGCTTGATGTGCTTATCTCCAGGCTGTAGTCCCTGTTCTCCTCTGAGCTTGACGTGCTTATCTCCAGGCTGTGGTCCCTGTTCCCCTCTGAGCCTGAAGTGCTTATCTCCAGGTTGTGGTCCCCTCTGGTCTTGAAGTGCTTATCTCCAGGCTGTGGTCCCCTCTGAGCTTGATGTGCTTATCTCCAGTCTGTAGTCCCTGTTCTCCTCTGAACTTGAAGCGCTTATCTCCAGGCTGTGGTCCCTGCTCCCCTCTGAGCTTGACGTGCTTATCTCCAGGTTGTGGTCCCTGTTCTCCTCTGTGCTTGAAGTGCTTATCTCCAGGCTGTGGTCCCCTCTGAGCTTGATGTGATTATCTCCAGGCTGTGGTCTCTGTTCCCCTCTGAGCTTTAAGTGCGTATCTCCAGGCTGTGGTCCCTGTTCCCCTCTGAGCTTGAAGTGCTTATCTCCAGGTTGTGGTCCCCGTTGTCCTCTGTGCTTGAAGTGCTTATCTCCAGGCTGTGGTCCCTGTTCTACTCTGTGCTTGAAGTGCTTATCTCCAGGCTGTGGTCCCTGTTCTCCTCTGAGCTTGAAGTGCTTATCTCCAGGCTGTGGTCCCTGTTCTCCTCTGTGCTTGAAGTGCTTATCTCCAGGCTGTAGTGCCTGTTCTCCTCTGAGCTTGAAGTGCTTATCTCCAGGCTGTGGTCCCTGTTCCCCTCTGAGCTTGAAGTGCTTATCTCCAGGCTGTGGTCCCTGTTCCCCTCTGTGCTTGAAGTGCGTATCTCCAGGCTGTGGTCCCTGTTCTCCTCTGTGCTTGAAGTGCTTATCTCCAGGCTGTGGTCCCTTTTCCCCTCTGAGCTTGAAGTGCTTATCTCCAGGATGTGGTCCCTATTCCCCTCTGAGCTTGAAGTGCTTATCTCCAGGCTGTGGTCCCTGTTCCCCTCTGAGCTTGAAGTGCTTATCTCCAGGCTGTGGTTTCTGTTCTCCTTTATGCTTGAAGTGCTTATCTCCAGGCTGTGTTCCCTGTTCTCCTCTGTGCTTGAAGTGCTTATCTCCAGGATGTGGTCTCTGTTCTCCTTTATGCTTGAAGTGCTTATCTCCAGGCTGTAGTCCCTGTTCTACTCTGAGCTTTAAGTGCTTATCTCCAGGCTGTGGTCCCCTCTGTGCTTGAAGTGCTTATCTCCAGGTTGTGGTCCCCTCTGAGCTTGATGTGCTTATCTCCAGGCTGTGGTCCCTGTTCTCCTCTGTGCTTGAAGTGCTTATCTCCAGGCTGTAGTCCCTGTTCTTCTCTGAGCTTGAAGTGCCTTCTTCCTTAGGCCAATGCATTTTGAATGGCAACGCCAACAGGAGTATGTTATGTGGGGCTACAGGCATACTGGCAGAGCCAGCTGGGACATGTTTTCTTAGAGTGTCATTACTGTCTTTAATGCCAGCATGAGTATGTTCTTATATGGGAACACAGCACATATTTGTGCAGCCACCATGGACCACACACAACTGCTAGTGAGGAATGAGGGCTTGTGGCAGGCCTTGGAGGCGAAACACATGAGTCTCTCTCTCTGCATTCCTTACCACACATAATATGTAAGAACTGTCTGTGTAGCAAATGAAAATGCATCAGACAACTTTCAACACCTGTAATATATATATATATATATATAACCTGCTACAATCTATTTTTTTTCTTCTTTTATTTACATATCCCCACAGGGGATGTCTGTATATTTGATTGGTTCTGGCTCAGTTGCTAAGGGTTGTATTTGTTGACACACCGTCTTTCATTTCATGCAGCAGCCACATGTATTTTATTGCCATTGCATGGAATCATTTGGCCTTGCACCTCTGCTTACATCCACAGTAATTTGGTAATATGAGCCTATACACACTGATATTAATGCTACATTGAAGATCCATTCTTGTATGAAAGGTATATCATATTACAGTGATATTGTAACAATATTTTTCTTAGTGTACTGAGGAACAATGCTATGTGATGCCATTTCCTGTTTTTTTCAAAGTTGGTGAAAGGTCATGTCCCATCACTTCTTGTGATCTCACTTGGGGATGGGGTCAAATGACATCACTTCTTGTGATGTCATTAGAAGTCAAGGGTCAAGTGAAGTCACGTCTGCCCCCCGTGGCATTTCGGTGAAATGACATCCCCGGACTATCCTCAAAAGGTGAAGCTCTTTTGTCGTGCAAGGCTGTCGATGATTGGGTGGCTAATTGGGGCAGAATGGTTTTCATTGATTCACAGAATTCAATGCAGGCCTCGGTTCGGCTCGTCTTTGCATTGGATGGAAATCTGGATGTAAGGAGCCATTATTTAGGCTGAGCGTCCTCCAGTAGTGCAGCGGCGGTGCTTTTGGATGAATACAGTTAGTGCAGAATAAGCTCTGCTGCCTGTGTGCAGAGATGGACGTGTTAAATAAATTATCGGTACACAGTATCACTAGTTCCTTTCATTTTTACAGAACATACCTTTAGGTCAGAGGCTCAAGAAACATCCCTTTTCCTTTCTCCTGAGCCAAATATAGAATCAGTTCAGGCCGGACATTCAAGCACTGCTAGTTTCCCAAGTCATAACTCTACAACCACACACACAGTGCCCATGGCTCTGCAGTTTGTTAAGGTGATCAGGTTGCAAACACATTTCTTTTATCACCTGCAGAGCCTTTCATGTGCATGATGGACCATTTCCAACTCAGAGAGCTGGCAAAGCAGACATTATCTTTCAAATCTGTGATAGTTAAAGGGGCCAACAGAAAGTGCCCATGTAAAGGTTTGTTTATATCCACGAAGTCTACTATCTTGACATGCAAAAGAAGTTGCTTTAAGTCACTAATCAAATGTTTTCAACATCACGAATAACAACAAACTGGACGTTTGTGACAACGAATCTGCAAATCTATCTTTGTTTATTCCACAACTTCTTTTATGACATGTCTTAAATCACTGAAAGTACCATGGGGTTAACTAGATTTTTCAGGTTGGCATTATCTTGCATCCTGGGAATTATAGTTATCATTCACGATGTGAACATTAAAACCACAATGATATTATTTTGGCTTAACATATTGCTATAAGGATTTAAATGCTGTCATGAGGCTTTATTGTGCAAGACATTATTACTGTAGATCTGTCCGGCCACCCCACTCCCTCTTTTTTGGATGCAGCCAGAGTACCACTAGTTCCCTTTTCCCACTTCTACCACTCCCTGTGTGGATAAGGAGCGGCCAGTGTAGATGGTATGCTTGTTGATGGTAGGGGTGCTTCAGAAGGTATGCAGACACATAGCAATATGGAGGCCCAATTAAGATCATTGCCTGGACATCACACAGCACCATGGCATCACCATCCTGAAGAGGGGGAAAGTACAGTCCAATTATCTCACAATCTCCAACAGATGGGAAGCTGTATACTGAAAAATTATCAACAAGTGTGTGCACTGGACCTGGAATTGTCCCCCACTTGAGCGGTCTAGCACATTTACCTGCTGACCTATTGCCGAGAAATTGCAGTGTGCTTGTCCTTTCAGAAAAGGTTAGGATGTGCAGTCATACAGATCACCCTCTGGGCGTCATGTGGTTCCCAAATCCGTGAACAGGCTCCAAAGCTATTAGCCAAGGGTCCCCAAAATACCAGAGGTAGCAGAAGTGGCATTGCACACCTGATGACCTCACCATAAGCATATTCTATGACCTTTGGCCCTGCTGACATTATAGTAGGTGATGCCACTCAACGACTGGCACACATATCATCACATAAAGTGACACCGCACATTTAAAAACTGCAATAGGTCTAACATATAAAATAACATACGGTGCTAAAGAAAAGAACAGGCTTTTTTAGGTGGCAAACATATATTAACTTCAGAGCTACCTTAAAAAAGCTATTGGTGTAAACATGATATTCCAGGGCAGACCACATAGAGCCACCACAGGCCAGTAGCATGACATTTATATTCCAGTGTAGCCTTCAAGGACAGTTACTGACATTCGTGTGATGGTTAGAGCCATAAGGTTGTCTGTAGCTTGTCAGATGCAACCTGCTGTAGATGTGGCTGTAATAGGTGCAGCTTGACAAGCGACGTGGTGTGGTGCTTTCCTCTAATCTCTGACTTCCTTTATCCCGGCTAATCCACAACCATTTTCCTCTGCTCACTGCACAACAAGCACATAGTCATGTGTGCTCCGGGGGGACATGGCCTACAGGTGCAGCCCTCCCTGTCTCATTTAGCTGGAAAGTGACAGCTACAGGTACATCAAAGGATCTCAGGATGGGGATGGCAACAATTGCCTCCAGCCATGGCCAGCCTAAATAAAATATCAAAGGCTCCAGGGAACCATCCGCCCTATTTTCTAAGATCTGCTGCTAGCAGCGCATACTAATGAAAGTTAATTGAAACAGGCCTGCAATAGGTCTGATCGCAGAACTGACAAAAGGGGACCAGAACCCCCAACACCTCTTTGATATGCAATGTGTCAACCTGAAGCTAGCCACCACACCAAAATGGGAAGTGAATGTCAAGTCTGGAATAATTGTTTACAGTAGACAATCACTGCAGGGAGACACCTTTCAGAAGGAAGAAGTATGTGAATTTATGGAGACAAAAAGAATGTTCTCGCCACAAACTTTAAGGGAGACCTGCATGCAGATCAGGAGCCATAGAGAGCTCCATTAACCAGAGACATTAACCAGAGACACACTGTGATCCACAACAGACCACAAGATGGGTGGGACTTAGTAGTCCATGTTGTCACCCCTTACCTTACTTGCTGCAAAGCACTCTGCTTATGACCTCAGGCATAACAGAAGAGTTTTGGTGGGGACCAAGGATTGGTTCTTTAAAGTAGGCTTAGCCTGCACCAATCAATGGCACTCATTTGGCTTTAAATGAGGGCTGACCCCCTCTTTTGGAAGATCATCCAACAACTTTGAAAGGAGTAAGACGAAAGACTCATTTGGACCCTGGTTGAAGGTACAGTCTACCTTACATCTTCCACTGGTGAAGGAAGGCCAGGAGTTCCAACAGGCAAGCAGGATCCTTAGCCTAAACCTCTCCCAGGGAGCAGAAGGAGATACCAGACTCAGAGGAGCCATCCAGCAGCCTCAGAACCAGTACCTAGCTAGCACACAGCATGCCCTGCTAGGTTCTGCCAGCAAGCATCCTAGTTGGGAAGGGCCACAGAGTCTCTGAACAAAGGACAAAGCTGTTGCCTGCAAACACTCTCCTGAGCTTTGGGCCATCCGCCATTAAAGGACGAGACAAGCCCTGCAACAAAGCTAGGAGGAGTGCCACAACAAACATCAACCAGCGTCCATCTTTTAAGGAAATTTCCGAGACAGTCGAGACCTCGAACTGTGACCGGATGCACCACTGACAGTTGTCATGCTGCAGTCACCAAAGCCATCCAAGACACCTCAACCAGCGTTCCAGATACACCAACCAGCACAGAGACAAAGAGTCTTGACCCTGAGCCGCCGTGTAGGCCAGCCTGCAGCCATCCATCCAGTGTCGCTTGCCAAACTGCCTGCCGCCAGATACCCACAGCTGTCACATGAGCTTTAAAGCATCCTAGAACCAACTTGATGCTGTAGAACCTCATGATCATCTCAAGCACCAGGTACTTTGTGGTTATGTCCCCTTCGTCCTCCTCTGAAGGCCCCTAGTGACATGTATGACCCCTTGCTCCCTTGGTGCTGAAACCAAATAACTTTGAACAGTTAAGACTGATTGCTTTACCGACTACCCTCCTGTCAATATCCAGAGTGCATCCCTTTACTTCATGAAACTGCCTGTCCTCTGTGTTCCTTTATAGGGTGGGTTGTATTTTGCAGTGTGCTAGAACTGTCAGTCGTAATTATAATGAAGTTGATATGTTTATACAACCTTGATTGGACAGTCCCTTTTATCAGTGGGTAATAATTGCATTTTCACTGTGTTGCAACTAACCAACGATCCACGACTTTGCAGAGATAAGCCTGCCGTTCTGACTATGTTACCAAATGTGTACAAGGAGGTTCATAATTGACTTGCGCTTCCAATCTCTTCGGATCCCTTCTGGTGTACTAGAGGTGTGGGGCTGATTGATGATTTAGAAACCCTTCACCCCTGGACCACTGGTGCCCCGGAATTTGATTAGTCACAATGACTGTTGCTTTTACCTTCCAAAACTTGTTGTTTTCCTGTCTGACGGTACAATGCTTGCGGGGTAGGGGGAGCAAGGCACCCGCTGTATAACTGGCCTTATCTACTGCCTCTTTTTTATTAGATACCTATTTGGTTCTTGCACTGCACCTGGTACCTGCATCTGGCACTTGTCTGCCTACGGATTCAACAGCAGTAGCGGGTGCACTTTAAATTATAGGCTGTTGGCAGGCTTGTACCCTCGCCCATAGGCTTGCCAGCGGTAGATGCGTGACATTTAGGTCAAGCCAGCAGGTTAATCACGCATCTCCTGGCTACGGCCCCAGTGGGTTACATAGCTGTTAAATGTTAAAGGTATTTGTACCGCACACCGTCACCAACGGAATTGGTCCCCAGGCGCTCAGGCGGATCTGTAAATGATAAAGGTGGGATGGGTTAGTAAGGTAAAGAAGGGAGTAGGATAGTGAGAGGAGTGGTGTTCTGTTGGCAGCTTCAACTCAGTATAAACCGGGTGCTGAGCTTTGGTGCGGGTATCGGATCGGAGTCAGTTGTTGTTCCGGCTTATGTGTTGTTGCAGTGTTGTGAAGTGCGTGCGGCTTGTTGTGCGAGAGATGGTTGTGTGAGTTTTTGAGTTAGATAAGTATGCAGAGTTTGAGCTTATATTGGTTAGTGGGTTACCTGACCTTTACCATGCTAACATTCATAGTTCTGTCTGAGTGTGGCACCTGTTGGCCCTTCATATTCCCATCTAGACACAGCGCCGGCCAATGATTAGGACTCCATCCAGGTGTGGTCATGCCACACTGTGGATGGAGCTGTACTCACATATAAACAAAAAAAAGAATTAGACCAAATATATTGATTCACTGGTACACTGGTTCACTGGCCCTAGTAGTGAGATTGGCAGAAGTGGAGTGCTCTGCTTTTCTTGTCGTGACTAGTATTCTGCTTGGGGAACTGCCTGCTTGCTTGGGAAACTGCCTGCTTGCTTGGGAAACTGCTTGCTTGGGAAGCTGCCTGCTTGCTTGGGAAGCTGCCGGATATGCGGCCCTGTCAACATAGTTAGCATTTTAGGACCTGGTGGCTGCTGGCAACATTGGAAAAGATAATTTTAGCTCCTCTGCGCTCATCACACAAGGGCGCAGCAGGCATAGAAACAGTGGTGAAGCAGTGGTGAAGCAGTGGCGAAGCAGCACAAAACCAAAATGCTACCTGTAGAGACTTAGCTTCTCTAGCTCATTTCTGGGGATATTTTATGAAACATATTTCACCAAGATCGTCCAACATGACCAACATCTACAACCTGCGTAGTGGCAGTCATCGAGATGACCCCGAGGCGATAGCAACTGATTACTGGGTCTGGGATGGCGAATCACAGGACGATTCTCAACACGCCTCCGTGACCAATAGGGCCACACAGGAAATGACAAGGCTCCTAGCAAATGAACATAATATTGCGTGTAGCCCCCTGCCGACAAACGCAAATTTCAGGCAAGTCTTTGAAAACAGATAGGAGTACACCTTGTCAGCTACCTCAATGACAATACAAACATACTGACTTCTTTTCAAGGGGCTCAGCAAGAGACTGGCAGATGTTGATAGCTATGTCCTCGAAAATTGAATTCAGGCATTGGATGCTACTGTCATCTAAGAGACAGGGGTATTGGCCGTAAATCAGCAAACAAGATAAACCAACACACAGTACAAGGAAAAGATTAAACGTTATGAAAGGGAGCTCATTTTAAGTCCAATCATGCCAACATCAGCATGTCTGGCCCCACAAGTACTGCGGGTTCAGCCAAATGACATCTTGGAAATAGCAGACACAAACCATCTTTCTATATCTGCACAAGATCAAACAACTAACCACCCGCAAGCTCCAAGTGAAATAACTTTAACGGCATTACATTTCGTCTTAACATCACTCGTCAATGCCTTTGAACTGATGAAGGGCGACGTGCAATCCCATACTGACACACATGTGGCAATCACCAAGAAGGCAGAATGCTGCGACTTCACCTTAGTGTGCCTAAAAGTAGTAATAAGCACCATAGATACTGACACGATGGGCGAAATAAAAACAGAATCAAAACAAAATCCAACCTTGATGAGTAGCTTGCAAGCCAACTTCATAGACAATGGTCATTTTAATTAAGGTAACACATTGTATGGTGAAGGGGATGCAGAATAACTCTCACACCATGATAGTTGGTGATACCATGTTAGTTGGCGATATGAATAGATGGAGAGGGAATAAAGAGGCTATAACGTTGGAAAAAGCAATGAAGAATCTAGACTTCCCTGTACTAAATAATGAACTTACAACCCCCCCAAGGGAACCAGTTAGATTGGGTGTTTACCAACAATTTGAAAGCACACAATGTTAATATGGAACCATGTTTATGGTCGGACCACCATTTGGCCACCTTTGTGGTGCAACTGAACTGGCCACCCACCTATTTCGAAAATCCCCATACTAAGGTATGGAGCAGACATTTTAAAAGCATTGGACCTGAGGCATTGAAACCATGCTTCCAGAAAATCGCAGATTCCTTTCTAGCAAAAGATACCTGTGAGAGCGTGCCGAAAATATATAACAAATATATGCAAGAACTGGTGGAGGAGAACGCCCCACTGAAACAAAAACTGGTGAGAAAAAATAGTAACCAGCAGAACTGGTATAGTGAGAACTAAATAAACTTAAACAGGAGAAGAGAGCAAAAGAAAGATTATGGCACCAAAATCCCGCACAAGTAAATAAAGAAAACTGGAAAAGTGCTGTTCATAGCGAGAGGAAATGCATTATGGAAGCCAAGAAGAATCACTATAATAAAGTAATGGAGGCAGCGGCTTATGCATCTAGTAAAATATTTGAAATACTTAAAGGATTGAAAAGCAGAAATTGCTCTCTCCTCCACATACTCCTACTAGGGAAGATTGTGACAGGGTACAAGAAGCTTTCGCTGCTAAGATCTCCAAAGCTCGAAATAACATCATCGCATCCAGAAGAGAGAGAGGGTCTTCTACCCTTCCAGATGAAATAACTAATCCGGAAGGAAGAGAGAGCTTTTGCTTTCTACCCACATCCGAGGACGAACTATGTAGAGTCATGGCCAAAATGAAGCCCACCTCCTGCGCAGCGAACATCTTGCCTACCAAAATCATACTGGACAATAAAGAAATGTTCACACCAGTATTGATAAAGATAGTTAACGCTTCCATTAGGGAAGGGGTGGTGCCAAAGGAAATCAAGGAGGTAACAATAACCCCCTTAGGAAAAAAAAAACAGGGATGGATCCTAAGGACCCCAGTAACCTACGACCTATTACGAACTCAAACTTTATCTTGAAGGTCCTAGATAAAATCGCAACGAACCAACTACAAAAGCATGTGGAAGACCAGAAACTACTGCACGAACAGCAATCAGGCTTTCATGCCTCTCACGGTACAGAATCAGCAATGCTCGACCTTCAGACCTACATGCTAGACCTGATAGATAAGGGCAAAACAGGCATCTTTATGTTACTGGACCTCAGCGCTGCGTTCGATCTGGTAGAACACCAACTCCTACAGGAGACACTGGCAGAAATCGCAGGTTGCACTCCCAAGGCATTGCATTGGCTGGCATCATTTCTGAAAGACAGGAACGCTACAATCCATTGGGGTGATACATTTTCTGAGGCTGCCCCATCCTGTACGGTGTTCCCCAGGGAGCAAGCCTATCGCCACTGTTGTTTATCCTGTACGGTGTTCCCCAGGGAGCAAGCCTATCACCACTGTTGTTTATCCTGTACGGTGTTCCTCAGGGAGCAAGCCTATCGCCACTGTTGTTTATCCTGTACAGTGTTCCCCAGGGAGCAAGCCTATTGCCACTGTTGTTTATCCTGTACGGTGTTCCCCAGGGAGCAAGCCTATCGCCACTGTTGTTTATCCTGTACCGTGTTCCCCAGGGAGCAAGCCTATCGCCATTGTTGTTTATCCTGTATGGTGTTTTCCCTGGGAGCAAGCCTATCGCCACTGTTGTTTATCCTGTACGGTGTTCCCCAGGGAGCAAGCCTATCGCCACTGTTGTTTATCCTGTACCGTGTTCCTCAGGGAGCAAGCCTATCGCCACTGTTGTTTATCCTGTACCGTGTTCCTCAGGGAGCAAGCCTATCGCCACTGTTTTTTATCCTGTACGATGTTCCCCAGGGAGCAAGCCTATCGCCACTGTTGTTTATCCTGTACGGTGTTCCCCAGGGAGCAAGCCTATCGCCACTGTTGTTTATCCTGTACTGTGTTCCCCAGGGAGCAAGCCTATCGCCATTGTTGTTTATCCTGTATGGTGTTCCCCAGGGAGCAAGCCTATCGCCACTGTTGTTTATCCTGTACGGTGTTTCCCAGGGAGCAAGCCTATCGCCACTGTTGTTTATCCTGTACCGTGTTCCTCAGGGAGCAAGCCTATCGCCACTGTTGTTTATCCTGTACCGTGTTCCTCAGGGAGCAAGCCTATCGCCACTGTTGTTTATCCTGTACGGTGTTCCCCAGGGAGCAAGCCTATCGCCACTGTTGTTTATCCTGTACGGTGTTCCCCATGGAGCAAGCCTATCGACACTGTTGTTTATCCTGTACCGTGTTCCCCAGGGAGCAAGCCTATCGCCATTGTTGTTTATCCTGTACCGTGTTCCCCAGGGAGCAAGCCTATCGCCACTGTTGTTTATCCTGTACGGTGTTCCCCAGGGAGCAAGCCTATCGCCACTGTTGTTTATCCTGTACCGTGTTCCTCAGGGAGCAAGCCTATCGCCACTGTTGTTTATCCTGTACGATGTTCCCCAGGGAGCAAGCCTATCGCCACTGTTGTTTATCCTGTACGGTGTTCCCCAGGGAGCAAGCCTATCGCCACTGTTGTTTATCTTTTACGGTGTTCCCCAGGGAGCAAGCCTATCGCCACTGTTGTTTATCCTGTACAGTGTTCCCCAGGGAGCAAGCCTATCGCCACTGCTGTTTATCCTGTACGGTGTTCCCCAGGGAGCAAGCCTATCGCCACTGTTGTTTATCCTGTACGGTGTTCCCCCGGGAGCAAGCCTATCGCCACTGTTGTTTATCCTGTATGGTGTTCCCCAGGGAGCACGCCTATCGCCATTGTTGTTTATCCTGTACCGTGTTCCTCAGAGAGCAAGCCTATCGCCACTGTTGTTTATCCTGTATGGTGTTCCCCAGGGAGCAAACCTAGGAGCAAACCTATCGCCACTGTTGTTTATCTTGTACATGAGAAGTTTATGCGAGCTCTTGCAACAAATCTGCATGTTTTTTACCAATTACACCAATGACACACAGCTCATCTTCGAACTCAAAGGAAATTACAGTATCGACAGTGCGAAAAGAATAGAGGTCTATCACATCATTGACAACTGGATGCAACGTCACGCGATGTGCCTTAATACTACGAAAACTGAAATGATGAACTTCGGAACACAGCAGGCCAGATCCAAGTTAGGGACAGTATATCAGGCCTTCTCCATCAAACAGGCCAAAATCCCAGTGATGCCGTTTGTGAAAAACCTAGGGATGATTGTGGAAGCCTCTGGGGGATACAAGGCTCAGGTCAATTACCTGCAGAAAAAACAATGCCTATTATATGCGTCTGATGAGAGCCAAAAGACCTTTCATCAATGATGTGAACGCAGCAACCATAGCAAGAGCCGTCATTCTATTGCGACTTGACAACTGCAATGCCCTACTATTAGGATCTACGATGAGGGAAATATAAAAGTGCCAAGTCATGGAAAATGACGCTGTCTGGCTTATTAAGAGCATCAAAAAAGGGAGCATGTAACAACGGGGAGAAGATCCTTACACTGGCTAAGGGTGGAGGAGAGAGTACATTTTAAGGTCATTAGCATAATTCACAGATGCCTGTATGGAGAAGCCCTAAGCTACTTTAAGAAACAATTCTCCTTGTACATGCCTGAAAGTCGTCTTAGATCAGAGGACAAGGCATATCTGAATATTCCTAGAGTAAACCGTGTGCAGGGGCGTGGAAAATCTTTCCCAGTTAAGGCAGCTCAATGCTGAACCAAATTGCCACTAACACTACGGCGGGAAGTGAATTATCTGAAATTCAGGAAACTACTGAAAACTCACTTCTACCAATGATAATCACCCTTTTGGGCCCCTTTGTTAGAACAGATAATACTATGCGCTTTGGATTAGACTGTCCATATTCTCATTCTTTCCTGAACAGAACTTGCCAGCATTCGTTTTCCATTCTGCAGGGATGTAAATAATACAACGTGATGTTATCTTACTTAGCGCTACTCAGTGGCTCAACACTGGAAGGCGTCTGAGTTTGCAAAGATGGGATTCAAACCCGAGAAAGACTGTGAGATTATCACAGTTACTGGTGGCAAGCATTTAACTCACTGAGATATCTCTATTCCTTTGTACGCACTGTATACAAAGAGGGCATTTTCTGAATTGTACAAAAATGCAGAGGACATAGCTTTGCATACTGCAATGAATGTTCACACATGAGACTTTTTTAAAAATAAAATGTCCCATTTACGCAAACATGCAACTATCCCACACAGTGACAGTTCACATTTGTGCAACCATGCAACTATCCCACACAGTGAAAGTTCTCACTTGGCAACCATGCAACTATCGCTTAAAGTCAAAGTTCACACTTGGCAACTATGCAACTATCCCACACAGTGAAGGTTCACACTTGGCAACCATGAAGCTATCCCACACAGTGGAAGCTCACACTTGACAACCATGCAACTATCCCACACAGTGACAGTTCACATGTGTGCAATCATGCAACTCTCTCACACAGTGAAAGCCAAGGGTGCACTCTAGCTTAGTTTCATAGTTTTGAAAAGAAAAATGGAAGAGAGACATAACCCACTTCATTGTGCCATGCATCACTCTGTGAAGTATGTGCAAGGGTTGCAGAGGCAGTGCAAGGGGTACCATGTGGATTGCAAGGGGCAGCAGCAGTTACCTCTGACTACCCTTAAATGATGTCCATGCTATTGGCATCCTGATGTGGGGTCGGGTGCTAGTTATGCATGCAAACATAAGTAAGTAAATAAATAAATAAATAAATACATAAATAAATACATAAATACATGGGTTCTTATATCACCCTTCATGCCAGAGACCAGCCTCTAAGTGCTGGACTGGGGTTTCGAACATGCTGCCCGGCTTTGTTTCGCTTCCAAGACAAGCAGGTTGCCCATGAGCTATCCTCCCGGAATTAAGCCTCATTGTCTAAGGCTCAAGGAAAGAAAAAAAAAAAAACATTGGGTGCCACTGGGCCACCAGTGCATTGGTGCTGCGTGGCTGCATTCAGGATGTCCATTCTCTGTTTCACTGCAGGATGAGGCAGAACAGTGCAGGTAGAGGGCGTATGCTGAGGCCAACTCTATCCTAGGTAAGGAAATCCGTCTGGCAGCACAGGTGAAGCAGATAACACCCAGAACGGCGATTGGCTTCTTGACAGCAGGATGCATGAACATACTGATGATTATTGGCCGGAAGCCCCGTCTCCCGATTGACTGTCAAAGTGCCACTGTTCTACTACCTCGGCCCATCTGGGATTAGAGCCCCCAATTGGTCTATTTGTCTATCACATGCCCACAACCCACTCAAATGGGCCTGAGTGCAGCAAGGGCCACTCATAATGTACATAGGCGTGTAACACCCTCTATAGCCCGCAACATCATGCTAAGAGGGAAACTGGAGCCTCGGCTGACAGCGTTGGTGACCTGCTGGTACCACACACTGATCGCAGTGGGTTCAGACAGTGCACATAGAAACACAGAGGAAACCACCTTCTTAGCCCTGCCTCTTTCATTCTGCTCTTAACTCTTAGATTAAGGGTGTCTCTCACCTGGGCATCCAAAGTAAAGTGTGAACGAAGAAAAGGGCGATTCCTGTTTGGGCCTGTTCAGACCGGGCGGACCAAGGGCCCGAACACCTGCTCAGACAACAGGTATATATTGTCACCACTATCACCAGCCGACGTCAACAACATCTCCCCTCTTCTAAGGCATGGACCCTGCCATTCAGCAACCTCAGCCACATCCACCTCAAGCCGATGAACACCCCCTCACCATTCACCACACATAAGTTGATGCCGCCCCAAAGCCACATCGTATGTGGATGACATCCTCCCAGCATCCATCCTCAAGACTCTACCTGCAAAAGATCTTCTTCTCTACCTGGAGATCATCAGCAGCTCCCTGACTCAAGACACCCTTCCATCGACCCTAAAGACTTGACAAATCCTCCCTCCACTAAAGAAGCCCACTATAAATCCAGAAAACCTAGGTAAAATCATTGAGAAAGCGGTAGCCACACAACTGCAGCAACACCTTGACACCAATAATCTCATCCAAACCTACCAATCCGTATTCAGACCCAGATGCAGCATGGGGACAGCAACCATAAATGTGGTTGACGATGCCCTCAACATCCTTGACGATGGCCACCCCTGACTCCTGGATCTGCACAACCTCTTGGCCGTTTTCAATACAGTAGACCACCAGGCACTTACAGACATCCTACATCGGCACATGGGGATCAGCAACCTTGTCCTACACTGGTTCAAATCCTACCTCACCAACCGCAAGCATTTTGTTCAGAGGGACTCCTCTAGATCGCCAATGCTACCCGTCACCTGTGGAGTCCTAGAGGTTTCCATCCTGTCCCCAATGATGTTCAATCTATACATGGAGCAGCTGGGAGCCCTCCTAGCCACACACAATATCCACATCCACGAATACAATGACAACACACAGCTATACCTCAAGATTGACTCTATCAAGGAGATCCATAGGCTCAAAGCCTGCCTCTTGCTGATCCAGTCTTGGATGTCCAGTGCATACTTGAAGCTTCACCCCTTGAAAGCCAAATTCCTACTCCTCACCAACAACGCCAAACACCCAGACATAAAGACCTGGCTATACACCTTGAAATCTGAGGGCTTCACACCCAAGCTCGCCTCCTGCACCAAGTCCCCCGGGTTCCACAACGACAAACTCCTCTCTTTCAGGACACACATAGCTAAGAAAACACAGACTGCTTGGTATCAGCTTTCTGTCCTGTTAAAAGTCAAGTCCTTCCTCACTCCCAACAGCTTTAGATCCACCGCTCAAACACTGGTACGATCCCACCTGGATGCGGGCATTACACTCCGAGAAGGTCTCCCGTCCGTCTCCCTTGTGCCCCTGAGAAGTGTCCTACATGCGGCTGCATGCCTCGTCACCGGTCTATGCAGATATGACCACATCTCCCCAGCCCTCATCAACCTCCACTGGCTCCAATTGCACGCACAAATCACCTTCAAGTATTGCTGCGCCATCTATAAGGCAGTTGCCCTCAAGTCACCCAGCTATCCAGCAGAGAAATTGTACATCTCCAGCGGATAGCGCACCACCAGAAGCCAGAACACGTGCAGACTTGAAATCTGTTGCTGCAAAAAGTAAAGGACCAGAAACAAGCCTCCTCTGCCTACGCCCCAAGACTATGGAAACTCCTCTGCGTCGGCATCAGACTGACCCCATGCTCCTATATTTCAGAAAAGAACTCAAGAACTTCAAAGAGTTTTTCCAGATCAACACCTTGCCCATCACGATGCCCCTCGCGCCACCTGACTTGCTAGACGACACATGCCCCTCTCCTCCCTGTCACCCAGTACAGCTGTACCCCTCCTCTGTGCCCCTCTGTATTCTACCCACCGCTGTTTATCTGTTCTGTTGTTACCACTGAATAGCGCTCCTTTATGCATCTGTACTGTTGCACACCTCTGTGAAGCACGCAGCTGATTCTCAAAGCCAGGTCCGCGCTCAATGAAATAATAATAATAATAATAATAATAATAATAATAATAATAATGATTAATGAGGAAGAGATCACTACATATGCAGATGGATGGCTAGATGGATAGATGAATGAGAGCGAGAGATAGAGAAACAGTGAGGGAGAGAGATAATACAGAGAGAGAGAGAGAGATTAAAACAAGCTAGGTGTAATGACAAGTGGAAAGATGAGTGGGTGGATGGGTAGATATAGAGATGAGTCGATAGATTGATGAATGAGAGTGAGAAATAGAGAGAGAGAGAGAGAGAGAGAGGAGGAAAGAGATGAGAGCTAGAGAAAGAGATAGAGGGAGAGCGGGATAATACAGACAGCGAGAAAGAGAGCAAAGAGAGAGAGGGAGAGAAAGAGAAGACAAGATAGGTGTTCTCACGGATGGAAAGATACGTGGATGTGCGGATGGGAAGATAAATAGATGGATGGATAGAAGGATGAGTGGGTGATTAGATAGACAGACACAACGCATTACAGAAGGAACCCGGAATCATGACTGCCTCTGTTCGGGGCAAACATGTCAGTCAAGGAGCCTTTCCTATTGGCCATTCAATGTCCTCACACAGTAACCCACCTCCTTGTCCACAGAGGCCCTCTTTTTAGCAAATCAAGCAAAACGTCACTTAATCATATACAGGAGACGCTCTGCTGTAAAAATAGTCCTGTGAGTAAGAGCGCCTGAGTGGTGAAATGGCCACGAGCGCTCCCGAAGAGCTGTTTCCTCGTTATTTTATCCTAATAACGCGATGGCGAACGATGATATGCGTGTGAGCGCCATTTGCATTTCGTTGGGCGCGCAGGCCCTGGCTCTGCTCGCGCAGCCGCTGGAGTGCAGGGTGTAGAATATTAATGCCCGTCCACACACCGCACTGCCCCATTTCGGTAATAGCTCAGATAGAGGGTTATGTGTTCCCAGATAACAGCCCGGCTCTTATGAGCATTTGATGGTCTTTTTATCTTTTTTGTAAGATGGAACTAAATTAGAAGAAACATTACAATATAAACAAGTCATTTCTTCTTTTCATTGAGTTACCAGAGAATGATAGTCTGGGGGGAGAGGAAGAGGGGGCCAAGAGGCGGAGGGATTCAGAAAATGCAAGAAGCAGTAGGCACTAGAGAGAACATAGTCCTCATGTGGGGGCGATGTTTTAAAATGGCTTAGGAGTGAGATTTAGGTCTGATCTAATAAGTATGTAACTGAATGTTGAATACAGCCGAGGATAATGACCACGCTACTTGAGAAAGAAAGGGAACTCAAAATAGAGCGAGCGCAAGAGGGAGAGAGCGAGACAGACAGAGAGAGAGGGGCAGAGGCAAAGACATAGAGACAGAGAGCGAGGGAGAGAAAACGGAAGAATGAGAGAGGGAGATAGAGACGGAGAGGGAGATCTAGAAAGAGAGAGAGGAGAAAGAGGAGCAAAAGTGAGTAGAAAGACGAGAGAAGGATGGAGAGAGAGATGAGTGATAAAAAGAAAAGACGGTTGAAAGAGACTTCGAGAGACGGAAGTAGGTAAAGGAGGATCAAGAGAAAGGTAGATGGAGAGGGAGAGCGAGAAGGAACTCAAGAAAGAGCAGAGAGAGCGAGACATACAAAGAGGGGCAGAGACATAGAGACAGAGAGCGAGGGAGAGAAAACGGGCCAATGAGAGAGGGAGATAGAGACAGAGAGGGAGATCAAGACAGAGAGAGAAGGAGAAAGAGGAGCAAAAGGAGGTAGAGAGAGAGAGAGAAAGAGAGAGAAAGAGACTGAGGGAGTAAAAGAGGAGAAGGGAGAGCAAGAGAAAGTGGATGAGAGGAGAGCGAGAAGGAGATCAAGAGAAAGTAGAGAGAGGAGAGCGAGAATGACTCAAGAAAGAGCAGAGAGAGCGAGACTACAAGAGAGGGCAGAGACATAGAGACAGAGAATGAGAGAGGGAGATAGATAGAGACAGAGAGGGAGATCAAGACAGAGAGAGAAGGAGAAAGAGGAGCGAAAGTGAGAAGAGAGACGAAGAAGGGTGGAGAGATAGACAGAAAAGAGGGTTGAAAGAGACTGGGAGGGAGGAAAGGAGGGGAAGGGAGAGCAAGAGAAAGGTGGAGGGAGAGCGATAAGGAACTCAAGAGAGAGAGAGAGAGCAGAGAGAGTGAGACAGACAGAGAAAGAGGGGCGGATGCAAAGACATAGTGACAGAGAGCGTGGGAGAGCAAACGGGCCAATGAGAGAGGGAGATAGATAGAGACAGAGAGGGAGATCTAGATAGAAAGAGAGAAAGTGAGAAGGAGAAAGAGGAGGGAAGTGAATGTGGGAAGGGAGAGGAAGAAAGATGGAGAGAGATTGAGTGACAGACAGAACAGGGTTGAAAGAGACTGGGAAGGAGGGAGGAGGGAAAGAGAGCAAGAGAAAGATGGAGGGAGGGGGAGGGCGAAAGGGAACTCAAGAGAGAGTGAGCATAGGTAGAGAGAGAGAGAGAGAGAGAGAGAGAGAGAGAGAGAGAGAGAGAGAGAGAATGAGACAGAGAGAGAGAGAGGGAGAGAGAGGGAGAATGAGAGAGCGAGAGAGAGAGAGAGAATGAGAGAGAGAGAGAGAGAGAGAGAGAGAGAGGGAGAGAGAGGGAGAATGAGAGAGCGAGAGAGAGAGAGAGAGAGAGAAAATGAGAGAGCAAGACAGTGGGAGGAAGATAGAAAGTGAGCAAGTGAGAAGAAACAGACCACGGCCAAGTGAAGAGAAGGGAAGAGAGGCAGATGGTAACCTGAAGAAATAAGAGAGCAAGAAACAAACATGGCATAGAACAAAGGTAAAACGCTGTGTGACAGGAAGTGAGAGAATGGAAGTGGCAATAAACACATAGAACACGAGAGAGAAGACGAGGGAGAGTGTGGACGTCGTGCCTGTGAGAGAGAGAGAGCGGCAGAAACACTTGGAACAGACAACCAGATTGCAAGTGATAAAAGATAGAGGGAGAGAGAAGAGGAGAAAGGAGAGAGCGAGAAGGGGTGAGAGGAGAGCGAGGGGAGAGACAGGGTGAGAGCGTAGAGAGAGAGAGACAGCAAAAATAAAAAAAAAGAGGGAAACAAGGGGAGAAAGGGGAGAAAGAGAGAAGAGGAGAGAGATAGAGGGCAGAGACAAAGAGTGAGAGTGGAGAGAGGGATAGAGAAAATAAAAAGAGGGTGAGAAGGGGAGAGGAGGGGCAGAGGAGAGAGTGGGGAGAAGAACAGAGAGAGGGAGAGAATACAAGTGAGATTGTGGATAGTGTGTTTGTGTGTGTGAGAAAGCATACTTGTAACAAACAGAGAGGGAGAGAAGAAGAGGGTGGGGGGGCTCAAAGAGAGAAGGGGCAAGGGGTGACCAAAAAGGCCAAAGGGAAACACTATTAAAAAGAGCAGAGAAAGGAAGAAATACAACCACTCCATAAACAGAAAGAAAGGCAGAGAGAGAAAGAGAGAGAGGGGGAGAGAGAGAGAGAGAGAGAGAGAGAGAGAGAGAGAGAGAGAAATAAAAGGAGGGAAACAAGGGGAGAGAGAGAGAAGAGGAGAGAGATAGAGGGCAGAGACACAGAGTGAGAGTGGAGAGAGGGATAGAGAAAATAAAAAGAGGGTAAGAAGGGAAGAGGGGGAGCAGGGGAGAGAGTGGGGAGAGGGACAGAGAGAGGGAGAGAAGACAAGTGAGATTGTGGACAGTGTGTGTGTGTGTGTGCGAGAGAAAGCATACTTGTAACAAACAGAGAGGGAAAGAAGAAGAGGGCGGGGGGGGCAGAAAGAGAGACGGGCCAAAGGGTTGACCAAAAAGGCCAAAGGGAAACAATATTAAAAAGAGCAGAGAAAGGAAGAAATACAACCACTCCATAAACAGAAAGAAAGACAGAGAGAGAGAGAGAGAGAGAGAGAGAGAGAAAGAGAGAGAGAGAG
This sequence comes from Ambystoma mexicanum, assembly GCA_002915635.3. Lineage (NCBI taxonomy): Eukaryota > Metazoa > Chordata > Amphibia > Caudata > Ambystomatidae > Ambystoma > Ambystoma mexicanum. The sequence goes on along the minus strand of CM030325.1, from coordinate 1,024,199,795 downwards.
AGAGAGAGAAAGAGAGAGAGAGAGAGAGGCGGGGGGAGAAAGAAATTGAAGATGTATGGTAAAGATCAAGAGGCAGAATGAGAAAAGAAAAGAGGTGTACAGGAAAGAGAAAAAAACATAACAAAGAGAGTCATAGAGATGGGGAAAAGAAAGATTGTGCATTTGTATTCCTGGAACACGTCATGTGAAGTTGAAATACAATGTACCATGTCAATATCAATCAGTGATGTGTGAATTAAGCCTCGGTACCATCAACGGGCAGGACGCCCCTTAGGGCCCAGAAGCGTGAAAGTGCCCCAGAGCAAAGTAAGGGCTCAAGGCAACTAATAGCCCGGATTGGCCACAGATGCCGGCACTAAGGCTGTTAGCTGCCATTGTGGTGTCATATAAAAATCCCATCAAGGCTGTAGCGAAGGCATGATATCACAATTGTGACACTGACACAATGGGTACAATTTGTAAAACCTTTATTGAAGTTTCAGGCTTTGGAAAAACTCCTACTTTGCCCTATAACTATGATGGGAGTAGTCTCAACCATCACACGATAAACAAAACAGTCCTAGTGGAGTCCATCCAATCAAAATGGCCTATCCTAAAAAAAAAAAAAAAACTAATGCTTACCCCATCTCTTGTACAAAAGTGTATAAAGGAGAAATGGATGTAAAGGAAACATTAGTGTTCAAAATAATACATGAGGCTGAATCAGCCCCCCCCCCCACGTTAGACCTCATAAAATAAGGTGATCCCTGTAGGCAGGATGACACACTCTGCATCGGGATTTCAACACATGAGCAGTTCAAGACGTGGATCGAGGCACGCTTGGACTTTCACATTAAAGTGCCTCTTACCAGCCTGTCAAACAATGTTTCACACAATTTTCACGACAGTCCCCCTTTGTAAGGAACAGACTGCTTCAAAACAAATATTCACATAGGCCCCCCCTGTCAGGCTCAGACCTATTCAAACAAAGTTCAACAAGACTTGCAAGGGGTTCCCTTCCCCACGGTTAATTCCAAAACAAAGGTGCACATTGGTCCCCCTGTGACAGGCTCAGACCTTTTCAAACAATGATCCACAAGACTTGCAAGGGGCACCCTTCTACAAGCTTATTTTCCCTCTGGGTCTCCGTCAGTCTGGCTCAGGCCACATTTGAATGTCGAAGACTTTCAAATGTGTGTGGCTTTCTTTACAGACCCCAACAGGACCACTTCAACGAACAGTTTGAAGTTTAAATTTCACTCTCCCCTTCTCAAGGAGTTAATTTTGCTTACTTTGCTTTTGCAGTTCATTCATTTTCCCATTACAAACAATACACTTTTCACAGAGACTTTCTAAAGGGCTACTTTCTTTCACCAGACCATTCCCTTTCTTAGTACCACTGATTTCACAGCTGTCCTCATTTCAAAGATCATTTACAGGTCTGCCTTTCGTTGCGTCTCATTTATTTATTTATTTATTTGTTTGTTTGTTTATTTATTTAAATTCTTATTATGCACCACATGCCCGTGGGCCTCAGGGCACACAAAAAACAAAAGACAAGACATGACCAGCAAGAAGAGAAGGGGGCCATAGAGGGTTACTCCAGATTGAAAAGGCAAGTCTTTATGGCGGCTCAAACAGGGGATAGCTTCGAATCTGTCATATCCCAGCTGGTAGGGCGTTCCAGAGGAGAGGGCCCTGAACATCAAGAGTGGTGCCCCCAAATTTAGCTGTCTTAAATCTAGGGGGAGAAAGAAGAGTAGCAACGGAAGAGCGAAGGTTTCTTCCATTGGACTTGATGCTAATGCATTCAGACAGATAGGTGGGATTGCTGAAGGACAAGCACTTGTGTGTTGTCGTTAACACTTTATGTGTTATACAATGTTTTACAGGAAGCCAATATAGCTTCTTTCTGAAGGTGGCGATATGAGTGTGACAAGATTGATTGAATATGGTGCGCACGGCATTGTTCTGAGCCACCTGTAAAGATTGAATATTGGCGACATTAGACCAGACAGTAGGCTATTGCAATAATCAATTCTGGAATTTATAAATTCCGTGGACAAGAGAGCACAGTTTTCAGCTGTGATAAAATGGAGAATATGGCTGATTTGTTTGTTAATCAGTCCACAACTAGACCTGAAGTTAGAGACATGAGACTTCATAGACAGCCCCTCATCAAGAACAACTCCTAAGGTTTTGACTTTCCTTCGGACAGTGATGGTATTTTCCGCAATAAGGACGTTGGCATAGTCGGAATTAAGTTTGTTCCGGGTGTTTTTAGAGGATACTATCATGAGCTCAGTTTTTTTATTGTTCAGAGCTAGAGAGTTGGATGGCTTTGTAGATGTTATTAATGGTTTCAAGATCGTTCTTATACACGCCACCTATTGTATGACGACCTGTGTGTAGTCTGCGTAGTTTGTATATTGAACTCCAAGCTTGCTCAGAAGGTCGAGGAGGGGTCAAATATACAAATTAAAGAGCAGTGGCGACAAACAAGAGCCCTGTGGGACTCCACAAGTTTGAGAGATGGGTGTGGATTGATTACTTCCCATGCATACCCTTACCATTCGACGGCCCAAGAAGGAAGCTATTAATCTTGATGCAAGCTTGGAGCAATTTGCGACCTCTCCGAGCCTTGTCACTAGTAGACTGTGATCGACCAGATAGAAGGCTGGAGATAGGTTAAGTAGCATCAGAAATGTGGCTTGATTTTTGTCCGCTATGCCCACAAGAGTGGACTTTAAGTCGAGCATGGCCGTCTCTGTCCCGTGACGAGCCCTGTAGCCTGACTGTCGAGTGCCAAGGATGTTGTGTTCTTCGACATGAGCCTGCAATTGCATATATGCTAGTTTATCCAATATCTTCGGAATGAAGGGCACATTGGTTATTGGCCTTTAGTTATCTTCATTAGTGGGATCCAAATTTTCTTTTTTAAACAAAGGGGTTATCCAGGCGGTTTTAAGTGCATCAGGTACCAAACCTACATCAAAAGATAGATTTATTAGCTTAGTAATCCATGGGACCAATATGTCAGTAGATTCCTTGAAGATGTTTGTGGGACAGTCATCTGCAGGGCAGGGTGTAGCCATAAGATCCTGTATCACTTTAAGTACCTCTTTTTCAGAGTAATGAGTGAAAGAAAATTGAGGGGTTCTTCAATGGGAGTTGTCGAGAGGGGTTGTTCTTTTTGTAAGTGGCATCGGTGCCACGTTGTTAAGGGCTTCTTTGATGTTGTCCTTGTGGGAATCAATTTTTGATAAGAATGCACCGTGGATGTCTTGGCACCAATTGGAATCTTTGGTCAGGGTGTTGGATGGTGGTGGCTGATCTTGAAATTCAGCTAGAATTTTAAACAGCTCACCAACATTAGATTGGGCGTTTATGATCCTTTTATTATAGTGTGTGGCTTTAGCATTAATGATCAGTTTTTTGTACGCCAATGTGGATTTTTTATTGGCAGCTAAAGTATCATTGTTGGGGTCCCTTCTCCAGGATCTTTCCAGAGTTCTTTTAGTTTGTCTGGTAGTGACAATATCTTCTGAGAACCAAGTGTTCTTTGTGGCTTCAGTCTTTATTACCTTCATTTTCATAGTTGCAAGATCATTAACTGCATCTTTGATGATGATCATCAAGTGGTTAACTAAAGCAGAAGAGTCAGCAAAGTTGGCTAAAAGTTGTCGTTTGGATGATAGGAGCGAAGATAGTTTGGAGGATGTTATGTTTTTCAAATTACGAGTCATCTTTTGTAAACATGGGTAGGTGTTGAGTTTGGGCGGAGAATTAGGTAAGGTGATCTTGGTCTGAATAAGAGATTGGTCAGACCATACACATGGTGTGACCGTAATGTCTAAGATATTAGTATTTCGTGATATGAGCCAATCGAGAGTGTGCCCACCTTTTTGTGTAGGAGATTTCATCCATTGTGTGAGTCCTACTGAAGTAATGGAATCCATGAGGCTGAGACCCACTTTGTCAAGTTAGTCATTGGCCAGTAGTTAAGATCACCCATGATGACCAGAGGGCTTTTAGTATTGCAGATTTGAGCCAGCAGATCAATAAACTGCTCTTCAAAGAGGGGCATGACTTTGGGTGGTCGGTAGATGATAAGTACGTTAAGAGTTGTATGTGGGGATGTTTTTATTTTTACCCACAGCGATTCACAACTATCAGTTGAAATGTGTGATACCGTGTGACAGTTGAGGCTGGACTTGCACATGAGTGCAACTCCGCCGCCTTTGCCTTGGGAGCGGTCAGCTCTGAAAAGAGTGTATTCATCAGGGGTTGAGAGTGTAGCAGGGTGGGCAGATTGGAATTGAGACATGTTTCAGTGATTCCAAAGAAATCTGGCTTGCATTCATTAACATGGTCGGCAATTTCGACACCTTGTTTGTATAGTGAGCATGTGTTTAGTAAGGAGAGCGATAGAACTAACAGTGGCACGATGCTGGAGCCTATTTCACTGTGCCCGCATATTGTTTTGTCCAAACACATGATATCTACTTAGTTGATTGTGTGCACCACACATAACGTCAGGGGCATTAAGCACAGCTATCTTACTTGTAGGCATGTCCAAGGAGCAGAGCAGAAACAGTTTGGAGAGCACCAGTGAGCAGAAGCCTAACGGGAGATAGGGCCAGCGAGCCGGCGAGCTGCAGCGATGACCGGTGAAGACCGGCACATCCCAGAAGCGCCGGCTTGTGCAGCCTTCCCTTGCAATATAATGTTGCCACTTTCATCTTTAACACACACTGTTCTCTCAGGTCACTTGCCAACCTACCGGCTGTGTGCATTTCTTTCTTGGTTTTATGATTTCCAATTCATGAGTCAAGGTTAGTACCACAGGCTTGGCCTTGTCCCCCCAACTCTGCCGTTCACCCGGAGGGTAGCAGGCATTCTTGAAAGAGAATGCTGCTTTCTGATGTGGGATCTGGCCTTCTCTACGTGTCTTTAATGGCCTGCCAGAGGCAACAACCTCCAGTAGGGAACTCTTGGAGTTTTCGACCCACTGCTCTCGTCCCTTGGTCCATCACTCGGCTCCAGTAGGTTTGCCTCCACCCAGAAATGCTGCTCGTACTCTTGTTCTGCCTTGCTCATAGTGTGTCTCTTGGATCTACCTTTTTCTGTGTGAGGAGAGTTCATTGGTATCAGGTGTGTGCACTTGAAGTGAAGTGCCTGACTTTGCCTGACTTGATTAATGGGGCATGTCCAGTATGATGCATGAGGTTTAGTCTTGTTACTCTCAGTCACCCTCTTCCTCGTGCCAGTGTTTGTGTAAAAAAAGGGGAAGGGTGGGACCTTTGAGAATCCTAAAAAATAGGATTGGTTAAATGAAGAAAAAAAAAGGCATTCCGCATCTCACCATCAGCTGCCTCACCCCCACTCCCCAAAGACCCCTCACCCAGGAGCTGGATCCAAAAGTGATGGCCATTTCCTGGACACCTGGATGACAAGTCCCTGAGGACTAACGGGTAAGACACCATTTGTTCTCTCATAAGGTACAATAACATCTTGCATTGCTACCATATATATGGTAGCTTATTGCCTTCTCTGTGGGTCTAAAAGGAGGAGCAATCAAGGCCCTTTTTTCAAAAACTTGTCATCGGTGCAATTATGAATGTGCATGCTTTTTTGTACTAGAGAAACAAATTACCCTGGTGCCAAAAGTGGATTTTTCAGTGCATGTTTGTACAAGGCTAATATTTGCCCCTGTGCAAACACAGTAATGTCATTAGAACGAGGGTCATCCTTTCCTTGGTGCTAACATTCATTGCATGGCTATTTCGTTTTTTGCACTAGGGCCATGTTTACCTCTGTGCTAAGGTCATGTGGATGCCAGATTCCTGACTCTGCCCCAAAGCATGAAGGGAATCTGTAGCCCAGGAAATGTGGTGTATCAGACCTTGCTTCCGGAGCCGTGAGCTTCCTCCAGGCAGGAGTTCTGTCACCAGCATAGCACCCCTTGAGGTCCTCTCCAAAAAGAGAGTGACATCAGGGAATTTCAACCCCCATACCTCCCAACCTCCTTTAGCATATGCCTCTACCACAGCCCCCTACTCAAATCCACGGCCAGCTCCAGTCCTCCATTGGGGAGGTTTCCCCCCACAAACCCATCAAAGACATATTTCCTACCCCACCACCATTATATTTTATATTATTATTATTATTATATATTATTATTATTATTATTATTATTATTATCATTATTATATTTATTTATTTATGTTTGTATTTGTAAAGCGCCTAGCAGCCTGGAGGCATCAAGGCACTGTTTCAAGAAGGTGTCTTAGTTACATGATGTAAAAGGCAGTGCATGGGTTACAAGTGGCAGTGCCTTACAGGGTGGACGTGCAATCATGGATGACATACATGAGACTTGATATAATGTACAGTACGGTGGTAAATTAGACATGAGAGGCAGATGAGGTGCTGGTATCGTGGCACCTTAGAGGTTATACAAACAGCAATGTTTTGATTGCTTTTCTGAAGGCCGCCTGAGACTGAATGCTTCTGATTATGGGAGGGCGTAGGTTCCAGTCGGTGGCTGCTATAACTGCAACCTACTATTAATATTATTGGGTTTATAGAGCGCGTACCTAGATTTCAGAATCAACGGAACTCTTAACAGAGGTATACAACAATACAGATACATAAGGTCACGTCTTGCCTATCACACCTCCGACCCAGCTAACTCACCATAGCATAAATATCTGTGCGCAGTAAGCTGTCTTCTCCAAGCAGAATTTACTGGGCAGTCTCTTTTAGAGGCAGCCCCGAAAAACGCAGTCTGCGGACCGCATACCGAGGCAGTACAGTGTTGGGGAAGCAGAATTAACATCTCTTCCCTGCCCCTCCCATCCTGGTAGACTGAGTCTCTAAAGATCTCAACTATGAGGAGCTATAGGTACCTTGAACCCAGCAACTTATCTACCAGTTTTATATGAGGAGTTAGGTAAGGGGTCCAACAGCAGTGATGTCACTAGTAATTCACATAATACAAAACCCTGATGTACCCACTCAGCCTTTGACCAGAGAATCCCTACGCAGGGCGGCCCAAGGATTTTAGGGGCCCTGGGTGGCAAAGGATGCATCGAGCCCCTTTATTCGCAGCGCAGAAAATGTCACAACATTAGTCATTAATATCTGTAGGGATCCAATAAACTGATGTTTAATATCTGAATTGTAACTGCTAATTTTGCAGTTGTAGCAATATCAGGAATGAGGCTTATTTTGGAGTAGCCAACCGAGTGAGCTGAATCATTTGTAGGGATGGGGCCCTCAAAAGATAATACTGTGATGAGGAAGAGCAGGGCAAAGAGAAATGAAGATCACCGGTAAGAAATCCAAACATGCCTGATGTGACTGCACGTTCCAAGGATCTAAGGGCAGGAATTAGTCCTGGGCCAGACAGGCAAAGCGATTTTGCTAGTGCAATCGTAACAAAACCTATTTACCGGAAAGGTACTGAGGCAGTCAGAGTAAGCAATTCCACAGGTCTTCAAATGTCATCACTTGTCTGATTTTTACATTTCTAATGTGCATACCTTATAGCTCCTGGCAGAGACTGCATCTGGGCACAGATGTTAGTTAATAGCTATTTGCACACTTTGCTAAAGGCTAAAGCTTGATGCTGATTTTAGTTGGTGGGGGACATATTACAGAAAAAGGTATGTTTTAAAGGTATTGTTTCCTGAAGATAGAAAGGAAATGAATCTGTCAGAAGTCGATTGGGAGAGAATTCCAGGAACGAGGGCTGAAGGAGGAGAAACGTCTGTCACCCCATGTTGCAGTTTTTGAGAACTGGGCCACCAAAATATCCTATACTGTTGATCAAAGTGATCGATTTGGGCAGTGGATTTGAATTTTTGAGGTCAGGTATGCCGGGGCAAAGCCATGGACACATATAAAAACCAAGCAGAGAAACGTAAACAGGATTCTCTGCTGCACTGGAAACCAGTGAAGACTTTTCCGAAACTGTGAAACAGTTGACTTCCTAGACAGAGCAAAATTCAGCCGAACTGCAGAGTTCTGTGCAACCTGTAATCTCTGTATTTGAAACGTTTGGATGATCATAAGAAGGGTGATACAATAATTGAATTTAGAATTTGTAAGTGTGCCAACCACTATGGGCCAAACCTTCTCTACAATTAGAGGCAGAAGGGGCTGTATTAATTTTAATTGATAGTATACAAATGTAACTGTTTGATTAATATGCATTTTGCAGCCCATAGTGGACTGCCAAATACAGCGTAAGTTCTTTACTGTATCAGTGAATTTTATAGTAGAACCAAACAGGGTCAAACATGTGATGCATTTCAAAACGTTTGGAAACATTTTCTCAAGTCCAGAAAAAAGTGTGGGGGTTCATTAACAAATACACAGGTACTGAATGTATCCTAAATTGAAATGTGCATATTTAATTCAACTGAACTTTCTAAATAGAAGAACATTCAAAATAAAAAGGAGCATTGTCTTTCACAAAATTAATTATCAATTCCTGCACAACAAAAAAAAGCTAGAGGGTTTCCTAAAACACTGATACAAAATATAAAAGCTGTGCACTCTTTCACCCCAAAAATCTATATTGAAATATTCTGTGCTTTGAAGACACTTTCATGTGGTTTTGTGGATTAAGGGGTTGAAATCCTAGTGGGCGAAAACTTGAGCAAACAAGCTTTTTTTGCATGCTGGGCTCAAAGACCCTCAAGGGGGATGGAGTCGGTACTGTGTGAAGAAGTGGGTGGCTGCTGTCAACCTACATGTAATCTCACCTCGTCCCCTGAATATCAGCACAGTGCCAGGCAGACCATCTTCAGTCCAGCAACCTCTCTTCCCACAGCTATGGAACTCACATCATAATTGCAGTACTCCAGCAATATAGAAACCCATATGGAAACAAGTTAAACAAACACAGTACACGTGTTGCGTTATTTTCACCCCTCCTTGAAGAATACAAATACCAGAATGTAATTCCACACATTTTTTTAAAACATGGCTTGTAGGATGTCTTTAACCAAACATAATGTGAAATTGTAACCTTTTGCATCGATTGACAAAGGCATGGTTTATAGGTTGGGAGCGAAATGTGACATTCCCCTCCCCCACCCCCAAAAAATGTAGTTAACACACCAAATACGAACATATGAACAACTCTTTTTTGTCCATATATTTTAATTGTCCTCAAAGAAGACAGATCTGACACACCTTGTTTTTCTGTACGTGCTTTCAGAATGAAATTCCCCTTTTAAACCCCTTGTCCCAACAAAGTTTCTTCAATGGATCATTACTTTAAACAAAGAGCGTGATAAGCCCTAACTGTGAGGCCCCACGGGGCTGATGGGATGCTGGGAAGGTGGGCGGGAGGTATTTGTCTCTTAAAGCGCGTCACAAGTGGTTGGGAGATGACAGCATGGACTTGCTCAAACACCCACAAAGAAAAGCCCTGTGGCCGGAAACAGCTCAGGCCTCGTTACTTCTTATACTCATGACAGCAGGTAGTTGCAGGTCCGAAAAGAGCGCAGGGCGCGGTGCGACAGCACAGGTTGCCCATGTCACTATGCAGTAGGGGCCACATTTTCGCTGGTGCCCTTTGTGGAACTCGCAATCCTTGCTGTCTTGTGTACAAAGAGCAACAGGATTGACATTGGCTTGGGAACAGCAAAGGAGAATTGTGCGGTGCACCAGACAACTGTGTAGGGTTCTGCAGACCCACCAGACTCCCACCAGAGGAAGCGGAAGTGAGGCAGTTGGGAGTACAGCAGAGCATCAGTAGACAGAGATGTCTTTGAAGGACCACAAGCAACAGGCCCCGAGCCCAGAAAGAAATTCAGGATTTAAGCACAAATCGAATATAGCAGCCAGGGCTTTCTAAGCCTCTCGATGGCGCGGTCCCACATCAGCCGGGTCAAATGAGGCAGGTGAGACAACTAGCCTATCAGGAGGCTCCTTACAAAGGAGGAAAGGAAGTAGCCAATCACAGGCGCTCCTTGATGAGGCTAAGAGAGGAAAAAGCTACATAAGTCTAGAGTTAGTTAATGTAAGTAGATCAGTCAGCCAGGAGTGGGAAGGGAGGACCATTGGAAGGCTACTGAAGAGGCCTGAACAAGCTCAGGAGAGGCTAGGAGAGACAAAGAAGTCAGGGACCCTGGAGACACTTGCAAGTCAGAGCAACTTGTTTGACCCTCACCAGCTAAGATGCCTGAAAGGGTCAAACGTCTGATGCCACTGATAGACCAATCAGGGAATCCTGAACAGTGATCTGGGCATTATATCCCAGAGGGAGCTATACATTGTATCCCTGAGGGAGCTATGCATTCTATCCATGAGCGAGCAGGGTACTACAACGCTTAATGAGCTGTGCATTGCATCCATGAGTGAGTCAGCACTATATCCTTCAGTGAGCTAGGCACTATACTCCTGAATTTTTATCTAGCCACTATATCTCTGAGTAAGCTGGCATTACATCCCTTAGTGATCTGAGCACAATATCCCTGAGTGAGGCAGGCACTGTATCCATGAGTGACCGGGACACTATACAATGGAGTGATCCCGGCACTATATATCCTTCAGTGAGATGTGTACTATATTCCTGAATAATGATCTCACTATTATATACCTGAGAGAGCCAACAGCTACATCTCTGAGTGTTCTGAGCACTATATCCCTTGGTGAGCCAGACACTATATCCTTTAGTGAGGTAGGCACTATTTTCTTGAATACTGATGTAGCTACTATATACCTGAGTGAGCCAGGCACGATATCTCTGAGTGATATGAGCACTATATGTCTGAGTGATATGAGCACTATATGTCTGAGCGAGCCAGTCACTATATCCATGTGTGAGCTTGGCACTATAAACCTGAGCGAGCAGGGCGCTATATCCATGAGTGAGCTGGACACTATGCACCTGAGTGAGCACGGCAGCATAGACTTTGGGGGGATGAGCACTATATTCCTGAATAATGATCTAGCTACTATATAGCTGAGTGGCCTGGCACAATATCTCAGAGGGAATGAGCACTACATCCCTGATTCAGCAATGCATTATATCCATGAGTGAGCTGGACACTATAACACTGAGTGAGCATGGTGCTATATATCCGTCAGTGAGATGTGTACTATATTCCTGAATAGTGATCTAGCTACTATATAGCTGAGTGGCCTGGCACAATATCTCAGAGGGAATGAGCACTACATCCCTGAGTCAGCAATGCATTATATCCATGAGTGAGCTGGACACTATAACACTGAGTGAGCATGGTGCTATATATCCTTCAGTGAGATGTGTACTATATTCCTGAATAGTGATCTAGCTACTATATACACGAGTGAGCCCGGCACTATATCCTCCAGTGAGCTAGACACTAAATTCCTGAATATTAATCTAACTACTATATACCTGAATGAGCCGGGCACTATATCCAGGAGAAACCTAGGCACTATTAACCTGAGTGAGCCAGGCCCTATGTCCATGTGTGACCGGGGCATTATAAGCATAAGTGAGACCAACACCATATACTTTAATGACCTAGGCACTATGTTCCTGTATAGTGTTGTAGCTACGATATATCTGACTGATCCATGGACTATATTATGGAGTGATTTGAGCACTACATACATGAGTGAGCTAGGCACTATAAACCTGAGTGAGCAGGACATTATAAACCTGAGTGAGTATGGCACGGTCCCACATCAGCCGGGTCAAATGAGTATGGCACTATACCCTTCAGTGAGATGGGTAGTATAATTCTGAATAGTGATCTAGATACTATATAGCTGAATGTACAGGGTACTCGATCTCTGAGTGATCTAAGCACTATATCCCTTGGTGAGCAGGACCCTACATCCATGAATGAGCTGGACACGGTAAACCTGAGTGTGCCAGGCACTATAGAATTTAGTGAGCCAGGCACTATATTCCTGAATAGTAATCTAGCTAATATATACCCGAGTGAGCCGGGCACTATGGCTGTGAATGAGCTGGGCTCTATAAACCTGAGTGAAGTTATGTTATGTTATACAAATGTTTTAACCACAAGTATCACTGGAAAGGGAATCATGGCTCTGAACACTGGGATACACGGGGGCAGAAGAAACACACCACAACTTAAACAAAAACGTTTGTAATAGGCGAGGAAAGGATAAATGGTTAGCTGTAGCCCAAAGAGCCTGTGGGGGCGTATTCTACAGCAGAGCAGCTGCAATGAAAAAAGCACGACCCCCGACTGGCCAACTTAAACTGTGGTACTGTGATAAAAAGTGCATCCACAGAGCGAAGGACGCGGGAAGGCACATTAGGCCGACATTTTGCCTGCAAATATTCAGGGGCGGTGCTGAAGAAAGAGCGGTGCACAATACAAAGTACTTTAAAATCGATGTGCTTTGAAACAGGAAGCAAGTGGAGAGAGTGAGGAACTGAGCGAATGTGAGAGCGTGAAGAAGAGGAGTGGCAGAATGTTGAAGAATTGAAGGCGGTGGAGAAGGCAGAGAGGTTGAGAAAGATAGAGAGAATTACAGTAGTCAAGAGTCTCCAAAAGAAAATAAGACACGACTGCAGCACGTACATGAGAGGGCAGAAAAGGAAGAATGGTGCCTATGAGCTTCGGCTTAACGTGCTCCATCTGACAGACAGCGCTCACCTGCACTTCAGCAGATAGAGAAGAAGACAACTTGAAGCTGAGATTTTAACCATGGAGGCAGGCTTGGGCAAAGGCCCAAGAGAGGAGGGCCAGAAGGCTGGGAATAAAAAGCACCCACTAACAGGGGACCCACTACCAACACTGCTGTTTTGTCGCCATTAAGGCACAGCTACTTATCGCTCATCCAGATATTAACAGCTTGAAAGCAAGTGTGGCATCGCTCAGCTGTGTCATGATGGGCAAGATCAAGACGCATGGCGATTTGAGTATCCTCAGCGTATGAATAGCAGCGAAAGCCAAAATAAGCGCGGGCCGAGGTTGCATATGCACATTAAACAATGAAGGAGACAGAGCAGAGCCCTGAGCGACCCCACAAAGAATAAAAATCAGATAGGACAAATAAGGGGGTTTGAGAATGATCAGAAAGAAAGGAGTGAAACCAGGCGAGGACCACTCCAAAGATACTGGCAGGGGACAGCCTGCTGAGCCGAATGGAATTATCAATGGTGTGGAAGGCAGCTGACAGATCTAATGACATAAGCGTTCCCACACCATATTGATCAGCAAGCCACACCAGGACATCCTGAGCAGAAACCAAAACGGCTTTGGTAGCTCAGCCCGTTCGGAACCCGGACTGAGAAGGATCGAAGAAATTTGAATGCTCAAGAAAAGAACAAAGAAGAGCAGTGACCAGGGATTCAAAACGTTTCATGAGAAAGGGAGGAGATAAATAGGGTGAACGTTAGAAGGAAGAAGAGTATCCAGAGGGATCAGCAGAGCATGTTTAAGAGCAGAAGAAATAGAGCAAGGACGAAAAACTGCAGAAACTAGAAGAGAGAGAATAGCAGGAATAACGGATTTCAATACTGAAAGAGAAAGAGCGTCAGCAGGGGTAGCAGATCTTTGGCAGTAACAGAATCTGATGGCCCAAAAGATGGAAAGGAAGACCTGGGGCCAGATTACAGTAACTTTGCACTGGTGCAAGTGCAAATGTTACACAGTATTAGCACCTGGGCAAAGTTTGCACTATTTTTAAAAACACTTGGACACATTAAAAAAGCATTGCACCTCGAAAAGTGCACTTTGGCTATTTAAAAGCACTAGGGCAAAAATGGTCCTAGTGCTAAAAAGATACATTGTTTATGCATTTTTACATTAGGGCAAAGTTTGCCCCAGTGCTAATACCATTCCGTATTAGCACTAGGGCACACTTTGCCCTGGTGCAAAAATTTAGTGAAAATGCAACTTTTTTTAACCATGTCAAATGTTGCCCCGGTGCTTTTAATATGTCATACTGCACTCGTTGAGGTGCAATGGTCTTTTAATGTGTCCATGTCTTTTTAAAAATAGGGCAAACATTGCCCTAGTGCTAATAGCATGCAAACTTTGCACTTGCACTGGTGCACAGTTTCTGTAATCTGGCCCCTGAATGTAAATGGCGATCCACCACCACAGGGACAGTAATCTTCATTGACTGAAAGCCAGGGGTAGGGCTTTTTTGACTAATAAGAGTAATCTTGTCCACAAAAAAGTAGAGGCAGAATCACAAAGAGATTGTGAAGGATGAACCAAATTAGCAGAAGAAGAATCTGTAGAAAGTGGCAGCAAAGTCTTAAACAGCTCCTGCAGCTGATTAGCTGCTGCTTCAATGCAGCTAGTGTACAGCAACAGCTTAGTGTCACACATAGCTTGCTGGTGAGCCCGGCACTATAAACCTGCATTAGTGACCACCCACAAGGTGGATGGGCGCTCACCTGAGCTTTTTTGAAATATTATTTGAAATGTAATGATGGTAGATTAACCTCTGGAAAATGTGTGGGGCTAACCCGCACACATTTTCCAATGCTCTCTGCACGACATACAGATAGACCTATGTACTCAGGGTGGACACAGCCTACAGGAGCCGTCCTCCCTGTCATATTTTGTTGGATCTGACAGATGGAGTATACGATGCATCTCAGAAGGGGGAGGGCCAAATCCTTCCTCCTACCATGGCCAGGTTAATTAATGATCAAAGGCTCCATGAAACAGTTCTGTCTGTTTGTTTACCCTCTGCAGATGGTGGCATCATTTAACATGAATAACATACTATGAGAGTATACTTCAAACAGAGAAAAGAAGGGGGGTTCAGGGGTGCACTGGCTCGTCCTGTCTCCCGTAGGAGAGGAGTTGATTTGTCAATTGAAAAGCCACACACAACAAAATTCTAAACTTTGGGTGTCGCAATGACCAACGTATTTCGGATTCAAGATCCATCTTCAGGGCGGGAGCTATATATTCCTTTTCAATCTTTTTCATATGTGCGACACTATAGGGTTACAAAGGATGCGTGTTCAGTATGGGATATTAATGTAAAGCAATGCTTGAAAATACTAGCACATTTAGGAATCGAAATCAAAGTGTACTAACCTTCACAAACTTGTCATAATTCTCAAGCAGAATACCTAAAATATTGAAGATGAAATGTGAGTGTTGTGTCCCAAGATAACATAGTTTCACAAAATAAAAGCGACTGTTGTGCTGGCCAAAGGCCACACACAACCAAAGACTACTCACCCCATCACTTGGGTGCAGTCGAGAATTAGTGGGAAATGGCGGTTGCAGAGTCAAGCAAGTCATAGCTATATCAGTGAAATAAAAAAAATGTAACTAGCGGTTGAAACTGGGACGACCCAGATGGTCAGAAATCATAAATAGATCTGACAAGTAATAGATGCTGTGGTGAGTCTAGGTGTTGGATCACTCTCATATCCTATACCAACATGTCCATAGTTCCGTGTGATCACCCCATTGTGGTATGCTGGTGAAAAACTGCTGATCACAGTATATGCATCCGGCATATGCTATGTGTCTCGGCTGCTCCCGGGCAATGCTCAACGCTGTAGAAAGCCTTGCAAGTGTTATCCTCCTTGTTAATTGCCATTAAGGCAAAAGATAAAATGCACAGTGCCCACATGGGTACTGGCTGCAGAGGCTAAGCAAAGGAGTCAGGAAACCCCAACACAATGTAAACCTGAAGCCAGCTCCCGCCCCTCAGTATCAAGGGCAGTGAACTGTCATGTCTAGGAAATCTGTTTACAGTAGTCATTCCTGGTGTGGGACTTCATTCAGAAGGTTCAGTATGTTGATTGATGGAAACACAACGTGTGGTCAGGAACCAGAGAAGGCTCTGTTAACTAAAGAGACCCTTTATTCCACAACAAACAGGAAGAAGGGTGGGACTTAGTATTACATGTTTTCACTCCTTTACCTTTTCTGTTGCAAATCACTCGGGTTATGACCTTGTGCATACAAGAGATTGTTGGTGGGGAGACAGGATTGGATCATTAAGGTAAGCTTAGACTACACCAATCACTGTGTCCTGTTTGGCCTTAAAAGAGGGCACTCTTTTGGGCAGATCATCTGAAGACTTTGCAAGGAGTTACAAGAAGAACTCATCTGGACCCTGGCTGAAGGTACAGTCTGCCTTACAGCTTCTGACAGTAAAGGAAGGCCTGGAGTTCCAAAAAGGGAAGGGAGGGAGATACTGAATCCAGAGGACCGGCCAGTAGCTCCAGAACCGGTACACAGCTAGCACACAGTGTGCTCTGATATGCTCTGTAAAGCAGGCTTCCTAGATGGGAAGTGTCAGAGACTGTCTGAAACAAACCCAGGACAAGGCTGGTGCCTGCAACACTGTCCTCAGCTTTGGGCCGTCCACCTTAAAGGCCAACATGAGCCCTGTGAAGAAGCTAGGAGGAGTGCATCGACAAGCATCAACCAGCATCCTCCGTAAAGGATATTTTTGAGCCACTTGAGCACCCCGAGCTGCAACCGACTGCTCCGCTGACTGTTGTCATGCCGCAATCAATAACATCATCCAAGATGTCTCGATCAGTGCTTCAGGCCCACCAACCAGCACAGAAACAACAATTCCTGACCATGAACCAATGTGCAGGCCTGCCTGCAGTCATCCGTCCAGCCTTGATTAACAAACTGCCTGCCGCCTGATACTCGCAGCTGTCCCCCACCCTGAACTCGGTCGCAGTAGCTGCAAAGCACCTTGAAGACGACTTGACAATGTCAAGCAACAAAAACTTCTACAAGCATGAGGTACATTGTGGTTGTGTCCCCCTGGTCCTTCTCCCAAGGGCCCTAGTGACAATTTACAACCCATTGTTGCCTTTGTGCTGAAACCAAGTATCCTAGAACTATTGAGATTAATTACTTTACCAACTACCCTCCTGTCAGTATCCAGAGTGCATCCCTTTTCCTTCTTGGAAAATTGTCTGTCCTCTTCATTCCTTTACAGGGTGGGTTGTATTTCGTAGTGTGCTAGAACTGTCTGTGTGATAATAATAAAGTCGATATTTTTTATACAACCTTGGCTTGATAGTCCCTTTTATCATTGGGTAATAATTCTATTTCCACTGTGTTGCAACTAACCAACAGTCCTCGACCTTCTGGAGATAAGATTGACATTACATTCACGTTACCAAAATGGTACAAGGAGGTATATAATTTGCTTGTGTTTCCAATTTATTCAGATCTTTCTGGTGTACTAGAGGTGTAAGGCTGATTGATGGTTTAAAACCGATATAAATCGCTGGAACACTGGTGTCCCCGGAAGTTGATTTTTTGCAGTGAGCCCAGCACTATAGAATTCAGTGAGATGAGCACTATATTTCTGAATAGTGTTCTTGCTACAATATCCCTGATTAAGCCAGGCACTGTATCCATGAGTGAGCTAGCCACTATAAACTTGAGTGTGCCCTGCACCATATCCTTCAGTGAGCCAGGCACTTTTTCTCTGGGTGATTTGAGCATTATATCCTTGAGTGATCTGAGCACTATATCCCTGAGTGAAATGCACAATATATCCTTCAGTGAGATGGGCAATATATTCCTGAACAGTGATCTAACTACTAGATCTATGAGTGAGTCCAGAATTATATCCCTGAGTGATCTGAGCACTATATCCCTGAGTGATCTATGCACTATATCCCTGAGTGATCTGAGCACTATATCCCTGAGTGATATGAGCACTATATCCCTGAGTGATCTGAGCACTATATCCCTGAGTGAGCCCGGCACTATATCCCTGAGTGAGCTGGGCACTGTAAACCTGATTAAGCATGGCACTGTATCCTTCAGTGAGATGGGTAATATATTCCTGAATATTGATCTAATTACTAAATCCATGAGTGAGCCCACAATGATATCCCTGAGTGATCTGAGCACTATATCCCTGAGTGATCTATGCACTATATCCCTGAGTGATCTGAGCACTATATCCCTGAGTGATATGAGCACTATATCCCTGAGTGATCTGAGCACTATATCCCTGAGTGAGCCTGGCACTATATCCTTCAGTGAGATTGGCACTATATTCCTGAACAGTGATCTAACTACCATATCCATGAGTGAGCCCAGAATGATATCCCTGAGTGACCCTGTCACTATATCCTTCAGTGAGATGGGTACTATATTCCTTACTAGTAATCTAGCTACTATATATCCCGGAGTGATCTGAGCACTATATCCCTGTGTGATCTGAGCACTATATCCCTGAGTGAGCCTGGCACTATATCCCTGAGTGATCTGAGAACTATATCCCTGAGTGAGCTGGGCACTGTAAACCTGACTGAGCTTGGCACTATATCCTTCAGTGAGATTGGCACTATATTCCTGAACAGTGATCTAACTACTATACCCATGAGTGAGCCAAGAATTATAATCCCATAGTGATCTGAGCACTATATCCCCGAGTGAGCTAGGTACTGTATATCCTTCAGTGAGATGAGTACAATATTCCTGAATAGGGACTTAGCTACTATATCCCTGGGTGAGCCAATAACTATATCCCGGAGTGATATTAGCACTGTATCCATGGTATCTCTGAGTGAGCCCGGCATTGTATCCATAAGTGACCTGGACACTATATACCTGAGTGAGACAGGCACTTTATGCTGAGTGAGATAGGCATGGTCGCCCTGAAAGAGCTGGGGTCAATAATCCCTGACAGCGAGCTGGAAACCATATCACTGAAGAAGGGACCACCTGGAGAGATCAACTATAGCCCACTGGATGCTATAACCCTGTGTGTGTGAGGTGTTTAAAGAAGCAAACAGGCCACAATAACTCCTGAGGCAAAGCAGTAGCCTTACTTGCCGGTAAGATAGCTCAGTGGGTTGAGCTCTCGCTGCTGCGATCTGCGCGTGATCTGCAGGTCGCAGGTTCGAATCTCGGCAAGGCCAACTCAGCCTTTCATCCTACCGAGGTCAATACATGAGTACCAATTTCGGTTGGGTGATATTGTATGTAAATATGTGCTCTGTCAAGCGCTTTGGATTAAGGCGCTATATGAATAACACATCATTATCATTACCAGGGAGAACACCCAAACACTATCCAGTGTAATCCTTCCTTAAACCTGTTCCTTACATGGCAGAGAAAGAGGGACTCCCTTTCCTGGTGTATATGAACCCTTGGAACCCACATGGGTTTATCCCAATTCACCTCCGGATCGGAAGAGCAGCAGGGATTGTTGCTGGGGACAGAGGGATGAACGCAGACACGTGGGTAGCACTTGTCCGTATAAGATTAAGTCCCCTCTCAACTTAGACGTTTCTACAAACTAACACTGTTATTTAGGACTAGTCTGAGCCAACATTAATCTTAGTTATAGACATTCCCCTGGGGCCCTGAGGCAATCATCCCAAAATGAGCCTGGCCACAAATACAGTGGTAAAAATGTGCACTTTCAAGTTTGTGTCGGTCCCTCTCAAGTGAGAAATGTCACGTGCACTGATGCACGGATTCTGTGATGTGGAGCCACGTGTTGGTGTGAGCATTTCACGTGTTGGTGTGAGCCTTGCCTTCTCTTTTCAGCAATCAAATCAGCACATCGTTTATAAAACTCACCAACATATTCGGAATTCAATCGATTCACTTTGATATAGTGTAGACAGACAATGCACAACAGCAAGACCATGTCCTTGTCAACAGTTTCTTTTACAATGGGTGAGCTGTGCAGATCCTTCAGTGTACACCCGTGTGTTATGCAGGTTGACTTTACAAGGTGGACACAACGATAGACTCTACCCATCAATTCTTCAATGGTCTATTGCATTTCAAGGGCATACGTTCATTCTGCCAACCAAGAGTGCCATTATAGGACATTATTTAACTGCTAAGGACATACGAAGAACTGGGTGGATGCATAAAAGACTGGCCCTCGATGGCAAAGTTTGGAAGTGGACTCAACTGAAGTTTGAGTGAGCATATGGCCCAGGGGAGTGAACACATTTCTAGAAACAGCTTGAATTGTGTGTGGCGGGCAATGGCAAACTATTACAACTCTATCACACAATTAATGCTTCCTCTCGAATGACTATCACTGCCGACATGAGAAACAGACTGATCAATGGTGTCTGGGTGTTCATTTCTGTTCGTTAAATGGCGTCTGGGTGCTCATTTATGATTGATGAATGGTGTCTGGGTGTTCATTTCTGTTCGTTAAATGGCGTCTGGGTGTTCATTTCTGATTGATGAGTGGTGTCTGGGTGTTCATTTCTGTTCGTTAAATGGCGTCTGGGTGCTCATTTCTGATTGATGAATGGTGTCTGGGTGTTCATTTCTGATTGATGAATGGCGTCTGGGTGTTCATTTCTGTTTGTTAAATGGCGTCTGGGTGCTCATTTCTGATTGATGAATGGTGTCTGGGTGTTCATTTATGATTGATGAATGGCGTCTGGGTGTTCATTTCTGTTCGTTAAATGGCGTCTGGGTGTTCATTTCTGATTGATGAGTGGTGTCTGGGTGTTCATTTCTGTTCGTTAAATGGCGTCTGGGTGCTCATTTCTGATTGATGAATGGTGTCTGGGTGTTCATTTCTGATTGATGAATGGCGTCTGGGTGTTCATTTCTGTTTGTTAAATGGCGTCTGGGTGTTCATTTCTGATTGATGAATGGTGTCTGGGTGTTCATTTCTGATTGATGAGTGGTGTCTGGGTGTTCATTTCTGTTCGTTAAATGGCGTCTGGGTGCTCATTTCTGATTGATGAATGGTGTCTGGGTGTTCATTTCTGATTGATGAATGGCGTCTGGGTGTTCATTTCTGATTGATGAATGGTGTCTGGGTGTTCATTTCTGATTGATGAATGGCGTCTGGGTGTTCATTTCTGATTGATGAATGGCGTCTGGGTGTTCATTTCTGATTGATGAATGGCGTCTGGGTGTTCATTTCTGATTGATGAATGGTGTCTGGGTGTTCATTTCTGTTCGTTAAATGGCGTCTGGGTGCTCATTTCTGATTGATGAATGGTGTCTGGGTGTTCATTTATTTGATATTTAGTAGACCTAGCCTGTAAGGCATGTATTTATTTTCTTTTTTATATTTCATATGTTTAACTAATGGTTGTAGTTAAAGCAAATAACTATTAACAGGAGAGACAAGTACACATAAAGGTGGCAATTGTATTAATTCAGTATGATACACGTATGTATTGAAATGACTGCACTACTTTCCCTTTTGAGCAATTGCCATAAAACCATTACTATTATTATTATTATTATTATTAATTATTATTATTACTATTATTATTATTATTATTATTATTATTATTTATTATTATTATTGTTATTATTATTAATACTATTGTATTTATTAAACGCACACCTAGCTTCAGAAAGAAACAATCATAAGGGGAAACACATAGTGAGGGAAGCAGAGAAGAAGGGGATGGGCAGTTAACAAGAGGTGGGTGCTGGGCAATTGGCAGCAAGGAATCTACAAGCTACCTAGGGGAGGAAGCAGTGAGGAGGGGATCACTGATTCCCAGGTACAGGAGTTGAGTGTGTATGGACCTAAGTGTAAGGGAGGAGCCTTCCTTGCAAATTAAGGTGTTAAGCTCTTTCCTGAACTGTTGAAGTGATGGGTGGGAGGTTCAAGAGTCTTGGGGCGTAGACAGAGAAGGCCTGTTGCCTGGTTCTCTCCATCCTGCACCGGCAGAGCTCAAGTGTGCACATGCAGCAAATGTCTCTTAGTTAACTTTCCTGTTGAAAACCTTTTTCATTCTAATACATATCAATGCCATGCAAGGCCATACACAATAACAGATTCTGTGAGGATGTCTCACATTGAGACCCATGCCCTCTTCTTGTAAAATTATCAGGAAACAATAACTTCTTAGGACCCCAGTAGAGTGACAAACATTACAGCCAATTTTGCAAGCCAAATGAGAACATACGGGTCATTATTACCAACATTCTAATGTTAGTGTGAGTGCTGTGAAAAATTAAATGAGCACAAAGCTCAGAGTGCATACTGAACTTAGAGATTTAAACATAAATCCCTCTTATCACGGACATACATATCAAATAAAGATTGGTGGTCATTCATATGTTTCCAAAATGCTCTATGATTTTATGCAAAGCAGCCTAGAAACATCACTGCTGCCATTGTTCCCCCACCCCTTTCTGACAGTGGGGTTATCAAAAGAGTACAACAGAAGTGTTTCAAACGGCACATCTTTCAATTACTTCGTTTTATCAGAAATGTAAACCATTAACATTATAGAAGTCTGTTTAAATGTAATATTGTGGTTCAATTAAAAGCACAAAGCTGACTTAAAGAGATCTAGTGTGTGTATGTTTTGGGTGTGACTGGTGGAGGAGGGTGCATCAGTGAGTGGGGCTAAACACACGTCTAAGTGGAATAGTTTTAAGGTTGGGTGGCCTGCGGTCTTGAATATGCCATGATCACACAAAGGTCAGACACATGTCCCAGACTATAGATCAGGGTTCATGTAATGTAGATGGGTCTTCAATGGGGCGACCATGGTCAATAAAGTTTCAACTGGCCTGGTTCAGGTCAAGAATTAGGTTATTGTGAGCACCATTGTGCCTTGGCTAGTCAATATACTGAGATAGAGCTGTGGTTCAAACATATATCAACACAACACACCATGTAAAATATTCACGTTCTATATGTTCGTTGCAGCACCTTAGATGTCAGCTAGTAAAACAGCGCAAACTGAATTTGCTCACATTTTGTAACAACTGAAAATTAATTATGTGGCTCGCTTATAAACTCTTGCAATTGATTTCAAAGGTTTTTGCAGATTGCAGCATAAAATACCTTTAATGTGACATTAACTTGAGTGAAGCTCTTAAAAGCAGAACTTGTCCGATTTAACAGCTACTGCATGATTTTAGGGCTGCAATTTATCATTATTATTTTATTATGTTTACTTTGTACCTCAATTAACTTAACAAGATCGTTCCATGGGTTACACAGAGTGTCCTGTTGAAGATATTAACATGAACATTTAAAAGGATAAATAAACAAATAAATGCAAGCCCTGCGACGGGTTGGCGCCAGCAAGTCAGAGACAGCGAGGACGGACTGAAGGGTCACTTTTAGAACCTGCACCATTGCAGGATTGAGGGCAAGTGGCTGAAGTCATTCCTGATGGGGATTGAGTACGTCAATCCTCATCAGTGAGCAGGAGAGGCGATAGTCTCCGTTTCCAGGGTTTCGAGTAATTAGACAGAAAGATAGCAGAGTGGGTCAAAGCATTAATAAGAGAGAACGTTATCCTCTCTGCAAGTCTGTGGGTGTCCGCTCAGGTTCTGATCCTTGGTGACTTTGGTAAAGAGAGCGGCATTAAGTTCATTGGAAGAGGCGTGTATTCCTAAAGCATCTACTGTTTGATGCACCATTAATAAACTCCATTATTAGTCTATAAACCGGGAGAATAGCTCAGGGTTTGCTGTCCGAGCAAGACAACACTAAGCAACACCGGTTCCAATCCTGGCCCTGCACATAGTGACTGGTCTCCGGTATTAAGTGCAATATATAAGATTAATTAATGTTGTGTTGCCTTTGAGATTGGTGTGCCGTCTGGCTCCTCAGTCACTCTCCTCCCACACATTTGACAGTGGCAGAGGCAGCTTTTGGTGCCAGAGGGGTGGATGACTCGTGAAGGGGCACTGACATTTCTAAAGGTTCTGAATTGTTCCTCAACTTAGTGCAAGCAACCGAGCGTAGCAAGGGTGCCCCCAAAAATTAAGGCGGATTTGGGGGTGCGGGGTCCCACTACCCCCGACAATTACTTTTACAATTAATGTGCTGCAGTGATGCAGTTGTGACACCATTTCCACTTGGTTGTCTAGGATTACAGGTGAACAAGTCAAGTGAATGCCAAGTCACCAACAATACACTACAAAGGAACACGTAATGCCATTTTCATAAGGCTGCAGCCGTAACCTATTGGTTCCATGTCATTTCATTGCGGAATGTTTTTACGTCTTTTTTTACGGTGAATTTTATTATTGAAAAAAAAACATCAATTTTTTAAACATTTATTTTAGGGGGGTCCCCCCAAGCCCACCATTGCCTTTCAGTGTATATCTATTACCAAAAACCCACGTCTCATATATATAATTGTTTAACCCCCACCCCCAAAAAAAAATTGGATGGGTTTATTTGATAAATCATTTGCGGTAAAAATCCCTGCGAAAAAACATCCCACGAAGAAAGGACGTTGTACCAACCTATCTATGCCAGTAATGGACAGTGTATCTATCTATGCCAGTAATGGACAGTGTATCTATCTATGCCAGTAACGCTCACTATGAATTAAATGCATGAAGCGCTTCAAGCATATGATTTAAAGTGGCCATTACTGATATGGATGGGTTGCCTCAGCAGCTTTGTGAATGCAATTTAGAGTAATCATAGCACAACCTAGCTATGCCAGCAATCCCCACTGTAAATCCAGTGGCAGCTGGTTAATTCTTTTTAATTGTAGTGGTTTAAATATTTCCCCCAAATATGCCAGAGCGACCACGCGTAGAGAGGGAGCCCAAACCAACCTGGGGCATTAGGGGTGTTTACCTTCCGTGGAGATTTAAAAACAAAAAAAAATGGGTTTAAATGGTGCATTATTCAGCACACTTTCTGTGTGAACCTGGAAACATCCAGACAGTTTGCAACTCACCATCAGTAAACACAAGCATTTCCCAATGCATTTTCATGATTCCTTAGGCCACAATATAAGCCAGTATAAAAAAATAAAAATAAATCTACATTTTCACATTGCATGTTCCCATACATGTCCATGCTGGCTGTTCCAATAAATGCCAGAATTCCTACATAAGAACACACTCCTCTTTGCTTTGCACACAATGCCCGTAATCATATTATAAGAACATATGTCCAAACTAGCTGTGCCAATACATGGAACTATCCCCACACAAGAACATACTCCTGTTAGGGTTGTCTTTAAAAATGCCGTTTTGCAATATGAAAACATGCCAGACTGGCTGCACAATGTATTTCAGTCTAGACACGTAAAACCTTGTATCAGGTTTACTTTATCATAGATGCCCAAAATAAAATGTCTTCCCACAGTAAGAAATGTCTAGTCTGGCTGCACCAAAATGGCAGTCTAGCCAAGCAATAACACATATCATGCCACAGTAAGAAAAGGTTGCAATAGCTGCCTGCAAAATGCAATTCTAGCCAAGTAGTAACACTTATCATGTTTGCTTTATCATAGATATCCAAAAAAGAAATGTCATGCCACAGTAAGATATGGCTATACTGGCTGCCACACAATTCCCGTCTAGGATGATGATCTGTTTAATCAGGATCAATCATAGATGCCCAGTAAAAAATGTGTTATTGCTGCACCATCATTAGTTCCCCAGCCCTGCACAAACACACACACACACACACACACTCACATGTACTTGCTCTATTCCATTTACACACAATATTCACTCACTCATTCACACACTCACCATCATACACTCTTTTATTCAAATATATAATACATAAAAAACATGAGTATCATACATACACACACCCTGGGCTGATTCTCACGCAGTTCTGCCATGGCCTCCAGAAAGCCCTCTGCCTCCAGGGAATAACAAACAGGAAAAAGGAAGCAAAATGATTCCTGGTTCTTGCACATGTGTGCAAGAGCCGAAGCATCACTGATGCAGCGCCCCATCCCTGTTGTATGTGCGGCTTGATGTATTAGCGCTAAGATGCACATGCAAAAGTGTAGTACCCTAGCATGCATTCCCAATGGGCCATGCAAGGTTGGGGAAGCAACATTCCCCTGGACTTGCAACATCAATTGACGTGCACTGCAGCATACAAACTGACAAAGGGAAACCTTGTTTCGCCTTGACTTTTCAAGCCAGCTCAGAAGAACTGCCTCAGCTGCAACACACAGTTGACGGAGGGACCCTGGGCTAGCACGGCTTCTCCATGAATGGTAAGGGCTCAGGAGAGTGGATGTCCCGTGTCCATTATGGCTGAGCAACCCCTGTTTAAATCACACACATATGATTTAAAATGACTTTTACAGGCATAGATAGGCACAACCTCCCCATGCTAGTGATGTTCACTGTAAATCACATGCATTCATCTGTTACCACTACCTATCTATGCCGTGGAATGGTCATGTAAATCACATGCATTCATCTGTTGCCACTACCTATCTATGCCTGGAATGGTCATGTAAATCACATGCATTCATCTGTTGCCACTACCTATCTATGCCGTGGAATGGTCATGTAAATCACATGCATTCATCTGTTGCCACTACCTATCTATGTCGTGGAATGGTCATGTAAATCACATGCATTCATCTGTTGCCACTACCTATCTATGCCGTGGAATGGTCATGTAAATCACATGCATTCATCTGTTGCCACTACCTATCTATGCCGTGGAATGGTCATGTAAATCACATGCATTCATCTGTTGCCACTACCTATCTATGCCGTGGAATGGTCATGTAAATCACATGCATTCATCTGTTGCCACTACCTATCTATGCCTGGAATGGTCATGTTAAATCACATGCATTCATCTGTTGCCACTACCTATCTATCCCGTGGAATGGTCATGTAAATCACATGCATTCATCTGTTGCCACTACCTATCTATGCCGTGGAATGGTCATGTAAATCACATGCATTCATCTGTTGCCACTACCTATCTATGCCTGGAATGGTCATGTAAATCACATGCATTCATCTGTTGCCACTACCTATCTATGCCTGGAATGGTCATGTAAATCACATGCATTCATCTGTTGCCACTACCTATCTATGCCTGGAATGGTCATGTAAATCACATGCATTCATCTGTTGCCACTACCTATCTATGTCTGGAATGGTCATGTAAATCACATGCATTCATCTGTTGCCACTACCTATCTATGCAGTGGAATGGTCATGTAAATCACATGCATTCATCTGTTGCCACTACCTATCTATGCCTGGAATGGTCATGTAAATCACATGCATTCATCTGTTGCCACTACCTATCTATGCCGTGGAATGGTCATGTAAATCACATGCATTCATCTGTTGCCACTACCTATCTATGCCGTGGAATGGTCATGTAAATCACATGCATTCATCTGTTGCCACTACCTATCTATGCCGTGGAATGGTCATGTAAATCACATGCATTCATCTGTTGCCACTACCTATCTATGCCGTGGAATGGTCATGTAAATCACATGCATTCATCTGTTGCCACTACCTATCTATGCCTGGAATGGTCATGTAAATCACATGCATTCATCTGTTGCCACTACCTATCTATGCCTGGAATGGTCATGTAAATCACATGCATTCATCTGTTGCCACTACCTATCTATGCCTGGAATGGTCATGTAAATCACATGCATTCATCTGTTGCCACTACCTATCTATGCCGTGGAATGGTCATGTAAATCACACGCATTCATCTGTTGCCACTACCTATCTATGCCGTGGAATGGTCATGTAAATCACATGCATTCATCTGTTGCCACTACCTATCTATGCCGTGGAATGGTCATGTAAATCACATGCATTCATCTGTTGCCACTACCTATCTATGTCGTGGAATGGTCATGTAAATCACATGCATTCATCTGTTGCCACTACCTATCTATGCTGGAATGGTCATGTAAATCACATGCATTCATCTGTTGCCACTACCTATCTATGCCGTGAATGGTCATGTAAATCACATGCATTCATCTGTTGCCACTACCTATCTATGCCGTGGAATGGTCATGTAAATCACACGCATTCATCTGTTGCCACTACCTATCTATGCCGTGGAATGGTCATGTAAATCACACGCATTCATCTGTTGCCACTACCTATCTATGCCTGGAATGGTCATGTAAATCACACGCATTCATCTGTTGCCACTACCTATCTATGCCGTGGAATGGTCATGTAAATCACACGCATTCATCTGTTGCCACTACCTATCTATGCCTGGAATGGTCATGTAAATCACACGCATTCATCTGTTGCCACTACCTATCTATGCCGTGGAATGGTCATGTAAATCACACGCATTCATCTTTTGCCACTACCTATCTATGCCTGGAATGGTCATGTAAATCACACGCATTCATCTGTTGCCACTACCTATCTATGCCGTGGAATGGTCATGTAAATCACATGCATTCATCTGTTGCCACTACCTATCTATGCCGTGGAATGGTCATGTAAATCACATGCATTCATCTGTTGCCACTACCTATCTATGCCTGGAATGGTCATGTAAATCACATGCATTCATCTGTTGCCACTACCTATCTATGCCGTGGAATGGTCATGTAAATCACATGCATTCATCTGTTGCCACTACCTATCTATGCCTGGAATGGTCATGTAAATCACATGCATTCATCTGTTGCCACTACCTATCTATGCCGTGGAATGGTCATGTAAATCACATGCATTCATCTGTTGCCACTACCTATCTATGCCGTGGAATGGTCATGTAAATCACATGCATTCATCTGTTGCCACTACCTATCTATGCCGTGGAATGGTCATGTAAATCACATGCATTCATCTGTTGCCACTACCTATCTATGCCTGGAATGGTCATGTAAATCACATGCATTCATCTGTTGCCACTACCTATCTATGCCGTGGAATGGTCATGTAAATCACATGCATTCATCTGTTGCCACTACCTGTCTATGCCGTGGAATGGTCATGTAAATCACATGCATTCATCTGTTGCCACTACCTGTCTATGCCGTGGAATGGTCATGTAAATCACATGCATTCATCTGTTGCCACTACCTGTCTATGCCGTGGAATGGTCATGTAAATCACATGCATTCATCTGTTCCACTACCTGTCTATGCCGTGGAATGGTCATGTAAATCACATGCATTCATCTGTTGCCACTACCTGTCTATGCCGTGGAATGGTCATGTAAATCACATGCATTCATCTGTTGCCACTACCTGTCTATGCCGTGGAATGGTCATGTAAATCACATGCATTCATCTGTTGCCACTACCTATCTATGCCGTGGAATGGTCATGTAAATCACATGCATTCATCTGTTGCCACTACCTATCTATGCCGTGGAATGGTCATGTAAATCACATGCATTCATCTGTTGCCACTACCTATCTATGCCGTGGAATGGTCATGTAAATCACATGCATTCATCTGTTGCCACTACCTATCTATGCCGTGGAATGGTCATGTAAATCACATGCATTCATCTGTTGCCACTACCTATCTATGCCGTGGAATGGTCATGTAAATCACATGCATTCATCTGTTGCCACTACCTATCTATGCCGTGGAATGGTCATGTAAATCACATGCATTCATCTGTTGCCACTACCTATCTATGCCGTGGAATGGTCATGTAAATCACATGCATTCATCTGTTGCCACTACCTATCTATGCCGTGGAATGGTCATGTAAATCACATGCATTCATCTGTTGCCACTACCTATCTATGCCGTGGAATGGTCATGTAAATCACATGCATTCATCTGTTGCCACTACCTATCTATGCCGTGGAATGGTCATGTAAATCACATGCATTCATCTGTTGCCACTACCTATCTATGCCGTGGAATGGTCATGTAAATCACATGCATTCATCTGTTGCCACTACCTATCTATGCCGTGGAATGGTCATGTAAATCACATGCATTCATCTGTTGCCACTACCTATCTATGCCGTGGAATGGTCATGTAAATCACATGCATTCATCTGTTGCCACTACCTATCTATGCCGTGGAATGGTCATGTAAATCACATGCATTCATCTGTTGCCACTACCTATCTATGCCGTGGAATGGTCATGTAAATCACATGCATTCATCTGTTGCCACTACCTATCTATGCCGTGGAATGGTCATGTAAATCACATGCATTCATCTGTTGCCACTACCTATCTATGCCGTGGAATGGTCATGTAAATCACACGCATTCATCTGTTGCCACTACCTATCTATGCCGTGGAATGGTCATGTAAATCACACGCATTCATCTGTTGCCACTACCTATCTATGCCGTGGAATGGTCATGTAAATCACACGCATTCATCTGTTGCCACTACCTATCTATGCCGTGGAATGGTCATGTAAATCACACGCATTCATCTGTTGCCACTACCTATCTATGCCGTGGAATGGTCATGTAAATCACACGCATTCATCTGTTGCCACTACCTATCTATGCCTGGAATGGTCATGTAAATCACACGCATTCATCTGTTGCCACTACCTATCTATGCCTGGAATGGTCATGTAAATCACACGCATTCATCTGTTGCCACTACCTATCTATGCCTGGAATGGTCATGTAAATCACACGCATTCATCTGTTGCCACTACCTATCTATGCCGTGGAATGGTCATGTAAATCACATGCATTCATCTGTTGCCACTACCTATCTATGCCGTGGAATGGTCATGTAAATCACATGCATTCATCTGTTGCCACTACCTATCTATGCCTGGAATGGTCATGTAAATCACATGCATTCATCTGTTGCCACTACCTATCTATGCCTGGAATGGTCATGTAAATCACATGCATTCATCTGTTGCCACTACCTATCTATGCCGTGGAATGGTCATGTAAATCACACGCATTCATCTGTTGCCACTACCTATCTATGCCGTGGAATGGTCATGTAAATCACACGCATTCATCTGTTGCCACTACCTATCTATGCCGTGGAATGGTCATGTAAATCACACGCATTCATCTGTTGCCACTACCTATCTATGCCGTGGAATGGTCATGTAAATCACACGCATTCATCTGTTGCCACTACCTATCTATGCCGTGGAATGGTCATGTAAATCACACGCATTCATCTGTTGCCACTACCTATCTATGCCGTGGAATGGTCATGTAAATCACACGCATTCATCTGTTGCCACTACCTATCTATGCCGTGGAATGGTCATGTAAATCACATGCATTCATCTGTTGCCACTACCTATCTATGCCTGGAATGGTCATGTAAATCACATGCATTCATCTGTTGCCACTACCTATCTATGCTTGGAATGGTCATGTAAATCACATGCATTCATCTGTTGCCACTACCTATCTATGCCGTGGAATGGTCATGTAAATCACATGCATTCATCTGTTGCCACTACCTATCTATGCCGTGGAATGGTCATGTAAATCACATGCATTCATCTGTTGCCACTACCTATCTATGCCGTGGAATGGTCATGTAAATCACATGCATTCATCTGTTGCCACTACCTATCTATGCCTGGAATGGTCATGTAAATCACATGCATTCATCTGTTGCCACTACCTATCTATGCCGTGAATGGTCATGTAAATCACATGCATTCATCTGTTTGCCACTACCTATCTATGCCGTGGAATGGTCATGTAAATCACATGCATTCATCTGTTGCCACTACCTATCTATGCCGTGGAATGGTCATGTAAATCACATGCATTCATCTGTTGCCACTACCTATCTATGCCGTGGAATGGTCATGTAAATCACATGCATTCATCTGTTGCCACTACCTATCTATGCCGTGGAATGGTCATGTAAATCACATGCATTCATCTGTTGCCACTACCTAACTATGCCTGGAATGGTCATGTAAATCACATGCATTCATCTGTTGCCACTACCTATCTATGCCGTGGAATGGTCATGTAAATCACATGCATTCATCTGTTGCCACTACCTATCTATGCCGTGGAATGGTCATGTAAATCACATGCATTCATCTGTTGCCACTACCTTATCTATGCCGTGGAATGGTCATGTAAATCACATGCATTCATCTGTTGCCACTACCTATCTATGCCGTGGAATGGTCATGTAAATCACATGCATTCATCTGTTGCCACTACCTATCTATGCCGTGGAATGGTCATGTAAATCACATGCATTCATCTGTTGCCACTACCTATCTATGCCGTGGAATGGTCATGTAAATCACATGCATTCATCTGTTGCCACTACCTATCTATGCCGTGGAATGGTCATGTAAATCACATGCATTCATCTGTTGCCACTACCTATCTATGCCTGGAATGGTCATGTAAATCACATGCATTCATCTGTTGCCACTACCTATCTATGCCGTGGAATGGTCATGTAAATCACATGCATTCATCTGTTGCCACTACCTATCTATGCCGTGGAATGGTCATGTAAATCACATGCATTCATCTGTTGCCACTACCTATCTATGCCGTGGAATGGTCATGTAAATCACATCCATTCATCTGTTGCCACTACCTATCTATGCCGTGGAATGGTCATGTAAATCACATGCATTCAGCTGTTGCCACTACCTATCTATGCCGTGGAATGGTCATGAAAATCACATGCATGAAAGCTGAATTTTTTCATACATATGATTTAAAGTGACCATTACTGTCATAGATGGGAAAGGTATCTATGCCCGTAATGGCCCCTTTAAATTACATGCATGTAGAAGCTGACACAACATATCAATAGCAGCAGTCTCGGCAAGGGATTCACAGTGACCACCATTCAGGTTGGTCACTGTGAATCCCTTGCAGAGATGCTACAACTTGATGCACTTAACACATGCCCAGACACAGTGATACTATTATACGGATGCACACATAGATACACGCACAGCTACTCACTCATCTAGTCCTGCACACATGTAAACCACACTGGCTGCACACATACTGAGTGCACCCAAGCACTCTTTCCTACCCTACTCTCCCCACTGACCTGGACTACAGTGCCAGAGGGCGTTTAACCCACTGCACTTTGAGATCATACCAATGGTCAAAAAGGTGCTACACAAATGTCCAATACCGTAACAAACACACAATGCATTATATTCAAACACACATCCATACATTGAAGCATACACATACATACAAATACATACATTCAAATGCATGCATCAACACACATTTATAAATACATGTACACTTACCTTATTTAGCTCTTCTTCTGGCCAATGCAGGCAGGGAAATGGCGAAGCAGCACTCTGATAGTGGGGTGTGGTGAAGGCAATATAAGGGGTGTGGTATTGGGTATAGTGTTAAATTGATAGGGGATTGGGTAACCCCTTCACACATTAATTTAAAACTATGCTCGACTGCTCATCTCTTATATAGACTTCCCCAACACCCCACTATGTTTTTCGATAGGTTTTTTGCAGAAGAAAAAAATTCAACAAAAAAATGACTCGTGAAAAATGAACATATAACAAAAGGAATAGGACAGGACTAGTCCAGGACAGAAACCCTGATGCCCATATGTGCATCACTGGACAAAGGGCCACCTTCTGGTCAATCGCGTCAAATGCTGTTGAGAGTTCAAATAATACCAGCAAGTAGGCGCCTCATCTTCCACAATGCAGAGGCCATCACCCACCACCTGGCCAGTAGCTGTCTCCATTCCATTGCCCACGTGAAAGAGATGTGTGAATCCCTTTACCCCAAAAGGGCACAATGGCATTGAGCCAGAAATTACGTACTTTTATTTTTATTTATACTTTCATGAGTTTTAGTTCAAAATAAAGGTTACAGATAAAAATCAATGAAAGAAAATATAAATATAAAATATTAAAAAAGACATATGTTGATAAAAAATGTACATAGATCATGAATATTATAAAATCAATTTAAATAAATGAATGCTATCATCTTATGGTTAGCCTGATATATCTACATAACATGTCATCATGAGTGAGTCTTTCTACAGCAAGTACCTCAATCACATTCCAGTGGCACACCCCATTTGACAAGAAGAGAAACAATATATTGCAATTTTACAAAAGAACAAGCCGATTAGGCAAACAAGTTCATATGTAATGATCGAGGTGCCGGTCTAATTGCATGAATACAATGCAATTCCTCAATGGGGCCTTAGTTGGTACAGGCGAGACGGATTAACTGGTCCACCTGTTGCCACTTTTTAATTTAGACTTGTCTCATGTCCTGCCACAGATTTTTCAAAGGAGATCCATATTCGATATAAGGCCAGGTGAAGACTATTGCCACTGGAGGTCAAGCAGTGCATCCAGTAGGCACTCTCACTGATTGAACACATGTTATGGACATAGCCACATTTTGTGTAATGGATATTACCATTTTGTGGCATTTTGTCAAAACATGTCTCCCAATCCTAGGGCCATCAGCAGTCTAACACACTCAACAGATCCTTTCGCTCCGTCTTATCTTTAAAGCTGGTCCAATAATGGCCAGTGCAGGCAAACGATTCAATTGCATTAGTAATATGAATCGGTGGAGCTTATTTGAGGGACAAAGCATTAGATATTACTGTGGTGCTCCCGGGATATATCACATGTAGAGAAGATGTTGATGTGATTTTAGGCCTTGCAGATGTCTGGAATTATTCATTCTGTCCCAATCCGTTAGCTTGAGTTTGAACTCTTTACTCAACCCTGTGCAACCTAGCTCCCAACTTGGTGACCAATCAAATAACCAGGACAGGTGTAACATAGACTTACCATATGGCTTTGCCTCTCTGCTCGCCTTATCCTGAGAGTATAATCCCAATAGAGCAGATTGTGGGTTACTGAAAGATTATAAATACAACATACCACACTTCAGGATTACCGTAGCCTCCAGAGACACAAGACCCAACTCTAGGAGTATTATCTGCATGGGGACGCAGCAGGTTGGCAAGCCCAGAAAACGGCACCAGAAACAGCCCTCAAGCTTACCGATCCACTGCCTGTCATCTATCGTTAAAGCTTTAAAGCCATATGTCACAGTTGGGCAAAAACACTGTTTGTAGAGCCTAAGAATCCCACTTACACTATATCCTGCCAAACTCTTACTGAAGTTAGTAATCAGAGCCGTTAACTGTACTGTCTTCCTTTTTCTTACAGCCACACACTCTGGGAAAATGATTTTAGTTTCCAGTGCAACCCCTAGATATCTGTAGCTTTCTGCATATTTTATTTTAATCCCCCCAACCAACAACACTGTTCCTGGGATTTTTCTCTGCTTGAACACTATCAGTTGTGTCTTTTCATGATTGATCACTGAGGATTTCTCAGCAGCATATTTCCCCAGTCCCTCAGTGAGTTTTCTTATACCCCCAAAAGGGTGATCTATGAGTACAATGTCATCTGCACGAGCTATGTTTTTGACACGAACAACGGACATTTTAGGTGAACAGGATTCCAATTTCCCAAGGTATTCAGCTAAATCTGTTATGTATACGTTAAAAAGTAATTGTGCGAAAACACATCCCGGTTTGAGACCATTAGAATTAACTATAGGCTGTGTTAATGTTCCATCATTATCCAATCTAACTCATAAATGACTGACTACCTCATTGAAATCTAGGGCGGGCTGCTTTAGAAGAGCAGTACTAAGTCCATGTTCTTGTGAGTGTGGAAGCAACCCTTGAGAAAGGGAAGCATTACAAATAAACAAGAGGGGATTCCACAGAACCTTCCAGAATCGGCTGGACGCATCTAGCCGGGTTATTGCCATCCTCATATGATATAGGTTAAAAGGAACCAAACACAGCCAAATTTTATGGTACAATGGCTAAATTAAAAGAATCCAAGAGAGGAAAATTATTAGAAAGGAAAATAGGGGTATCTTTCTCATTCAATTTGCATTTAGGTTTTGTGTGGATTTCCAAAGATTTTTCAAAGGATAAAGCTTTGACCTGAGGACACAGTTCAGGAACTGAGGAAGAAGTTTGTCCCCTGAGGTTAATTGTTAGCAAATGGACATGTGACTGCAGAGAACCAATGTAACGGATGTAAAGTAGTGGATACTCTGGTTTGAGACTCAGAGGGCGGCGTGCGCAGCACAATCCTACCCTCGGAGTAGGTGGGGGGGATTTAAATAAACCTTAAGAGAATGAGTGTATGGGAGGGGTGGCGAGGAGGGTGAGTGAGGGCGTCCTAGCAGCCCGCCTGTATGCTAATCTACATAAACTGAAAATGCAAAGATCAGGTTTTCTGCATTTGTTAAATGAGAGACGTCAGGTGGGATCAGCAATGCGCCCCACAGTGTGAGCAGAATAAATATTGTACTCTGTCTTCTTCGAGGAGACGAAAAGTCACTCTGTCTGACACTTGCAAATTGGCAAGCACTGCAGTACGCGGCTAATTAAAAGGCATATATCATGCTGTCTGCTGGCTGCACTATGCCTGGACTTTATTCCAGTCTTAGCAGTCTGGCTAATTTAACTAAAATGCTTAAAGGGGAGCCTTTATCCTTACACTTACAAAAACCTTTTTTCGCAATTGCTGCCCAGATAGTGTTTTTTTTTTTTATTCGAGGAAATCTAATTTCCATAAGCTGCAGAATGTAGAACACAATATAAAAAAAGAGTAGAAAAGGCACTCGATGGGTCAACTTGCTTACCGAAGCACAACAGCAGAGTAGCTTGTATTTGACAATCCTGGCAGATCCGGCCTGCATGCGCGTCTGATTGCAAAGGAGTGGCCTCAGTGGACAATAAGAGAAGAGAGACACCTACAGTATGGCTCACCTAAGGCATAGTGGGTGTACTTATGCCTGAGCCTGGAGAGGTCTGTGTAAATAGTTCGCGAGTTTGTGTGAAGTGAGTGAAGTCTAAGAGCCACTCCATAGGCTCTTAGGAGGGACATTTCCCTCAAAGTCAGGATGCATTTTAGATGCTTGGAAAGTTTGGAATTCCAGCAAAGATGGGTGGCCAGAGATGAAGGGGAAGCATCGATAATCTAAATAATGCCTGCATATAGAGACGCCTTGGCAGAGGGGGCCGGTTTGGAATTCACGGCAGAGAGCGGATATGACGCACACTGCACCATTTTGAATAGTTGTGAATGTGTTCTTTAGTATTTGGGTGTTTTGACAAAGAGCTCAGCCTGGAAAGAATCTTCCTTGGGCACCATATTTTAATAGACAGCATGGTCTAGGTCTCGTCGTTTCCGGATATATTCATAAATATATTGTACAATTGTATCTGATCAGTGAATAATATTTCTGTGTTGGGCGATGGAGAGAGACATGGGAATAATTCCAGTTGCAACATACATGATCGACTCTGGGCACTCTAGCATAATCAGACATATTTCCTGAGATCAATTAACGCACTCAGCCAGGTGTTCTAGAATGTCCTGAGATGTATGCACCCTACGGCATATCATATATACACGGTGAACACACCTGCTACGATTCATCACGAAATTCAGATACTCTGTTCCTGATTGACAGCAATGTGCATATGTTCTAGTTTCCTGGAATCAACAGATGGAAATATAAAATATATATATATACAGAATACATGTCTCCAGAATCGGTATTGGGTGGGGAACACAGCCTAGCTCTTAGAGTTAAGTTCAAGAAGGAGGACATTGCTACTCAATCCACACTCAATGTCTATCCACAACACTGGAGAATAGCTTTGGGGGAATAAGACAATGTTGTGCACCGTGGATTGCACCCCTGGTTCTGCACGTTGCACCTGGGAAAGATGGTATTAAGTGCATTCCACCGAACCTATAGAAAATTATAAGAGCTACGGAAATGAACGAAGAATCCGTCAAAAATAATCTTCTAAACCCAGAATATTTAATAAAGTGGCACCATATGTATCCAGGCAGCACACATCCTGCACACTCTAGGTAATAACGTCAGACTCATACATCAGGACCCATTTGGGAAATCATGACCTTCCAGCCCTACTACGAAGATCTCCCATGCACCCCCTCCCCTCCCTAACCAGACTGACATATCCCTCAAGAGGTGCCACTCGGGAGATCTCATATCACAAGGGGTCAACCCTCTCTCCAGAAAGGCTGGGGTTCAAGCCATCAGCATCCCAGTATCCGAGGACCATCCCCCCCTGAAAGCGCAGCATCCCAGAACACGTAGCCTCACCCACTAACTCTAAAACAGTGCACCGCCCAACCGCATTGTTGCTCACATCCCACCATGCCTTTCACACTTCTCCAGCCTTCCCCTGAATTACGGCACCAACCTAAGACAGGTCTATTGCGGTTCTAAACTGGAGCGCTGACATACTAGGAGTCGCATTATCAATGCCGATACCCGCACCCGTGAAGTGGATCTGCAAATGCCGGCTGCACCTCTCTCTGCAGATGGCAGACACCAATGGCTAGCGTGCAAAGGGTTGAGGGCTCCGCCAATCAGAAGTGCCGACACTGGTGGATGCAATGGCCCAGTTACATAATGTAGGCCTTGAGCCCACGGCTGGCATTTCTGTAGAGACTTCTAAGGAGACGTTGCAAAACTAAAATGAAAAATGTTGGACAACACTCAACCGTGTGTTCTACTCTTGAAAGATAAAAAAGGGTAACAATAATTATCATATTGTTGAGGAAGCAGCAGATTTATAAGTTGACTTCCAGTGAAAGCAACTGGAATAAATGCATCTCAACATGTGTGTGCCCACAATTCGAGCAGAGGATGATACTAAAACTCTTTGAAGTTGCTACAGGTCTACGCGATTAGATGGACAGTGCCTATTAGCCAATGATCGCCCACGAGCAGATCCGAAGGCGTGTTCCCATGTTCTGCAGTTTTAGACAACTGTGCGACTCTCTTCTCTCTAGAATGTACAGAGCTTTATTCAAGAAGATCTGCTTTGGAGTAGAACCCTGGGGACCCTTGAAGCCACTGCAGATCATGGATGATGATACATGTAGACTTTATATTTGGAGGGCCATCCCAGCGTTGAAGCAACAGGGCGTTGTACAGTCATTGAGGGAACAATATAAGGTAAGGAGTGCGTCGTTATAACATGTGGCCTGGGATATTCCTGCCATGTGGCCTGGATGTGAAGCAGGAACGCATGGGGCCCCTGGGGACATGCATGCAAGCATGTTTATGCATATGCTGCCGGCACTAGTGCAAGGCTCCTCTTGGCTTCCAAAGAAGAATTGGAACTCGTATCAGTGTTCTCTGTGACTACTTAATGCATTTGCCAGTGGGGTGAGATGGGGTAATGTTGCTTTTGCCAATTTTGCAAACTTCTTTTCGAAGATTACATAACATACTGTTATGTCCAAAAATACATATTTTGTAAATTTCAAAATGTGTTAGATTTGCTCACAAAAAGTCAGGGCATTAACATATTCTGTTTTTTAAAAAAAACATTTTCTAATGTATTTATTTATTCTAATTAAGACACACATCTTTGCTTGATT
Organism: Ambystoma mexicanum; assembly: GCA_002915635.3. Classification (NCBI taxonomy): domain Eukaryota; kingdom Metazoa; phylum Chordata; class Amphibia; order Caudata; family Ambystomatidae; genus Ambystoma; species Ambystoma mexicanum. Next base: position 1,024,160,711 of record CM030325.1, on the reverse strand, counting down.
TTTGTTTCCTTCTTTTATTTAAATGTTTATCAGTCAGCTGCAGGTTTTTTTTTGGCAAACTTCTACTAGATGTTTCAAATATTTATTTTTTGTATAAGCCATTACGAAGAAACATGTTGCCATAGAATGTTTCTGCAAACGAACTGGAAACCCTCACTTCGTGTAATCAAATTATTTTGCAAAAAAACAAATCATGCCCTTAACAAAGTTAGGAATTTGCAGGGCTTGTTTTTTTCCCAAACAGTTTCATAGTTGAAATGAATTCATAATTTTGAAATGTCATGAAGTGGAATACTGTTAAGTTTGCAGCTGTTAGCACAGCATGTACATGTTGTAAATCACCAGGTATTTCCAAGTCCTGTGCAAGTAGGGTCTGCCGGGGGGTTGAGGGGGCGTGGGAGGGAGAGACCATCACCATTGACCAAGATTCTAGATGACAGTGGTATTCCTGGGATTTATAAAGATATTGCAGTGATTCCGAAGGCTGAAGCTTGAGCAAAGTCTGAAATGATGGGGTTAGCGTTCAACGGGGTTTCTAGACACGCTGAGAGTCTGAGACTCATCCTTAATCCCTGGATCTAATGTGAAAAAAAATCTTGTGTGTGCCACGTAAGCATAAATACCGAATTTAAAGACCTTGGGCAAAGCTGGCGTCAGTAGGCGCCCTCAATTTCACCTTTGAGCCGCGCGCAACAGAAACGCCGCAAAATATCAGTCTGCTGAGCTAGCGTGATAGCGGTGCCAACTTACGCGAGAAGGGCACAGTAAGAGCAGCAAGCTCACTGCGGCCTAGGGACCCTGATCAGAAGGACTGCCGCCGAAGCCTTCAGGGAGACACAAGTCCTAAAAAGGTTTGATAAATCTCGGACAAAAATACTCCGGGGGTCTCACAGGTAATCACTGCGCAAACAGAAGGTCAGAGGTTGATGACGATGCAGCGTTCTTGTTTGCGGCAAAATAATATCGTCTTCTTGTTTAATCTAGCTTTGCTGGTACAGAGTGTTCCCGCAGGCTAGAGAAGGCTGAAAGGATGCTCTGGGGACAGAGTGATACCAGGTCAATGATCCACTTCCTCTTATCTGACAGGTAAGAGCTGGCAAGGAATAAAGGCCCTGTCTGGATTCATGTGACAATAAACCCATCACGCTGCCAAAGCTTTATTTGATATTTGCTCCAAGGCATCTTTGAAAAGAAGAGCACCTTGAAAAACAGAGACAATCACGCCTGCAGGTGACGCGACGCGCGTTCTCCAAAACCGTAAGGAGAGATAATGAGCCAGTTACAAGCATCAATCAGTGCTGGGCCTGGATGAATGGCCGCAAAAGGAAATCAGGAATATTAGAAAGTCTGGCCCTTAAATTCATTGGACCAGTTCACACATGGCTGTTGTGGGAGGCCAGACACAGAAAGAACAGTGCAACATTTAAGCATGAATTGGTCTTCCCTCAGCACTCCCAGACAGACTTACTTTTGTATCAGCAGAATAAGGACGATCATGGGCCTAACCACAGAAGAAGGAGTAGCTCCTGGTGAGTATAGATACTACATACAATGAGGTAGTCTTTCTTCTATGTGCTTCCTATTTTGTTGTTTTTTTAGTAGTGGTGAAAGGTATAGTCCACTCGTTTAAGAGTAATACCATTTAGAACTTTTTTGTATCACTGTGGGTGCCGACACGTGTTTCAACCATTACAAGGGCTTCATCAAGGCTAGAATATGGTGTCTCTTCTGTATTGAGTTATGAAAGCAGGTAGCCAGTGGTGATCAGTATCACTGATTTAGGGCATCTATAGGGCTCGGTGCCTCTAACGACTTGTATGGTAGTCCCTCGGTCATTCGGTGCATACGACTTGTTAGAGCCACCGAGCCCTATAGATGCAGTAGATCAGTGTTACTAAACATGTGTTGAAACATGTGACCGCACCCACGGTGATAAATCAAGTTCTAAATCGTATCAAGCTTAAACGAGTGGACTATACCTTTCATCACTACTAAAAAAATTAAAAAAAACATAGGCAGCACGTATGAGATGTGTATAACGCCAATTGTGTAGGAATCCAACACAAACATAAGCAATCTTCATTTGGGGCACAAGAGCACGGCGCCTATGGTTCCTGCAACCAGCTGCATGCGCTAAATACCAAACGTCTAAAGGTGAGCATGGCGCGGTAACCAACTATTCCTGGTGCTCGCACCACTTTCCAAAGTCTTTCTTCCATGTTTATCCCAGCAACTGTGCTCTGAATTATTCTGTTGTCATAAATAAGCCTACGGAAGGGTAAGAATGGTATGCACATGAAAGGTCCTCATCCCACAGGCCACTTTCTTTTCTTTTTTTCCCACAAAAATAAGCAAACCGCCTCCCAGAAATTGGTAAAGGTCCAGAGGATCTGTATAACCCCTAAACACCCAAACATCCAGTCTTTGTCTGAATATGTTTGCCCAGTCTTGAGCATGACAAGCCAGGACAGTGCTGCATCCACATATGCACCTTGTGGGATAGCACATGTGCCTTTGAACTCCCCGGATGACTGAGCCTTGTGCGGTGCTAAGAGGTCGTTTGAAGTCAGTCCAGTAAAGTTCTGAAACCTGAAGTTGGTGGATTTTAATAATGGGGACACACGTCTGCATTATAGGGTCTGCCAGGTTTGAGGTTGTTAGCATAAAGTCAGGGAGTCACTTGTTCCTCATAATACCAGGTGTGCCACTACACCCCCTCACCCCCTAAAGCAAGCAGCGTCACCTGACAGAGATGTGAGAGGTCTGCAATGTGTAGATCGGATACAAAAGTGACATCTGCACTGTGGCAACATAACAACCCGAAATGCAGCCCGCCACTGGCAATTAAAGATGTCTAATGTCAGCCCCTTTCCAAGGTGGCTGACTGCTGACAAATTCAAAATATGCACGTGTAGGAGCCTGCTGTATCACACCATGGCCACACACCAGACAAAATGAGGGGATGGCCGATGAAAGGACACATGCCAATTAATATCAAACAGGCCTAAGGAGGCAGCTGTGGTAAGGAAATGAAGCTGTCAATATCAGGAAATGAAATCTGAAGGTGTTTGTACACATTGCGGGGCCTTTCTTTTCCGTGACATTTCAAAAGCAAGCATCACCTTGAAGTCCTGTTGCATCATCTAGAAGTCCATCACCCTCAAGTCCGCAAGTTACCTTGTGGAGAGGGTCGGCATCTCCAGAGGCCTACGCCACACCAGAAGTAAGGACATTGCAGAACTGAACTCCGCCGGTGCAAGAAGGAAAGAACCAGAAAACAGGCCTTCTATATCTATGCCCTCAAACGCTGGCACCCCCTCGTAAATGAACACCAAGCGTGCCACCTCACTTCAGGGAGAGGCTCAAGACCCTCCTCTTCAAGGAATGTCTCCTCCCTAACACCTGGGTCCACACACCCTCCACTCCTGAGACTGGGACGTCTGCAACCTCCCAGTTTCCTCCCTTGGTTACTTGCAGACCCCTTGCTGCCATATTGCTCCCTGGCACGTTGTTAGCTCCCTGTTCCCTTGCATTGACCACTTTCCACACCCCCACCACACCACCCCCACTGTTTTCTTCCCCAGGACATTGTTGGGTCTTTGTATGGGCAGAATTGCACTGGTAGATTATTTTAGTACAAGCCAAGTCGAGTTAATGAAGTGTCTTATGTCTGCTAGTCCAGCCCGATTCTGCAGGTGTCATTGCATGCCTTCCAGAGCGGCAGGGGTTAACTCTCATGCATTAAGAAGCCCCTATGTTAGAATTAGATCAACCGAGAAAGCCACACTTATAATGGGAAGGAAGCACAGCACACGTTACCATCATTCAAGCTCTGCAGAGAGGGGCACAGTCTGAGTTCACACAAAGTCAACTACTCAGGGGGGCAGAGGGGACTTGCTGAGTTCATACAAAGTCACTAACTCAGAGAGGGAGTGGGGACTTTCTGAGAGTTCATACAGAGCCACGTACTCAGAGAGGCAGTGGGGACTTGCTGAGTTCACACAAAGTCACTTACTCAGGGGGGCAGTGGGGAATTGCTGAGTTCACACAAAGTCACTTACTCAGGGGGGTGGTGGGGAATTGCTGAGTTCATACGGAGTCACTTACTCAGAGAGGCAGTGGGGACTTGCTGAGTTCACACAAAGTCACTTACTCAGGGGGCTAGTGGGGACTTGCATAGTTCACACAAATTCACTTACTCAGAAGGTCAGTGGGGACTTGCTGAGTTCATACAAAGGGACCTGTCGAGTTCACACTAAGTCACCTACTCAGGGAGGCAGTGGGGACTTGTTGAGCTCACACTAAGTCACTTACTCAGGGAGGCAGTGGGGACTTGTTGAGCTCACACTAAGTCACTTACTCAGGGAGGCAGTGGGGACTTGTTGAGCTCACACTAAGTCACTTACTCAGGGAGGCATTGGGGACTTGCTGAGTCCACACGAAGCCACTTACTCAGAGAGGCAGTGGGGATTTGCTGAGTTCACACAAAGTCACTTACTCAGGGAGGCAATGGGGACTAGCTGAGTTCACACAAAGTCACTTACTCGGAGAGGCAGTGGGGGCTTGTTGAGTTCACACAACGTCACTTAATCAGAGAGGCAGTGGAGACTTGCTGAGTTCACACATAGTTAATCAGATAGGCAGTGGGGCCTTGCTGACTTCACACTTGGGGCCTCATTACGAGTCCGGCGGTAACTGAGGCGGTAAAACTGCCTGGTTACCGCTGGACTCGTATTACCATTCCGCCTCTGTGGCTCCCGGAAATACCAGGGCATTACGATCATGGAATCCTGGGAATTCCGGAGGCGGAATTCGGTTAATCCCCATTCCCATTGAGTCCCAAAGGACTCAATGGGAATGGGGAAGTGGAAACACCGGCACCATCTCGTGAAGGTGCTGGTGTTTCCACGACCGCCTGCAGGCGGGAGGTGTTCAACCCGCCAGGTCAGACCTGGCGGGAAGATCACCTCCCGCCTGCAGGAGTCGGGTTCGAGCGGTCTGGAATTAACAGTGGCGGCGGGTTTACCGCCACTGTTATTTCTGGACCGCCCGGCCTGTAATGAGGCCCTTTAAGTCTCTTACTCAGTGAGGCAGTGGGGCCTTGCTGACTTCACACTAAGGGCCTCATCACGAGTTTGGCGGTAACCCTTGAATGCGGCGGTAGCGCTATTACCGCCGCATTTAAGGGTCCGCCAAATCACGGGTTTGGCAGATTCCCCCAGCTCTGAGCTGGGGGGGAAATCCACTGATATTTCGTGCTCTTACCGCTGGCGGGAAATCCGCCGGTGGTAAGAGTGCGAAAATTCCCCATTGAGCCCAATGGAGAATAGGGAATTCCCAAATGGGCTCAGTGGGGAATGGGCAATACCCGTTCTGCCAAACCCGTGATCTGGTGCTATTAGCGCCGGGGGGGTTTGGCGGTAGGGCTATTAACGTTACCGCCCAACTCGTGATGATGCCCTAAGTCTCTTACTCAGTGAGGCAGCAGGGACTTGCTGAGTTCAATGTTTTAGAGTTAACTTTGCGTCCTATGAAACGAAAATCTATTTTCTGGTGACTAGGCTTCTATGAAAATGTTATTTGTTTGCCGCGTACACTGTTGCTGTTTTTAATTAAAACCTCAATCTATTTTGTAAGATTTATACACAGCCCTCCTCCTTAAATGAGCCTTTTCAAGGAAAGCCTGCAGCACAGTTCCCTATGATGGACTCTGGCGCACCATCATTGATAATGTATTAGTTAATTAAAGAGAAACCGCTGCAGAATGAGTCAGTTCCGTGCCATGGGCTGGCGGCGCCCCTGCCACTGACTCCTGTCCTCGGCGCTCCTGCGATTCCAACCTCCCTGGCAATGGACAGGGCAGAGCCCGTAACGCACCCAAGAGTTCGATTAATCAGCTTTCCTTCACTGGTCAGTAGCTGCGTTCCACCAGGAAGCCGCTGCAGGGTGCATCAAGCCGGTTCAAGTCCACCACCAAGGGCGGGCAACTATGCAGGAGAAACTGACTTACGGCGCAACAGCAAGAAGAAGCCGGCCACAGACTGTGGGGCAAGGTCACAATGCAGAGAGGTCCCTCAGGCAGGGCCAAATCCTTGATGGGTCTGGTGCAATATAACTGTTTTAAGCAGGTTGGGAATTGGAATGTGGTTTCTCTGGACTCTTAGCTCAGAGGGCACCTATCGTATTCATGTATTGTGTGTTTATAATACGCCTATACACAATGGGCCCAAATCATGGAATTTCTTACACGGTTCAAAGTGTCTTTGCACTGATGAAAAGAGAGTTTGCACAGTCGACATAAAACCCTGATTCATGGAACTGTGCAAAGTCATGTTGTATTGCAAAAATGACTATGCACTGACTTTGCACTGCAAAAATACACTTTGCACGGTTCCATGAATCAGAGTATGTGTTGGCAGTGCAACGTCACTTTGAAACGTGCAAACAACTCCATGAATCCGGCCCACTGTCTGTCCAAGGAGTAAACCTATGCACTTCCAGATGGGGCGGCCCTTATGTGGTAGGAGGGGAGGGGCCCATTTTCAAATTTGGAACCCACATGAGAACTATTAGGATCCTCCCTGTTGACTGGTCAATGAATGTCATTAACTATAAACCATGTAACACAGTTTGTGAATTGTCTATTGAATCCTGATATGTTATTTTGTGTCAAGTTATATAACGCTATGCTGTGAGATGATATGTTATGTTATGCCATGTTGTGCCATCCCATGCTTTCCATGTTACTTTATGGCATGGCATGTTATGACATATGCCATTATGGTGTGCACATTTATGCTACGATGCTGTAAGCCTTATTATGCAATGTTATATTGTGTGCTAAATTGACAGGAAATGTATCAGAAACCAACATGTATTTCTAAAACACTGTGGCATAGCTTCCCAGTTGTGAGCATGTTCGTGTACTTTACTTAGCTCAGTAGGCAAACACTGTGGATTTTTTCTCCATTTCCCAGAATGCAGCAGAATGTCCCTTTCTTCAGAGACGGTCCTTTTTCTTGTTGTGTAACTTATGTTCCCACATTCCACCTTGTTCCACATTCTCTTCAACACACGTATTTTGGTCGCTTAGGTACCTTTACTGCTCTTCCCAGAGATCAGTGTCAAGTGCCAGTTTCCTCAGGATTTTAGGTAATTTTTCCATCTTTCCCAGGATGCATTATAAAGTCTACTTTTCTCGTACGATAGGTGTCACTCAAACAATTGTGCAGGATCCTCATGTAAACTGCCAAAAAGCAAACAAAATGGGGGCGGCAAACAAAACCAAAGCTCTGCTTCGGAGTATAGAGTCTCTGTTTCTCCAACATTTGTGCAGGCCCTTGTTTCTGAAACACAGTGTTGCATTCCTCATTGGCTGCATAAATACAGGCCCTGCCTCATTCTCAACCAATGTTAGTAATTTCGAATACTTGGCCCATTCTTTCAGGCAGTCATCATTCTTTATTTGAACTACCTGGACTGGTGCGGTCATCAATACATGTGCACCACATGCTAGCATTCCGTCACTGCATTCTGTGCTGGTATGCTACTCGTCAATATACTAAGAGCTTAGGTCTCTCCCCCCATTCCTGGCAATCCTGGCGTTTGCAATGCGTCTGCTCAACCCAGTCTCTTTTGTTCAACAAACGTTATCTGGTCTCCAGCCACACCCCTGAGGGAATACATGAGCATTATGCTGTTCAGGTCTGTGTCTTTCTCCATTTTCTGCATTTTAATGTTTTCAATTTCATATGGGAATGTCTTGCTCAAACTCCATCATAGGGTTGCCCATCTTCCTTCAAATTGTCCTCTTGCTGTGCTTGCTGCTAGCCTGCTGAGGCACCACATCCTGTGCAGGTATTTCTCTTGCAATAAATGTTCTAGCTGTGCTCATAGTATTAGGAATGAGGGAACATACCTAGCAGTTTCATCTGAAGTTCTCCCCACTTCCTCCATGTGCTGATACTACATGTTATTCTTTAAATGGGCTGAATTATCAAGGTATACATTTATAGCCTCATGATCGTCCTCAGCGTCCATCTGGAGACTCGTAATTTGTTTGGAAATATCAGGGAAAATATCACTTGTGCTTTTGTTAGGGATAGAAATAGATGTCTCATTGCTCAATATTTAATCTGCATTATTGATCATGATTTGGCGAAATGCCCTAATAAGAAGGAAGAAAAGGCAAATCCGTGTGCAAAATGAGGTTACCAGAAGTATTCCAAATAAACCTATCAATCTTCTTGCTGGCAGTGTGTCTCTTAGAACTTTGAAATGTCCTATTCTTTTTATCATTTTGTTTTGATCAACGTGTAATTTGTGTCACTTTTATAAACCACACTTTTTATAATGACAATTGTAAAATGATCGCACTAATGATCCTGAAAATAATAAAACAGTTTTTAGGATTTCCCAACAAATGTGACAATATCAACGTGTTGCTTTCCCAGAGCTGGGTAATACAGAAGCATGTAAGTAAAAACAGCATACAGAAATGTCTGAAACCTTGTTGTTATAAGCAACATAAAGTGTCATGTGCAAACTCTGAGTTTCATTTCCAATGCATTGTCCTAACTTGAATTGCCCTGGAACTGCTTCAAAGTTCATTGCCCTTCAAATTTGGGAGTAGCTGAAAGTTCCAATTTTCTTTATTTCGATGAGTCTTTGTTTTGGCTCTTGGTAGCCGATCTCATCTTCACCCATGGAACTTCTCCTCTTGCTTCACTGCCAATGGGTGCAGGAGGGGTCATTAATTAAAGCAAACTGCCTTCAAATAGTATTATGTATCAAAAGTCAGGAACCTGTGGACTACCACCCTAGCCTTATTCTGTTAGGTGAAATCTTTCTGAGCAGAATGGTTGCCGGAGGACTGAGGTTATGTATGTATTTAATAATGTATTTCTTAGACATCACCATGCCACACTCAGACCTAGCTTATGAGGTGAAAGCATTGCTTTGAAACAAGCCTCACCTTCCTGTAATTCCACTGGCCCTGCTCAAGGACACATATATTTATTTATTATTTGAAGACTTGTGTAGGGCAAACTATTGCCGGAAGGCCGCTAGGTGCTACCATAGTGGCAGCGAATACAGAACCTCTACATGTGAGAAAAGAACAAGTTGGAAAGTCAGAACAGATAGGTTTTCAGTGCCCTGCGAAAAAGATAAAATACTCTTCAATAGTTCACAGTGAAGGGGTGAGCGCATTCAAAAGTCTGGGGGCAAAACTGAAAATGCCCGACCCCCAAGCCGGGCCCGCTGGAACCTTGCAACTTCCAAAAGCAGCTGTGATGCAGGTTGGACATTAACATTTAGTCTTCTTCCTGAGGTACTCATGACCAGAATTATGAGTAGCTCGATGAGTGACGCAGAGCGCCTTCAACTCTATCCTTGACGCCATTGGGAGCCAGTGAAGACATCATAAGATCTCTGAGAACGGGGTCATCCAAAGCACCCTCCGCACCAGTCTTCCTGTTGCATTCTGGAGCACCTGCATCTGCTAGATTTGGTATTTAGGTTGTCCCTAAGAAATACCATTACAGTAATCCAAGGACCCCATAATAGTGGATGTAACCATCATAGTCTGACTTTCCGGGGGGAGCATAGGGAGAACTTTCCTCAATATTTTGAGCTTCTCAAAGCCTGCACTACTTATTGCCAAGATGTGTGCTTCTCGTGAGCCATTAGGGGGTAGCTTCAACCCTAAACTCTTAACAAATGAGCAGGCAGCAGGGCAAAGTCCTAGAGAGTCGGGCCAGTATATGACAATCCAAAGGTTATCCGCATTATGCATGCCAAACACCTGGACCTTTTGCTGACATTTAGATTTAACCAATTCCCTGCCATCCATTTACTGATTTTGTCCAAGCAGTCCCGAAGTTTTCTGGGAGGATCACTTAGAGGGGAGTCCAGCCAAAACACTAACTGAGTGTCCTCAACATAAGGTTAAAAAAGGACTCCACACTCAGCAACAAGAGTGGCAAGAAGGCGCACATACGGCTTAAAACGAAGGTTGGAGAGGGCCGAACCCTGGGAAACCCAACAGGTACAGGTGCTGAGAAGCTGGCGTATAAATCTACAGCTATTGTCTTTTATGAGAGACAGTTGGTATACAGAAACCGTAATACAAATATCAATAAATCTCTTTAATAGTTAAAAATAAAATTTCATAGAAAAATATACACTTAATAGGCTTTATCATATCTCACTCATTCCATTCATACCAATTCACTCATTCTGTGACATCCGGGTTCGGCAATTAACATTTTCTTAGCACATATTAGTTATTATTAATATGTATGACAATTGGAAAACACACAATTGGATTTTCTATAGGTCGACATATGTTTCGGCCCCTTTTCCATAGTCCCATCGTTGTCTACGGTGGTCTAAATAATCAGTGTTGGGCCATCTTCAGGACAGTGATGATTTAGTAAAAGCTTAACGTCTTCACCCTTTTTCCATATGAAAAGCCAAATCTATAAACATAAGTTAAAAACAAATTTCAATGTATACTGGTCTGGTCTCTTTTAATTGATCTCACGATGATGGCTAGATAGCTATGCCAGAGAATATGCACCTACCTGTGGCCGAGAACGTAGTTGTGGACCACGGAGAAGAAATAAGAAATTGGAAAAAACTTTTTTCTATACAAAGATCGGTTTTTCAATCAGCTGAAAGGAACAAGTATGGGAGCCACTTTTGCTCCAGACCTGGCAAATCTGTACATGGATAATTTAGAACAACAATCCATCTACAGCTCTCGCAATCCTTTTCAAAATCTCATTAAAAATTGGCTACGATACATTGACGATATCTGCCTAATCTGGAGTGGCACCCTAGAGCAACTAACCTTGTTTCATCAGTGGTTGAACCTTCAAAATTCTCACATTCAATTTACAATTCACATTGATCCAAACAAAATACCGTTTTTAGATTTGGAAATTCAAAGAACCACAGGAGGCTCTATTGAAACAGTTCTCTATAGAAAACCCACTGACAAAAATACTCTGTTGAACTACACTAGCTTTCATCCGCTTAGCTTGAAAGAGGGTTTACCTTATGGTCAGTTCCTGCGCATCCGCAGAAACTGTACAGATGTACAACAATACAAAATACATGCCAAAAGTCTGAAGTCGAGACTTAAAGAGAGAGGCTACCCCCACAAAACGATACAACGAGCATACAAACGTGTGTTACACACAAATCGCTCGAGTACGTTAAAACCTGCACCAAAACACCAAGAAGATAAGATCACCTGTGTAAGTACTTATAGTCCGATTAGCAACACCTTCAGAAAGATCATACGTAAACATTGGAAGATGATCTACACAGAAGACTTTACCCCTTCAGCTCCAAGGTTTGCATTTAAAAGGCAATCCAACATTAAAGATAATTTGGTACACTCGTACCTACCCGTTAAATCCAAGAAATTTGCACAAACAACATTGTGGGGCCTACCGCCTTTAACTGGCCATCATCGGTGCGGACATTGTTCCGTTTGTGCACAGACAACCACTCTGAAACAAATCACTTTATGTCACCATACTATCCAGCTGAAAGAGTTCACTAACTGTCTCACACCATGGGTGGTATATGCCATTATATGTCCATGTGATATGGTATATATAGGCAAAACCAAACGACCAGTCCGCCAACGGATAAATGAGCACAAATCCTGCATTCGCAACGCAGTTGAAAATAAACCACTAGTGGCCCATTTTGCCAAAAAACAACACAAATGCACAGATTTTCTCTGGTGTGTCATTCAAGTTATACAAATCTCTCGCCGCAATGGGGACAAAGATAAAATCCTGACCCAAGCGGAACAAAAATGGATCTACAATCTGAAAACAGTCCAAAATGGACTAAATATAGCCATTGAATGGAGTGCTTTTCTCTGAATAGCTCCAATTTTGAGTCCACTATTTCCACAGCAGTGCGAGGGGATATACTCATAATATATTAATATGACACTTATACCAAAGGGCATTGGGACCCTGGTTTTCATCCCGTAATATGTGGTGATACATCAGTAAATAAAATAAACCTATACGGCTTATTTTACATTATACCGTGCTGTCGTTCTTCTGACAATTGTAACCACAAAACACTCTTGTCTGTGATCTTACACAACTACGATGCACTCATTTGTCATAAGTGAGATTATTGCGAAGTCGATTCATTATCACAAAGACACTGCGTAGCTCCTGCTATTTAAAATTAAGACACCTGTTGAAAGACAAGTTTTATTGAAGTCCCCATAAGCGTCCATGGTTCGTTCCAGGCTTGCTGGGAAACGTAACCTACAAATAACTCGCTTTGTCAGCACCGCGTAGTTGCACGTTTTCTTTGGCAACACGTGATCTTTAAATAGCCTCAGCCCCTCCCCTTCTTTAACGCGACTCACTTACAAGTCAGCAGACGCCGCTCGAGCAACCTCGCTGCTTCGTCCCAACTAACTATAAAGGTGAGGAACAGCGCTCGTTCATAAAGCTGCGAACAGAAGTCCATGCAACTCACTCACAAGTCAGCAGACGCTACCCGAGCTACTCTGCTGTTTCGTTCCAATGAACCATAAAAGTGAGGAACAGTACTCTCTCACAGAGTCGCGATTAGAAGTCCATGCACATACTCCGCTATGCAGCAAAGAGAACCGCCCGGTACGTGCGCCAGCACTACCAGTTACATTACACGTAGCGTCCAAGTTAATCCGCGTTGTTTAACAGGCAACTGATGCTCTAGGCTGTCTTGTGATAGATAGACACAAACACAAACATGTCTTTCTCCTGATTTAGATCTTAGCTCTGATAGTGAGTGTAGCCCCGTGACTAGCCCATGCTTTCCCACCACATTTAAATGAGAATTTCTTTTCAACGCAATGTGGTTGAAATTAGACTTGAGTAAGGTAATTTATTGAACACCTCTCTTTTACAGACACTACGTGTTCAAGTGTCGAAGGAAGCAAGTCTCTCTTGAAACTTGCCCATGAAATGAGATGGAGATAAAGAGATTTGAAGCTCCACCCACTTGCGAAAAGGTATCTGTTAGGTTGCTCTGCAATGCCAATTTAAAACAAAATGCTCTGCAGCCATATAGCAATATATTAAACTTACAAGGGAGTAATTTGCCGTGTTGTCTTTTCTCCTTTCATTAGGGTCATAGACTAGGGTAATACAGAAAATACCCTCCAATTTCTTATTTCTTATTTCTTCTCCGTGGTCCACAACTACGTTCTCGGCCACAGGTAGGTGCATATTCTCTGGCATAGCTATCTAGCTATCATCGTGAGATCAATTAAAAGAGACCAGACCAGTATACATTGTAATTTGTTTTTAACTTATGTTTATAGATTTGGCTTTTCATATGGAAAAAGGGTGAAGACGTTAAGCTTTTACTAAATCATCACTGTCCTGAAGATGGCCCAACACTGATTATTTAGACCACCGTAGACAACGATGGGACTATGGAAAAGGGGCCGAAACATATGTCGACCTATAGAAAATCCAATTGTGTGTTTTCCAATTGTCATACATATTAATAATAACTAATATGTGCTAAGAAAATGTTAATTGCCGAACCCGGATGTCACAGAATGAGTGAATTGGTATGAATGGAATGAGTGAGATATGATAAAGCCTATTAAGTGTATATTTTTCTATGAAATTTTATTTTTAACTATTAAAGAGATTTATTGATATTTGTATTACGGTTTCTGTATACCAACTGTCTCTCTTAAAAGACAATAGCTGTAGATTTATACGCCAGCTTCTCAGCACCTGTACCTGTTGTGTTGCCAGACCTAGAGAGAGGGGTAGTCAGTCTGCCTTTTGTGTTTCTATTCCCCTTCACTCTCCCTGTTTACAGACCTGACCCCCCGAAAACAAAAAATTTGGGAGTACCCACTATTTTACCTACCCTGGGAAACCCCACAGGTCAGACCTAGAGTGGGCAAAAAACATTCCTGAAACGAGATAGTCTGAGACCTGCCCTCAAGAAATTATCTAAACCACGTCAACGGGGAGCCTACCTCCCCAGCTTGTTTCAGTCGAGTTGGTAAAATGTCATGATCCACTGTGTCGAAAGCCCCAGAGAGATAAAGGAGAGTAAGGATTCCAGACTCTGCATGGTCTTGAAGAAGAGATAAGTCACCCAGTAGTGAAATCTTAACAGAATCCTTTCCCATAGAGTGACGGAAACGGGACTGAAATGGATGTGGGCCATCGTTGTCTTCCAGGAAACTTAAAGATTGAGGAGTGATAACTGCCTCCATCAGTTTTCTGATAGCAGGAAGGAGAGAGATGGGACAGTAATTAGCAACCTCAGGGTTTCTGAATTAGATTTTTTCAAGGGGGTGCCACAACGGCATGGTTCAAAGAAGCAGGAATAGTCCCCGTAGCGAATGAGTACTGAAGGGCGTCAGTGACCATAGAGATGGCCATTTGCAGGAGAGCGGAACTGTGTCGTGGTGTGAGGCCGATTTGAAGCCATGTAATGCTCGCATTACAAAGCACAGAAAAAGCATGCCTCCCAACCATCACTCCCGCTAAAATATCATCGTCTGACGGACTCCTATCGCTTTCTCTTTATCCATCCCCCTGCACCTTTTTCTGCTTTTCCACAGAGTAAGGACTGGAGACACCCTTGCAGGGTCAAAATCTGCTACCTCTCAGACAACGACAGGCGCTCTACGATGGAGATGGCCGCAGTATAACATTCACTAAACATAACATGCCAGGTGAAAGTCCTACTTCTATGTTCCGGGTTGCAAAACATACAGGTTCTTTGGTGGTCTAATGTTGTTTTAGGTATTTACAAGCAAAGCATCAACTACCTGACGACTCCTCAGTAAGGAGAAGTTTTAGCTTATCAAACAAATTCTTTTTTTAATACAAAATGTGTTTAATGTATTCTATAAATACATGTTTGGTACACTCATTATTCTCCTTACTAAGCAACTTCATAAGAGTCAGTGGATATGCGATATTCAGTGCTAAATAGAGTTTTCTACACTTTTAAAGCTACATTAATTCATGACACTCTACAGTAAAAATAGTGTGTCAATCATCCCCTCAATCAAAAAGATTCATTTAATCAATATCATAATTAATTTGTCCAAATTGAATTTGGATTGAATGATTAATTTCTTCAGTGATCAATAAATAGAGCACTGCCAATTAGAAAATGACAATACCAATAATTCACAAAATCGATCATAATAAAGAGAAAAAAAGTGAACATAAGCGTAATCTGAATACATTTGAAAGGCTGCACTCTTCTGGACACATTCCCATTGACTTCTGATTTCAACCGGCCAGAAGTATAAAAACACACTTTTATTTAGCATGCAATTAAATAGATATTGATCCTAAATAATACATAGAATGTCCACCTTTCTTCACCTCCATGGACAGGTTGTCAACAAGTGGTTGGTCTTTCAGATGCAACAATAAACAATAAACAGACTCTGTGGATGAAACTCAGTCAACAGCCATGAAAGACTTCACTCCACCGCCTCCAACCAATTTATTTTAGTTTTTTATTATTTATTTGTTCTGCAGTTAAATTTACTACACGTTTCAGGAGGCTATTAATTAAAGTCGCCATTAACCTTGTAATAACTAATTATAATAATATACGTAATTAATCGGGACATGTCAGCCGGATTAGTTAATTTAGTGTGGCAGGAGCTCGGCCGCCACCTTCCACCAGACACCGCTCTGCGGTGGCGCTTTCCTGGCCTAGATCATGCATAAGTGCTTTCCCTTCTCTCATAGAGACACCAGGGCGCAGATGGGGGCGGGGGAGCTTGAAGGCATGCGTTGATGTCTCTGCAGATAATTAGCAGAATTTTAGAACTGATCTCGAGAAAGGGGGTGATTCAGCAAAAGACCCTGGGGCCCCCAGGGCTCCATCTTGTCGCCCTATTTAGAACAGAGCAGAGATGATGAACGGCGGGTCCAGGTAGACAGGTGTAGATGTATGCAGGCGATGGAGTGAGCCTACATTTAAAAAAAGGCTAAAGCATGAGTCAGCTGTGTGCCAGGGAGTGAGCCGGCAGAGGTAAGTACACACTGGAGCCATTGTTGACAAGTTGGTGCCATTTGCAAAACAGGATTCTTTCAGCTTCGGGCCATTGGAAAGGTTTTACCTTTTCTCCCCGTTCATCTTAGGCCGTTAGTCGCAGCTTCCTTAGTTTTAAGTCGGCTGGACTACTGCAACTCTCTTTTTCCGTCGTTTATAACTCCTTCAGAACTTTGCTGCTCGTATTTGCACCGACAGTCCATATGGTGGCCATATGTATCCTGTCCTTCACTCTTTACATTGGCTCCGGGTCCTTCAGAGGGTCCGATTCAAATCTACGGTGAGGGCACATCAGGCCGTGTATGGCTCTGGTGCAGAGGATCTCCAGGAGATGATTAGTCCTTATATAACCGCTCGCGAATTCCGATCTAATGGCGCTCGTCTGCTGGTGGCTCCCTGCTATCTGCATGCACGAGTGGGCGGTTGTGCTTTCTCTGTGGCAGCAGCGAAGTTGTGGAACTCCCTGCCTGTTTCCCTGAGAGCCACACAGAATCGTGTTTCTTTTTGTCAGCTGTTAAAAACGTGTCTGTTCTAAATTCTCTTTTTCCCTGTTATGCTAGCATAATCCGTTTACCTCTGATTTCCTCTTAGCGCCAAGATGCTTCGGCGTGCGTGCACTTCATAAAATTCATTAACATAACATTGTGTGAATTCAATCCTGACCTAGGCAAGCAGGGTGGTCATGGGAGCAGAGAAGGAAATTCCGGAAAACATGAGGGCAGCCATGTTTATTCCACGAGAGGCCCATGAACTAGAGGTGAGGAAAGCAGGTGACTTGAATTAATGATATCCAAGGTTTCTCTTCTGGAGTTTGTGTGTTTGAGCGTGGGTTCACTTAGATTCATACACAGTGTCTGGAGTCTTCCTTAGGTTTTGCATTAGTTCCTTTGGAAGGTGTTTGCTTGGTCTTGATGTAGCTCAAGCTTTCAATTCTGACATCATTCAGGATTGAGCAAAAGGTAATCTAGTAAATTGAGTTACCTCTCAGTTTTCTGCAGGCCATTTTGCATGCGTTGGTTACTGGAGTGGTGTCTTGGGTGTCCCTCAGCCAATAAGAATTTGTGGAATGAGGTTTACAGTCTTTATTAGCAATGTCCACCATCCCCTTCAGAGGTGCTATTAGCAGCCATGTCCACCGTCCCGTCCAGTGGTGCTATTAGCAACCATGTCCACCGTCCCTTCCAGTGGTGCTATTAGCAACCATGTCCGCGGGCCCCTTCAGAGGTGCTATTAGCAGCCATGTCCACCGTCCCTTCCAGTGGTGCTATTAGCAACCATGTCCGCGGGCCCCTTCAGAGGTGCTATTAGCAGCCATGTCCACCGTCCCTTCCAGTGGTGCTATTAGCAACCATGTCCGCGGGCCCCTTCAGAGGTGATATTAGCAACCATGTCCGCAGTCCCCTTCAGAGGTGAACCATGTCCGCCGCCCCCTTCAGAGGTGCTATTAGCAACCAATGTCCACCGCCCCTTCAGTTGTGGTATTAGCAACCCTGTCCGCCGTCCCCTTCAGAGGTACTATTAGCAACCATGTCCGCCGTCCCCTTCAGAGGTGCTATTAGCAACCATGTCCAGCGTCCCCTTCAGAGGTGCTATTAGCAGCCATGTCCACCGTACCCTTCAGAAGTACTATTCGCAACCATGTCCGCCGTCCCCTTCAGAGGTGCTATTAGCAGCCATGTACGCATCCCCCTCAGAGGTGCTATTAGCGAACATGTCCCCCGTCCCCTTGAAAGGTGCTATGAGCAGCCATGTCCCCGTCCCCTTGAGAGGTGCTATTAGCAACCAATGTCCACCGCCCCTCCAGTGGTGGTATTAGCAACCCTGTCCTCCATCCCCTTCAGAGGTACTATTAGCAACCATGTCCCCCGTCCCCTTCAGTGGTGCTATTAGCAACCCTGTCCTCCATCCCCTTCAGAGGTACTATTAGCATCCATGTCCCCCGTCCCCTTCAGTGGTGCTATTAGCAACCCTGTCCTCCATCCCCTTCAGAGGTACTATTAGCAACCATGTCCGCCGTCCCCTTTAGTGGTGCTATTAGCAACCCTGTCCGCCATCCCCTTCAGAGGTACTATTAGCAACCATGTCCCCCGTCCCCTTCAGTGGTGCTATTAGCAACCATGTCCCCCGTCCCCTCCAGAGGTACTATTAGCAACCATGTCCCCCGTCCCCTTCAGTGGTGCTATTAGCAACCCTGTCCTCCATCCCCTTCAGAGGTACTATTAGCAACCATGTCCCCCGTCCCCTTCAGTGGTGCTATTAGCAACCCTGTCCGCCATCCCCTTCAGAGGTACTATTAGCAACCATGTCCCCCGTCCCCTTCAGTGGTGCTATTAGCAACCATGTCCGCCGTCCCCTTCAGAGGTGCTTTTAGCGACCATGTCCCCCGTCCCCTTCAGAGGTACTATTAGCAACCAATGCCCAGCATCCCCTTCAGAGGAGCTATTAGCGACCATGTCCACCGTACCCTTCAGAGGAGCTATTAGGAACCAGGTCCACTGTCCCCTTCAGAGGAGCTATTAGCAGCCATGTCCACCGTCCCCTTCAGAGGAGCTATTAGGAACCAGGTCCACCGTCCTCTTCAGAGGTGAAGCAAGGAACTCAGGGTGATATTAGCTTGTATTGTGCTCACATGCCAAACAATTAAATTAGCAATACCTCACTCTGGTCACATCTCCCCCTGATCTACCACACCTCACACCCCTTTCCAGAATGTCCTTCTTGGCAGGAATTCATTCATCTTGAATAACATGGCACCCGACCGCAAGCATCTCTTCAAAGAAAACAGACTTTGCATTTTGCTGGTGTGCTGATGGTGATAGTAACAGGGGGGGGGGGGTTTCTACTGCCATCAACTTTGCTTGGGCATTACTTAGGCTGGCGGGCATAATCACCTAGTAGAGTGCACCAGTGCCTCAATTATTGCCAAATGAGGGCTCTCAGCAAGCACAGAAGCCAATCAGAATGCTTGGAACTGGCGCTACCCCTGCCTTTATAAGCCCATGTTCTGAGCAGTGTGATGGTTTCTCACTCTTGCACCTCCAATGCTCCACCTAGGTGCTCGTGCATTTCATTTTAATTAAATATTTTGGAAACAGTGTTTTTCTCTCGTTTCCTCCTTGTATGCCACTCCTTTGTACACTTGGCCTAGGGGGAGGTTCACATTCAGTATAGCCCACAGCTGCGGGTATCATTTCTAAATTATATACCTGCAATTTTCGAGAAACCTGAGGGCTGTACAAGCCCAAAATACACTCTTGAACTCTCTCTACACCATTGTGATCCTTTGATCACCGTTGGCAGCTCTATAGAACCTTTCGTACACCCCTTTGCAGCTTCTTTAATCTTTCATAACCCCTATAATACTGTTTTACAGTGCTCTCGAACCCTACCTGCACTCTGTTAATACTGATGTGCAGCTCTCTTGAATCCTCAGTAGACTCTTTTGATCATGTCTGTAGCTCTCTTCCACCCTCCCTACACCCCTTTCATCCTGTTCTGCAGCTCTTTTGAACCACCTGCACACCCCTTTGATCCTAGTGCTACAGATCTTGTGAATGCACCAAACCCCTTTGATCCTATTCTGTAGTTCACTTGAAACCTCCTCACACCCCTTTGATCCTGTTCTGCATTTCTCTTGCACCCTCACCATCACCCCTTGGACCCTGATCTCCAGCTCTCTCTTTGGCCCTCCTCACATCCCTTGATCCTTTTTGCAGCTCTCTTGAACTCTTCCTGCACCCTTTTAATCCTGTTCTGCAGCTCTCTTGAACACCGTGTATGCCCTTTTGACCCAGTTCTGCAGTTCTCATGAATCCTCTGCACACCCCTTTGATCCTGTTTGTCACTTCTCTTGCATCCTCCACACACCGTGTGAGTGTGCCTCTGCAGGTCTCTTGAACCCAAACTACACCCCTTTGATCCTGTTCTGTAGTTCTCTTGAACCCACAATACACCCTTGCAACTCTGTCCTTCAGTTCTCTTGAACCCTCTCTGCACACATTTTCTCCTATTCTGCAGCTCCCTTGAACTCTCCCTACAACACTTTGATCATGTTCTCCAGTTGTTTTGAACCCTCCACACACCCTTGTGGTCCAGTGCTCCAATTCTCTTGCACCCTCTACAACACCCCTTTGATCCTGTTCTCTAACTCTCTTGAGGCTCTGCACACCCATTTGATCCTGTTCTCCTTAACCGTCCACACACACTTGTGATCCTTTTCTCCAGCTCTCTTGAGTGCTCCACACACCTCTTTACCTATTTGGTCCTGTTCTCCAGCTCTCTTGAGACCTCCACACGCCCCTTTTACCCTGTTCTCCAGCTCTCTAGAGCCCTCCGCAAACCCCTTTGATCATTGGGAGGATAGCTCAGGTGCAACATTGCAACATGCTCGTCTTGGAAGCAAGATGGTGCAGAGCATCACAGGTTTGGTTGCCGGGTCCATACTTAGAAACCTCTGGTTATAAAGAGTATCATACATAACCAATTATAATTATGTTCTCCAGCTCTCTTGAGCTCTCCACACACCCCTTTGATCCTATTCTCCAACTCTCTTGATCCCTCTGCACACCCCTTTGATCCTGCTCTAAAGCTCACGCATCTCCTAAGGCCCCAATATGCCACTGCTGTAGCCACAGTGCCTTACCATAACGTAGGGAGTGCATTTACATCGCTTTGCCTAATCAGTGCTCTACTCTGTCTCCCAGGCCACAGTCTGTCAATATATGCTGCTCCCTACAGCTTCTGCAGGGAATAGACATAGAAAAGGGGCTTCTCCATTTAAGGGTTGGTGTTTTCATTTGGTACCCATCGTTGAATGGTTGTCTGAGAGTGTAGGCAACACACCAGCATATTCTCACACCATGCCTGCACTTACATTTTATCATGCTAATATATTGCCTGCAAGTCACCCGGCTGCTAATGTTCTCATTGTGGCAGCTAATCACCTTATTGCGTGCAGATTTGGGAAGGACCCGCATTAAATGCCCTGACCAGTATTAGGCCTCTAAATTGTGTGGGGGGCGGGGGGAGTGTTTCAGTCCAGACATCAGCCAAGAATGGAACATGTTCGAATCCTATTTGCTGAGGATTTGCTGAGAAAAGACAAGGGGGGGTCATTACGACCCTGGCGCTAAGGGATTACTGGTACCGGTAAGGGTACCGGTACCGGTAATCCCTTAGCGCCCAATTCCCATAACGGCAGCTGGAACCGGCCGTTATTGCATGGACCCGCAAAGGGACCCTGGTGATAATTACGGTACTGTAATTTGCGGTACCGTAATTACTGCCTTTCCCCATTCCCATTATCCCCTATGGGGCAAAAATGGGAATGGGGAAGGGCCATGGTGAAATGGGGAAGTACCGCCCCGCCAACCTTGGAATGGGGTGGTACTTCCCCATTGCACCATGGCGGACTCGTTACAATACCGGCAGCAACCATGGTGCTAATAGCGCCATGGTTTAGCGCTGGTGTTGTAATGATGGCCATGCTGTCTTTTGATTGGGTAAGATTTGTCACCTAGTGGGCCATCTGGGTACAGGTACCAACCAGAGTGAGTTTTAAAATACAAATTCTAGAACTGACGAAGGCCCTGGATGATTCTCGATACCTAGACCCTTGTGAAGGGAGATGCTGTGGGGGCCAGTGGTACTACAATGGGAGTCACAGGAATGTTGTCTATAGTTCCGGCTATACATGCAGGCATGTCATGTGACATGCAGCCCAATGATGGCTCAATACTAAAGGGTCGAGTATTGAATAGGTCGGGCGTTGTGATGCGCTTTCCCCTGGTCCTGCCTGTCCTGCTCACACGAGGATTCATGGATGTTCTATGTATGGAATGCTGTGTCTGGGTGGCCTGCTGGCTGTTCAGCTGGAGAACAGGTTGCTGGAGTGAGAGTCTGCCTGTGGGTGCTCCTTACCTATGTGTGCGCGTGTCCTGTGATATTTGCGTGACTTGACAATCCTGATTCTGTGACTGTTGAATAAAGAAGCGTTCCTTGTCTACGTGAGGCTTCCCGCCCATCTTGTAAAGGGCACAACACAGCTTTGCTGACGATAAAACCTACAACAACCTTACTACTTCCTGTGCTGTGGTTGTGTGCATCTTCACCCCAGGTCAGAGGCTATTTCGTTTCATAAAGATGCTAATCATTGGAGCAGTTGGGTCTTTGGCTTCATGATAGGGCGCCTGTTGATGTGGCTGGGCAGGCTTTCGCCCTCTGCCCTGTACATGTGCTGCCATCATGTTGATGATTGTTTAAATGTG
Organism: Ambystoma mexicanum; assembly: GCA_002915635.3. Classification (NCBI taxonomy): domain Eukaryota; kingdom Metazoa; phylum Chordata; class Amphibia; order Caudata; family Ambystomatidae; genus Ambystoma; species Ambystoma mexicanum. The sequence goes on along the minus strand of CM030325.1, from coordinate 1,024,138,359 downwards.
AATGCATTCACTGTATGTACACCGTTCTTTGCGGTGAGAAATTTGGCAGGCTCTTGCCATCACACCCGTTGATGCCTGAGCCACTGGCTGGGTGTCACAGCAGAGTGATACCTTCTGCCTCAAAGTGGGAGGGCTTCAGCCGTCCCTAGCAAGGGCTTGCCGCCACCCTTCTGTACGTGCAGGACAGCATGGACACGCACCATAGTAGATGGTTCAGTACGCGGAGGAGCACCAGGGCGGAGATGTCTGGGTTCCGTACATTGGGATGGGGCTTTGCATTCCCAGTGGAACATTGTTCTACACTTTGGGAGACCTCTATGTAGTGAGCAGGGAATTGGTATCTGCTGGTACTTGGGTGTTATGGACGGTGAAGCAGATTACTCCTGCCAGTATCCTCCACCTGCCGCGACTCAGGTGCCGGAGAGCGGGGCACAACAGACACATGGCCCATAAATATAACATGAGACCAGTTAGTGTCCTTCACTCCTCAAGTGATATTTCCTTTCTGCTTGACAGCCCAAGTGCCTCATCTCCTCTGCTCCAAATGTACAATCCTTGTAGTGTTCAGGTCACACTTTTGGAAGATGTGTTGTGAGGCTTGGAAGTTATCTAACGTATGCTAGGCTAGTTGTGCTTGAAGTGGCCTCTGTTACAGTGGTTATGTGCAAACACGCACTGTGTTATCATTGTTAATATTACTGTGTTACACATCGTGCTTAATGACCATTGACCAGGCGTTTTGTTGGACTATGGACTTCATAGGCTCTGATTGCATGTAGCTACAACTGCCTTTTCCCAATGTTACCTATATATAATCTGGTGGGTTGGTGGGACAGCATTCTTATATAATGTTCCGGAATTGTGTGACTGACCTCTGCATACCTGGGTTTGTGCCTTACCAAACCACGGGTCCAGGGATAGGGTGTGTCTCCTGTGAATTCCAAAGATTGTTGCTTGCCTCCTTGACACGGCGCTATTACTTGGAGACTGTGCACTGCCTCTGACCGCACTCTTGTGTGCGTGTGAGTTGGGTGTTTTTGCATTCCTCCTGCAGTTCAGGGAGTGCAGCATGCCACTTGATCACGTGAGGTTTACTGTTGCTTGCACCGTGGATGTGTGCAGATTGTGGTGTTCTGGTAATTGTGGTGCGGCATCCGCAGTGTAGTTGGTTGTCATGTTTCCAAGGATCAGGTGCTGCCTAAATGATTTTCTGTCTATGTGGCATGCTTGCTGTCTGTCTGTTGGTTTCCTGACAGCAAGTAGTTGTTGTGTAGGTGGTTCTTGGAGTATTGCTTTGCTTTGACAGGGTGTTATTACTTTGATTTGAGTCTCACCACCCTCTGGCCTTTATCGTTTTTGTTTTTGTTTTGGTGTGACTGGTGGCAGGGTGTGGTGTTCGACCCACCATCCTGTATGGTTTGCGTTCTGTATGGCAAGGGAGGACACTACGAGAGATGCACTCATGGTCGGTGTGAAGCTCATTTCTTTGATGTGCATGGCCCAAAAACGGTGAAGCTGAATAACACCCCAGAGTGTGCACTGGAGGAAGTTGATTTGGGACCTTTGATTCATTCATCTAGAGGGATGTTACTTAAATTGGTTTGTTGTGTGTCTGTGAGTGTACGCTCTTGTACTGTGCTACCACGTGCTTGTGTTAGTTCCTTTTCAGTTTGCTTCAATTGTCTGAGTACTCAAACGGGGGTGATGTGTTGTGATGTGCTATCTTCTTGCTCTGGCTTCCATGCTTGCATGGTAATATCGCACATGTCCTAGGTGTGGCATGGCAGGAATGGGTGCCCCACTGGGGGTTGTTAGAATGACAGCTGAAGAGAGTAGGTGGCCCTTAACTTAGAGAGTGTTTTGTGACATTGTCGGGACTATACTATCCTTATCCTGGAATTGATTAATAGACAACCTTTCAGTTACTACATGTAGATCCTGGTCATCATGTGAAGGACATTGCACATCATGTGGCCAATCAGAGGAACATGTAAATTGTGAGGTGCATTCATGAAAGTGGAGAGAAGCAGGCACGGTAGTCTAGAGAACAAAGGCACCAACACATGACATGCTTGTGCTTTAGCCGGAACAAGCAGACACAGCTTATCCAGGTGCTTAAGTGAGAGGAGGAAAACCAGGGCTGGATTACAAGCCAAAGTAACATGTAGATGACCGGGAAATGAAAAGTAGGATTGCTCAAACAGGTCACATTGATATTATCTACAGAAGGATATTAAGAATGGAGGCTGCAGGAAAAAGGCAAGATGAACAAAAGGGGAAGATGGGAAAATAATAAAGACTATTTTGGAAATGTAATTTTTGTGGATGTTGCAATGTTTGAGGTGGAATGGGTAGTGCAATCAGATAGAACTTATCCCAGAGAAATATAGGGGCCATACCCCTAAGAGCCATGTTAGTCGGTCGACCCCTAAAAGCCATGTTTGTCGTTCGACCCCTAAGAGCTGTGTTAGTCGCTCAACCCCTAAGAGCCGTGTTAGTCACTCGAACCCTAAGAGCTGTGTTAGACATTCGACCCACAAGAGCCGCATTAGTCGCTAGACCCCTAAGAGCCACGTTAGTCACTCGACCGTTAAGAGCCGTGTTTGCCGCTCAACACCCAAGAGCCATGTTAGTTGATCAACCCATAAGTGCAACGTTAGTCCCTCATCCCGTAAGAGCTGTGTTATTTGATCGACTCCTAAGAGCCGTGTTAGTCGCTCGAACTCAAAGAGCCGTGTTATTCACTTGATCCCTAAGAGCTGTGTTAGTCGCTTGGCTCCGAAGAGCTGTGTTTTACACTCAGCCCCTAACAAATGTGTTTGTCGTTCGACCCCCAAGAGCCATGTTAGTAGCTCGACTCCTAAGAGCTGTGTTAGTCGCTTGACAATATCAGTGGAATATCATACAACATACTTCAATTAGTGGCATTGTAATATAATAATATAATTATTATTAATATTGTTGTTATTATTCATGTTAATTTTTCTTAAATGTTGGTAGTAGTGGCAAAGATAGCAGTGGTAGTAGTAGGAGTGGTTGTCATAGTGATAGTGGTTGCAGAAGCACTTCATTACTACCACTTCTATAACTATGTCTCTAACTACAGTATCTGTAATACAAGTATTAGTAGTTGTTAATGGTATTATTATTCTTAGTATTATTATTCTTAATATTCATATTAGTGGCAGTAGTAGTAGCAGCAGTAGTAATATGCACGACAGTACTAGCATTAACAAGTTTTGTGTAGTACTAGTAGTAGACATGTGTAAGAGTCGAAATATTAGTATAAACAGGTTTAGTATCAGCAGTAGAACAAGTAGTATTAGTGGTACTAATACTAGCAGGAGTGGCAGTGTTACTATTCAAAGGTTTAGTGTTGTAGTAGCAATGAGACAAAGTGGCAGTATTAGCATTAACAGGTTTAGTAGTCATTGTAGTAGTAGCAACAGCAGTAATAGAAGTCACAGCATTTGTAGTAGTAAGTGTGACAGCATTAGAATTGACAGGTTTAGTAGTCATTGTAGTAGTAGCTGCAGTCTAAGACATAGTACTAGTAGTGATAGTAATAGTAACAAGTGTGGCAGTATTAGTATTAACAGGTTTAGTGGAGTAGTAGCACTGAGAACAAGTGGCAGTATTAGCATTAACAGGTTTAGTAGTCATTGTGGTCATAGCGCAGCAGTAATAGAAGTACTAGCATTAGTGGTAGTAATTGTAACAAGGGTGGCAGTATTATAGTTAATAGGTTTATTAGCTATTGTAGTAGCAGCAGCAGTCATAGAAACAGTAGTATTAGTGGTAGTAATAGAAGCAAATGTAACAGTATTAATATTAACAGGTTTAGCAGTAATTGAAGTCATAGAAACATTAGTAGTAGTATTAGTAGCAAGAAGAGGACTATTGGTATTCACATGTTTAGTGTAGTAGTATTAGTAGCAATGAGAAAGAGTGGCAACAGGTTTAGTAGTCATTGTGGTCGTAGCAGCAGCAGCAGTAGTAGAAGTAGTAGCATTAGTGGTCATTATAGTAGCAAGTGCGGCAGGCTTATTATTACCAGGTTTAGTAGTAATTGAGGTAGTAGAATCATTAGTAGTAGTAGTAGAAGTAGTAGTAGTAGCAAGAGTGACACTATTAGTATTAGCAGGTTTAGTGTAGTAGTAGTAGTAGCAGCAATGATAAAGAGAGGCAGTATTAACATTAACAGGTTTATTAGTCACTGTGGTAGTAGCAGCAGCAGTAGTAGATGTAGTAGCATTAGTGGTAGTAATAGTAGCAAGTGTGGCAGCATTAGTATTAACAGGTTTCATAGTAATTGAACTAGTAGAACATTAGTAGTAGTATCAGTAGTATTAGTTATAGTAGTAGTAGTACGAGTGGCACTATTAGTATGAGCCGGTTTAGTAGTAATTGAAGTCATACAAGCTATAGTAGTAGTAGTATTAGTAGTTTTGGCAAGAGTGACACTATTAGTATTAGCAGGTTTAGTGTAGTAGTAGTAGCAGAAATGAGAGAGTGGCAGTATTAACATTAATAGGTTTAGTAGTAATTGTAGTAGTAGCAAAATCAGTAGTAGAAGTAGTAGCATTAGTGGTAGTAATATTAGTAAGAGTGGCAGTGTTCGTATTAGCAGGTTTAGTACTAGTAGTAGCTGCCAGAGCTGCAGGAGATGTGTCAGTAGCAGGAGTATTGGTGATAACCATTAACGGTGTAGTAGTAATAGTCATAGTTGTTGTTTCAAGTAGTACGGGAAGTTCTCTGATATTGTAGTTCAGAAGACAATTAAAGGCGCCACAATACATAGAAGTTGCCGAACACACCAGTAGACCGTTTCCCGCCATGCCCGGTGTGTATACAGGCTTACATGCCTTCGATGGGTCATTGGTTGGTAAATTGATTTTGCAACTGACGAGTAGGCGGCTGAGCAGAGTGTTTATGGTGACTCCCAGGAAATGGAGAAGCGCATGAAATTGAGACAGGGATCACGATGCACGTTGCCCTGTGCACTCCGGTGCCGATGTGCAGGCTCTTGCGGAGGGGTTGGATATCAAGGAACATCTGCTAGCATTCCATTCCTATGTTCATCTCGGCTATCGCAACCCGGGAAGTCGAACCAAACAAGCACAAGCTCTAGAAGCCAGAAGATTGATGCAGGAGATGCTGGTTGAGGCCTAATACCATCTACGATACTCCTCTGCAGAGCCAAACATTTAGGGCACAGAACACCCTAGGAGTGGCATTGGGTGGACGTCGAGGTATCAGACATCACCAAACAGACGAACAACCTTGGAGGTAGGCAGCAGTGTGATCTCAGCGTATCTAAACATTGTGCCAAAGTGCAGAGACGAGGTGAAACCAGAAGATGAAGGGAGATGTGGGAACACTTTACAGATCACAAGTCAAGATCCCCCTCACCCCTACAACCCTGGGCCAGACCTGGGGGCTACATTTTCAGGAGCATAAAGACAGGTTGGAGACAGTCCAGAGACTGGCAACCACAACAGTGCTGGTTACAAATCAGAACTCCTATAAGAGGAGATGCGCACGGGTTATGCCGCCATCTCAGAGGAGCGCAGGCATTTAGATAAGTTCATCAAAGCCTTCGGGTTCCTACGGGGGCTGAACACTGAGCAGGTTCCAAGAATAAACGCTGCGCCCTTAAACGCTAACGTGCAAGCGTCCCCCAAGAGGGCAGCTTTCCTTATTAGTGGGGACTCGAGCACAACGCTGCCTCTCCGAGTCTTGGAGCCTTTAAAGGGCATCGCTACCCAAAGGCAGAGCTCCATACTGTTGCCCCCCCCTCTTACCCTTTCATTTTATGTCTCTCTGAGGCAAGAAGGGGGCCTCCCGCCTGATACACGTGAATTAGTTCTCACCACTCCACCAAACCATGATATTTTTGCCCTCTTTTCCTGGGGCCTTTCGCCAAGGCAGCTTGGCAATTATTTTACGCTTCCATAAGTTATGGGGGTGCAGAAAATACGCTTTTTTCCACGCAGGCAGCGCTGCATCCAAAGCATAAAAGAGGTTCTGTTGGGTGCCATACCAGCCTGCTGCAGCAGAGTGGCTTTTTACAGCGATGGCCCGTCGTTGCGTGACGCGGATTGCGCTGTACGCAACGCGCATCCTCGCGACGAGCTTCACGTGGTGTCCCCTTGTCCGCCATTGAGTTCCATGAGCTGATATGAGAAATTTTGCAGTTAGAAATCACATGGACTGCCAGCCAGGTAGCCCCATGTTGGGCATGTTCCCAAATTGTTGACTTGTGTATTGGGGGGGGTACAGGCTGAAAGTAACTGCAGTGCTTACCGGAGACACTGTCAATGCCCCCTCACTATAAGGACCAGAGAATGGGAAACTGGGAGACAAGAATGATGTTTTGGCCACCCTTCCCCCTCACATCCATTATTTCTAGTACCATCAATCCACCATGTAGATCTCACCGCAAACGATGCCGGTGCAGCCCCTCAGGTTACACCGTGTTACTGCCCTGCGTGAGTGCGCATTATAGCAAGGGCACGCATTGGCAGACGACGCAGAATGCAGACTGATTTGCATATGGTCTTTCTCTCATCTGTAATGGCTTGGCAGGCTGAGGGACGATGGTCTGGAGGGTTGCCCAAATCTATGCAACCCTACAACCATCAACTCGTTTGTTTATGTTAAGTGACATGAGCCATGGAGACATGGGCCCACCAGTTCTGAACATCTCATACAATATTCATCTGCTTGGGAGCAATTAGGGGAATACACACTGAACAGGATGTGAAACACTTTGCGAGCCACCATTCCTGCATACTACAGACATATAGAAATGTATCTGAATGTATTGGTATGTGCACTTTTTTGAAGAGCAGGGATGTCATTTCCGAAGAGATATGATTTATATGATTTACAATAACACATTTACAGATGGCCGAAGCATTCCCACAAAGGTTGCCCGTGCAATAGCAGAATGATGAGAACAAGGAGTGAGCCAGTGTATGGTGACGTAAACATATTGGGACATGTACCAGGGACAAAACAAACGAACCGTGTATGGGAAAACAGGTGACTTATAAAGGTACCATTAACCTAAGGGGTCAAGTGTTTCAAACTAAAGTGGAGTACTGATTAAGTATTCACACCTTACATTATTAAGTGTCGCTGGAGTCAATGCTTTGGTCCGGAAGGGAGGATGGGTGGGTGGTAAGCGGGAGCTCCCTCTTTAGCAAGTAAGTGAAGTTTATGATAAGCTTTATATATTATGTTGGCTGTTTTTTGTAGTCTGCTATTTGCATCCTGGTTAACTGCAACAGGGTGCAGAGACTTGGAAACACGAGCGCTTTGAAACACCTTTCTGTGTATAGACGCTATATAAATATACAATACAAGAGAAGGAAGACAGATCCAGGTTTCACTCTTCAAGTCGCGTCCATAAGGTCAGGGTGTGTAACTATTTGCAAAAGAGTAATGCTGGTGGGAAGAAACGCTGCCTACCCCTGCCTGTAACACCCAGGGGGTGCCCCCTATGTTCACTGCTTCCCATATAGGGTTGCCTTCTATAAATCCTATATGTACAGGCATACGTGTACATAGACACTGGGGGGATATTTCCTTAGGGGTGCTCAAATCACTTATGATCATGTTTTTTTGCTGTACTTCCTGGGTGTCCACGAGCTGCTAGAGTGGGTGGCTATTTCTGGAAGGCCCGGAAGGCAGTCTGTAGCTATGATATAAAGACACTTCAAGGCGATAGATATTGAGGTCCATCTGCCACCTGATTGGCTGCCAATGAATTTGGCTGAGAATTACTCATTACATAATATGGTATCTGCAGAAATGACCAAATACAAAAAGACCTAATGAGAAATTACCACATTTTTTGGTCGAAATCATAAGGGATTTGTGTTCATTTTTATTAAAAATAGATGGAGGTGGGGTAAGGGGATAAGTTAAGGTAGGCAGAAGTGCGGGGCCGGGGGTGGCATTGCCCTCCCACATTATTAAATAAGAAATTAGTACAAAAACATGCGGTCATTTCTCAGTAGGTCATTTTTTCCTCTCGTTTCACAGTAATCCACATAATATATGTCATGCAGTGTTTCTCTTCTTTTCGGAATGTGCCCCTTTGGGCTGTGACCTCCACAAGCCACACATAAGGCCTCATTACACGGTGGGCGGTAAAGGGTTAACGGTCACCGGTAATGGTACCGGTGACCGTTAACCCTTACCGCCTTACTACGAGGTCCCTTAGCGGGTTGGTACTTTAACGCCTGCTTTTAGCAGGCCCAACCCGCTAAGGGACCTTGGTGCTAATTACGGCACCGCAATTTTGCGGTACTGTAATTAGCGCCTTCCCCATTCCCATTATGCCCTATGGGGCAAAAATGGGAATGGGGAAGGGCAATGGTGGAAGGGGGAATTACCACCCCGCCAACCTTGGAATAGGGCGGGAATTCCCCTTTCCACCAAGGTGGTGCCAGTATTTTACCGGCATGGACCAAGGTGTAATGAGGCCCATAGCCTTTGCTGCAACACCGGACCAGAAGGGGTTTGTATTACTCCACTTTTGGAAGCTCTAATACTCGGACCAGGGAGTTGCAAGAAGGAGAGTGATGTTTTCGGCTGGGTAGAGATGGAAGTTATATTGTTCACAAGCAAAAGGTATGATTTGATGATGGTTTGTAATCACATTGAAGACATGCCAACAGGATAGGCGCTGAGTCAACACCAAAGCCTCCTTGGACAATCTGCCCCATTGGTAGCAGCTCTGGTTTTGAATTATTGAGAACAAGGTCATTACCTCTCGGGGAACGCAGATGTCCAATCGTTTCCATGTACGCCACCTGCCAACATGGGCGCCATCAAAATGCAGCTCAGAAATGATACGATTTTACTGGTTCTCGGTGCCCCATACCAGTGAGCGTCCTCTGTTTATTTTCGAGCAAGTGCCTCTGTCTTTTGTTAGAGGGCGTCCTGCCCTAAACCCTCGTTGCTCACTTTTCCCCCTTGTATTGTGCTTGATGCTCAACATTCTACCACCCTTGCCCCCCCAACTCCCTTTACCCGCTGCTCTTCGATCCGTGGTTCGGTGCAGAGAGGGTCAGAGGCGTTGCTAGGGGGGTGACTGAGGGGGCTACAGTCCCGGGTCTTTTGGTTGTAGCCCTGGATAGAAGCTCTGGGACTGCAACCAAAAGGCAAGCTAGCCCCGAGTCCCGCCAGTCCGGACATTAGCTTAGCCCCTGATCTTTTCCAGACCTAGGAACACCCCCTGCATTTCAAAAGCTAGAACCCACAGACGTACATCACCCGATACCCTCCTGCCCATTTTCACCCAATACTCTGCCCACCTGCCCCAGGACACGTCTAAAAACAAGGCAAACACTACCCTGTGTAACCAGATATGGGCGGGATTTGGAATGTTGAAGCAAAACTCCGCTCACACCTCCATGCGATTGGCCACTAGCAGCCTCTTTGGCGTAGTTGCTGGGACTGCCTAATTGCCGTGTGCGTCTTTCTCAGAAAGCTGCACTCACCCATCTGTGGCTGATTGTGTCCTTCCTTCATGTCCATCATCTGGAGAAGCATGTTTTCCACTGCAGGCTGTTCCTTCCTCTTGCACCATTTGGAGAGCTCCATTTTGAAGTAGCCCGGTCACATGAGCAATCTGTGGGCTACTATCTTAACTTTTCCCTGCGTTCTTTTGCTGTGCCTGCCCTAAGCAGGATGTAGTCCACGCCTCTTTGAGAAGTAACTACTGCAGGCGGTACCAGTTTTTGAATGTTAAAGAATAATGGACAGAGATAGGACTCCTATACAAATCCATGTATGCTCTTACTGGGGGAAACCGACTGGGCAAGGGTAGGGTGAGGTACCTGAAAAACAAATCTGAAAATGCTGTGGGCGAGGAAGCGGATGCAGTCAAGAGCTGTGGAGGCCGCTCGCACCGAGGAGCAGCGGCCTTTACTTCAGGCCTAGCAACAGCAGCAGCAACAGCAACAACAGCAGCACTAACTGACCTGAACCGATTATATGTGTCCCGTTTCCTAATGTCCTCCTGGTGTTTATGTTGGCGCCCCGATGCCTGCGTGTTCCCCGGCACGGGATAAACAAACTCACACAAGCAGCACCATCAACCGCAGGCTTTGCTGCATCAAACTCAGACACAACCAGGAATCACCCACACCCCGCACCAAAGTATGAAACAAAACTGCACGGCCACTGCTCAGTGCTTCCCCATGTGGTCAACAATGGCGGGTTGCTTATTCACAGGGTGTGCAGATACACCTATAGCTTTGCCCACAGTAAAAGTACAGATTCTCCCCTTACTCGCTCGCAGACCACATGCTTTACGCATTGATACATTAAGTTCCCCCTAGCATGCATGGATCTGGGCCCCTCAATCTCTTAATTGCTCCTCAATCAATGCTTAGAAATGGTATCTCCTCTTCTTCTTTTCTTTTTGGGGTTCAAATCTCCTTTTGGTCCCTCTCTTGAATCTATGTTTGATTTTAAAGGCAACTGAAGCATTGCTGAGTCCTACTGACCCCAAAAATGTTTGCGTACCCACACCAAGGGCCCGATTCAGTCTGTTAAGCGTTTCACCCGTGATGCAAAACACTAGGGGCCCGATTCATGACATTTTTTGCACGGTTCAAAGTGACGTTGCACTGCTGAAACGTGACTATGCACTGACAACACAAAACCAGATTCATGGAACTGTGCAAAGTGTATTATGATGTCATCTTTGATGTCCTGTGTGTTAGTCTTAGCAGTGCACTGTGGTGGGTGAAAGTTATGGTCTCTTAGCTTACCATAACTGGTGAATTCCTGAGGTTTTTCGATTTTAGCATAACCTTAATGTCCCTTTAACATGTTTTAATTGAATTTGTTAATAGATTTTTACTAGTGCAACTTAAACATAACATCCTTTTAACAACGTTTTTCAGTGAATATATATATATATATATATATATACACACAAAGGAGTCTCGCAAACAGTTCAGTCCAGCTATCACACAGTCAGTGACATAGAAGTCCTATCTATGCCTGACACAATGTTCTGCTTGATTTGTGGAATGTTTAAACTAGTCATCTCTGCTAGAAATGCAATATTCACCTAACTCGAGTTACTATGTGCATGCAATGAAGTTGTCTTTTTTTTTACATGTTTGCACAGACTGCTGTCTTCCAAAGGACCTTCCACCCCACAGCGCTTTGAAGACATTACAAAGGCAGTAGGCACTATACAAATATCAAAAACATAGCGTAATGTGATAATAAATCCAATTGTGTGAAGAGTTCAGCCAAGTGATTACCATATTTTTGTAATCCATACCACTCTGTGTGGATTTAGTGTGAGTGATAATTCTGGTGTGGAAATTCCACCAATATTTGGAGGTAAAGTGGTGGATTCGACGCTCTCGGCGTGCTGGTGGTGAGTCCTCCACTTTATGTTTAACCTTGGAATGGGACTGTGTGGCGTAACATTCTATAACCAGCAAAAAAAATAAAAAAAATACGCTGCAGTAATGGAATTACTGCCAGAAATGTACTGCACCCCCAAACTGTAATGGGCCTCATTACGAGGTTGCCGGTAAACCTGTAACACTGATTCCGTCGCCTGATATCCCAATGCCCCTGGGATATCACCAGTGGCAGTGGAACGGTAAATCCCCATTTCCATGGAGTCCCAAATGACTCCATGGCAATGTTGACACTGAAGCACCAGTACAGTTGCTAACAGTGCCAGTGCTTCAGTGAGGGACATGCCAGTAGGGGCCTGATTTTCCGGCAGGTCAGGCCAGCAAGCGGATCCATGTCCCTATCGGCATTCTCGCAGTATAGCGGTCCTGAAAGGGTTCCGGTACGTTGCCACCGACACCCTTATTTCTGGACGTGGTACATGTAATGAGGCCCAATGGCTTTGTGTTTTGGGCTAAAATATGATAATGACTGGGCTCGGTCACGATCCAGCGGAATGACGAGCTCCCCTGGGGTAGTGCCATTATAATAGGGAGTAGTCAACCACCCTTGCTTGGAAGAACCAACGCAATCTTTCCGATATAGGCAATGAGTTTAGTTTTGAGATTTTGGTGCTGGTCATTTCGGTTTTTTCTGGACCGTGCAGTCAATCATGATGTGCACCCATGCATGCTCTGGGTGTCAAAGATGAGAGTGTCTCATGTCAGAGGTCTGGTCCCTCCTCCTGAGACGCCCAACCTGGCGGATGTTAGTATTCTGTAACCTATTTATGACTTTCTACTGAACAGGATGTGGATTGTGGGACTGCATACACTGCTGAAGATGACCCTTCACCAATGAGGTGCGTGGATGACGCAACTTCCCTTCAACTGCTGAAGACCCCTTTCCATAAAAACCTCACCATCCCATTGGCTCACGCCACTCACTCGTCTCACTGGGGTTATGTTGGGTTTTGAGATCACATGGTTCCTAGTCCCCGCTTTTCATCTCTTTTACATTGGTTTATTATCCCCCGTATTTGGTGGGTAGTGTGGATTTCTGTGCATTGAATGCATGCGATGAGTGGCCACCAACTCCGCTAATGTTAGGAATCCTCACATTGCTCTTCTTCACTTTCACTTCTTTCATTAAATAAATCTCTGTGTGCACCTTAGTTGTATAAGACAGACCTCCCCAACCACCTCCTGGGAAAATGTTGGTAACTGATAAAATAAAGAGAACTGACCCAATGGCCAACCGGTGTCAATCGAAAAACTAAAGTATGGAATATATTACTTTATTCTTACAATGACAGTTCCTAAGACAATGAATGGCCAGGGATCCATGTCAAGACCGTTCCAGTTCCTTGAGACACAGTGCCAATATTAATAGTCCACATGGGTCACAATCTGTCCAATTTCTTGGTACAGAAACCCATGAAATCTATCCCTTGTCAGCTAAGAACCCACAACCATCCCATCCCTGTCCATGGAACCATGCTGATGAGGTCCTGTGGCTTCAAGCAAGCACAATGTAGTAGAAGCAGAACGTAGAACACTGTGCTGTAGGTTGTGTATTATGAAATGAGTGAAGGTTCTAACCTGTGGAGTTGGCTGAAGCGGTCCATGGTGGTTGACGGCTCCATGGGGTCCGTGCCAATATAGTTGATTTTCTACTCACAATCTGATTGCTTCACACTACCATGCGCCTATTTGAGCCTATTGTAAAAGAGGGGTGGAAACCCTCTTGGTAAGCAGATAGGACAGACCAGGGGGAAATCCTATGCCCAAATACGGAAGAGTCCAAATGATTTGACAAAGACCTGTTTTATTTGTTTTAAAACATATACAAAGGGGACAGCTGGACAGCAAGACAATCTCTGTGCTCTCGAATGGCCCCAGGCTTGACAATGGTTTACAAATGAGAATTACATCACAACTGATGTGTCATCATATTTATGATTACAGAAATCCAAGGTGGGCAGGGATTGGTTACAGGAATCAACTACATATGCATTCCATCAGGGGTTAGTACGTTCAGTGACTGCACTCTGGTGGCTCTGCCTGTGGCCACCTACTAAAAAAATGAAAGTGAACACATGTCATCATGGTACCGTATTACTGGTCATTGCAACATTGATAGGTGAGAGTTAAAGGTGGGTAGGGATTGGTCGGTGGTGAATTTCTCCACCTTGGCATTTTGGAAGGTTACGAGCACATGAGCAATGATAGGGGTGGGTGAGAACGGCAGCAAGGTGCTACTTTTCCTGATAAGGTAACCATTTCTGATTCTCTAGGCCACAAGCCAGGATGTTTAGCTTTCAACCTTGCACTATCTTGTAGCTTTTGTCTTGAGAACTAGATGGGAATGAAGGCCTCTGCCTGTCCATCTCTGAATCTAATGAACAGACCTTATGTTCCAACTGTAGATCATGAGTGTGGAGTCCCCATTTTGGATTATTCTGCTCAGCATTTGCTAGGATGTTAGGCCGTATTAATGTGGGTGCCTTACCCTTCCTAGCCTCCAGAGACATGTCTGAGCTTCTTTCTTTCCAATACTAAGCCTCAGTAAATGGAATACTGACCTTTCAGAATTATTTGTATCTTTTTTCAATCTAAGAGAAATGTGTCTCATGCCTGGGAACCATTATGGTATGTTCTCTTGAGTGCCGATCCAGCCCTTCCTATGCATGATAACATTGGCACAGGCTGTACGATAATTGCCTGGGCTGCCAAGGTTTGAATTTTCTGCCCCCTCAGCGATCTGGTTCCCCATGCTGCTTTGAGGCTAGATGTCTCCCATTCACACAAACGTGGCTGCACCGTCCATCTTGTTTAATATGGCCATTCATTCTGGCAACGTTTCAGCATATGTGCAGAACATGCGTTCCCTAGCCTATTGGAGGCAAGCATATTCTTCATGTCTAAGTTCAATTTGACATCGTTTTTGTGTAGCTCCATGGTGGATTCATGTCTAATGCGCCTACTTGTGTCAGGGGTGACGCCATATGCCTCTTTGGTTACAACATGTTCATATCTTCCATAGTTCGCAAGTTCATTACTTCCTCGATTGATCCAGGATAAGGCCGGTAGGGGTTATGAGCGAGTTACGTCTTTTGCATCTGCAAAATGGCAGTGGAGAGGGGGAGGGCGATAGAAGCGACGTGAACCATCCATTTCTATAGTGTCGAGGCAGGAGAGAGGCCGACGAAATGAATTACGCATTATTTTGCCTCTCAAGGCTACCAGTGTCTGGATTTGTAGACTCCACTGCTTCCAGCTTCCTTAATTTTAATCCTTATGGAAAACTGCCCCTACTCATGGGTTTCTGGGGCACCTTACATGGTTCAAAGGTTGAAAAGGAGTGCAGGGGAAGCGGAAGGATAGCAGGATTAGGATAGGCGTGTGGTCGACTTGCTACCCACTTCCCCCATCGGGACTGACATCCTCCATGGCCACTCCCGTGTCCAGGCAGTGACTGAAAACCGTATCCGCCTGACTACAGCAAAAGGTCAGGAGAGAACTCCTAGCCAGAGTTTTGGATCCCCTGAGAGGCTACGTGGCAAGAAATCTGCAAAGGGTAAGTGTTTTTGGCTCTGAAATGGCTACTGCCCTGAATGAATAATGCAGACGATGGTGTCAATATTCAAGGAAGAGTCAGATTACAGAAACTTTGCACAAGTATTAGAACTACAGCAAAGTGTGACCTATTTTTTTCTAAATAATGGGACATATTAGAAAACCTTTGCACTGTGGCAAAAACTGCCCTAGCACAAATAACATACATTTTCACAACTTTGCCGTATTGCTAGTGCCAATCCCTATTAGAACTGGTGCAGACTTTGCCCTGGTCCAAAATGTTTACAAAATGTATCTTTTGTGGACAAGGGCAATTTTTGTCCTCGTGCTTATACAATGCCAAACTGCACTTGTGACTGTGAAAAGGTTTTGTAATGTTTCACAGTGTTTTCAAAAATAGAGCAAAATTCGCCCTAGTGCCAATACTATGCAAACTTGCAATTGCACCGGTGCACGTTTACTGTAATCTGGCCCCAGAGGAGCGGGGCATGTTATGTCACAGGAACTATAAAGCAATTACCGTTATGCCTATTACAAAAAAAATAAAAAAATAAATTTAAAAAAACAGTCAATCTCCCATCACTCTGCCCCAGTAACAAAATGTCAGATTGAATTGGCTCTGGGAGAGCTGCTTCCATCCTGCCAGCATGACAGAATGGTTAATTATGCTTCTATCTCGCCAGAAGAATATTCCCTGTGCAATCAATAATGTCACAAAAATAATTTTATTCCCTTCAGGGCACTGCCGCAAATGTATATTTTTAACTTGCAGAGTTAGAATTTGGATTGTTACAGAAAATCGGCCCCATCAACAATTCTGAATAGTGAGATAAAGGGCTGACATTGCGTCGGCTTCTGCACGGGGTATTGGCAGTGGATGCCCGCCTCAGTTGGAGAAGAGCACCAGGAGAGGCGTTTGGCTATCGGCCGCATTGTTGGCTCATTCTCACTTTCCCTATACACACAGCACTCGGACCTCACTTTCCCTATTCCCAAACATACTGACCTCACTTTCCCTATACACAGCACTCTATTGATTTCCAGCTAGGTTTGCACTTTATTAATCCCATAGAAACCTATCTCACTTTCCCTATTCCCATACACACTGACCTCACATTCCCTATACACAGCACTCTGTGGATTTCCAGCTATGTTTTCACTTTATACATCCCATACAAACTGACCTCACTTTCCCTATACACAGCACTCTGCATTTCCAGTTAGATTTGCACTTTATAAATCCCATACACACTGGCCTCACTTTCCCTATACACAGCACTCTATGGATGTCCAGCTAGGTTTGCACTTTATGAATCCCAAACATATTGACCTCACTTTCCCTATACACAGCACTCTATGCATTTCCAGCTAGATTTTCACTTTATAAATAACACCACTTTCCCTATACACAGCACTTTATTGATTTCCAGCTAGGTTTGCACTTTATAAATCCCATAAATACCGACCTCACTTCCCCTGTCCCTATACATACTGACCTCACTTTCCCTATATGCAGCACTATATGGATTTCCAGCTAGGTTTGCACTTTATAAATCCCATGCATACTGACCTCACTTTCACTATACATAACACTATATGCATTTCCAGCTAGGTTTGCACTTTATAAATCCCATACATACCGACCTCACTTTCCCTATTCGCATACATACTGACCTCACTTTCCCTATACGCAGAGCTCTATGGATTTCCAGCTAGGTTTGCACTTTATAAATCCCAAACATATTGACCTCACTTTCCCTATACACAGCACTCTATGGATGTCCAGCTAGGTTTGCACTTTATGAATCCCAAACATATTGACCTCACTTTCCCTATACACAGCACTCTATGCATTTCCAGCTAGATTTTCACTTTATAAATAACACCACTTTCCCTATACACAGCACTTTATTGATTTCCAGCTAGGTTTGCACTTTATAAATCCCATACACACTGGCCTCACTTTCCCTATACACAGCACTCTATGGATGTCCAGCTAGGTTTGCACTTTATGAATCCCAAACATATTGACCTCACTTTCCCTATACACAGCACTCTATGCATTTCCAGCTAGATTTTCACTTTATAAATAACACCACTTTCCCTATACACAGCACTTTATTGATTTCCAGCTAGGTTTGCACTTTATAAATCCCATAAATACCGACCTCACTTCCCTGTCCTATACATACTGACCTCACTTTCCCTATATGCAGCACTATATGGATTTCCAGCTAGGTTTGCACTTTATAAATCCCATGCATACTGACCTCACTTTCACTATACATAACACTATATGCATTTCCAGCTAGGTTTGCACTTTATAAATCCCATACATACCGACCTCACTTTCCCTATTCGCATACATACTGACCTCACTTTCCCTATACGCAGAGCTCTATGGATTTCCAGCTAGGTTTGCACTTTATAAATCCCAAACATATTGACCTCACGTTCCCTATACACAGAACTCTATGCATTTCCAGCTAGATTTTCACTTTATAAAGAACATCACGTTCCCTCTGCACAGCACTTTATTGATTTCCAGCTTGGTTTGCACTTTATAAATCCCATACATACCAACCTCACTTTCCCTGTTCCCATACATACTGACCTCAATTTCCCTATACGCAGCACTCTATGGATTTCCAGCTAGGTTTGCACTTTATAAATCCCATACATACTGACCTCACTTTCACTATACATAACACTCTATGCATTTCCAGCTAGGTTTGCACTTTATAAATCCCATACATACCGACCTCACTTTCCCTATTCCCATACATACTGACCTCACTTTCCCTATACACTGCACTCTATGGATGTCTAGCTAGGTTTGCACTTTATAAATCCCAAACATATTGACCTCACTTTCCCTATACACAAGACTCTATGCATTTCCAGCTAGGTTTGAACTTTATAAATCCCATCATGTTCCCTGTGCACAGAACTCTATTGATTTCCAGCTAGGTTTGCACTTTATTAATCCCATACATACCGACCTCACTTTCCCCTTTCCCATACATACTGACCTCACTTTCCCTATACGCAGCACTCTATGGATTTCCAGCTAGGTTTGCACTTTATAAATCCCATAGATACTGACATCATTTTCACTATACATAACATTCTATGCATTTCCATCTAGGTTTGCACTTTATAAATCCCATGCATACCAACCTCACTTTCCGTATTCCCATACATACTGACTTCACTTTCCCTATACACAGCACTCTATGGATGTCTAGCTAGATTTGCACTTTATAAATCCCAAACATATTGACCTCACTTTCCCTATGCACAACACTCTATGCATTTCCAGCTAGGTTTAAAATTTATAAATCCCATCATGTTCCCTGTGCACAGCACTCTATTGATTTCCAGCTAGGTTTGCACTTTATAAATCCCATACATACTGACTTCACTTTCCCTATTCCCATAGATACTGACCTCACTTTGCCTATAAGCAGCACTCTATTGATTTCCAGCTAGGTTTCCACTTCATAAATCCCAAACATATTGACCTCACTTTCCCTATGCACAACACTCTATGCATTTCCAGCTAGGTTTGAAATGTATAAATTCCATCACATTCCCTATGCACAGCAGTTTATTGATTTCCAGCTAGGTTTGCACTTTATAAATCCCATGCATACCGACCTCACTTTCCCTATTCCCATACATACTGACCTCACTTTCCCTATACGCAGAGCTCTATGGATTTCCAGCTAGGTTTGCACTTTATAAATCCCAAACATATTGACCTCACGTTCCCTATACACAGCACTCTATGCATTTCCAGCTAGATTTTCACTTTATAAAGAACATCACGTTCCCTCTGCACAGCACTTTATTGATTTCCAGCTTGGTTTGCACTTTATAAATCCCATACATACCAACCTCACTTTCCCTGTTCCCATACATACTGACCTCAATTTCCCTATACGCAGCACTCTATGGATTTCCAGCTAGGTTTGCACTTATAAATCCCATACATACTGACCTCACTTTCACTATACATAACACTCTATGCATTTCCAGCTAGGTTTGCACTTTATAAATCCCATACATACCGACCTCACTTTCCCTATTCCCATACATACTGACCTCACTTTCCCTATACACTGCACTCTGTGGATGTCTAGCTAGGTTTGCACTTTATAAATCCCAAACATATTGACCTCACTTTCCCTATACACAAGACTCTATGCATTTCCAGCTAGGTTTGAACTTTATAAATCCCATCATGTTCCCTGTGCACAGAACTCTATTGATTTCCAGCTAGGTTTGC
This sequence comes from Ambystoma mexicanum, assembly GCA_002915635.3. NCBI lineage: Eukaryota > Metazoa > Chordata > Amphibia > Caudata > Ambystomatidae > Ambystoma > Ambystoma mexicanum. The sequence continues at coordinate 1,024,119,048 of CM030325.1, read as the reverse complement.
ACTTTATTAATCCCATACATACCGACCTCACTTTCCCCTTTCCCATACATACTGACCTCACTTTCCCTATACGCAGCACTCTATGGATTTCCAGCTAGGTTTGCACTTTATAAATCCCATAGATACTGACATCATTTTCACTATACATAACATTCTATGCATTTCCATCTAGGTTTGCACTTTATAAATCCCATGCATACCAACCTCACTTTCCCTATTCCCATACATACTGACTTCACTTTCCCTATACACAGCACTCTATGGATGTCTAGCTAGATTTGCGCTTTATAAATCCCAAACATATTGACCTCACTTTCCCTATGCACAACACTCTATGCATTTCCAGCTAGGTTTGAAATTTATAAATCCCATCATGTTCCCTGTGCACAGCACTCTATTGATTTCCAGCTAGGTTTGCACTTTATAAATCCCATACATACTGACTTCACTTTCCCTATTCCCATAGATACTGACCTCACTTTGCCTATAAGCAGCACTCTATTGATTTCCAGCTAGGTTTCCACTTCATAAATCCCAAACATATTGACCTCACTTTCCCTATGCACAACACTCTATGCATTTCCAGCTAGGTTTGCACTTTATAAATCCCATGCATACCGACCTCACTTTCCCTATTCCCATACATGCTGACCTCACTTTCCCTATACGCAGCACTCTATGGATTTCCAGCTAGATTTTTTTCACTTTATAAATCCCATTATGTTCCCTATGCACAGCACTTTATTGATTTCCAGCTAGGTTTGCACTTTATAAATCCCATACATACCGACCTCACTTTCCCTATACACAACACTTTATTGATTTCCAACTAGGTTTACACTTTATTAATCACATACATACCGACCTAACTTCCCCTACACCCATACATACTGACATCACTTTGCCTATACACACAACACTCTAAATCCCAAACATATTGACCTCCCTTTCCCTATGCACAACACTCTATGCATTTCCAGCTAGATTTTCACTTTATAAATCCCATCACGTTCCCTATGCACAACACTTTTTTGATTTCCAGCTAGATTTGCACTTTATAAATCCCATACATACCGACCTCAATTTCCCTATTCCCATACATGTTAACCTCACTTTACCTATACACAACAATCTATGCATTTCCAGCTAGGTTTGGACTTTATAAATCCCATACATACCGACCACACTTTCTCTATTCACATACATGTTAACCTCACTTTCCCTATACACAACACTCTATGGATTAACAGCTAGGTTTGCACTTTATAAATCCAATACTTACCGACCTCACTTTCCCTATACACAGCACTATTGATTTCCAGTTAGGTTTGCACTTTATACATCCCATACATACTAACACAGATCCTCCAATGGTGCTCTTTGACCTATCCAGGGGTCTGTAGGCAGAGCTTTCTATGGAGGATTACATTTCCATGGAGGGACATAGAGTATTTCCCCAGAAAGGTTTTCTGACATGGACTGCTGAGCAGATCGTGTCTTTACAATATTTTTCTTCAAAAGAAAATAAGTATAGGGGCCTTCAAAAATTGAAAGCTTGTATTTTCGCTTCATAGGCAATCTTTCCAAAGGTGATCCTCCATGGAAAGTTTCTGGACACAAAACTGGGAGCTTAGGATGCTCAGTTGGCAAGGCTCCACAAATTATCTATCACTCCTTAGGGGGATGATGCTGCATAGCAGGCAGTTCCATGGTAGACATATGGACCACCAAGACTGTTGATCTGAGGGTTCATGAACATTCCAGTGGCTTGACACATGTTAGAAAGGAAATGCTGGTTCTCCAAGGCCCCTTGCATAAAGGCCTGGCATATTTTCTCAAATGGCGCTAGGAGGAAGCTTGGCAACAAAAGGGGTGAAAACATGGCGGAATCGAGGAATGTCATGGTCTGGTGCCAGGTGGTTGGGATGAGCCAGGTCAATTGAACCTGCTAATGCATGGTCTTGTTTTTTTAAACTACTTGGCTGCAGACCATGCTGGGGTAACCCTGTTTCAGGTGTATACTTAAATTATCGCCCAGCTATCAGAGGGACAGGGAAGGGAATTGTCACAGCACAGCTTCCCTGGACTGGGTGCTTGCCACGGTCTATGACGCAGAGCCCCAATCACGCTCTGCTTGCACACACCTGTGTTTCCAGCATAATGGAATACAAGCATGTGTTAATGGCCAAGCAATGCTAAAATGCAACTTCACGATATGGTGAAAACCCCTTAAGTTTATACAGAAACCCACGCAGTTCGATTTGCATGTGGGCAGACCATGTGTAAACTTAGAAGGAAAGCAAGAACTGCAATACCCAGAATGCAAAGAAAATCTTAACGCGTAGTCACTACTCTCTCTTCATTTCTTTACAGCAACTCCCAGAGATTGTCATCACTGGCTCCTCACCTGAAATTAACTCCAAAAAAACTAAATAAATACACCTGTTACTGGTTCTTTGAGACACAATCTTAGGACTCCAGCTTGGGCTTGCTGCATGGTAGCACTGCTTGTACAATGACACTAGCTGAAGCTCCTTCACTTCACCTTCATATGATACGATATGATATGAAATGGCATTTATAACACGCCTATACACAAGTGTTTCAATGCACAAAGAGGCAATGAAGGGGAAACAGAGGGAAGCCAGAGACAACGATCTTACTAGTCCAAGTGACATTGAGATCGTACAAGTGCAGGTGAAAAGGGGACGGGGCAGTGCTGTACATTGGATCAAAACAATAACAAGAAGTGTGGCTGGGTAGGGGGACTGTAGAGTTACAGATACAGACCCAAATGCAAGGTTTGCCGGGAAGCAATGCAGATGTGCAACTTGGGTGGGCATGATCCTGGGCCCGAATCAGAGGGTAGCCAGGTGACAGTGCAGTATCAGACAAAACATCAGCAGGGGAGAGGAAGAGAGAAGGTAGAAGCAAAGAGGAAGGTCTTGATGTGCTTTCAGAACTGGAGATGGTTCTCCTCAAGTTTCAGAGAGTCAAGGAGGATGTTTGAGAGGGCGGCCCCAGTCGAAGAAAGAGAGCTACCACCAACTCGTTGCTTGGAGAAGTGAATGACCCTGAGGGAGGTGGAGGAGCAAAGAGCTTGAGTAGGAAGGTATTTGTGAAGAGAGAGTGAAGAGTTATTGAGGCCCCAAACACCAGAATGTCTTGTGGACAATGCAGAGGGTCTTGTACTCAATCTTCGCAGACACTGGGAGCCAATGCAGGGATTTCAGTGCTGGTGAGATACAATGCCTGGGCTTGAGTCCAATGACAAGTCTTGCAGTCCTGTTCTGGATGAGTTGCAGAGGGCGGAGAGTAGAAGCAGGCAGATTTAGAAAGAGGTTGTTACAGTAGTCGAGCCTAGAGAGAACCAGCGCTCTAGAGACAGTGAGCTTCTGGGAGAAGGAGAGGAAAGGAAGAATACCACTGAGGAGGTGCAGTTGATAGTTTGACTTCTTAGAGACATCAGAGATTTGAGGAGAAAAGGAGAGTGTAGAGTCGAAGATGACCCTGAGGTTCTTAGTCTCACAGGTGGGAGCAGGAAGAGGGCCAAGACAGGCCGGCCAGACAGTGTCAGTAAAGGAGGGTGCAGGTGTGCCGATGAGGAGAATCTCCATCTTAATGGCATTAAGGCAGAGATTGTTGGTGGCACACCACTCCTGGATAGCAGACAGACAGTCTGAGATGAGAGAAGGAGAAGAGGTGGGAGAGAGGAGCCTGAAAATGAGCTGAGTGTCATCCGCATAGTACTGAAAGTTGGGGCAGAGAGCAGCAATGCAGTGGGCAAGAGGTGCCAAGGAATGGTTGAACAGCCAGGGAAAGAGGTTAGACTCCTGGGGAACACCACAGGTAGAGAGTGATATAGAAGAAAGGAAGGACAAAAATTGTATCTGGGAGGGTTGACCAGAGAGGAATGAGGTCAGCAAGGCCATGGCCTTTTCGGTCATACCCATGTTATCACAGAAACAATTGAGTAGGATGGCATGGTTAACCATGTCAAAGGCAGAAGAGAGATTGAGTAAGATGAACACCGAGGGGAGATTAGATTCAAGGTTAGAGAGTAGATCTTCACGGATGTTCAGGAGAGCAGTTTAGGTGCTTCTGGCTGCTCTCAAGCCAGACCGTTGGTCATGGAGAGAACCAACAGATTCAGTGTGAAGATAAAGCTGGGAGATGGCCAGCTTTTCCAGGAGTTTGCCCAGGAAAGGAGTGATGGAGATCGGCTGATAGTTAGCCTTGCAGGAGGCATTGGCTGAGGGTTTCTTGAGAAGAGGATGCACAAGAGAGTGCCTCAGGGGTGAAGGGAAGGCTCCAGAGGTGAAGGAGTGGTTGCAGAAGTCAGCCAGGGCAGTGGTCCTTGATGGTTTTGGAAGAACAGGAAGAAACTGTTTTGACAAGACTTTCATAGATCAGATTTGTCTAGAAACCTTGTTAGGGGAGAACAGAGGAAAGGAAGAGAAAGCTGGAGGAGAGGTGGCCATGCGGGTGGCAGGGGTAGATGAGAGAGTAGAGGGAGGAGGAGAGGACGAGACGGTGGACAGGACGTCCTGGGGTTTATAGATGAAATGAGAAAGTGGCGATGAAAGCCTCAAATGACACACGCTTCATGGGTTGGACGTTCAAGAAGGTAGGTGGCAGTGCTGAAGTTGGCCAGCAGGAGAAGAAAGGAAATTGATGAGGCAAGGGAAGCGTCTATCAAAGAGGTTTAGGCTGGCCTGAGGGTCATGGACCAAGATGGGGCCATTCAGGTAAACATTAATGATGACCTTAGGGGAGTGGAAAGGGGCCAGGAGGGACTCCCACCGGGTGCCACCATTAATGGGAGAAAAAGAGAAAGGAGAGAGCACAGAGGCCATATGAAGGGTCCATAGGTCTGGCGAGGGAACGACAAAGTGGATGTCAGTGAAGGTCTGTCTGGAGGAAGCACTGGTATAGGTGTCAGCAATAGGGAGGCCTGCTAGACCCTATGTGTGCTGCTAGACCATATGAGTGCTGCCTGATAGAACTGCCTATAATCTGACAAAACATGAAGACCCTTAACTCCACTCTGATATGACTGCAGCCTGTGTGTGGTACCTGCTAGAACTGCTTGTAGGCTGACACTTTCTGAAGCTCCTTGACTCCACCCTCATATGACTGCACCCGGTTTGTGCTGCCTGCTAGAATGGCTTATACAATGACACAAACTGAAGCTCCTTGACTCCACCCTCATATCACTCCACACTGAGTGTGCTGCTTGCTAGAACTGCTTATAAACTGACACCACCTGAAGCTCCTTGACTCCATCGTCATATGACTCCACCGTGTTTGTGCATCCTGCTAGAACTGCTTATAAACTGACACAATCTGAAGCTCCTTGACACCATCATGACTCCAGCCTTCAATGGGCAAGCATCCTTTACTCATGCTTCCTGCTGCACAACCTCTGCAACAATGACAACTGGAGGCAAAGACCCTCTCAGGACCTGGCACCCCTTTTAGCTTTTGCATGGTCCTGGAGTCTTGTCTCACCGCCTTCTACCCCCCGCTCATTTTCTGTATCCTTGCAACCTCCCACCCCAGCTAATTTTCTGTATCCTTGCAGCCTCCCGACCCAGTTAATTTTCGGTATCCCTACAGCCTCCCGCCCCATTTAATTTTCGGTATCTCTGCAACCTCCTGCCCCAGTTAATTTTCGGTATCCCTGCAGCCTGCCGTCCCTGCTCATTTTCTGGATCTCTGCAGCCTCCTGCCCCAGCTCATTTTCTGTATCCCTGCAGCCTCCCTCCCCAGCTCATTTTCTGTATCCTTGCAGCCTCCAGCCCCAAGCTCATTTTCTGTATCCTTGCAGCCTCCCACCCCAGCTCATTTTCTGTATCCTTGCAGCCTCCCTCCCGCCCCAGCTCATTTTTTGTACCCTGCAGCCTCCTGCCACAGCTCATTTTCTGTATCACATCAGCCTCCCGCCCCAGTTCATTTCTATATATCCCTCAGTCCCCTGTCTAGCTCATTTTCTGTTTCCCTGCATTTCTCAGTCACCGTCCCTTTGTCTCTACAGCCTCTAGCCCCCCCCCCCGTGCTATTGTAGTCTCCACACCTGCTTCCTGAAGTTCTCTTTACCTGATTGTCTAGGTCTATATTGTTTCACGCTTTCCCCCATACAGTCAAAACCTCTTTTCTCTTTGTTCTGTGAGCTCCATTATTGCTTAATTCTAGTCCCGCTACTATGCTTTACATGGCCTGTGTGGGGACAATACATTTCTACGTTTTGGATCTCCCATTCCTTGTTCCTTCATTTAGATGGCTAGCTGCAGTTCTTTCCTAAGTTACCTGTTCTAATCCCTTGCTAGTCAGACCTCATGCTTGTCCTGTGGTACAGTTTCTTCTACCCAGTCCCCTGGTACACATGTCCTTATTTTAGCTCCTGGGTTCCTGTTATGAATTTGTGTTGCCTTGCACCTCACTTCTCTTGGTTGCCCGCCTTGTATCTCTCTTGGGCTCTGGATGTCTGGTGGGTGTCCTATAGTGTTGTCACCTGTGTGTTCCTTTGATCTGAGATGTTCTCATATATCCGAGGAGGCGAGAAAAACACATTGGGCCTCATTACGAAGTTGTCGGAATGGGTTTACCGGCACTGGTAATGGTGCCGGTGTCGGTAAACCCATTCCGCCCTATTACGAGATTCCCTTGCGGGCCCCGCACAGAACGTCTGGTCAGACCAGACGTCCTTTGCGGGTCCCGCAAGGGGACCAGGGATCTAATAACGGGGCCGTTAATAACGGGCCCTATGAGGGCTCAAATGGGAATGGGGATTGGTTTTTGGAATGAGGAATTACCGGGTCCTCCAAGGTTGGAATGACCCGGTAATTCCTCATTCAAGGAACCCGGACCCTTGTGCTTTATGGCGTGGTTAAGGTTACAACATGTCGATTTCTGTTGCATGGAAGGTTTCCGCAGCATGTTATGATATGATATGAATGGTTATTTATAACACACTTAATACCCAGAATTTTCTAAGCGCGGACTCGGGGATCAAACCTCTGTTGCTCTGTGTCGTCTTATATCCAGGGCAAGCATGTTGCTGCTGAGCTATCCTCCTGGGACTATGGGCCTCATTCCGAGATTGGAGGTAGCCATGGCGCTATTTGCGCCATGGCTGCCTCCAATACCAGGCCCGGCACCGGTCTGGTTCAATGGGGACTTACCGGTGCATTCCGACCCTGGAGGGACCGGTAAGTCCCCATTGAACCAACCATTCCCCATTCCCATTTGAGCCCCCATAGGAATGGGGAAGGCGCTAATGGCAGGCCCGTAATTAGCGTCCTGGTCCCCTAACGGGAAATGTAAGGGACGTGGGACCTCAGAATTGGGCGGTAAGGGATTACCGGCACCGGTCTCCTTACCGGTGCCCGGTATCCCGGTATCCCGGTAACATATGAGGCCCTATATGTTCTGGCTGGACCCATATAGGCTTGTCTGCTATAAGGATATACCATGTCTGTGCTTTGTGTCCAGTCGGAGAAACACTTTGGCTGCCCCTTTCCTGTGTTTCTAGGGTGAGTTTCTGGTATGCTAACCTGTACAGAGGCCATACGATTCTGATTGTTTCCCTGGGCAGTTCGAGTCTAACCTGTGTAGGCCCCGAGTAGGATTACAGATTGTCAAGTGCTCGGTGCCCATCCCTGCTTGTTCCCCTTGGCTTGCCTTTTTTACCTGACCCTTTCCTCTGAAGTCCCTTGGCCATTTTCTCCACCCCCCTCCCCGGTCATCTCCCCCTGCTCCTGCATGCGCTTTGCCGATCTCGTTATAGCAGTGTAGCAGTTTCCAAATCCAGACAATGCTTCTGTGAGACTGGTTTTCATTATTATTTATTCATAACTTTAAATGTACAGCAATTGTCACAAAAAATAAAATAAAAAAAGAACAAATTCAATGCTGTTCCATCCCAGCATAAAGCCAACAAAGACCAAAGATGAGCAAAAGTAATAATACACAACCTCAAACATGTTCACTTCTAACCTAGATACCCTTGGGTTAGGTGTGCTGTATAAATAACTAACTAAACAAACAAAATAAAAAAAGACATGCCTTCTAGTCTAAAATACAGTGAAATTGAACCCTAATACATTCAAATTACAAATAAGGATAATCGTGAGAGTAAAACCAAGTTCATGGCACACAAACACCAGAGAGAGAGAGGCAAATAACCACAAATGAGCATAGCAACACAATAGGTAGTTGTCCCTACACTGCAGACTGTGTGCCAACTCGGGGATAGCCATACACTTCAATGCAAGTTGACTATATACCATCATATAAAGGAAGTTTCCTCTGACAGGAGTAGGACACTTAGAGGCAAGCCATGGACACCTCAGTAATGATGTATGGATGTATCCTAAGGGGACAGACAACAATGCCCATTTTGTCAGACCCTATAGTGGAGATAAGCAAACCGGTTTGAAGCAGACTTAAACCAGTCTAAAGAATGGGACTTTGAATTGCCTTCAATGAGCAAACCAGCTGGAGCTCGAACATAATCAACATGTTCAAATCCACTTTGAGTGGTTCAACCAGACATGGATAACTGTGATCCTTTAACACTTTAATTGATTTAGCTGTTTTAAAGTTTTGTTTGTATTACATTTGATTTTATGTGTTTTCTGGAATCAAGCATTTATTCAGATTAAAACATAGTCCACCTGATTGCAACCAATAAATGCCGTGTGGACATTTCCAAACTAACTAGAACAACAAAGTAGGCAATTTGTTAATTTCATGGCTGGGTTGGAATCCCCTGCGAAGTTACCCCAGCAAGTATTCCACAGATCACTAGAGTGTGGACCCACCCTTAAAATGTATGTCCTTAAGGCAATCACTGTATTACTACAAACCGCAGGGGAAATCTTAATTAACTGGAAATTCTGGAAAATTGCACGAATCAATACAAGCTGCACATTATCAAGCGGCTGCATTGGTGGCAATCTGACCCGGTTCACCTGGCCAGGATCTTTACGAGTGTGAATCCAATGTGTTGGCGTGGGTGTGGAGAGCGTGCCACATGCTGGCACACATAGAGGGGCTGTGGGGAGGTGTAGAGGTACTGGCTGAAGTGCTGGGGTGGATTATTGAAGTTGAAGGGATCCCCTGACCCTTGGCCCCCTGTTGGTCTCATTTGGTATAGATGAGGTGGAGGGAGAATTTGGGATCCTGCCATATATGATGCATTTTCTCTTGTTGGCAACTAGAGCATGCCTTGGGGGCCATTGGAGGGGGTGGAGGGCTATCTGGCCAAGAGGAATGGGTGGCAAAGGCGAAAGACATGTATCTGATGGAAAAACTCTCAGCAGCCCTTCACAGGGGGAGTTCTGAGCTGGAAAGGAGCTGGATGGCTTTTGTTAATAACATCCGGGCTTGTGAAGCTCCTTAAGTGGAATTGTTGGGTTGTGGAGTTGAGAAATGGCCTAGAGAAGTGGTCTGTTTCCCTCTCATTTTGGTTCCCCTGATTTTAGGAGTGCATTGCCTCATCGGGTGGAGTGTAGCAAACCGCGTGTGTTTGATTGATTGATTGTTTATTTGTATAGCGCCTATACACAATGTGTTTCAAAGAGCTTCAAGCGGGAAGGGAGCATGGGAAAATACAGATGACATTCGTACAGGTCCTTGAAAACTTCCGAATGTGAGAAAGAATCTATCATATCATAACAGATAATACAAGTGCATGGAACAATAAGGGAGAGGTGGGGAAGGAACAAAGGAGACAATACTAGCAGTAGCATTACTATGCCTGACGACAATTGAAGTAGCGCCCAACTTAAACAGGAAAAGAAAATAAAAAGGGGAGGAGAGGGTGAGGGAGGCTGATGTATAAAAACAAGCAGCTACAATTACTATACCTGATGGCAATTGGGGTAGTGCCAGAATTAGACAGAGGAGAGAAAGGGAGGGGAAAGGGCAGGGAGGGGGAAGAGAGAAAAGGGGTTAAGGATGGGAAGCAAGCAGGGAGGCGGGTTAAGGCAGACAAATGGGGGGCATTGGGGTGGGAGGGGGTTAAGGCAGAACAAGAGGGGGCATTGGGGTGGGATGGGAGTTCAGACAAACAGGGGGCATTGGGTGGGAGGGGTGTTCACACAGGCAAACGGGGCATTGGGGTGGGAGAGGGTTCACACAGACAAACAGGGGCATATCGGTGGGAGGGGGGTTTACACAGGCAAAGGGGGCATTGGGGTGGGAGTGGGTTCACACAGACAAACGGGGGCATTGAAGTGGGACCAGGGTTCACACAGGCAAACAGAGGGCATTGGGATGGAGGGGGGTTCACACAGACAAACGGGGGCAATGGGATGTGAGGGGGGTTCCACACAGAACAAACAGGGGGCATTGGGGTGGGAGTGGGTTTCACACAGACAAACGGGGTATTGGGGTGGGAGGGGGTTAATGCAGCACAGATGGGCATTGGGATGGGAGGGGGTTCACACAGACAAATGGGGGGCATTGGGGCTGGAGGGGGTTCACACAGACAAAAGGAGGGCATTGGGATTGGAGGCAGGTTCACACAGACAAACAGGGAGCATTGGAGTGGGAGGGGGTTCACACAGACAAAAGGGGCATTGGGGTGGGAGGGGTTTCACAGGCAGCAAAACGAGGACATTGAGATGGGGGGTTCACACAGACAAATGGGGGCATTGGGTGGGAGGGGGGTTCACACAGGCAAACAGGGGGCATTGGTGGGAGGGCGTTTCACACAGGCAAACGGGGCATTGGGATGGGAGGGGGGTTTACACAGACAAACGGGGGCATTGGGGTGGGAGGGGGTTCACACAAACAAACGGGGGGCATTGGGGTGGGGGGGGCTTATGAGAAGTCAGTAACTGGTCCACAGTGGTGGCCTTAGGTGGATGGCCGGCTCCCGCCTCCCGGTTGCTCTCCCTTTGGATTAACAAGCCAAGTGCAACCAATGGGAGGTGGAGCTGTGCCAAACCTAAGGGGCCACAGCTCAGATGAAATATTAGTGCAGCCATGATGGAAGGAGCAGGCACAGTGAAGTTTGTAATGCTTGTAATGTTCATTTGACCTGTTCTTGATGCCATGATGAATCACTAGTTTTGGTTGATTTTGGGGCTGCCGGAGGGAGAGGGGGGGGGCAATACTGGGAAGAGATGCAGACTAATAATGTGTGGATTATGTGCCTTTTTAAACATTTCTCATGTAACATTTCAAATCAATTAAAATTGGAAATAAAAAAAAGAACTCTGTCCCTCAAACTTGTACATTCAATTAAGCAATAATGAAATGCAAAGCAGTTCAATTAAACAAAAAAGAAAACAAAATATATATATATATATATATCAAATTCACAAAATGGCCACTGTCTATTCTCATACCCTGGGTGAATTCCTGTTCCTCAGGTCCGAGCAAGGTTTTTCTCCACAGTTCAAAAGAAATCAGGAAATGCTCTTTGTTGCTGCAAAGTTCCAACACAGTTCTTGAGGATTAGACCTTGATAAGAAAAGGTTCTGTTGTCTGTCTCAACAATATACCAAAAGATATAGTATGTTCCGACGCCTCCTGGAGTACCAACATGTTTCACACTCTTCTTCTTCGAGTAAACCACAACAATTGTCTTTGTCAGTGTGATTTACCACAAACTTTGATTTCAAAAGAAATACGATGTCCCAACCCCTCCTGTAGTAAGAACATGTTCCACATTTGTATTCTTCAAGAAAACAACATTTGTCTTTGTCAGCATGATTTGCCACAACTTTGATTTCAGAAGAAATAGTAATTCCTCCTCAGCAGGTTTAATGAGTTGTCTTTGTTAGAGCCACAGTTTAACACTTTCAACAGCCACTACTCGGTTTGCACTCATGCCAGGCCTTCTACATCAGCAACTTGCCATACAGGTTTACTCTCCTGCCCGTTCAATACTTGATGAAAGAAAAAAGTGTGCTTCAGTGGTAACTTCCAACTTAGAACAACAGGAACTTCATAAGGTTTCATTGGCATCAAACATTAAAACATTTTTGGGAAACAAGGAAGCACATTTGTGCTCTTTTTGGACTCCTCTGCAACTCTGCGCCTCTCCCTCTGAATAATCTTCACCAGAAGGGCAGCCTGTTTGCCACCTGTCCTTCCCTTTTACACCAACAACCAAATAGTAATCGGATATGGTCTCATAACGTTTCTGTCTTGGCTTTGGCAATGTGTGTTTATATCATCTGATGGTCTGCATTTCACAACACATGGACAGTAAGTCTGATATGGTATTATTCTGTATCTGACTTGGCTTTGGCAATGAGTGTTTATTTTTTTTACATTTTTTTTTAAATTTGTTTATTTGTATTGCACCGGTAGCTCGCAAGCATCGGGGCGCAGAGACAGGAACACAATAGAAGTACACAACATGGACGAGGACAGAGCAGAACAGGTCACATGCACAATCAAGGTATTTAGCTGGACACACTGGGGTGCATGGTTTATTTGAATAGGTGTGTCTTCAGTTTTTTTTTTCTTTCTGAAAACAGAGATAGTTCGCCTCCAGTCTCATGATGGCAAGTAGGTTGTTCCACTTTCTGGCTGCTATCGTCGGGACTGCTCTTCCCTGTCCGAAAGTGCGTTTTTGTGGGGCTACACTAATCTTACCCAAGTCAGCAGATCTTATTGCTCGACTGGGAACGTAGAAATTGATTTCAGCTTTTAGGTATACTGGGGCTTTCCCAGAGAGGCATCTGTGCACAAAGGTCAAAGCCTTAAACTGCACCCTATCTTCTATTTTCAGCCAATGAAGTTCTCTTCTGGCCTCTCTAATATGATCAAATCTTGATTTTTACTCAGTAATTCTAACAGCATTGTTTTAAATTTGTTGATAGCTATAGTTGATCATCTGATGATCTGTATTTCACAACACATGGACAGCAAATCTGATATGGTATTATTCTGTTTCTGTCTTGGCATTGGCAATGTTTGCTTATATCATCTAATGAACTGTATTTCTAGACACATGCGCAGCAACTGTTACGGCTCTTGGGTTTCCCAATATTCCCCTTTCACCTTAAGCAATGTTTGTTGTATTGATATTGCTGAGTTTTTATATACTTGTGGTTCGGGTATTGCTTGTAAGCTTTTGTTTGTACTAATGCTTCCCCACAGCGTTCTTGGGCCTGCCACAAACATATATGTGTTTTTTTCAAATAGTTTGACATTCAACATTGTTATTACTCCATCTTTCACTCACATGTGAGTGAAAATGCCTGTCGTGAACACGTGGATAGTGTCTGAGCGTTCCAGAGTCACTTACAAGCTGTGAACTCAATTGGTAAGTCGCTTGATCATGTTCCGCGTGGTGTTTGCAGGCCTTCTGTCGTTGTTACTCCCAGTGGTCAGACAAACAGCCTACTCTGGTCCACCTCTGCTTGTGCCACTCATAAATTGAGCTCTCACCACTCCGTAGAGGCTCAGGTGCAACCCATCCACCTGAAGCCTCTAACGAGGGAACACTTCCCTCTCTAGTTCTGCTTCCCACTGCCCTATCTGTGCACAACAAGCCTTCAATGGGAAAACATACTTTTCTCATGCTTCCTACTGTGCAACCTTGGCAACAAGGACAGCTCGAGGCAAAGACCTTCTCAGGACCTGGCACCACTTTTGGCTTTTGTGTGGTCCTGGCGTCTTCTCTCTCCTCCAGCTTCCCTTTCCTCTTTATACACGGCCCACACTGCTTTCTCCTCTCCTGCTGCTCCTGCTGTTTCAGCTGCTCATACCACTCATACTTATATATCCACCTTCTTAAACACTGCCTACAGCCCTGTTCTCTTCTCCGTACTTATCCTGCTTGAACGCTTTGGTGCATTTGACACTCTCAACACTGCATCACTACTCTAGACTCCCTCCTCCATTGGCTTCAAGTACACTCTACTCAGATGGGTGAGCTCTTATCTGCCTGTCTGCTCCTTGTCAATCCCTGGGATCTCTAACAACTCTGCCTCTGAGCAATTTCTGGTGGGACAGTCACTCGAGGATCAGTCCCCGGCCCTCTTCTCTTCACATTCTACACCTCTTCTCTCGACAAACCCATCTCATCCTTTGACTTTCACTACCATCTGTTTGCTGACGAGACTCAGATTTAATTCCCCTTTCAGCCTTCCCCTGAGGAGAGCTCAGAAGGCATAACCAGCTGAGTCACAACCATCCATGACTCAATGGCGATTCGCTGTCTGATTGTATACCACTCTAGTACAGACTTCATTGTTCTTCCCATCTCTACTGCAAACCCCATTGTTTCATAACTATCTCCTTTTCATCCTGGTGTCCTTGCCCCGTCACTCAAGGCTCACAACTTTGGAGCCCTCTTTTACAGTGGCCTAAGTCTTGAGCAGGCAATCAAGGCTACTGGCACCATTGCCAGGATTACCATTGTAAATATAAGGTAAATGCACCACCGCCTCACCCACCATACAGCCCAAACCGTGATCTCTACACTTGTGCTCAGCAAATACAACTACTCTTTTTGGCCTACAGTTTAGTTTTCCCCACTAGACCTTCTTTCCTCAAAACAAAGACCTCATCTTTGCAACTCACACCCTCCTCAACCTGCCAAGATCCTTGCCTACCACTGCATGCCATCACCATGCTGCAATGCCCTCAATGCAAATCCACTCTCTCTTTAAAATTAATCTCTTCTACTAATCCATCCATGGCCTCCCCTCTACCTTTCTGACTGGATATCTTTCTACATTCTTTCTCTAACCCTGAGGTCTTCCGCACTGCACAAACCTTAGAACAGTGTTGTGAGTTTCAAACTGAGACGCGCATGTCAAGATCGTTACGGTTTGACGTCAACTCAAGCCAAGTTTTTGAAGACCGTCAAAATGGCCAAGGTCTTGAGGTCAAGAGCACGTCAAGATCCTTTTAGACCATTGGATAAGCAGTTCTATAAAATTCTAGGGTGAACATGAAGGCAACCTCATGTAAACTGTGTGGCAATGAAATGTCCTTCGTTAAGAAGCCAGACATGCAAGCCTTACATTCCATTCCGAATGAAGAAAACATTATTGGCCAGTCAGGACTTGGTAATTGGACAGGAGAACACTCAGCACTTACTGTAGCTATTCTAAATACAATACCTTCTTGCTTTCAGAAACATGGCTAAGGAAATGCTTTGAAAAGCTTTTCAAGGTGGACAGGGAAGAGCGCCCCTTATGCAGGATCCAAGAGTACTGTAGTGCTGCAGTCAGCTATTCAATTTCCTACAGAGTGCTTTTGGAGTGAAGGCAGCGATGCAGGATGGCCTCCATCTCAGCACTGTGAAGAATAGGGCTTGATAACATATTTATGACTCAAACTTACTTACTCTTCATTTTCATTGTCACAAATAACCTTGAGTTTGAGGCTGCCGGCCCTGTCAAATCTGGGGCAATATGGCTGTGCGCGTCCTTATTCCAAAAAGTTAAATCCAGTGATGTGTTGAAGATATCAACAATGCAAATATAGGTGCTAAAATGATTATATAATGAATTTTACGGGAGACTGCTTACAGACATGTATGCACAGTCTGGAGGCCACAGTGGAATTTCGTTTTTTATGGGTTTGTGGGGGTTTTAATGTATATGTGATCATAATTCCTGTGTCAGAGCAGCAGACAGGAGTGTGAGGAATTCGACTATCCACATGGTGTGTGTGCACTCACCTGGGCTTTTTGGAAATTTTAAATGAAATTGAATGATGGTAGATCAACCTCCAGAAAATGCTTGGGGCTAATCTGCATACATTTTCCTATGCTCACTGCATGACATATACGCATAGACCCAGCCTACAGCCCCAGACTCCCCCAGTCATATTTAGTTGGGATCTGACAGGTGGATTTCATGATGCATCCTCAGAAGGGGAGCACCAAACCGCCCCCCTGCCATGGCCAGCATAATTAACTAACAAAGGCTCTATCCTTTTGTTGAGCCTTGTAGCTGGTGGACGCATTCACACACTGATCAGAATTTTAATCAAACAGGCCCACAGGGGGTCTGGCTGCAGAGGCTAACAAAGGAGACAGGAAACCATAACACCCTTTCATATGCACTGTGTGAACCTGAAGCCAGCTTCCACCCTCAGTATCACTTGACAGTGAAATGTCATGTCTGCAGCTGCGTGTTTCCAGGAGTCATCCATGCAGGATGACCCTATACAGAGGTATGAGAATGTGGTTTGGTGGGGCAAGAAATATGGTCTTGTTGTGCCTCAAGGAAGCCATGACACTATAATCAGGAACCACAGAGTGCTCCATTAACAAGACTGACCCTTTGATCCACAACAGACGGGAAGATGGGTGGGACTTAGTATTACATCTTTTCACCCCTTTACCTTTCCTGTTGCAAAGCACTCTAGTAAGGACCTCATGCATACAGGAGATTGTTGGTGGTCACTAAGGATTGGTACATTAAGGTAGGCTTAGCCTACACCAATCCCTGTGGTCCATTTGGCTTAAAAGAGGTCTGAGCCCCTCTTTTGGCAAATCATCAGAAGATGCTGTAAGGTGTAACAAGAACAACTCAGCATTGGACCCTGCCTGAAGATACAGTCTGCCTTACAACTTCTGCCAGTGAAGGAAAGCCAGGACTTCCAAGAGAGAAGCAAGATTCCCCCCTAAACATTTCCCAGTGAACAGAGTGAGATTCCAAATCCAGAGTACCCTCCAGCAGCTTCAGAACCGGTACCTAGCAGGACAGAGCATACCCTGCTAGGCTCTGTAGAAAGTTTCCTAGGTGGGAAGTGCCAGAGAGTCTCTGAAAGTTAAGCCAAGGACAAGGCAGCTACCTGCAACAAACTCCTCAGCTTTGAGCCATCCGCCCTAAAGGACACCACAAGTCTAGTGAAGAAGGGCGGATAAGTGCATCGACAAACATCTACTGACAGGCATCTACTGATGTCTGACTTAAAGGATATTTTCTAGCCAGTCGAGTTCCTCGAGCTGCAACCGACTGCAATGATGACTGTTGTTAAGCCGCAGTCACTAAAGCTGTCCAGGATTCCTCGACCAGTGCTTCAGAACTGCCAACCAGCACTGAGACAAAGATTCCTGACATTGAGCTGGTGTGTAGACAAGCCTGCAGTTGTCCATCCAGCTTTGCTCACCAACCTGCCTGCCGCCTGATACCCGTGGCTGTCTTGTGTTTTGAACTCTATCACAGAAGCTGCAATGTGCCCTGAACAGACTTGACCCTGTCGAGCACCACAAACTCCTACAGCACAAGGTACATTGTGGTTCTGTCCCCTTGGAACTTCTCTGAAGGCCCCTAGTAATATTTTATGACCCATTGCTCCTTTTGCGCTGATACCAAGTATGCTTGAAGTATTGCCATCATTTACTATTCCGACTACCCTCCTGTCAATATCCAGAGTGCATTCCTTTTCCTTCTTTGAAACTGTCGGTCCTCTGCATTCCCTTACAGGGTGGATTGTATTTCATAGTGCTTTTGAACTGTCTGTTCTGATAATAATAATTAGATAATTTTATACAACCTTGACTGGACAGTCCCTTTTATCATTTGGTAATAATTGTATTTCGCTGTGTTTTAAATAACCAACGATCCACAACCTTGCAGAGATACACCTGCCGCTCCATCCACGTTACCAAAATTGGACAAGGAGGTTTATCATTTGCTTGTGTTTACAATCTCTTCAGATCCCTTCTGGTGTACTAGAGGTGTGGGGTTGATTGATGGTTTAGAAACGAATATTCTTCCCCGGACCACTGGTGCCCCGGAATTTGATTCGTCAAATGCAACACAGTTTTTGAATGTTAGGTGAAACCGAATGAGAGAGGAGGGGTGACTGTGGTAAGGGTTAATCCCATATTGTAGACTCAAGTGAAGGAGGGTATTGACTACCTACATGTTGTTAGCAAAAGTCTTGTTTAGAAGAATCTTTTTTGCAGGGTACAAAGGGGTTAGCAGAATGAGATGACCATTCGGTTGGCTTGGGGATTTAATGTTTTGATGTCTTCTAGACAGAAACAGAGAGCTTTTATTTCAAAACAATGTCCTGGTTAGGAATCGCAGATTAAAGTCCACAATCAATTGTTTAAGTGGTCAACGTGGTGTTTGATACCAGAGAATTCTGTGTTGTCCAAGTTCAAGTTCAATGCTATGACTGATGCAAGACAGATTCCTCTTTAAAATTGTATCAATTGTCCACAAATGCGTAAATGGAACTGCCCTCTACACCTAAAAAACCTCATACCCCAATACCTGCCGACGAGAGCATTGCGTTTGGCTGTAAAAAAACGGATCAGATGTCCAAGGTATAAGTGGGAAAAAGGTCTAGGAAAATCCTTCACAGTCAAGGCGGCAAAATTATGGAGCCTTTTGCTTACCTGGCTGACGGAAGACAGAAATCTGTAAACTTCTCAGAAAGTCCTAAAAATGCACCTGTTTTGGTAACTCCCCCCATAGAACCAATTAAATACTATCTTTCTCTCTGAGCCACCTGATTGTACCCATATTAAATGGATCGTCTTTTTGTGTTTTGGTTATAATGCCCCGATACCCGCGGTCTTTAAGTGCTCTAGATATTTTATAAATGAAATAAATAAATAAATACACAAATAAATAAGTACCACAGCGAATGCAAAAGGTCAAGCTGAAAAGTCAACCGGGTAATCAGCTTCCACTAGTTGTGGGGAAGCTGGCCAGTGGTGGAGACCAGGGTCAGCAACAATACAAGTGAAAGAGACGCACTGGCTTAGGTTCTTAGTCAACGATCTGGGCACTATGAAGGATTTGTGAAATAGAATCTGAAGCAGGGAGCCTGCTCTAGGCCTCACACAGAGCCTGCGTCTTCCACAAGGGCAAGAGAGCAACCCTCACAGAAGGGGCAAAGATCCAAAATAGGCTTTTGGCAGGAGAGGAGGGATAGAGGGGAAGAGGGTCAAGGATCCAACACCACATGGGCTATGTATACATTGAAAGCGGGCCCTGTGATTTACAACAAAGAGATGTAGAAAGAAAGGTTAGCCCTGATTGCTAGATCCCAGAGAGCTGGACAAAGGCAAAGCGAAGAATTCAATGGCGACTTCAGAAGATAAACCTTTCACGTTTGAAAGTTAGAAGAACGAGGAAAGAGAGAGGCTCTGCCAATGTCACATGGCTGTGGAGGAAATCTGATGCACCCTGACCACGTTGAATCCAGTGAATCTGTGGAAAGCTGCATGTGCAAAAGGATGCATGCTGGGAATGTGAGTCCTTCTAAGCAGAACATGGTAGAGAGAGTCAATGAGAAACGATGCCTAGCAGAGGTCGGCACTGACAGATGCCCAAAGCACCCCAACCACATGGAATCCAGTGAATCTGTGCAGTGCGTGCATAGAACGATGCCTGCTTGGAATGTGAGATCTCAAAAGCTGAACATGCAAGAGAAAGACAAATGCTCTAGAGCAGGGGTGCACAACTGATTTTGACAGAGGGCCGAAAGTACCTTACATGAGGGCTACAGTGGGCCGACAAGTAAATGTGGGCGGGGCGGTAGGCCGGCGTGGCAGGAGGATTTTTCCACCCTCAATTTGCATTAAACACATGGAAAAAGAATGTTTTTGAGGGTAAGAATTTTTATTTGCACTTCAAATGTACATTTTGTACTGCACATTTTCCATTGTTATAATTTATTTATATTTAGTTATTGTATATCGTCTGTTTAATTAAATTATATATTTTATTGACCCTTGATTGAACATTCAATTATTTCAGACTGTTATACTTTGCTGTTTGGGTTGCACAAGAGGAGTGTGGCCTCCGTTGAGTCAGGTTTCCTCAAAAAGCAAAGGATGTACATCTCCTAACTGTGCCTGTTTTAGCTTTATTATTGGGTTCACTCTTGGAGTGCAACCGTATGCCCCATGGCTCCCACCCCCAACCAAATACTATGCCCCATGGCTCCCACCACCAACCAAACACTATGCCCCATGGCCCCCTCACCACCCCCAACCAAACACTATGCCCCATGGCTCCCTCAACCCCCAACCAAACACTATGCCCATGGCCCATCACCTCCAACCAAACACTATGCCCCATGGTTCCCACCCCCAACCAAACACTATGCCCCATGGCCCCTCACCCCCACCAAACACCATGCTCCATGGCTCCCACCCCCAACCAAACACTATGCACCATGGCCCCCTCATCCCCAACCAAACACTATACCCTATGGCTCCCTCAACCCCCAACAAAACACTATGCCCCATGACCCCCTCACCCCCAACCAAACACTATGCCCCATGGCTCCCACCCCCAACCAAACACTATGCCCCATGGCACCCTCACCCACAACCAAACACTATGCCCCATGGGTCCCACCCCCAACCAAACACTATGTCCCATGGCCCCCTCACCCGCTACCAAACACTATGCCCCATGGCTCCCTCAACCACCAACCAAACACTATGCCCCATGGCTCCCTCAACCCCCAACCAAACACTATGCCCCATGGCCCCCTCACTCCCAAACACTATGACCGTTGGAAAAAGAACACATTTTTGGAGGTGTACCATTTTATTTGTATTTAAAACTTACATGTTGTACTATACATTTCCCCAAATCATACAGGATGAAACAGTGACCAACCAGACATAGTTGATCAGTGAGAAACATTGCAGTGTTTCTCAGCTGTCAGTTTCTGGATCTCGGGCTCCAGTGAGGTTGTTCCTACTCTCAGGACAGCATGGAGATGTTGGTCAGTTAGTCTTGTCCTCAGGCTGGATTTATGTAGTTTCATTTGTGAAAAAACGTGCTCACAAATGTAAGTACTGCCAAACATAGATACCATCTTTAATGCTTCCTTTGGCAGATTGGGGAATTGAGCAGTGTCCAGAGACTGATAGAAGACTAATAAAGGAATCTCTCTGTGCTTATTTTTGAGGACACTACAGCACTGAAGTTCAATCACTTCCAGTTGCAATTCAGGTTGCACACTGTCAACATCAGCAGAGAAAGTGTCTGCAAAAAGTTTTAAAGAGGCTTGCTGGGATTTGAATTGTGAGAAACGATTCTCAAAAACATTTTGCAGTTCCTTCAGGACCTTCACATGCCGATACCATCCTACATACTTGTCATGGGGGAAAACCTCTGCACATGCGGGGTAGTGTACCAGCATCCCTTTCTCCAGTTGGGCTGTCAGAAGCCTTAACTTTATTTCAAAGGCACAAACTGCCTCAAACAGATCCAATATGAGATTTTGGCTTCCTTGCAACTTTAAATTTAAATCATTGAAATGGCCTGTCAGGACAGTCAGAAAAGCAAAGTCAGCTACCCAGTCAACACACAACTCTCAAGCATGCATCCATACAGACCCGTACCCACCACCCCCCAAACCAGCACACTCTCAAACATGCACCCATATAAACCCGAACCCCCCACCCCCAACTCATCACACACACTCAAACATGCACCCATACAGACCCGAACCCCCACCCCCCAAATCAGCACACACGCTCAAACATACTCCCATACAGACCCGAATCCCCCACCCCAACGCAGCACACAAACACTCAAACATGCACCCATACAGACCCAAACACCCCAACCCCAACTCAGCACACACACTCGCATGCATGCACCCATACAGACCCGAACCCACCACCCCCAAATCAGCACACTCTTAAACAAGCACCCATACAGACCCGAACTCCCCTCCCCCAACTCAGCACACAAACTCTCAAGCATGCACCCATACAGACCCAAACCCCCCACCCCAAACTCAGCACACACACTCTCAAGCATGCACCCATACAGACCCACCCCCACCCCAACTCAGCATACAAACTCTCAAGAATCCACCCATACAGACCCAAACCCCCACCCCCCAACTCAGCACACACACTCTCAAGAATGCACCCATACTGACCAGAACCCACCACCCCCCAATCAGCATCACAAACTATGAAGCATGCACACAATAACCTGCATCTCAACATACACACACTTAACATCCAAAACAAACATTCATGCACACCCGACACCCCCTACCCCCCATCTCAACATAACACACACAAACATCCAAAAACAAACATTCATGCACATCGACAGCCCCCACCCCCGCATCTCCTCATACACAACACAACATTCAAAAACAAACATTCATGCACACCTGACCCCCCCCACATCTCAACGTACACAACACAAACATTCAAAAACAAACATTCATGCACACCCAACACCCCCTACCCCCGCATCTCAACGTACACAACACAAACACTCAAAAACAAACATTCATGCACACCCGACACCCCCCACACCCTATCTCAACATACACAACACAAACATACAGCAAAACAGACCCGACACACAAACACAAACAGACCACTTACCGGAGACGTGCTGGAAGGCAGGTAAGCTGGAACACTGGCGATGTAACTGGAATCGTACTACGGCTGGTGTGGTCCAAGGCAGAAATGCCTTCCGGCATAAAACCTTATGGACCACGCCAGCTGTAGTGCTGGCACTCCATTGGTGCAGCACACATGCACTACGTGGCTCGTAGGAGCGACGTGTTGCGTGTGTGCTGAGCCAATGAGGGCCAGTGTTTTGTCCGGCCCGGAAGACAACAAAGACTTTCCTAATGGAGGGTGGCTGATGTTGCTTGCGGTCCACCCTCCATTAGGAAAGTCTTTGAGCCTTGCGGGCCGGACAAAATGGCATGGCGGGCTGCAGCTGGCCCGCGGGCCGTATGTTGTGCACCCATGTTCTAGAGTCAACGAGTAAAGATGCCAGAAGCACCCTGACCACATGGAATCCAGTG
Organism: Ambystoma mexicanum; assembly: GCA_002915635.3. Classification (NCBI taxonomy): domain Eukaryota; kingdom Metazoa; phylum Chordata; class Amphibia; order Caudata; family Ambystomatidae; genus Ambystoma; species Ambystoma mexicanum. Next base: position 1,024,096,293 of record CM030325.1, on the reverse strand, counting down.
AATCTGTGCAAGCTGCATGCACTGACGATGCCTGCAGGGAATGAGAATCCTGAAAAGCAGAACATGGTAGAGAGAGGCAATGCCCTAGGGGCAACGAGAAATGGTGCTTAGCACGAGTGATCACCAATTGATGTCCAAAGCACCCCAAGCACATGGAATCCAGTGAATCTGTGGAAATCTGCATGTGCAAAACGATGCATGCTGGGAATGTGAATCCTGCAGAACATGATAGAGAGTCAATGCCCTAGGGTCGAAGAGAAATGGTGCCTAGCAGGAGTGAACACTGACAGATGCCCAAAGCACCCCAACCACATGGGATCCAGTGAATCTGTGGAAATCTGCACGTGCAGAATGACGCTTGCTGGGAATGTGAGTCCGTATGCGCCGAACATGGTCGAGAGTGCGAATGCCCTAGGGACAACGAGAAATGGTGCCTAGCAGGAGTGAACACAGATAGAAGCCCAAAGCACCCTGAACACTTGGACTCCAAGGTGGCATTGGCAAGCTGCATGCACAGAAAGCGGTACGCTGGACGCATGCATCCCGAAATGTGTCAAGGATTGAAATCTCGTTTGTCTGGAACATTGCATGCAGACTTCCAGAAGATATGTATTTATTTATTTATTTATTTATTTATTTATTTATTTATTTATTCACATTTGTAGAGCGCACTACAGACCTTAGGCAACGTGGCACTTGTTACATGAGAAGAGATTTGCTTAGTTACAGCACATTGAACTGTCATTGGGTGATCTGCGGTCTTCTAGGAAGGACAGTCTTAAGATTCCACAGTGGAAGGAATAGCCCTGCATGAAAACATTACATGCTGGGAAAGAGACTATCAAGGTTCTCGACGGTGGTCGGAAATGTTGCGTGCTGGGAAGAAGAGTTTTAAAGTCCATAACAATCATTTGTGTCGAGCACCGTATGATGCAACGGAAACTAAATATGAGTGCAGAGAGCTGAACCGCCAGTGCAACGAAACGCAGAGAAAGAGAGACCCAAAGAGGAGCACTGTCTTGGTTCAACAACAATGTATTTTGGGATAGAGGGACCTAAAGCCCAGAACTGCTATTTTTTAGCAACGCGGTCTTCTACGAAATACAGTTTTAGAGCTGAGACCTGTACGCTGGAGAAGGGAAGTCCCAGACAGCAGGGTCGGACTGGGACAAGAAATAGGCCCGGACACCCCCAAAAAAATGGCCCACCCCTCTCAAAAAAATGGCCCACCCTTCGCCTCAAAAAAAGTGGCCCTCAAACCATCATCCGTGAATCGCGTCAATTCACGACTTTACAGAAAATGGTACTCATGGAGGGTTCATGTGTCTGTTACATTACAACACATTACCACTGTAACACATTTTATGCTGCCTGCCTCTTGTCCAGTTCTGCCCACCCATGTCACTCTGCTGAAACTGCTATCCCTGCTCGAATTCCCTCATGGCTGCCATTGTATTGCCATATGAAATTCTATCGCAGGGAGAATGAGATGAATATTAAATTTGAGTGTAATAACATGTTGGATACAATGACTTGGATTCACCTAGTAGTATTAACATTGATGTGTGCAGGGTGGTTGGGATCGACCTAAAATAAGCATGCACTGGCAAGCCAAGAGTTTTGGCATGGAATAGCATTTGGCAGGCATTGCCGTAATGGTACTACCTGGGCATTTGATGTCAGTGCCTGACAAATGCCTCACCAATACACAAGCCAGCACTGTTGGCTTTGGCACTGCTTGTTTTTAGCAGGACTTCAGATCAAGGAACAATTGCAAGGACAAACATTTTACTTATAAATAGCTAAAGGCACACCTGGTTAAGACATTTTTTTTTACAACAGGGGCTCTTTTACAGCAGAAATTGAGTTATTAACTCTCAGCAGACTGCTTAGATAACACTAGCTGGCCAACGTTTGATGTTACTGCTTGATAGAGCTAGCTCAGATCCCAGGATTGAGTTTGGTGGGAATATTATTAGCATGGTTTTGTGCAATCAATGGGTGAGTACAGGCCATTATGCGCTGTACCAGAAAATGCAGATCATACAACGCATTACGCATGCAGCTTTCCCACACCCCCCAGGCACTAATGGGCACTATTACTCTCCTGGAATGCAACCCTTGCCACTGAGAGAGAAACTCAGACAGCAGCAGTCGGGGTGGGCAGTACAAAAAAGAGAATTAACAATTCACTTTGGTTTTGATCTTCTCTGCTGGCAGGGATCTAAAGTAATGCGCTGGAAATTCGGTGGCTTAAATGTCTAACATTAGCGACAGCCCTGCAGTAATGAAACAAGTGCTTGGCGTCAAGACACATTCATAATGTGTATTTGTTTATCACAGTGCTATGAAGCAAACCAGTTGGAGATGTGTGCTATGCAAATGCCAACTAACATATCAACGGTACACAGAGGTAGAGCACAACTCACCAGGTCCCTATTAATAAGGTAGTTAGCATTTGCTGTGCATTATTAACCAGCAAGCGTACATTTTTTTGCACTGCTGCAAACATTTGCATTGCAAGCAACTGTGTAACGTTCTTGTAATATGTGCATCGAAGTGCAGAATAAAGATCACTAAATACACAGTCCTGTATGTGAAGCATGATGACTATTGGGCATGCAAATGCATGTCAAATGATGCTTCTAGAACACACGGATCACATGGCTAGAATTAGCGAATCCCTTAAATGATGTGAACATGGTTTCTGTCACATGGCGCACATGAGAGTGTCTGTCGAGGACAGGCTATTTCCATACACATCAATTGGGCCTAGTTTACTGTGCCTTTCTCCTAACCACCATCACTCAGAGAAGCGCGTGGCAAGTTACATTTTCTACTCTGTGTGGGGCGGCGAGAGACATTCCATAAGCAGGCACTTGGGCAGGGCAAACTTTGGAGGAGTGGCCACTTTCTAAATACTACAGCAAAAAAAGGTGTTCTTCCTGCAGCTGGCGAGGGTAGATGCGCTCGAAACCGGGTGGCATGTTGCATCCTCACATATAGTGCCCAAGGCAAGAACACATTGGTAGGCAGGATAGCAATAAGGGATCAATAGAACATTGCAGTTTCGGGCTACCATGGTCGCCAGCAGGTTGAGCGACTGTTGCTGAGAGGTTATATGTTGGGAAATTGGTTAATTCTATGACTTTTGATATTAGACAAGGGGGTATATTAAAAGAAAATGCGTTGTCACAGTCCAGGGGATGGGTTGGGTAGGCACCAGCAGCTTGCTTATATTCTGGGTGGAGGTGGGGGGGGTTCTCGTCAGCATAACAGAGGCAACTTTTTTATGGTATGAAGCATTGAGTTGACAAGCGCATATGAAACATCCGAGAGTATCAAGTTGACACTATCGGATGGATCACCCTGATATGCCTTGCACTGCACAATCACATAGCCTATAGGGTGGCTTAAAGGCAGTGTGACTGCTACTGGCAACTTGGCAAGGGGCATGAGCTTGCGAGATCGGGGCACGCACGGCACAGAGGGCTTATGGGGGTATCTGCTGACTCGATAGCGCATGTTGGGCGCCTCACTGGCACGGCCCGCGCAAAGGGCGGTGCTGCTCTGCACCACACACCAACCCTACAGTTCAAAGCATGGGTCCCGTCCAATTACTTTTGCTCACCATATGCATAGCACACTTCCTTCATGGCCTGAAAATATATACAAATGCAGGTTCTAACAATAAAATGCTCTACGTTAATAATTGCCACTGGACGCTGACAAGGGGGACTCTCGGGTCGGAGTAGATGTCTGGATGGCTCACGTTCTGCAACATTAAGGTGGCCACTTGCTTTTTCTTAACTCCCAGCCCATCCATCCATACTTTCCTACCAGGAGGTGTGGGGCCAGACTCAGAGGGTGGGAGTCGAGGACGCAGTCACGCAGATCTGTAGATTCTGATGTGATGAGCAGCAGAGATCCCTGGACCATGGGCTGGGCAAGAATAATCGGGCGCTCTCTGGGGAGGGTTGGAAGGAGGCGGGAGACTAGCGCAATGTGTTTAAGTGGCGTGGTGATGATAATGTCTGCAGTGCAGCATTGCACATTTATTTTATGATAAACTCGAAGAAATGTTGGTAGATCAGGCCGCCTGCCTATTCACGCGGGATCTAATAAGGAAAAACATGTTAACAGGAACGGCAGGATTGTGTGGCATGGCAGCCTGACTAATTGAATCATTTTCCTTGGACGTTCACTCAACTGTGCAATAAAGGAGCTTAAATGTCCCAACCCATGGAAAGAAACTATGAGGGTCAGGTGCAGAGCAGATCGCATGCAGAGGACAGATGTGGGTTACAATTACAAACAAAAAGCTGGTTCCTGGCTGGCAATGTATTGCTTCAGGGGGCAGACGCACATGGGGTCAGAGATCATGGGGGCACGATTATCTTACCTAGTAGTGCCAATCCAGACTGCCTCAGGGGGTCTCTCTCCTTCTCTCTACTGCTGTTGCTGGCTGCCTGTGTGCCTGGGGGCCGGGCCAACCTGAGCGGAGGCTGCACTGCACCTCGGACTCAGAGGTGGAGGAGCAAGTGCTGAGCCGGGCGGCTGTCAGGCGGGCCGGTAGAGACTGTGCCTGGCTCTGGCTGCCAGGCCAGCCACACTGCAGTCGGTGCGGTGCCCTGTGTGCCACTACCAGTGGTGCTGCCTAGTCCTTCTGCTGCACACTGCCCAAGGCCAAGGCCTGCTGCTGCTGTGCTGGACGGCGGGTGTCACAGTCATGACTCGTGTCTTGTGGGTGGCTGCCGCTGGCCAAAATCATGTCAGGGCCAGGAAGAGGCCCAACTTTATCTTCTGGCTCTGTCTGAGAGAGAGAGTCACGTGGTAGTCCACTTGGCGTTGCGTTGGCGGCACAGAGTCTACTCAGCCATCAGCCGCATCCCTAGCCCCAGGCACAAGTTGCTTTCAACTTTGTAAAGTGCAAAGTTGAAAGCAACTTGTTATTATATGGCATGAACTTCTTGGTGGGGGAAGGGGCAGCCCACCCCCAGGGCAGCTCCCAGCCCAGCAGCAGGCACAGGAAGCAGCCAAGCCAAGCCAGTAGATGTTAAATATGTAACACTTGAAGCGGGCAGCCAGCCAGCCCGAGGCGAGTACGGCAGCCCCGGAGTTAAGTGGCTGCAGCCTGAGGCTGCCTGCCACGCCTTAGTCACGGCCGCCGCCCCCCTGCAGTGGCGGCATGGCCGCCGCCCGCCGCCCACCGGCCTGGTGGCCAGGCCCACCGACGCCGTGGCGTGAATGAATTATGCACATGCTTGCATCTGCATCTGCATGCATCATAAATTATGATGCATGCATAATGCAGATGCAATCATCAAAGCAAGGTAACATCTAGTGTTACCTTGCTGCTATGATGATTGTGCTGCAGAGTCAGACAGTGCTGCCGGCGCGCGGCGCCTCCCCCTCCTGGCTCCCTGCCATGCCCTGCTGCGCAGCCCAGCCCTGATCCCAGGTGGCTCAACCACCCCTCCCCTCCAATTCCCCCTGTCCCCCCCATCCCCATCTGACTTCCCGCCGGCCGCGAATACTCGCAACTCGAGCTCCACACGGCGCAGCTCAGCAGCGCACACACACTAGGCCGGGCCGCTGGCCCGGCATGCCAAAAAAAAAAAAAAAAAAAAGACATTTAAAAAAAAAAAAAAAACGGCCCAGAGGTGGCTGCCGGAAAACCGGCCCCAGGGGACCCCAAAGTTGATCGGCCACGGGCCGAAAGACCGAAAGGGCCAGTCCGACCCTGCCAGACAGCCCCCACTCTCTGTCTCTGGAAGGCAAAGTGTCTTGACACTTTCCGGAAACATTGCATCCTGGGTAATAGTGCTTCACAGCATCCAGGGGGCATCTGTAGATCCTGCCAAATGTAGGCAAGACGAGTGCATACTCGGCACTAAGACCAGGGCCTACCCTGGGAGCCATGGCTACCGGTTCAAAGAGGAGATTACATCAATGTTTCACATTTCAATGAAAGGCTTTATTTGCTTAGTACTTTGTGTCTGTAACAATGCATTGGAGAAAGTGAAGGCAGGTGCATTTATATCACAGTGTAGTTTAAGGTTTAAGAAGGACCCGGGCATCATGAAAGCATGGCTTTAGAATAGGATCAGTCCTAGACATAGTGGTAACATTCTAAGGCTGCGTACACCGTCCAGGGTCTCCTTCTTCTACGAGAGGAGACTATCGAGGAATGACCCTGCCACATCTGCCCCCATGGCCAGGGTCATCACATCTGAAATCTGCTGATAAGTCCCCATAGCAGTGACAGGCATTGGACACTGGGCGGACCCCCTGGGTTAACGTGCCTGCTACCCCTGCCTTGTCCGCCGGCACGTGCACACGTCAGAGATCAGTAGCGGTGGCCACGACGAAAAAGCTTGGTGGCCACAGATACAATCGATGACTATGAACTGTGCCCGCTCCCGAGCAAGAGCATAACACACACCGGCACAGTCTAGAGGTCAAGCAAATTGGTGGGGATCAGAACTCTTTCTAGAGTGGGGATGATTAGCAGTGAAGCTTTCAGGGAGGGGTGTAGAATTCCATCCAATGGCAACTCTGGCATAGACAGTTCTGTGTAATAGAAAGCATCTGGGAACGTTCAATACAATAGTGTGACTCTCATACAGATCACAATGGGGGATAGATGGAAAAAAACAACCCAAGGAAATGCCTTTTACTAAGTGGTGTAATCAGAATGCATACCCTGATAGCAAGACAATGCATTTATAGAAGAATGGGCGTGACGTGAGCATGCAAATGGGTACCCGCAACACGTCTGTACACCGGGCTTTGAATGAGATGAACTTTGAAATATATTTAAAGTATGTCCTGAGAAAATGACAATTTCCGGGATCTCAACAAAATGTGAAAAGCTGTCTCAGGGCCACCAGAAACAGAAACACCAGAAGCATTTCAGAATCAGAAACAGATACTAGCCAAGATTAAAGCCCAGCATTGTTACTGAAGTGGACAGAGGTTTGAGGGGTACTTTGAGAAGTGGAACACATTTTGGAAGCCCACACATTGTTTATACGTCTCTCCAAATGGCCTCTGTTTTGTATTAGATTACAATAGCAAGCATACATGAATTGCAAAATGTGTCGAAGACTTCCATCTCTCATCCAGCCTGATCAAGAGTTGGGTGTCATTGGCAGAGATGTAGAAAAAGATGGTCCAGATAAAACATAAGAGGCTCAGGAGTGGAACCCTGGGGTACACCACAAGTGAGAGAAACAAGGAAGACGTGCAACGGGAAAGGGACATGTTTCGGAGCCAAAAGACGAGAAGAAGGAAGAGGGCTATTTAGGTTCTAGACTGCACATTTCTGATAAATGCAGGAAACTGATCAAGGGGATATTTGACTGATTCATGGGTAATGAATTGCAGATGTGTTTAAGATGCACACAACACCTGCATTGCAAGTACAGCAGGAGTACATGCTTGCCACGTGTCAAGATTGCAGCAAACCTATGAAATAAAATGCCTAAACTTGTGATAAAATACTGCAGTCCAGGATTCTAGAATCCAAGTGGAATTGTGACAGAGATGGGAGATTGTTGAAATCCTCAGAAATTACTTGAATTCTCCTTGTGACTGATGAGAACAACCGAGACCCATCACACAATCATGCTCTGAAGTGCCCAATATGTTTGGGGCCTAATTGATAAAAAAAGAAATATAGATCAATTCACACATTGATGAGTCTCGTATTAAATGCTGAATGAATTGCGGACTCATCATATTTCCCAGAATTGTAGAAACACTCTGCAAGAGTATTTCACAAAATCTATATAGAGAATGGATAGAAAGAGAGCCTTCAATGCACATAATGTAGCATAAGGAGTGGACTATATGTAGCTTTTATTTCACTTTGGTTTTGTGAGCTGTCGCAATGGCCTATCACTAGTATCTTTGGACTGCAGTTGTTGTAAAGCGTAAGAGATCCACAGCTGATTGGTCAGTGGTAATGGCCTCTCGCAAACCACCTCAGCGTCCACTGTTGTCTTAAGATATAGATTTGTTTTCCTTAAGGTGAATTCAGTATTCAAGGAAATACAGATTACAGGCTACTCAGTTTTTCCAACCAATGGATCATGTCCAGTTCATCGTGCTAAGAGAAGCGAGACCGGTAAGTCAGTGATCCTTTCACTTCCATCATAGGTACACTCCAGTTGTTGCCACTGTTTGTTCAAATGATTATTACCATCCTCACCCACAGATGTAATCAGAGAAATGTATCCAAATACATTAGGAACAAATAAAGACATCTTGACCCGGTTGGCCGCATCAATTAAACTGACAGCTGTAGCTGAAAAGAATGTCACTGCTTTGCAGCCCAGGGACCAAGATTTGGGAAGATGACAGATGGTAACATCCACTGTGAGGAAAGATACCATGTTCTTAGAAAGCAAATTAACACTGGGTCAACTTTAGCGTCATTGCACCTCATCGTTAGTCTAAGGTGAGTCTAGGATGTTCGGTCTGCCGTGTTGTTCTACAATGGTCTCCTCCTAACTTATTCCCATTTGGTAGCTCAGAGATCTGCAAATGTTGGCTTTCCAGATGTTTTGCATCAGCCCAAACCAACAGAGCTAGCGTTGGGGTATTATTGGATTTGTAGTCCAAATATATGGAGAACCATGAGTTGTAGACCTCTGCGATAGCTCCTGTCAACAGTGGCCGATTGGAGGATCCAGTCACACTAGGCCAATCCTTCCGTACTTTTCATCCTGAAAACTATCCACGTTGCTGGATTTTGGGAGGGGGTTGTGAAGGTGGATTTGGGAGGAAACTGGTTGAGTTTATCCATGTTCAACTCACAGGTTAAATATGTGGACACAGGAACAGCACCACGACCAGTGTTCCTCCTACCCCCCTACCCAGAAAAGGGACACACATGATCTCCTCCAGTCCTCAATCCTATAACAGTTTTTTCTCATTAACTTGTCAGCTCCAACCAAACAATGGCAACTACAAGCAATCTTCTTCAAGGATTGAATGGGTAATTATTTTGCCAATCAGGGGGAAAGTTAGGATCAATAAGCCAATGGTGTATGAATGTATTGAGGTGAAGGTGTGAAGCCAACAGGCCTGCTTGAGAGGTCACACATGAGGCTATTCAAGGGGAATGGTAATAAGCTGCAGATAAGAAAAGGATTGAGCTGCAGAACTAATCATGAATGGCCTCTTGACACTGATGCACAAATTGCTGTGGATAGGGACATTAATCAGAGGTGTAAACAAACCCATTCATGAACAACTGTTGAGACACTTGAGGGCATTTCGTGGGCATATGCCAAGGTGTTTAATGAATCAAAGTGTGTGTGGGGGGGAAGGCATGGGATTCTGAACAGGGAATGAATGAGAGGCAATGAGGAAATTAAAGAGTGAACCAGTGGTCCATCAGTGATTGACTGATAAGCGATCAGAATGACGCTGAGGGTCATGTTAATTGCCTATCAACATGGTCATTGACAACCATCAATGGGGTAATTAAAGAGATGGTGATTAGGCAACCAGTCAGCTGTTAATGGGCCTACACAATGAGAAGTGTATTGGGGAAGTTATGGATGTAGTGACAGGGGCATTAATGAGCTATTGATGAAGCCATTAATGGACCACATTTGCAAAACAAACACATTGCTGATGGGGCTAATAATGAGCTTCTGGTGGGTCAAGGGCCTGCTAATGATTGAGGATTCAACACAGTATTAAAGTGATGGAGTCAGGTGTCATGGAAGGCCCCAAACCTACTGACATAATTGGAATCTAGTTTGGAGCCAGGTAGTTAGCAGAACATGTATGTCTTTGAAGCTATGTAGATCAAACACTGCTGGTAGCTTCACCTTTAACAACAGCAGGCATCATAGCCTTAGAGATGACATGTGGACCCCCACAAAGTGGCGGAGTAATATCTTAGATCCCCACAAGGGGGGCAGTGGACATTTCCTTCACTCACTAGACTGGGCATCGGGAGGGTGGGGGGTGGGTAGGAGGAGGTTGTGTACTCCCAACCACTTGTGAAGGGCCCTCCTGGCAAGGTACTTCCTTGGAAAGGTGACAAGAATTGGAATTCTCTGCAAAGACAGTGACAGTAAATATGTGAGCCATCTTAACCTGTCTAGAGCCTAAGTCTTCCCCATTAGAGAACATTAAGTCTATCACTCTCTTTGTGGAGATTTGGAAGATGATTTTTTGTTCCACTAAATCTTCTCTGACTTGCAGGTCTGGGCGAGCAAAGTCTTGGCTTGCACCTGTCCTCAAAGAAAAAATGAGGTTACTCCTTGCAGCTATTAGAAGGCCCGCTCCATCCCCTGTCCCCATCGCTGTATGTGTGCACAATGGAACACCTGGTGATAGCGATTCGTGAACATCGGGGGATGCAGGGGATTGCATGCGGAGAAATTGAACTTAAGCTCTCCCTTTTCTGCGCTGAAGATATCTTGAGCTACCTGGTGGACGTGCACACCTCTCTCCTCGTCTTACTTTCCCTTATAGACACTTGTGGGGCTTTCTCCGGTTTAAAAATAAATGTAACCAAATCATCCATCATGACGATGAGTATACTGGACTCCTGCCTAGATCATAGGAGAGAGGTACTCGATTTAAAGGTGGAGAAGACTTCGATTATATACCTCGGCATTCTTCTTCCGAGAGATCTATTACAGCTTTTGGCAATTAACTTTGATCCTCCCGTAGAGGCCATTGAACTTGACATGCATAGGTGGGGCCCGGTCATACTATCCTGGTAAAGACCGATGACAGCAGTCAAAATGAATGTTCTCCCTCGGCTCTTGGATATTTTCTCGGCTATACCTGCAAGGATACCAGAAAGATTTCTTTAGAGATCTCCATCTAGCAGTGTATAGATTTGTGTGTCAAAATAACTGTCCAAAGCATCAAGAGGACCAATCTAACACTTCCAGGGAGGCTGGGGGTTTGGGTTTTCCGACTTTTCCTGGTATTATGTCGGTCAAGTGGCACAGTGAGTAGAGCGCTCGCTTTGACATCTGTGCAGAGCCTGCTGATGGAGGTTGGAATCCTGGCAGGGCCTAACTCAGCCTTTCATCCTTCTGAGGTCAATAATTGAGCACCACACACCGTGGGTAATAATAAGCAGCACTCAGATACCTGAGGGTTTGTAGCGCTATATAAATGTGAAATAATTATTATTAAATTATTATTATAAAGCAGCCTATTGGGTTCTACTTGAACAAATGAGGACGATCTTGGGATACGGGACGAAATAGACAGAAATTCAGCAAACATGAGAGACTTCTTATAGGCCCCTCACAGGGACATATCGTAAAGATTGAGGGATCAGCTGAGCCTTTGGGTACTGTGGTCAATATGGAGGAGGGGTACCTTTACAGACAAGCTATCCTCATTGCCGTCGCCCATGTAATCGGGCTGGGGCAGCAAGGCTTCTGTTATACACAAGCATGGTTGGATATGGGATTAGGGAGAGAGAGGCAATTCTTTAAAGACAAGGTTCTCCTGGATTATGACTCAATTAGGGGGTGCTGGCCACAGAAAATATCCCAATCCTTGAGCAGCTTTGCCGTAAAGGGATATTCACCAACCTTAAATGGAGAAACAACTTGAAGCGTTCACTCACGCCTTTTGAGAAAGAAATGCACTTCTCAGGGAATAGGAAACGGTGTTGATTATGGCAAAAATGATGGGTAGACTAATTTTAAAAAAATACTAGATTTGGTGGTAGAGGAGATATCAGATGACATGAGGGAGAAGATATTTAAAAATATGTTTCACAAGAACATGTTCACTGCAGCAATGGAGCATAATTATGGGATGCTACTAGGTTGGCACAAGGACCCATTAGAAATCTCAAGAATGTGTGTCAGCGCTTCCCCGCTTTGTATAAGGGGATGTGGGCAGGTGGGATCTCTATACCACATGTGGTGGCACTGCCCACAAGTACAACAGTACAGGAGAGAACTTGTGGGTTGGATGTCAGAAGTCATAGATGGGTGTCTCCCAGTGGATTCACTCGAGATGCTGTTGGGTGTCCCTCCAAAGGGAAAGGGAGTAGACAGATATCCCAGAATGTGGGAGGCCATGTTCAGGGCTGGGAGACTGGCAATAGCCCAGAAGTGGAAGAGCTCCAGGCTCTAGATAAGTCTGGGAATTTGGATAGACTGATGAAACGCAAATGAATTCTAACGATGGAAAAACTGCTGATTGTCAACGATTATGTTTAGGGAGCAATGGGGAACAGTGATATGGAAATGGGGATGGGAGGTACATTAGACACACGTTGGGAAGAATCAGGTGGTACATATATCCTGCTCACCAACCGCTTCCCCCCAATTACTAGTTTGACGATAGCCTGGTGAGTGGAGAGGTAGGAAACCCTGGGCAGGCGGACCAGTTAGCTGTGGGAGACCCCAGTATGTTACATTATGTCGATTTATACCGCACACTGCTATCACCCAGGGGCTCATGTGGAAATTACCAACGTGTGAGGGATATAAAGGTAGTGTAATATTTGGAGGACACCGATGGGATAACCTATTCCATGAGCTGAAGCAAGAGTGATTTATAGTTTATGTTAAAGAAGCTGGATTAACTTGTCACAAAGTAATAACAGCCCAAATCACTTGTAACAGTTGGGGCATGAGGGGGGAGAGGGTGTGCAAACAAAGGTTGAGTTGTATATGTATTGGTGTGCAAGCTTCATGTTCAAGAATATTATTACAAAGTAAAGTTAAAAAAGACCCATTCCAATTGCCATAAGGTGAAGGAGGCAAGAGTACAGACGAGAACTGAGTAATGGAAGGGTGGACGTGCTAGTGCACAGCGGGATGCTTTGAGCTCCGACTCAGCCTCTCGCGACACAAAAGCCTTCTGGAAAATCGTGTTGAGAAACACGACGGATTGGACCTTAAGCCATGTTGTGGTTCCGGAGACACACGTCCAGGAACAAGATTGGGTCAGACATTTTAGAACTCTTTACACAGTTAGTGATGCTCGGAGGCAGCTGGGCGAGAAGGCGACAGAGGGGTCGACAGAGCCTGTGCCTGTTTCAGCTGTGTAACATGTGACTGCTGTCACTCAAAGGCCCTGGCTATGATGGCTTACTGAATTATCTATTCTGTTCCAATTTTATGGACTGAGTTGCACAAATTTTTAATGCAGTAACAGTCAAACAGATTCCTGAGCGTTGGAAAAAAGCTCCAAAAGGGGGGACAAGGCCAACACCTCCTCATATCGCCCAGTTACACTGCTGAATGGAACGTCAAAAGGTTACACTGGTGCTTTGCTTAAGAGATTGGAGTAGTGGGTTGAGGACCACCACCTGTTATGGATACACAACTGGCATATGGGACAAGTGTGGAAACTGTGAACCAGTGTCTCAACTTGTACTTGCTCTTGTCCAAATATGTGTCCATGTTGTGGTCTCCTGTCTATGCTGCCTTTATGGAGTTGAGTCCAGCCTTTCACCACGTAGACAGGGGGCTGATCTGGAGTACCCTTAATGAGTTGGGTCTCCCAGAGCCCTTAGATCAGATGATTGAGTGTCTCCACACCAATTCTCAGATACGGTTCATTATGGGAGGGAAGGCAGTGTAGGCAGGCCGGTTGAGACAAAGAACGGCGTCAGACAGGGGTGCGTACTTGGACCACTTCTGTTTATCCTCTAGATCTACTCGCTTGAGTCGACCTTGGTTGGCATAGACACTGACGAGCCTTTACGTGCAGGAAGAAGACTGCCTGCCTTGAGTTACGCCAATGGCGTGCTCTTGCTCGCCTGCAAAACCCTACAGATATTGGCGGATATTACTTCAGTTATATGCAGTCAAGTGGTTTGACATTATACTAAATGGTCAAAGATTTCAGGTCTGCCGTCATTTTACTTATTTGGGGATTTTTTTAAGCCACCATCTTGCTTGGAATATTAACACATAAGCAAATAAAGGGTAACATTTATCCAGGTGATTGGAGGTATTTTTAGGTTTGCCAGAAATATGGAACAGTTCTCAGTTGGACACATGATTGTTAAGGAGAAAACCATTGGGTCGAGGGCCTATTGCTGTCACCTTTGGCGTTATGGAAGAGTCAAAATGCTGCAGAGGGGTGAACATGTTTTCATAGCCCGTCTGTTAGGTGTACCCTCAATGACGGATGCGTATTTGAGACATACTGAGACTGGCAAATCTTTTTTGATAGCTGTGTTAGATTAAGAGTGATTCTGATGTGGGGATCTGTGTGGACAGAAGGAACTTTAATAAGGCTAATTGTAAGGAACATCTTTAGTTTGGGGAATTCACAGAGTGGGCTGGTTACATTTCATTAAAACAACATTGAACAGTATGGGATTAATTTTTCTTTGCAACAATCCGAAAGCATTGGGAGTATTCCGATATCAATTCTTAAGTCATGCTTCTGGTCTGTACAGAACAGTTTGTGTGAGACTGCCAGCAGAGACAAACTAACAGCTAGAATGTACCTTCCATTGAGTCGGCGGGGGGCCCAGCTGAATATCCTAATTGAGTCTCCGACACTTACCATTGGCAGTTGCTGACTAGGGCTCATTTCAATGTCTTCTGCATCAATGCTATCACTCCCAAGTGGGGGCGAAGGGGGCTCTAATAGGGAGGATGATGAATGTGTGTGATTGTGTAGCTGGAAACTTTATCACACTTTGGATTATTCTGCCCCCTCTACAGTGATATAGGGAAAAGCTATCGTGTGAACGTGTTGAGATACAATGTTCTTCGACAATGGAGACATGCCCAATTGTTCTACCTATCTGGGCTGCCTTTGCTCTGGCTAGTCTTCTAAAATCAGCATGTTAGAAAAAAAAAAACAGTTTTTATTGCGAGGCAAACAAAATGTGATTGGTATGCCTTGTGGTTTCAGTTGTCTCTTCTCATTTTCTATTTTTGTGTGATTTAATGTTTTGCAATAATAATAGGTAGGTGTATACTTTTAGAGGATTTCACGCTGTTTTGTATTGCCTCTTATGATGTTGTTTCATGGATTTTAATTGAAAATCTGAATAAACAGAATACTGCTAGGTCATTTGTGGGGCCAAAGTATTGCACCACAAATGATATATTCTATGTGGATAATGCTAGGCAACGTCTCCAACGCCCATCGCTCTTTGTCTCAATCATTTTCCCCTCAGTGTTTTCTGCAGACTATTTTCCAATCAGTTTTATAATTTTGTTCGTTCTGCATTCTCTCTGATTTTGTTAGTGTCCTGGTTTGAATGGGGTGATTGATTGTGTCTGATATTAAGTCTGCCTTCGCGGGCATAATTTCCCCCTGTCGCGTCCTTGCAATCTCCCCTGCCTGCGGAGGATCTCAACCTCATAATGAACAATACAGACTTTCTGCAGAGAAATGAGAATGTCAGAGGAAGATACCGCACTCCCCCGAAGTTTTACTTTCATGGCACTCATAACATCATAGCCTTTCACACCAAGTGAAGTATTGACTGCCGCAGTCATTCAGAAGGAAAAATATAGCCAAGCCCCTGTGGAAGAAATCTCATCAATTACCCTAAAGAGCTGACTCGGTGGATCGGGGACTGCCATATCTCTCATATATTAGTGCCGCCGACTGATTGAATTAGAGATCTAAGGTACGCAATGCATCAAAACACAAACTACCTGGAGCTCCTGGAAGCCCTGCCAATGTGTCATGGCACAACAAGCAAGAACATTGATGCAAAGACGGGTTTTCTCAGTATCATATAAAGGAAAGGTCTACCCTTTCTTCATCAAAGAAGGCATTACAAGCTTTCCCAGATCATTTCAAAATCCCCCAAATGACAATGACCCCTGGTGATACCCATCCCTTTCACCAGTGTTATTATCTCTACATCCCCCACCGACTGTATGTAGACGACATGCGGATCACCTTTAAAGTCACAGGTGATTCATCAATTTACTAGAATGTATTCAAAGTGATATGTTATTGAATGATATACAGCTGCTGTTTGCAGAGACTACAGGCGCTATAGGATCTGTGGAAGAAGCAGACTGGTTTAAGCTATTATGGACAGATGGAAATGCAAGAATGCTTTGCTGTTGGGTTGATGGGTGAGGTTCAGAAGTACTTGGGCACTCCAAGAAGAGAATATGCCTCTAGGTGTGGCAACAGAGTATCCAGCTTGCAAATGCCAGAATAGTGCAGAACACACTCAGAACAAGCTTGAGAGCTGTCCCATCCTAGAGGTGACACTCCAGCTACCTTGGTCCCAGAGTGCTGGGTGCTGCATGCCCCACTGTGTTCTCATATTTGTACAACTGAAGACCCATTTTTCAAGCATTGTTTTCATGTTCAATTACTATTCTTAGAACAGTTTGCATTGAGGGTGGTAACATATTTTCTATTCCCAATTTGAGTTCCTCACTGACCAATCACCACTTTAATAGAGTTTCTAAAACACTAACAAGTGATGTCACTAAGCAGCATCTCCATATTGGGAGTATTCTTGGATGGATGTAAGTAGGCTGTGATACCTTGTACACCTTTTGCTGTATAGGTACATTATAAATATCCAATAAGTAAATAAATATAAACACATAGGAAAAAGCCTGTTGACATGTGCCTGACAGAGGCTTGTCTATGAGCCACAATGCTCTAATCTAAGAGCATGTCTGGATGCACCCAAGAGATTGCAGTGGCCATCATAGCCTTGTGTTCATGGCTGGCGAGAGTGCACCATTGATTGACAGCAAGCGAGACACTGAGAGTCCCACCTGAGCAATGACTCACGGTGTAGCCAAGAATGGCCAACCTCCTATTGGTTGAGGAGGAGCACCGCAGGGGGTGACCTGCCAAGCCCGCATGACTTTAATTTATATTGAAGATGTGTTATCTGAAAACGAGAATTGGGTATGTTCTATCTCCTTCACGACTTAAAGCCACTGCATATGTCAAGAATGTAAGTGGTTGGTTTGAAGGTAACCGCAATTACGTTACTCCAAAAATCAGCAAATCTAACAAATGCCTACTTAATATTACCTCAACCCAAATGTACTCACTAAACTATAGTACAATACAAAGTTAGCATACGTCCACGGGTATCTAACTGCAGCCACAGTACTACAATAGTCATATTCAAATCTAAGACATTTAGAATACGATAACGGGTGTCTAACTACATCTATAATGCTACAATAGTATTTTTAAAATCTAAGACATGATCCAACATGGTGAAAGTTACAAAACATCTGACGCACCTCACATTTTTGAACATCCAATCAGCATGCATCTTCGATGGCCACGGGCACCACAGGCACCACAATACCCGCTAATTGGCCCAGAGGCATCCGCAGACTCCGAATCAGGAAAATAGTTTGTTGAAGATTCGTCCAATGCCGCCGAAGTTATACGCCATTGATAAAAAGTGATCAACTTAACCATTACTACACGGTTATACCACAGGTCGTGCAACACACACGCACACACACACACACAAACACATGCAAATGTGTGTGTGTGTGAGTATTACAAAGCCACGGTATTGGCTGTGTACTTATGGTTAAGTTGCTAATCACATTGGAAGAGCACTTTTTGGGTGGCTTATAACTTCGCTCTCCCTGGACAAATTGTCACCAAACTTTGCAAAAAAAGTATATGGCAAGTTATGGGGGGGGGTCTCAAAATGTCTTTTCTTTCCCATAGACATAATGGGAAAAATCTTTGCTCACGCCTTCAGCCCAAACCACTGGACAGATTTTCACCACATTTGCGGCAGGAGCGGCAGCTTGGTCCCGAAAGCGTGGTTTTGTTAATTTGGTGTAAATCCGTCTAGTAGTCTTTTTTTAAATTACCAAAATGTAAAGCAAAAAATGAGTGATATCTATGTCCGCTCCGCAGACACATTTCCCTGTTCACTCCGCGGACAGTGTCCTGATTGGCTAATTGACATGCAACGTGTTCGCTGATTGGATGGTGAAGAGCGTGGAGTGCGTTGGATTGTTTTGATGCGCCCGCCATCTTGGATCCGCAGACACCCATGGACAGCGCTGTGACAAACGGGGGAGAAAGATAATTTTGGCAAGTGTGTTGGTGTGTAAGACTGTTTGGGGAGGGTGGGGGAGTAAAAGATGGGTCAAATGTTGTGTTTATTTAGGTGGCAAGCACCCTCGTTGTGTTTGTTGTGTCCGCGGACAGCCGCGCTGTCCTAGATGTCCGTATCAATCAAACTGAGGGTGTTCTAAGGACACGGTACCTGTCCGTGTTGTCCGCAGGCAAGTTGGCACAGTTCTAAGAACACGCGCAGTGTCTGGGATGTCCGCAATCAAACAAAAATGGGGGTGTCCTAAGGACACTATACCTGTCTGTACTGTCCGCAGGCAAGTTGAAACTGTTCTAAGAACACACGCGGTGTCCTTGATGTCCGTATCGATCAAAATGGAGGTGTTCTAAGGACAGTATACCTGTCCGTACTGTCTGCATGCAAGTTGAAACTGTTCTAAGAACATGCACGGTGTCCGGGATGTCCGCAATTAAACAAAATGGGGGTGTCCTAATGACACTATATCTGTCCGTATTGTCCGCAGGCAAGTTGAAACTGTTCTAAGAACACACACGGTGTCCGGGATGTCCGTAATTAAACAAAAATGGAGGTGTCCTAAGGACACTATACCTGTCCGTACTGTTCGCGGGCAAGTTGAAACTGTTCTAAGAACACAAGCGGTGTCTGGGATGGCCACACTTTAAAAAAAATGGGGGTGTCCTAAGGACACTATACCAGTCCATACTGTACAGGTACGCACATACACACTGCACTCATAAGTTCTACGAACATTGCGCCTGTCCATAAGTGTTCGTCTCACTTGTGTCGCACTTTTAATTAGTTTCAGGACCCGAACACTGTTCGTAGAACACCCACCCACGCTGTGTGTGTCCTGAATTGCGGACACTCTCCGGGTCCCCGAACATTTTAAAAGTACCTTTTCAGGCAATCCACAGTATTTTATAGTCAAAATTCACCATAGCACATGTCCCAGACAATGGCCCTGACTTTCTACATACTTTTTGGAACTTTTTGCGCCTTTTTTGGGTGTTCGATCTATCTGCGGACAGTGCGGATGTCCACGGAGTGCGTACACGCACCCCTATAAAAGGCCACACCCCAGAGCTCATCCTCAATGTGCTTCTGGCTATCTGACAGAGCATTGTCTACTTTTCTGGTAATCTTTGAGATTTTGCTGCTTTTGCTGCTTTCCATCAGACCTGATGGCATCAATGCTTGCTGCTTCAGCTGGTGCCACATCTGCCTCAGCACCAACCCACCCCCTCCACCACCACCACCACCGCCACCTCCCCAAGGGCCTGAAGAGGGGAACATGCGTGAGGATGTAGAGGAGGAGGATGAAGAGGATGACGAGGATGAGGTAGTGGAAGTCCCTACTACCAGCACTCGCCGTGATACTTAGGTGTGGCAGTTATTTACCATTTATGGTAACGTACCCAAGGCGTGTGCGAACAAGGTCACCTGCAACCATTGCAATGTGGTGCTGAGTCGCGGGAGGCCTGGTTCATACAGCTTTGGTACGACATCTATGAAGCGACACCTACGGTCGTTCCACGGTGGGGCCATTCGGAAGTTTCTACCTTGCGTTCAACGTAGTAGGTTGAGTTCCACTACTACATCCTCCGTTTCCGCTCCTCTCACCACAAGAGACACTCCTGTGGGAGAGCGCATCCCTCCAGCTGCCTCACAGCCCATTCACAATGCTGATGACCCTTACCTTTTGAAGGTCACAGTTTTGTGTATGTACTGCACGCAGTACTCTGCAGGGAGGAGAGACTCTGAAGTGCTTTTGAGACTGCGGTCTCGGAGCACGAGAAGACCTGCCCACTACCTAAGTAAGACCCACCCTACATCTTCCTCTCTCCACCTGCCCTTTCTTATCCCTGTGGTTGGTGCCCCCTTAATCTCCTTTCCCCTCCTCTCCTAGTGTGTTGTGTGTAAAAAACCAAAAGAAATATAAAACAACAAAAATCCTCCAAAAACAAGGCTCTTTTCAGAGCCGCCTTTCTCAAACTAAAAATAGAAGTGACATTGGGCCTCATTACGACTCAGGCGGTAAGGGGTTTACGGCGGCGTAAACAGCGCCGACCCTTACCGCCTGATTCCGAGGTCCCTTAGCGCCATGGAGGTTTTAACACCTGCTTTTAGCAGGTGTTAAAATCCATGGCGCTAAGGGACCTTGATGTTAATTACTCCACCGTAATTTACGGTGGCGTAATTAACGCCTTCCCCACTCCCATTATGCCCTATGGGGCAAAAATGGGAATGGGGAAGGGTAAATGGGGATTGGGGACTTACCGCCCCGCCAACCTCGGAATGGGGCGGTAAGTCCGCCAACCACCATGGCGTAAACGTAGTTTACGCCATGGTGGTAAAGGTACGACCCAGGCGGTAACTTACCGCCTGGGTCGTAATGAGGCCCATTATCTGCAATTCAGATAATCGCTCCACCTTACTAATACAAACACATAGTAAATACGTAATACTAATGCTTCTACGTTACAATGCAGATGGTACCAAAAACAACTGCAAGCGGACTGGATTCACACATAGTCAAGTATCACTTGGTAAGAAAACCTTCACAACAATAGGTATAATCTACCACGCAGGAGCCACAACCAATGCAGGTCACTACACTGCATATATTAAAAGAAATGTGGATGGTTTCAATGTAATGATAGTACCATTACTCTAAAGCAGAGATTACCAGCAAATCTTACAAACGCTGTTTTAATTTTCTTAAAACCAACATTTAATAACTAATCTGTACTTAAACGTTATTGAAACATCAATTAAACAATTATAAACTGTTAGAATACGCCAACAGGTATCTAACTGCCCCAAGATTCTACAACAACCAAACAGATAAATGAATACCACTAAATTATAACAATAAATAAACAGTTAGAATACGCCAACAGGTATCTAACTGCCCCAAGATTTAGCAACAACCAAACAGATAAATCAATACCACTAAATTATGGGAAAAAAAATAGACAGAATACGCCAACAGGTATGTAACTACTCCAAAAATCTGCAACAAGCCAACAGATAACACATTAGCTAGAAACAAAAAGTGAACACTGAAAACACTGTAGCATAACAAAGAAACGCTTTTTTTAATCCGAAATGGATTTTTTTTTCCCACAGACCCATTGATTTGAAAAACAAACAGAAACTGAGAAATTGCACAATACACTAGTTTGTAATCTACTAAATATGTGTGTCGAAATGAATAAAGAATGTATATTATTCAATGTTATAAGTCCTTACAAACTACCAATATTAACATGATATTTTCTTTTATCACAGAAATTGACTAAGAATATATGTACTCCACTTACCTAACCAAACAGTAAGTATATTACAATAAGTACAACTCATAAATACTGCTCCATAACACAACCATTGACGCAAACAGTGCATATAACTTCAGTCTTGGGTGCAAGACTCTAGGCCCTGGCCACAACCACCACAGCATATCACACCCATGGTGGCTTATAACTTCAGAGCTTATAACTTCGGTTTTGGCCCTGACCACAACCACCGCAGCATACCACACCCATAGATCACACGCATATAATCAAACATTTTAACTATGCCATATGGGTATTTTTTATGTCGCCGGACACCGTGAGTGTTCGTAGAACAGTTTCAATTTGCCTGCGAACAGTACGAACAGGCATAGCGTCGTTGGGACACCCCCATTTTTTTTTTATTGCTGCCATCCCGGACACCACGTGTGTTCTTAGAACAGTTTCAACTTGCCCGCGAACAGTACGGACAGGTATAGTGTCCTCAGGACACCTCCATTTTTGTTTAATTACGGACATCACGGACACCGTATGTGTTCTTAGAACAGTTTCAACTTGCCTGCGAACAGTACGCACAGGCATAGTGTCCTTAGGACACCCCAAATGTGTTTAATTGCTGACATCCCAGACACCGCGTGTGTTCTTAGAACAGTTCCAACTTGACTGTGGATATTACGGACAGGCATACTGTCCTTAGGACACCCCCATTTTGTTTATTTACGGACATCCCAGACACTGTGTGTGTTCTTAGAACAGTTTCAACCTGACTGCGGACATTGCGGATAGGCATGGTGTCCTTAGGACAACCCCCTTTTGTTTATTTACGGACATCCCGGACACCGCATGTGTTCTCAGAACAATATCAACTTGACTGCGGATATTATAGACAGGCATAGTGTCCTTAGGACACCCCTATTTTGTTTATTTATGGACATCCCAGACACTGCATGTGTTCTTAGAACAGTTTCAACTTGACTGTGGACATTATGGACAGGCATAGTGTCCTTAGGACACCCCCATTTTGTTTATTTACGGACATCCCGGACAGCCCAACTGACTTTTTTTAAAAAAAGGACTGAATACAAACACACATAATATATATTTGTTTTATTATATATAGATGTACAATTTACGAAAGAGAAGTGGAAGCAGAAACTGACATAAAGACAGGGGAATTGGGGATTTCAAGAGGATGGATATTAGGAGATGAAGGGATGGAAGTCTCATCAAAACGTTTTTCTTTGTGGAGAGGGTTTGGGGATAATTGACTGGGATATGGAGAGGGGGGACAGGTACATGTGGGACAATGGTATTTATTTTTTTCCTTTATGTGTTCCTCCACAACATTTTTCAAATGGTTGACATTTGCGATGAGCATGTAATTTTTTATTCCATGCGCTGGAGAGTCTTTTCCAATGTATCTTTTGGTGTACTAGTTTCAATGTTAGTATGGTCTGGTTAAAAAATAAATAAATAAATATATATATATATATATATATATATATATATATATATATATATATATATATATATATGTTAAGTGCACACAAGTAATGCTTATTAATTTGTTTATATTAGAAGTGTCTACCATTACTATCAATTTTTTTCAGACATGTCCTAACGTGGGAAATTCTCCTCAAACCACTCTAAAGTACTGGACATTTCTGTGAAAACAAAAATATATATTACTTTTATTGTATCTAATACAGAAATTTTAGAAATATGTAAGTAAAATGAAGTTTACTTACTAGCTTCTGGTAAATTGTGTTCTTACTAGTCTATAGATCTGCTGTTGCTCCTAGGTGTGCAGTTTCTGTGAGGTGTCTGCTGTTGCTCCTAGATGTGCAGTTTCTGTGAGGTGTCTGCTGTTGTTCTTAGGTGTGCAGTTTCTGTGAGGTGTCTGCTGTTGCTCCTAGGTGTGCAGTTTCTGTGAGGTGTCTGCTGTTGCTCCTAGGTGTGCAGTTTCTGTGAGGTGTCTGCTGTTGCTCCTAGGTGTGCAGTTTCTGTGAGGTAATTATGTCGGCAGCATATCTTTGTTGTTTTGGTATATTCCATTTTAGTACATATGGTATTTAAATGGATGGTTGATGTGTTAGATATATAGGTTTCACTTTTTATTTATTACTACATATAATGTGTTTGTGTGCTGGTTTTTGAACTTGTGCAGTGTTCATATGGCATGATATAACAATTTAAGATACCCTCTGAGTTTTTGGGTACTGTTGCTGTTGTCCGCGTCCGTCCGCGGACATTTGCACAGTCTGCGGACATCAAAAGCACTAGCTGGTGGTTCAGTATGTTCTATGTCAATGTATATGAAGTCAGGGACATTATGGTTAAGTTGCACTGCTAAAAACCTATCAAATTCAGTAAAAAAAACTTTGTTAAAGGGACGTTATGGTTAAATTGCGCTACTAAAAACCTATGACATTCAGTAAAAAAAAACGTTGTCAAAGGGACGTTATGGTTCCAAGTAAAACTGAAATGTGATGTCATCTTTGATGTCCTGGGTTTTAGGCTTAGCAGTGCACGGTGGTGGCGCGAGTTATGGTTGCTTAGCTTACCATAACTAGCGAATTTCACGGGTTTTCGGTTTTACTTGGAACAATAACGTCCCTCTAACAACGTTTTTTTACTGAATTTCATAGGTTTTTAGTAGCGTAACTTAACCATAACACCCCTTTAACAAAGTGTTTTTACTGAATATATATATATATATATTGTCTTGTCTACTCAATGAAAAAGGTGTCTACCAAACTTTTAACAACCCATACCACAGCCATTGTAGCCACAGCATACAATTTTAAATTGATATAGTACAACTCTCTTGCCCCACTTGTACTCAATGCACCATGCATCTTGCCGGCACAAGGCATATTTCTGCATAGAAATACAGTGGGCAGGTAACCATGCCATTAAAGGCACTGAAGGCACCGTTATCGTTATAAGTGAAATTAGTTGTGACCAGTTGTAATTTATCACGGGCAAGGTGAATGAAAGTATCATTTATATTATGGAAAACGGGCCCTGCACAACTGCAACCTCTGCCTCCCAACCATGAGACCTTCCAATCGGGCAGTGTTAGCTCCCCTCAAAGTCTAGTATGAAGTCTTGACCATCCAAACCGCAATACATGAATGCAAGGAAAAGGAAGGACGGTGTGTCACACTGCATAGATGCCACACACAACCCCTTTCCTCAAACAGACCAAAGTTATGTCTCTTAGCCTCATAGTCTCAACACCAGATCACCCCTCATTCACCATCTGATACTCTCAAAGTCTGCCTTTATCTCCACTATCTATTTTTCTTGGTGATGTTCATACCCGGGCTCTTGAGGCCTCTTCCCATACCCTCCAACTCATACCACTCATTCTAGTTTGAATATTGCCACTCATCAAAATCTGTGCTCGCCATCTCACAACTATACGTTTCCACATGGATATGTCTCCCATTCTTAGAACATTGAAACATGTTAGTGTGATGACCACTGGTCTTGAAAACCTAGAACCCTTGTCCCTCACCGTTGTTCCCCCTTTAACACTCCCATTGGCTTTTGGGTCATCTGTCATATCTGAATGTATACTTCTCCTGTGCCCTTAACATCTTCTCCATCACTTCATTGTGGGATTTCTCAGGCCCCTTTTGTTGTTTTGTTAACCTAAATAGAAATTAGCTTGGAATGTATACTCCACTCTCTCATTAACTGGAAAATTGACACGGCCATGCCCCACCTGGGTGCTGCTCTCCCACTTCACAAAATGTAAATTATGGCTTCAGTTACTTTATGGTTACTCTTGATAGTTTGTTCTGCAACTCCTAACTCAAACGTTCTACTAGCCCATTACTCTATGGGTGATACACTGCTGCAAACACCAACTTAATATCATTTCCTTATGCATACCTGAAAACATTAATGCTTCTTAATTAGGGCCCTTGTCACGTTTTACTTCCTCAGTGTACGTTTCTACCTGAAGACATGTTCTAGGAAATGCACAATATCCTGACTATTAAGTCTCTTTGCTAACTTGACTTTGGGCCACACAGAGTAGCACCATAAGTATTGTGCATTTATTTTCTGGATCCATTGCTGTCATACAAACCCACATTGTTTATTCTTAGTCGTCTTCAGGCTACTTCAGATACTTCAGATACAGTGATGGAGCATAAAGGTTGCTTTTACTTCTCTTGCAATTCTTTCTCTCAGTATCAAATATGGGGGCCTGTATTAGCCTTCCCCAGATCAAGAGTAGAAGTGCCGTCTTCCACTGAGAGTTGTGTCCCTTATTTCACAGAACGGCATAAGGAATTCACTTAAGGTCACTTGTTCTCGCCATCAGTAACTGGTGTCTCATGTCCTAGCTTAAGATCTGGTCTCCGTACAATTCACTCAACTATTCCTTCTTTGTTATTGTTTGATTTGATTTGATTTGATTTGATTTGAGGGATTTATAATGTGCACAATGACAAACCAAATCATATGAACTTGCAGATGGTATCAAGGCAGCAGAGCACAGAGTACAAATCAAGTTGAGCAGAAAGGACCCAGCTACCAACGGGCGATGGTGGCAACCAAACCAATGATGGCCAAAATGATTTCAACAAGGTTTTCAAGGCTCTACAGAATTGACAAAATTATTCCAAAGACCTAATTTCTCGAGTGATGCTGTTCCAGAGCTTAGGGCCGTAGACAGCGACTCTTCTGTCTCCCCTAGTATTACATGGGGCTCAGGAAATATCCAACAGCAATTGCTCCCCTTAGCATAATAGCCTAATATGTTGATAGTGGCTAAACCTTTTGCTAGATAGGCTTGTGCCAACCACTTTAAACTCTTAAAGGTCAGGCAGGCGATCTTAAATTGTATCCTGTCCTCCACCACCGACCAATGAAGGGTACAGGGTGCTGCTGAGGCATGGACAAATCTTTTCAGGCCATAGATTAACCTGACTGCCACGTTCTGAGCCCTTAGCAGTCTCTGCCGTTGTTTGGCAGGTATTCCAGCCAGGAGACTATTGCAGTAGTCAAACTGGGAGTTTACCAGTGATCCCATCACAACTGCATGAGCGCTGCTTGGGACATAGGGCAAGACTTGTCACAGCATAAATAAGGAATAAAAAACGGATTAAACTATGGCAATTACCTGACTTTCACACCCCAGGTTATTTTACCAAATGCAACCAAGATGTTTTATCTTAGTTTAGTTTAATTTCGTTATTTATACCGCGCGCCGAACCCTGGGGTAACTTGGCGCCGGAGACTTAGAGGAAGTTACAGAATAGTATAGACATAAAATAAAATAACAGTAAGTGTGGTTGACCGGGTTACAAAATGGTCAACAGGAGACAAGTACATTTAAGAAGAAAGTCAGATGGAGGTGCGATTCTTGTTGGCGAGCCATGATTTTGTTTTGGCTCTAAAAGTCCAAAAGGAGGGTTCTGCTCTAAGGTTCAGTGGTATAGCGTTCCATACTTTGGCGGCTAGGCCTGGGAAGCTGGAGCCGCCTGCTTTTTTAGGGAGAATTTGGGGACGGATAGGCAGTGTGAGTATCGCATTCTGGTTGGTCTGGTTGAGGTGTGTTTAGAGACTTGTCTGCCAAGTATGTGGGGTCGTCATTGGAGAGGCATTTGTGGACGCTAACAAGGGACATAAGAGAGATTCTGTCTCAAACAGGGAGCCAGTGAGCATCTTGTCTGATGTTGGAGATGTGTGCGTGCCACGGGATACTCAGGGCGGCTCTGAGGGCATTGTTCTGAAGCACCTGCAGTTTGTTCAGATTGCTTTCTGAGGTGCCGAGAAAGGGAGTGTTACAGTAGTCAACTTTTAAAAGCACTAGTGCTCTGGCTAGGGTAATCCAACTGGATGGAGAAAGGAAGGGTTTGCAGGTGTTGATAAGCTTATTTGTATAAGCTCTGGCTGAGGCTTTGACGTTCACCTGTCTTTTGAGCGAGAGAGTGGAGTCTAGATAGACCCCAAGAGTTTTTATTTCTTTGGCCACAGTGATTAGGTTACCGTCTATGTTGATAGACGCGTAACGGGGGTCCAGTTTGTTTAGCTGTGGTTGGGAGCCGACAAGAAGGAGCTCAGTTTTCTCGTCATTGAGGCATAAGCCGTGCTCTACCATCCAGGCTTGGATCTCCAGGTAGAGATTGTTGATCTTTGTGGAATCCTCTTCATAGCACCCTGATGGGGTGATGAGAACCTGGGTGTCATCAGCATAGTTTGTGTATGTGACGCCCAGGTTATCAAGGCGGTCGAACAATAGCTTAATGAAGATATTGTATAAGGTCAGCGAGATGCACAAACCTTGAGGAAGGCCACAGAGGATGGGGATGTGGGGGGCTGAGGCTCCTGGGGAGAAGACTCGGGTGGTTTGGTTGGCTAGGAATGACTGGATCCAGGCAGTCACCTGGTTAGAGAAAGCTGCAGATGCTGTCAGATGTTCTATGAGGGTCTGATGGTCGACAAGGTCATAGGCTGCTGAAAGATTGTTGGCACCTTCCTGGATGATGGGAGCTGGACATGAGTCCCCTTGGCATCTGGAGGGCTTGAGGCCTTTGATGATGCTTTCCACTTCTTCCATAGATACTGTGGAGAAGGAGAAGGGGGCATGTTGGGGCTTTGGAGTTGGTTGGTGTTGGTGGAGTATTTGTTTTTTTGGCTAGGCTGAGCTTTTTCTGTTCGATTTTGTAGCATGGCAATTATGTCTGCCAGGTCTTTTTGGATCCTCTCACACCAGCCGGCATCTTTCACACAGGTTTCTGAAGGTGTGGACGGGGACTCGAGTTCCCTGAGGATGGTGAAGAGCTCCTTTGTTTTGGATTTGGCGCTCTCAATTCTGTTGTCGTAAGTCTCTTTTTTGGCCCTGAGGATGAAAGTTTTGTAGGTGGTGGCTGCTATCATGAGTTGTGTTGTGTTGGCTTGGTTTGGTGTTTTTCTCCAGGCGGCTCCTGCAGCTCTTTTGGCATTCCAGAGGATTTTTAGCTCCGGGGTGAACCATCTGTTCAGGTGGGCTGCCGGTTTAGCTTTGGTGAGTTTTATGGAGCGATGATATCTACTGCTGATTCAAGAGTTTTATTATAGAGGTCAGCAAGTTTATCCGCGAGTTGGTGTAGTTTGTGGGGGTGAGGATGTTGTGGATAAGAGGGCGAATGTTCTGCAGGGTGATGTTGTGGTTGTTCCTGATGAGGGTTTGCGGGATGGTGGCTGGGAGGGTGATTGGTTGTGACTTCCCTTGGATGGAGAAGGAGATGGTGTGATGATCTTACCATGCAATTGGCTCGTTTTTGAGGATGGCTGTGGAACAGTTGAGATCCGCTAACCAGTCCAGGGTTCTACCTTTGTTGTCTGTTGGGGCTGTGATTCTGAGCTTGAACCCTAGTTGGGATATGGTATATTGTATTTTCCAGGGAGAGTGCATTGGCGTCATTTGGATTGCCGAGGCCAAGATTAAGGTCACCTAGCAGGATTATTTCAGATACTGTTTTGGTGTTAGTGGTCAGGAGGTCAGATATCTCTTCCTCGAATGAGGAGATGGGACCAGGGGGTCTGTATATGAGGTGCAGAAGTATGGTTTGTTGAAGATTGGTTGACAATAGATCTGCAGATTGGAAGCTGGAAGGTGGGGTTATCTTAGCGGGAGAACTCCAGACCCCCCCAAAGAAAAAGGGAATTCTGAGGGCTGTTTCCTGCCTTAAGAAGATGCTGTGGCCCGAACAAAGCAACCTCAGTTTTGGTACGATTTAATTTCAGCTGATTTGCCGACATCCATTGACTAACCTCATCGAGACAGTGGTTAACCCTAGGGAAGGTCTGTTCAATATCACCAATTTCGATAAAAACTTGGGTATCATCAGCGTACGAGTGAAATTTGATCTGATGTTTCCTCCGAATATTCATCAGCGGGCGCAGGTAAAGATTAAAAAGGAGGGGAGAAAGGGACAAGCCCTGCGGTACCTCACAACCTATGTACATGAGGTCTGAAGAAGAAAAAAAATCATTTTCACCTGCAGATGCTGATCAGCCAAAAAGGATTAAATCCATTTTGGGCCATGGTCAGAAGCTTCGCAAACTATCTTTAGGCAGTTGAGCTGTATGCAGAAGCTTCGCAAACTACCTTTAGGCAGTTGAGCTGTATGGAGTGGTCGACAGTGTCGAAGGCTGCAGAGAGATCCAACATTACCAGTAATGAAAGATCTCTGTTGTCCGCGGCCTCAAACAAGTCATCTTGCCCTGCAAAGAGTGTTATCTCTGTCCCACACATATGTCTAAAGCCTGACTGCAAAGGGTTCGGCTCTTCAACAAAAGTCTGCAATTGATTGGCAACAACTTTCTCCAATTATTAACCCAACATTGGAATGACAGCAATCAGGCGATAATTCTGCAAATCAGATGTATCCAAATTCGATTGTTTTAAAAGAGGAGTAATGACAGTTTTTCTTAATTCTTAGGGCACCCACCCTTGCTTTATGGATGTATTAATACATTGTGTCATAAAAGGGCCAATACTCACTTCTAGGTCCTTAGCTGCACAAGCTGGCAATGGAAACAGCAAATCATTGGTGGGCTTTAGATATGCAATCAGTCCCGATACTTCATCCTCTGCAACCTCCGAGCACTTTGAAGTCATCATGAGTCCCAGAGAATCATATTCCTCTGGATGAAAACTATTAGCAGAAGATTGAAGACTCAGAGCAATATTTCTATGAATCTTTACTACATTCTCCTTAGAAAATAGATTCAATGTGTTGGCCTGCCTCAATGAACGTTCCAGAGAGGCAGACAAACACCCAGGGTTCAAAGAATTGAAACTCATTGATAAAGCTCCTAGTACGGTTCTTTGCAGCCTCAATTTTAGCATGGATATGAACCGATTTTGCCCAAATAAATTGCCTGCTTGTATGCCTTTAATGCCAATTGTGACCTAACAAGGTTATCCTGAGTATTAACCTCCCTCCATTTCCACTCTGCGTGTCTACATTATCTCCAAAGGAATATAAGGTCCTGAGTTAACTTTTTTTGTTTTAAGATTGTTTGTGGAGCCACTACTGAACAAATATTTTCCAGCATAGAAGCACAGCCGGAGAAATAAATCATCACATGGCAGCATTGAACCAACAGCTGCTAATGCTTGCCTTACTTCCGCACCTGAAATATTTGCCAAACCCGTTTGACTTCAGTCAGGCACTGTAGGAACGTCAGTTAGGGGCTGTCATTTTTCTACAGCCGGCTTCAACATAAAAAGTCGGGTGTAGTGGTCCGACCAATGCACTGGAATCGCATCTTTCAGATCTTCCATATTCCCCCGTAGCAATAAGATGTCGAAACAATGTCCAAAATTCCCTGGCACTCGATTCAGTCAAATCATCTAGCCAAACATGAATATCTCCCAGGAGCAAAATATGCTGATATTTACTTTCTGATAAAGAGAGGAACAGATCCAGCAGTTACAGAAATGCTATGGCAGGACTTTGAGGTCTATTACCAAAAACTACTTTGGGGGTGGATAACGGAGTAACCCATATAGCCAGCTGGCCCGCCTGTGACACCCCATACCACTGCAGGAGTTCTAAAAGAGAAACCCACACAGAGGATTGATGTACCACAGCTATCCCTACACCTCTTGCTCCCTCATGATTTAAAATCTGTATTAGAAAACCTTCGGGAATCATAGTATGGAACGATGTGTGGGAACTATCTGTAAACCAAGTCTCTATAATAAAGAGGATCTCAATAGCATGCTCCTCCAGGGACTCATTGAGTTCCGTGCTGTGAGTCACTGCTGACCTGGCATTAATGAGGGCAACTGCTTTCCCATCGGACATCGGGAGCTCTTCCTCATCGGTTTCCTACTATCCCCAAAACGTGTATGTTATTAAGCTCCCGGAGAGAGAAAACCCCTCATCATTCCTCAGAGCTCCCATAGTGATGAGGCACAAGGACTACACCAATCCTAC
Source organism: Ambystoma mexicanum (assembly GCA_002915635.3). Taxonomy (NCBI): domain Eukaryota; kingdom Metazoa; phylum Chordata; class Amphibia; order Caudata; family Ambystomatidae; genus Ambystoma; species Ambystoma mexicanum. The sequence continues at coordinate 1,024,065,004 of CM030325.1, read as the reverse complement.
AAAAGAGTATGTTGAAAAACCAAAAGGAAAAAGACACTACCTGGCAGAAAATCAGAGATGACACCAGGTCGGAAAACAGGCTAAAACAGGCTTTGCGTCAGGACTTTGCGGTGGCGCAGTCCTGCTATGCCTGCAGCGCAAAGTGTTTACGCCACAGGCTGTGCGCCCGCCTGGTCACAGCTGGGAAATGAAGTCCCACGCTGTGTCAATGGGCTCAGGGAAGCGGTGAGGCACCGTCTTTATGTAAACAGAGTTAAAATAATACAAGTAACCCACAGGTCCCTGAGATGTTCAAATAATGCAAGCCTAAATATGTAAAATTATCAATGAGTCAATTTTTCCACAGTTCTCATATCCAATTGCTCAATGTTCAACAAATAAATTGTCAGGCCTTCTTCTCCAAACTCACTATTATTTCTTTCTCTGGTTCTTTCATTTCAGTATGGGCAACTACCAGCACGCATTATACGACATCGGCCATCTTGCTTTGCAGTTCATGGGCTTTTTTTAACAAATAATCACATGTCTGCAATCTTAAACTCCAACATGCTGGGCGTGGCTTCATACATGTGCATCAGGTGTGCTACGTCATTGAGCTAATCGGGTTCCAGACCCCCACCCCCACCTCCTGAAATGTGAGCTGAGGGGTGAGCCTTTATCAGTTCAAAGGATCAGGAATATAGTCCTGGGTGCATTGTGTTTCTGCCATGGCAAATCTACAATCTGCTCGGCTCTGATGATCAAGCACTGCCCGTTTCCCCGGGTTACAGCCCCCCTGAGACACACAGGCTGTGTCCCTGGCTCTGCACCCAGTGCCGTAATGAACTCAACAACACGTTTCTTTTGTCATCAGCAGCATAGCCTTTCTTATGCATGATGGTGAATTTCCAACTGAGAGACCACCAGTCACCTTGAAAATCTGTGACAGGTAAAGCAAGCAACACCATAAAGCACCCTTTTGAAATATCTGTTCATACTCATAATGTCTAATAGCTTTATATGCAAAAAAAGTAAAGTTAGCTTTTGTCCTTAGTTAAATGTTCTTAAAGCCACACATAACACGCTGGAGGTTTGTGACGAATCTACAAGCCTAAATGAGATTATTACACAACCTCTTTTATTGTGTGTCTTAAAGCGCTGAAAAAATAGTGGGTAAATAGATGTTTTGCCTATTGCATCTTAGAGTTTTCCATTTAGTATGTGGAAAATAAAGGAACACTGATATTATTTTGGCTCAACATGCTGCTATATAGATGTACATGTTGGCATGATGCTTTACTGTGCAACTTGTGTATTTTGCAAGTAAACTCTATAGGACAGTATTATTGTAGGCCTTGACACCCGAAACTTAAATATTTGTTCCAAGTAAAGCATGGAAGGAGGATACCTTACCTGACTTCAACTACAAAAATGAGAATGCTTATAAGTGATTACATTTACACCCTTACAATAGGACAGTTTTAATAAGTGTAGGGACACATTGGTGTCCTCTGGTGCTCCTTTGCCAATGACTCCAAAACATAATTACGGAATTTACAAAGACGAAACTGGCGAGCCAGTATGACTCCAACCCCTGTACTGTCACCCGGAGAAAATGGGCGATGATGACGCCCAGCCGGGCAGCAAAACAACAGCAAGGAACAAGTCTTGGTTCAAACTAGTCCCCAATATCATGTAGAGAGAAAACCAGAATCAGTCATACCCCGGCAAAGACGACGAGACAGTCACTATGAACCAAAGCCTGTTGGAGGTGTTGGGGCCTGCAACCAATCCCAAGGTCCGAGTAGCGGCAGCCGATCCACCGCCAACGGAAATGCAGCTGGCGAACAGGCCGAGAGACCATCACAGCAGCACAGCAGGTACAACCTGCGGGCGGCACCTGGGCCCCCAGGCAAACTGAGTGTTTATATGTGCTAATATAGAGAAAAGTCAAAGCACAGGAATAGTTAGAATGTAGATAGTTGTTTAATGAAAAAGGAGAGGACTGAAGGATGGCTGTTATATCCACGCCACGTCACTGCGCTGGGCGGGACGTGGCGTAATAAAGGAACGGGCGCCGGAACGTCTGGAAAGGAGGTTGGCAGTCTTGTGCTGACACCACGACCAGGCTAATGTCTTTTCTATCTGCGCTCCCCCATCCCTGCATGCGAATCGTGAGATCTAACAATGGCAGCGCCATTTTGTGTCAGGGAACTTCCACGTTCCTACTACACACCTGCAACAGAAGTGCGCTACGAGGGGGGACTGCAACTGCACTTTATAATATGGACATATCGTCTGATTAAACATGCTGGCTGTAATCCTATACGCCTCATGGTGCTTCTGACCTGCCCTTGGGGTACTGGCAGTACCGTGGAGGTCAGGGACAGGGATTATAAGAGTTATTTGAAGCCCACATACCGACTGCGTCAAAACAGGTTCTCCTCTTCCTGTGTCGGATGTAGGCACAGGCAACATGCATGTGTATGACGTAGAACTAAAACACCCGGGTAAAACTTATCTGATTGGGACTAACATTCCCAGGTACAACTTCTGTCCAGGACTACGTTTCTGCCCTTTGCAACGCCGCATTGTCCAGCAGATTCGGAGCAGGGATGGGTCCGGATGAAATGATGGGGCAAGGGTAAAGTCATCTCCCACACAAATAACTCCATAGTACAAGAAAGCTTATGGGTGTGTGACGACCCTCGACTCTCCACGTCTGAGAACCATTGTAATTGCAAAAAACGTGCATCGCATGCAGGGCCTTGAGGACAAGAAGAGAAGGGACTTTGAGGAACAGCAGGTGCAGGATAACAAACGACACCACAGAAAAGGAGGAGAGTCAAGAAGAGAAGAAATCTTGGATGGCCACAGACTTGGAGAACGTCACGTTCTTTAGTTGCGTTTTTTTGGGGCATTTCTCTAATTCGCGTTCCTGCCCAGCGTGAGGGCAAGGACGCAGGAACAGCAGGATTAACAAACACTCATTTCGGGCAATCTTGACATAGGAAGGTAGAGTGTTCTGTTTTCAGGATGACAGCTCGGATGATGAATGTGTAATGAACATCAGAGAAGACACCCAAGGACCAACCACATGAAGATGCCAGATTTGCACAGTATGAATCGACAGGACGCCTGTGTTGGTCGACATTTTGAAAGGGACATGAGATACATTCCAAGGGCAGAAATGGGAAACGATTCAGGATATCCGAATGCTCCTGGGTTTGTCAATTTCAAAATGCTGTTGCTGTTTCTTTTTTTTTAAAGCACTCCTAGAGATTTAGGACAAAATGTTAGCTGCAAAAGTATAAATGGGTGCATATGTCCATAAATGGAGAGACCAGCCAGTCCTAAACATTAAACTTGACATCAACAGCATGGATGCTAGCCATGGCACTGTAATCAAGGAGCTCTGCAGGGGGTCTGACGTGCCGAGTACGAGCACCTGGGGTGCTTTAGAACGGAACTGGCAGACTGCAGAAAGTTGCACACACAATCTTACTCAAGGAAGGGGTTATACCAGTCAGGCACAAGGCACGAACTTAAAAGGAAAAACATAAAGTTCCTCTTATTAGCCAAAACTAAAAATGACCCTTTCAAGCATAGCCAGGCATTCCTGAAGCCGGAATTCATGACTCTGGGTGTGATTGTGTCCTGGTTGCCTAAGTAATGCAGAGACCACAAGGTGCACCCTCAACATTCCTTCCCCACGGATGCACCATTCAGGGAAGCGGGGCAAGGACACATTCTCCGCTAATGGCTGCTGATGCGAGCTGGGCAGATGGACACGAGAACGAGATGCGAGGTGTTAGCTAATGGAAGGAGTGCATCATCCAGGGCACAGGTGGGGGAGGGTGGACACGTCCAGGCATGTCCCCCCACTTCTCGATTTTTTGGCTAGTTAAAACAGAAGGTGTTGCCGAGACAGCAAATGGCGGAACAGGTGTTGCAGTAGGCCACAGTGGTCTTCAAAATGGGGGGCTGTTCCCACCCAAGGCTGTGTGGGGGATATCCATGGAGGGGTGTCCAGACTCTTTAAAAAGGGATTAAGATGACTGTTTTTAATAGAAAATATAAGCAGTAAAAAATCTCCTTATATGTTAAGGAGCTTTGGCCCCGCTTGACATCCTTTGGGCCCTCTAGTCCACCCAACCGTTGTGTGGTGGGGGGCCAAGAAACAATATTTTTACTCAAGAGGGGGGCTTGGCATGAAAAGGTTTGAATACCACTGCTGTAAGCTCTTCTTGTGAGCAGAGACCCAAGCATGAGTCTGCCCAGCCCAGATTCTGGTGCCTCATAAATAACCTTAAACCCACCTGTTCATTAGTTGCAAAAAACAACTTCAGGCGAGTGAGATTACATGTTTTCATTAATTATGGGGTGGATAGTGTTCTGACCAGGCAAGGGCACAGGTAATTCAGAAGACAAGCTCCATTCGTCACACGAACAAGGAGCCAATGGAAGCGGCACACACTGGCGCACGCTCACAATGTTGTGCCGTGCTCGGAAGTTTGCCAGCACAAGGACAATAAATGGGACGCATTCCAAGTTGTCACTTGGGTTTTTCTTTCCCACGCCGTTTTCCCCACTCGGCTCATTACGCCATGCTCTGTCCCCTCTTCCCAGGGAAAACCCTTACATTGCTCGGGACACAAATGATAGCTTACAATGTATGCAGTTGCAGGGTGTGGTCTGAAGCCTTCTGGCATGTGGCAAGCCTGCACCTGACAAGGTCAAAGCATTCCAGGGCTGACTCAGCCCTTCATCCTTCGGAGGTTGCCAATTTGGGCGCCGTTAATGTACGTATTAATATCAGCCATTGGTTAGGAGGGGGAGGAATCTGACACCAGGCAATTTATAATGAAATTACTAATAATCTGAGAACATTATTCCGAGAGACAAGCTCACATTAATATATCACAGTGTATTGTTTCCATTATTCCGTGGGAGAGAGCCACTTCCCTGTCACCTTCCATCTCATCTACAGACCACCAAAACATGACACAGTCTTCATCGGAGACTTCACTGACCTGGTCACCACCATGTCCCTCACGCATGCAAACAACATCTTGGACCCTATCGATGACCCTCGCAGGACAAGGCTGCAATGTTGAACGACCCAGGTTCGCAGGAGACACTGCCCAATGACATGTAACCATTTGTCACATCCACGCTAATGAGCCTATAAAATCTGAGGTTCCGACCCTCTGCTGCAAAGCCCTGGAAGGACAAGGTCACAGTGTTCAACGACTCAAGTGTTTCGCGATGAAGGGGTCTGCAGACAATTCACCCTCCTGTGTGTGGCCACCAGGGACGAAGTGGGGGAGTTGGCTTGCTCTGCGCTTCTTAGCCCCTCCAACTGCACCTTTCCCCAGACTGTGTCCCTCCTACCCTTGCATCCTGCACTTCTGCCCCTTGCTGGCTGTGCCCCCTTCCCCTGTGATTCCACCTGCACTATCCCCTCACACCCCTCCCTGAGGTCCCCTCTTGCCCTCCCATCCTTGTCCCCCATTCTCTCCCTGCTAGGCTCCCGCTTTCCTTGATTGCGTGTGCACCCACGCCCTTCTATCCTTGCCTGTTACAAGTGTGTCCTTGGCTGGTGTGGCCCCTCGCAACACCTGATCTCGTGTGCATCCACACCCTTCCATCTTTGGCATCGCTCGTGCTCCGCATCAATGACTTGTGTGGTCCGTGCAATCTTCAATCGTGTGTGCCTCTACGCCACTTCCATCCTGACTTCGCTTGTGCTGCACATCCCCGACTTAAGTGGCACCTCGCAATCTTCAATCGCATGTGCCTCCACGCCCCTTCCATCCTTGACTTGCTCACGCTGTGCGTCCCCGACTTGCATGGTCCCTCACGATCTTCGATCGTGTGTGCCTCTGCGCCGGTTCCCTCCCTGTCTGTTCGCGCATCATGTCTGCAGCCACTCACTGTCTACATTGACCCATGCATTCCTTGATCGCTTGTCCGTCTTCCCCCTTCCATCCTCATCACGCTCACGCCTGAGCCCTAGCACGCATGATCCCCCATGAACCATGATCGCGTGGGTGCCTCGCACTCATCCTCCTCCTTGGCTACCTTGCCCTCTCCTCCTTCCTCTTCTACCCTCCCTCGGGCTCCTTTTACAACTCCACAGGGAGTACCTCCAACTTGTACCCCTCCCCAGGAAGTCTTTCAAGGGTGGCAGCCTTCTCCATATAGCCACGCTCAGCTGTCAAACACTCCTCTATATCTTCCATCTCCTGGAAGAACTCCACATTGATGTTCTTGGTCTCACCGAGACATGGTTCATGGCCAGCTCTGTCACAAGCTTTGACACTCTCCTCACTGATGGCTACAAGATCCTCTTTGCACCCAGATCCAACCCGGAGTGGATTCCTGCAAATAGCATGAATTCATGCATATGTACACTGACTTGCATAGAGTTTTAAGATCTGTTTCTGAAATGTCAGGTGCTTGTTGAGTCTGGAACTGTGGTATTTGTAGAGGGACAATACCTGCCACATAGAGGAACATAAGGGGATGGGGACTCATATGTACATGCTAGACTCCTGGCTTCTTTGGGGGTGCACATAAACACACACATACAACATGCACAAAACACGCATACACACATATGTATACACACACAACATATACACACACATGCACGTGCACATATATACACATGCACGCAAACATATATGGGCATATGTATACACACAGACAATGTAGACACACACTGACAAGTACATGTGACAAGTACATGTATGTGCACACATGCACACATACACACAGACACGGATACATATACACATGCACGCACCCACCTATCCTATATAGATATTTAATAGGTTTCACAGTTACCCTGCACGCTATTGCACTGCATTTAAGAACGGTTTGGAATGTGTGCATTGAGAAAGGAAAGTATTGCAAAAATAGGCAATACTTTAAAATAATTATATATGTTAGAACATTCACTTCATGTATGGAAATATGATGGATGTTATTATGTGGGGAGTGTTTGGAGTGACAATGTGGGATTACTGTAATTTATGATACGAATCACCTATGAACTAACGAATTATATAATCTGATATGATTTTGGTTCTATTATTATTAGTGCCAATTACTGTTTGTGTTTAAAAATAAAATTGTAAATGTTTGTTTTTAGAAATAACATGTAATGTGAATGGGATGAAATGATATATAAAACATTTGTTTTGTTATATGTATATCAATAAAACTGAACTGATTATGTGGCGAGTTAGGATGAGGGTTTTATATTACAACTAGCAAAAATGACCCATATTCCGCACAGGTTCTGTAGACCGACATGATAACACTCTCGTCAATTGTTGAAAATCAATGATCGTGTAGATCCCTGTTCCGAGTCTCTTGATGTGCTTTACACTCTGAAGTAAACTGCACTGTTAATAGGCTTGTGTGGCTGGCTGACATACCCTGACACCGACGTGAAGGATAGGCGAGAGTTGGCATGCTGCAGCACACTGGGACCTTCTGTGCGCTCTCGCCACCTGCCGCCTCACCCTGGCGCGGTGCAGTGCATTGCAGTGCAAATAACTCGGGACGGTGCATCCTATGGCCCTGAAACATGTTTTTCAAGCTGCCTTTTGAGTTGTGTTCCTCACGTCAAGGCCCTTACAATGAGCTCTGTCTTGTCCTTCTACGACCAGAATGATGTTTCACTGATTTCAATTTACCACCTCATGTGTAAATGGGCTGAAATCTGGGCAGGGGTGTGGGGTGTCCAAATGCCATGTAGCCAATCATGTCTGGAGTGTCTTAACAGGTAACTATGCAAATTTGGTGTAGATTGGTGGTACAGTGTGGAATTGTATAAGAAACAAACAAACCAACATATTATCTGCTATATATATATATATATTATAATATATATAGAGAGAGAGAGAGAGAGAGAGAGAGAGAGAGAGAGAGAGATAGAGAGAGGAGAGAGAGAGAGAGAGAGAGAGAGAGAGAGAGAGAGAGGATAGAGATAGATATGTGTGCATTTTTACAGGTGTTACCAGAAAAGTCAACATGATGAATGTTCTAACATGGTTTGGAGGATGAGATGTGTGCAGCCAGCAATGAGATTATGTTTTCTTACAGAGACATGACTTTTCTACTGGTGTGAAGAGAAAAGTCAATGTGAGTGCTATTACATAGAGAAATGGTGATTTCTGCAGCCAACAAGGATATACAGTTTCCTTACTGTGCATTGTATTTGTATTGGTGGTACGCGTAAAGCCTTCAGGAAAGTGCTCTTACATTTCGGAGGAGTGTGGCATTTGTTCAGCCAGCAGTAACATTTTACCTCTCTGTGGCAAGAGATGTTTACTTGCATTAAGGGCAAAGCCAACAGGTGTATGTCATTATGCCTGTCCTAGCAGCAACATGTTGGAAAGCACTACCTAAGACAATTAGAGCACACATCGTTCTGGTCGTTCAGAGCCAAAGTCAAGCAACTGCTCACAAACCAACAGTAGTCTGCCTACCACACTCAGCTATATTCAATTGTACCACTATCGAATGTATGCCACCCCAACACCGGTATCGTTGCTCAAATGTTTGCCTTGACTGCGGCAGTCCAACTTGTAATCCTGTACAACCACAATCTGTTATGTCCCTTCGTCGGACCACCCTGTAACCTGGTCCTCTTCACCATTTATGGCACTGTATTGTACTCGCCTCACTCTGTATGTGCAATCTTCTGTAACCATGCTGTTCTTAAAGACTGAGCACCCAGTTACCTTGGGGATCGGCTGCGCTAAATAAATAATTAAACTAACTAAACTAAACTATGTGATTACGTGTGCTTTCTGGCATATATTTGTAGAGCCAGCATGAACATGTTTTCTTATATTATCATTATTGATCAATGCTTATACCTTCCATGCACAGGGTTGACTGCTATATTTGGGTGATTGGGGCCAGGCACCACCCCCTTGTTTCAACACTAGGTGAAACATGTAATGGTCAATAATAAAAACATACATCTGTCACCATGTGCAGTGCACAGTGGGCCCCGGAAGCAGCATTTTGCATGAAAGGTGATCCATGGTAGTCAGGAGAGACATCCCATGCTTTGTTGAGAAGAATGGGGGGCTTAGCATGGCTTGCCTGGGGGGGCACACATTTTGTGTTATGCCACTGGACTAGGGGGAAGGATGGCTAGGCAGCTTTGGATGAGGAGGGCCTCTGCACTTGCGGCCCATCCCCCTCTTCCTTCTGAGACGGAAAGCAGTGCTAAGGGTGGCCACATCCGGGAAGGCTGCCCAGCAAGTTGGGAAGGAGTCCAGGCGGACCTGACATGTAGCCATCAGCTGAATGCTACAGTCAAAGGCTCTTGGCACCTGGCGCCTTCCATTTCAGTCAGCAGATTTATTCTGCATCGCCTTGTAAACTCGCATTTGTTAGAATTCTGGCCGTGCCATTAGATGCTAAGCAGACGATTTACAGAAATCCTGTCTTGCATTCTCTGCCAACGACAAGGTGGGACAGGTTGCTGTATCACAGGCGGAACAGAATGGCTTAAATTGCCTGCATTTTGATTCCAAGCGTTCTCTTTGTATACAGTCCCTGCTTGTATGATCACTGAGACTGGACGAGCATGTTGGTTCCATGTGATTTAAAATTGTTATATGCACTTTCTTTGTGGTTAACTGAATTTTTCCCCTGATATTTACCAAGGTCATTTGTGCTTTCTCCGTGGTAAACCACATTTTCCCGATGATATTCACTATGTTCACCTATGCTTTCTCTATGGCCAACCACATTTTCCCCAAGATATTGACGATGGTCACCTATGCTTCCTCCATGGTCAACCACATTTTCTCCATGATATTAACGATGGTCACCTATACTTTCTCTGTGGTCAACCACATTTTCTCCATGATATTCACGATGGTCACCTATACTTTCTCTGTGGTCAACCACATTTTCCCCATGATGTTCACTATGTTCGCCTAAGATTTCTCCATGGTCAACCACATTTTCCCCATGGTATTCACTATGTCACTCAAACTTTCTGTGTGGCCAACCACATTTTCCCCATGGTATTCACTATGTTCACCTATGCTTTTTCCGTGGTCAACCACATTTTCTCCATGATATTCACGATGGTCACCTATACTTTCTCTGTGGTCATACACATTTTCCCCATGATGTTCATTATGTTCGCCTATGATTTCTCCATGGTCAACCACATTTTCCCCATGGTATTCACTATGTCACTCAAACTTTCTGTGTGGCCAACCACATTTTCCCCATGGTATTCACTATTTTCACCTATGCTTTCTCCATGGTCATCCACATTTTCCCCATGATATTCACTATGTTCACCTATGCTTTTTCCGTGGTCAACCACATTTTCCACATTATATTCAGTATGGTCACCTCTGGTTTCTCTGTGGTCAACCACATGTTCCCCACGATATTCACTAGGTTCACCTATGCTTTCTCTATGGTCAACCACCTTTTCCCCATGATATTCATTATGTTCACCTATGCTTTCTCCACGGTCAACCACCTTTTCCCCATGATATTCACTATGTTCCCCTATGCTTTCTCCGTGGTCAACCACCTTTTCCCCATGAAATTCACTATGGTCACCTATGCTTTCTCCGTGGTCAACCACATTTTCCCCATGATATTCACTATGTTCACCTATGCTTTCTCCGTGGTCAACCACATTTTCCCCATGAAATTCACTATGTTCACCTATGCTTTCTCTGTGGTCAACCACATTTTCCCCATGATATTCATTATGTTCACCTATGCTTTCTCCATGATAAACCACATTTTTCCACATGATATTCACTATGGTCACCTATGCTTTCTCCGTGGTCAACCACATTTTCCCCATGATATTCACCATGTTCACCTATGCTTTCTCCGTGGCCAACCACATTTTCCCCAAGATATTGACGATGGTCACCTATGCTTCCTCCATGGTCAACCACATTTTCTCCATGATATTCACGATGGTCACCTATACTTTCTCTGTGGTCAACCACATTTTCCCCATGATGTTCACTATGTTCGCCTAAGATTTCTCCATGGTCAACCACATTTTCCCCATGGTATTCACTATGTCACTCAAACTTTCTGTATGGCCAACCACATTTTCCCCATAGTATTCACTATGTTCACCTATACTTTTTCCGTGGTCAACCACATTTTCTCCATGATATTCACGATGGTCACCTATACTTTCTCTGTGGTCAACCACATTTTCCCCATGATGTTCATTATGTTCGCCTATGATTTCTCCATGGTCAACCACATTTTCCCCATGGTATTCACTATGTCACTCAAACTTTCTGTGTGGCCAACCACATTTTCCCCATGGTATTCACTATTTTCACCTATGCTTTCTCCATCTATGCTTTCTCCCCATGATATTCACTATGTTCACCTATGCTTTTTCCGTGGTCAACCACATTTTCCACATGATATTCAGTATGGTCACCTCTGGTTTCTCTGTGGTCAACCACATTGTCCCCATGATATTTACTATGTTCATCTATGCTTTCTCTCTGGTCAACCACATTTTCCCCATGATATTCACTATGTTCACCTATGCTTTCTCCGTGGTCAACCACATTTTCCCCATGATATTCACCATGTTCACCTATGCTTTCTCCGTGGTCAACCACATTTTCCCCATGATATTCACCATGTTCACCTATGCTTTCTCTGTGGTCAACCACATTTTCCCCATGATATTCACTATGTTCACCTATGCTTTCTCCGTGGTCAACCACATTTTCCCCATGATATTCACTATGTTCACCTATGCTTTCTCCGTGGTCAACCACATTTTCCCATGATATTCACATGTTCACCTATGCTTTCTCCGTGGTCAACCACATTTTCCCATGATATTCACATGTTCACCTATGCTTTCTCTGTGGTCAACCACATTTTCCCATGATATTCACTATGTTCACCTATGCTTTCTCCGTGGTCAACCACATTTTCCCCATGATATTTACTATGTTCACCTATGCTTTCTCTGTGGTCAACCACATTTTCCCCATGATATTCACCATGTTCACCTATGCTTTCTCCGTGGTCAACCACATTTTCCCCATGATATTCACCATGTTCACCTATGCTTTCTCTGTGGTCAACCACATTTTCCCCATGATATTCACTATGTTCACCTATGCTTTCTCCGTGGTCAACCACATTTTCCCCATGATATTTACTATGTTCACCTATGCTTTCTCTGTGGTCAACCACATTTTCCCCATGATATTCACTATGTTCACCTATGCTTTCTCCATGATCAACCACATGTTTCCACATGATATTCACTGATTCACATGATTTAGTCATGCCAATGTATGCTATTACCTGATACCTAGTAGAACAATGAGTGAGATTTTTTACAAAGGTAGCGGGCGCCCCTCTCTCGCAAGAACAGACATGATAACCTGTTCAGTGGTTATTAACCACTTGAGAGTTCGCAGCTACTGCTTTTACTCACTGTGCCTTTCACAGATGGGAAATATCCATTTGCATATCAGTCTTTGTCCTGCCCAGGGGCAGTCCAGCACCGAAATACAATGGCAACTCCAATCTGAACGAGAGTACCACCAGCAACCCCATACACGTGTTTCACCCTTGTTGGGGATCATCAGTGAGGTGAAGCTGATGCCTCTCTAAGCACAGTGAGAGGGAGACCACGTCTGGTTGCCCCCAGGAGACCTAGGGTTACCAATCCCAGGTTCCTTAAAAAATAGTTTTACAAAGGTAGCGGCGCCCCTCTCTCGCAAGAAACAGACATGATAACCTGTTCAGTGGTTATTAACCACTTGAGAGTTCGCAGCCACTGCTTTTTACTCACTGTGCCTTTCACAGATGGGAAATATCCATTTGCATATCAGTCTTTGTCCTGCCAGGGGCAGTCCAGCACCGAAATACAATGGCAACTCCAATCTGAACGAGAGTACCACCAGCAACCCCATACACGTGTTTCACCCTTGTTGGGGATCATCAGTGAGGTGAAGCTGATGCCTCTCTAAGCACAGTGAGAGGGAGACCACGTCTGGTTGCCCCAGGTGACTAGGGTTACCAATCCCAGGTTCCTTAAAAAAATAGTTTTACAAAGGTAGGCAGGCGCCCCTCTCTCGCAAGAACAGACATGATAACTGTTCAGTGGTTATTAACCACTTGAGAGTTCGCAGCCACTGCTTTTACTCACTGTGCCTTTCACAGATGGGAAATATCCATTTGCATATCAGTCTTTGTCCTGCCCAGGGGCAGTCCAGCACCGAAATACAATGGCAACTCCAATCTGAACGAGAGTACCACCAGCAACCCCATACACGTGTTTCACCCTTGTTGGGGATCATCAGTGAGGTGAAGCTGATGCCTCTCTAAGCACAGTGAGAGGGAGACCACGTCTGGTTGCCCCCAGGAGACCTAGGGTTACCAATCCCAGGTTCCTTAAAAAATAGTTTTACAAAGGTAGCGGGCGCCCCTCTCTCGCAAGAACAGACATGATAACCTGTTCAGTGGTTATTAACCACTTGAGAGTTCGCAGCCACTGCTTTTACTCACTGTGCCTTTCACAGATGGGAAATATATGTTCTGTCGAGAGAGGGGCGCCCGCTACCTTTGCAAACTAAATTTCAAGGAACCTGGGATTGGTAACCCTAGGTCTCCTGGGGGCAAACAGACGTGGTCTCCCTCTCACTGTGCTTAGAGAGGCATAGCTTCACCTCACTGATGATCCCCACCAAGGGTGAAACACGTGTATGGGGTTGCTGGTGGTACTCTCGTTCAGGTTGGAATTGCCATTGCATTTCGGTGCTGGACTGCCCCTGGGCAGGACAAAGACTGATATACAAATGGATATTTCCCATCTGTGAAAGGCACAGTGAGTAAAAGCAGTGGCTGCGAACTCTCAAGTGGTTAATAACCACTGAACAGGTTATCAGGCCTTGTTCTGTCGAGAGAGGGCGCCCGCTACCTTTGCAAACTAAATTTCAAGGAACCTGGGATTGGTAACCCTAGGTCTCCTGGGGGCAACCAGACGTGGTCTCCCTCTCACTGTGCTTAGAGAGGCATCAGCTTCACCTCACTGATGATCCCCAACAAGGGTGAAACACGTGTATGGGGTTGCTGGTGGTACTCTCGTTCAGGTTGGAATTGCCATTGCATTTCGGTGCTGGACTGCCCTGGGCAGGACAAAGACTGATATGCAAATGGATATTTCCCATCTGTGAAAGGCACAGTGAGTAAAAGCAGTGGCTGCGAACTCTCAAGTGGTTAATAACCACTGAACAGGTTATCAGGCCTTGTTCTGTCGAGAGAGGGGCGCCCGCTACCTTTGCAAACTAAATTTCAAGGAACCTGGGATTGGTAACCCTAGGTCTCCTGGGGGCAACCAGACGTGGTCTCCCTCTCACTGTGCTTAGAGAGGCATCAGCTTCACCTCACTGATGATCCCCAACAAGGGTGAAACACGTGTATGGGGTTGCTGGTGGTACTCTCGTTCAGGTTGGAATTGCCATTGCATTTCGGTGCTGGACTGCCCCTGGGCAGGACAAAGACTGATATGCAAATGGATATTTCCCATCTGTGAAAGGCACAGTGAGTAAAAGCAGTGGCTGAGAACTCTCAAGTGGTTAATAACCACTGAACAGGTTATCAGGCCTTGTTCTGTCGAGAGAGGGGCGCCCGCTACCTTTGCAAACTAAATTTCAAGGAACCTGGGATTGGTAACCCTAGGTCTCCTGGGGGCAACCAGGCGTGGTCTCCCTCTCACTGTGCTTAGAGAGGCATCAGCTTCACCTCACTGATGATCCCCAACAAGGGTGAAACACGTGTATGGGGTTGCTGGTGGTACTCTCGTTCAGGTTGGAATTGCCATTGCATTTCGGTGCTGGACTGCCCCTGGGCAGGACAAAGACTGATATGCAAATGGATATTTCCCATCTGTGAAAGGCACAGTGAGTAAAAGCAGTGGCTGCGAACTCTCAAGTGGTTAATAACCACTGAACAGGTTATCAGGCCTTGTTCTGTCGAGAGAGGGGCGCCCGCTACCTTTGCAAACTGAGTGATATTTAGTCATGCCAATGTATGCTATTACCTGATACCTAATAGAACACTGAGTGAGATTTAGTCATGCCAATGTATGCTATTACCTGATACCTAATAGAACACTGAGTGAGATTTAGTCATGCCAATGTATGCTATTACCTGATACCTAGTAGAAGACTGAGTGAGATTTAGTCATGCCAATGTATGCTATTACCTGATACCTAGTAGAACACTGAGTGAGATTTAGTCATGCCAATGTATGCTATTACCTGATACCTAGTAGAACACTGAGTGAGATTTAGTCATGCCAATGTATGCTATTACCTGATACCTAGTAGAACACTGAGTGAGATTTAGTCATGCCAATGTATGCTATTACCTGATACCTAATAGAACACTGAGTGAGATTTAGTCATGCCAATGTATGCTGTTACCTGATACCTAGTAGAACACTGAGTGAGATCTAGTCATGCCAATGTATGCTATTACCTGATACCTAATAGAACACTGAGTGAGATTTAGTCATGCCAATGTATGCTATTACCTGATACCTAGTAGAACACTGAGTGATATTTAGTCATGCCAATGTATGCTATTACCTGATACCTAATAGAACACTGAGTGAGATTTAGTCATGCCAATGTATGCTATTACCTGATACCTAATAGAACACTGAGTGAGATTTAGTCATGCCAATGTATGCTATTACCTGATACCTAATAGAACACTGAGTGAGATTTAGTCATGCCAATGTATGCTATTACCTGATACCTAATAGAACACTGAGTGAGATTTAGTCATGCCAATGTATGCTATTACCTGATACCTAATAGAACACTGAGTGAGATTTAGTCATGCCAATGTATGCTGTTACCTGATACCTAATAGAACACTGAGTGAGATCTAGTCATGCCAATGTATGCTATTACCTGATACCTAATAGAACACTGAGTGAGATTTAGTCATGCCAATGTATGCTATTACCTGATACCTAATAGAACACTGAGTGAGATTTAGTCATGCCAATGTATGCTATTACCTGATACCTAATAGAACACTGAGTGAGATTTAGTCATGCCAATGTATGCTATTACCTGATACCTAATAGAACACTGAGTGAGATTTAGTCATGCCAATGTATGCTATTACCTGATACCTAATAGAACACTGAGTGAGATTTAGTCATGCCAATGTATGCTATTACCTGATACCTAATAGAACACTGAGTGAGATTTAGTCATGCCAATGTATGCTATTACCTGATACCTAATAGAACACTGAGTGAGATTTAGTCATGCCAATGTATGCTATTACCTGATACCTAATAGAACACTGAGTGAGATTTAGTCATGCCAATGTATGCTATTACCTGATACCTAATAGAACACTGAGTGAGATGTAGTCATGCCAATGTATGCTATTACCTGATACCTAATAGAAGTCTGAGTGAGATTTAGTCATGCCAATGTATGCTGTTACCTGATACCTAATAGAACACTGAGTGAGATTTAGTCATGCCAATGTATGCTATTACCTGATACCTAATAGAACACTGAGTGAGATTTAGTCATGCCAATGTATGCTATTACCTGATACCTAATAGAACACTGAGTGAGATTTAGTCATGCCAATGTATGCTATTACCTGATACCTAATAGAACACTGAGTGAGATTTAGTCATGCCAATGTATGCTATTACCTGATACCTAATAGAACACTGAGTGAGATTTAGTCATGCCAATGTATGCTATTACCTGATACCTAATAGAACACTGAGTGAGATTTAGTCATGCCAATGTATGCTATTACCTGATACCTAATAGAACACTGAGTGAGATTTAGTCATGCCAATGTATGCTATTACCTGATACCTAATAGAACACTGAGTGAGATTTAGTCATGCCAATGTATGCTATTACCTGATACCTAATAGAACACTGAGTGAGATTAGTCATGCCAATGTATGCTATTACCTGATACCTAATAGAACACTGAGTGAGATTTAGTCATGCCAATGTATGCTATTACCTGATACCTAATAGAACACTGAGTGAGATTGTAGTCATGCCAATGTATGCTATTACCTGATACCTAATAGAAGTCTGAGTGAGATTTAGTCATGCCAATGTATGCTGTTACCTGATACCTAATAGAACACTGAGTGAGATTTAGTCATGCCAATGTATGCTATTACCTGATACCTAATAGAACACTGAGTGAGATTTAGTCATGCCAATGTATGCTATTACCTGATACCTAATAGAACACTGAGTGAGATTTAGTCATGCCAATGTATGCTATTACCTGATACCTAATAGAACACTGAGTGAGATTTAGTCATGCCAATGTATGCTATTACCTGATACCTAATAGAACACTGAGTGAGATTTAGTCATGCCAATGTATGCTATTACCTGATACCTAATAGAACACTGAGTGAGATTTAGTCATGCCAATGTATGCTATTACCTGATACCTAATAGAACACCGAGTGAGATTTAGTCATGCCAATGTATGCTATTACCTGATACCTAATAGAACACTGAGTGAGATTTAGTCATGCCAATGTATGCTGTTACCTGATACCTAGTAGAACACTGAGTGAGATTTAGTCATGCCAATGTATGCTGTTACCTGATACCTAATAGAACACTGAGTGAGATTTAGTCATGCCAATGTATGCTGTTACCTGATACCTAGTAGAACACTGAGTGAGATCTAGTCATGCCAATGTATGCTATTACCTGATACCTAATAGAACACTGAGTGAGATTTAGTCATGCCAATGTATGCTATTACCTGATACCTAGTAGAACACTGAGTGATATTTAGTCATGCCAATGTATGCTATTACCTGATACCTAATAGAACACTGAGTGAGATTTAGTCATGCCAATGTATGCTATTACCTGATACCTAATAGAACACTGAGTGAGATTTAGTCATGCCAATGTATGCTATTACCTGATACCTAATAGAACACTGAGTGAGATTTAGTCATGCCAATGTATGCTATTACCTGATACCTAATAGAACACTGAGTGAGATTTAGTCATGCCAATGTATGCTATTACCTGATACCTAATAGAACACTGAGTGAGATTTAGTCATGCCAATGTATGCTATTACCTGATACCTAATAGAACACTGAGTGAGATTTAGTCATGCCAATGTATGCTATTACCTGATACCTAATAGAACACTGAGTGAGATTTAGTCATGCCAATGTATGCTATTACCTGATACCTAGTAGAACACTGAGTGAGATTTAGTCATGCCAATGTATGCTATTACCTGATACCTAATAGAACACTGAGTGAGATCTAGTCATGCCAATGTATGCTATTACCTGATACCTAATAGAACACTGAGTGAGATTTAGTCATGCCAATGTATGCTATTACCTGATACCTAATAGAACACTGAGTGAGATTAGTTCATGCCAATGTATGCTATTACCTGATACCTAATAGAACACTGAGTGAGATTTAGTCATGCCAATGTATGCTATTACCTGATACCTAATAGAACACTGAGTGAGATTTAGTCATGCCAATGTATGCTATTACCTGATACCTAATAGAACACTGAGTGAGATTTAGTCATGCCAATGTATGCTATTACCTGATACCTAATAGAACACTGAGTGAGATTTAGTCATGCCAATGTATGCTATTACCTGATACCTAATAGAACACTGAGTGAGATGTAGTCATGCCAATGTATGCTATTACCTGATACCTAATAGAAGTCTGAGTGAGATTTAGTCATGCCAATGTATGCTTTTACCTGATACCTAGTAGAACACTGAGTGAGATTTAGTCATGCCAATGTATGCTATTACATGATACCTAAAAGAACACTGAGTGAGATTTAGTCATGCCAATGTATGCTATTACCTGATACCTAGTAGAACACTGAGTGATATTTAGTCATGCCAATGTATGCTATTACCTGATACCTAATAGAACACTGAGTGAGATTTAGTCATGCCAATGTATGCTATTACCTGATACCTAATAGAACACTGAGTGAGATTTAGTCATGCCAATGTATGCTATTACCCGATACCTAATAGAACACTGAGTGAGATTTAGTCATGCCAATGTATGCTATTACCTGATACCTAATAGAACACTGAGTGAGATTTAGTCATGCCAATGTATGCTATTACCTGATACCTAGTAGAACACTGAGTGATATTTAGTCATGCCAATGTATGCTATTACATGATACCTAATAGAACACTGAGTGAGATTTAGTCATGCCAATGTATGCTATTACCTGATACCTAGTAGAACACTGAGTGGCCCTCATTACGACCCTGGCGGAGAACTATGGTGCAATTTGCACCATGGTCCATGGCGCTAAGCTGCCAACTCCGCCATGGTGGTTGGCGGACTTACCGCCCCATTCCGACCTTGGCGGGGCGGTAAGTCCCCAATCCCCATTTACCCTTCCCCATTCCCATTTTTGCCCCATCGGGTATAATGGGAGTGGGGAATGCGTTAATTACGCCACCGTAAATTACGGTGGCGTAATTAACAACAAGTCCCGTAGCGCCATGGATTTTTCCGCCTGCAAAAAGCAGGCGTAAAAATCACCATGGCGCTACGGGAACTCGTAGTCAGGCGGAAAGGTACGCCATGCTTTACGCCGGCGTAGACCCCTTTCCGCCAGGGTCGTAATGAGGGCCAGTGAGATTTAGTCATGCCAATGTATGCTATTACCTGATACCTAGTAGAACACTGAGTGAGATTTAGTCATGCCAATGTATGCTATTACCTGATACCTAATAGAACACTGAGTGAGATTTAGTCATGCCAATGTATGCTATTACCTGATACCTAGTAGAACACTGAGTGAGATTTAGTCATGCCAATGTATGCTATTACATGATACCTAATAGAACACTGAGTGAGATTTAGTCATGCCAATGTATGCTATTACCTGATACCTAATAGAACACTGAGTGAGATTTAGTCACGCCAATGTACGCTCTGCATGGTTGGCATGGGAGGCAGGCACTATAGCACTGCAACTGTCTAATGACTCGTTATATGAAGTAATTACACAGGCCAGGATCAAAGCCTTTGGATGGATCATAACAATTCTTGCAGTCCAGGATGGCTTTTGGGACATAATACTGAGAGTGAATTATGAAATGCATTCGAATCGCACCCATTTACAAAGGGCGTGTCATGAGGTTGGCCGTGACTGATGATGAGTGTACACAGAGGGATATGCAGCTGGACCCGACATGAGCCTTGATGACACAACTGCTGATTTTTTAATGCAATTAATTTTATACACCGAGGCACTTTGAAGCTGAATGCAAATGATTACTCGTTAGAAGTGACTTTTAATAATCATTTTGAGAGTTTGGAACATAACTTATTTTGGTAACCCACCTTTCATCAACTTGCACATGATATGCACTACAAACTATTATAATGAAAACATTCCCTGTATTGAAGGCACTCTCCATTGTTCAGTCTTTGTGTACAGCTTCAAAACCCCTTCATAGTGGACCAAAGAGTGTTAAGCACCTGCCTTCAACCATGACACCTTCACTCTGTTAACTCAACACTGATCACTCTGAATGCAGGTGGCAATATCATTATGGTGACAGAAACACTCTCTCTTGGAAACCTTCTTTAAAAAAATGCCCATGTTTTTCCATGGCTTGCCTGTTGAGCAGAGGAAAACCCACAATTTCAGCTAGCGGTATTATATGAGCTAACATCACCAATGCACTTGAGAAATAACAATCACTGCTAAAATCTGCCAACCCATAGTCAAACTCCAAGCCTTCAATTAGTCAAACATTATCCTGGAGCACCAAACTCCCCCACAATGACATCCGAGAAGACCCCAAGGAGATCTTGATCCGGATCAACTTGAGACCTTAGTGTGAAAAGCCTGTTTACAATATTGTTGTTCTTAGGATCCACCTGGAAGAGCTGGGAAATCGACTGGGATTGCAGACTTCGATCGTAGTCATCAAGTAAGGATTGCTTCTGCCTGTTCCACAATCATGCAGAGTTCCTGGACACATACATGGGCGAAGTGGCCCAAAAGACTTTCAATCCTATCACCGCAATGAAGAGAGGGGAAAAGGGGGTTAGAGTCGAACCAATGGATTGACTCGTTTAAACGTGATATTGATGGTTGAACTCGGCTTGAAAACAGGCACCTAGTTCGAAGATGCTGGAGTATTACCCTGGAGTATTACCCTGGAGTATTACCCTCCAATTCCTTATGATTAGTGACTAAGTACATGATACAATTGGGGCATCAACATGAACGCAAATGAAGAAAAAAAGCTCAAGGATGTGCTTTTTTCACTTGCGTTCCTTACAGACATATGCAGTTCCCCTTATGCACAAATGTAATCCGCCCTTTACAGGGGGGTGAGGGGAGGGGCTTTACAGCAGTGCTAATGATGAATTGGGCACCCCCTTGCAAACGTTGATGTCAGGAGTGTGCTCCTAATGTATGGCAGGCTCTCAGCACCCACAGGGGTTCTGGGAGAGCATTTTATAATGATGGAGTAAGTAAGACCCATCATTGGGAAAAGTAAGAAAACACAATCTATTCCTCTTTGAGTTCCATTTAAGATACAACTGATGACAGAGATGGCATTGACCCTGGCACAGATATGGAAAGGTGGCGAAAAAGGCTATCTGTGATGTACACCCTCTGACGCCCATCGCTTGCACCAAACAAGTTTGGCAAATCTGCCCATGCTTATCTTAAGAACTACTTGGCTTTTAACAATGTTTGAAGCCAGTTCAAGCCATAATGGTTTTTATGTGTAATAGTGATTGACATCACTATCACACATAATGACAATGGGCCTCATCACACGGTAGGCGGAGGACCAAGGTGCTATTAGCACCTTGGTCCATGCCGGTAAAATACTGGCACCGCCTTGGTGGAAAGGAGAATTACCGCCCTATTCCAAGGTTGGCGGGGCGGTAATTCCCTTTTCCCCTATTGCCCTTCCCCATTCCCATTTTTTGCCCCATAGGGCTCTAAGGGAATGGGGAAGGCGCTAATTACGGTGCCGCAAATTGCGGTACTGTAATTAGCACCCTGGTCCCTTTGCGGGTTGGTTTTTAACGCCTGCAAAAAGCAGGCTTTACAGTCTCCAACCCGCAAAGGGACCTCGTAGTAAGGCGGTAAGGGTTAACGGTCACCGGTACCATTAACGGTGAACGTTAACCCTTACCGCCGTCCGTGTAATGAAGCCCAATGACTTTAATAGAAATCTGTCTGCTGCCCACTCTCCATCCCCTCTCCCAGCCCCACTATCAATTTCCCTTTCTTCCCTAAATAACAGACCCCTCTCTCTCTCTCTCTCTCTCTCTCTTACTCTCTCTCTGTTGCTCTCTCTCTATATCTCTCCCTATGTATCTCTCTCTCTCCCTTTCGTTCTCTCTGTTTCTCTCTGTCTGTCTCACTCATCCATTCGGAATATCTCTTTTTTCTCATGTCCTATCTCTCTTTAGCTCTATCTCTCTGACTCAATGATTCCATGTCTTTCTTCTAATATCTACACATTTCAGTCTGCTTCATCACTGTCTTGCTTCCAAACGAAGATCTTCTCACATGCCTCCCTCTGTCTCTCATTTTCAATATCTCCTCTTTGTGTTCTCCCTCTCTCCTGCACTCTCCTTTTCCATATTACACTGCCTCCCTCAAACATATACTCAATATCCAAACAAAAAGATACCCACGTTTATGACAAACATCACTTTTGCCATTAATTGCAATTATTTTGAAGGGAGAGAAAATGTGCTTCAAGAGTCACATAAAACCAAAGAAAAAAGACTGTCGAGTGCCATATTAATTTGATACAAATAAAAGTGTTTTTTTGTTTAAATTCTTTGAATTTACAAATCTTTTTTAACATAAATTTGATAACAATATTGAAAAAAAAAACATAAGACATAACATTCACAATATATACATGAATCATAAAAGAACAAAAGCAAACCATCCGTGTAGAACCATTGAAATGGTGTTTACCAAATTAATTGGATAAACACGGCAGGAGGCGAATTGCTGCTGCAGAGAAAGCTACCAGGGTGTATTAAAAATTACCCTGGTCGGTTGGTGAAGGGGATCAGGCATGGTAGACAGTATGCATGACTTTTATTATCTGCCTGAAACATATAGTCTTTCTTCTTCCTCCCTACCTGTCTTTACCTCTCTCGCTCCATCTTTCTCCCTCGCTATTTCTCTTCCCCTCTCTATGGGCCTCATTACACGGTAGGCGGTGAGCTATGGTGCTATTAGCGCCATGGCTCATGCCGGTAAAATACCGGCACCGCCTTGGCGGAAAGGGGATTTACCGCCCCATTCCAAGGTTGGAGGGGCAGTAAATCCCCCTTCCGCCATTGCCCTTCCCCATTCCCATTTCTGCCCCATAGGGCTCTATGGGAATGGGGAAGGCGCTAATTACGGCACCGCAATTTTGCGGTGCCGTAATTAGCTCTGAGGTCCCTTAGCGGGTTGGATTTTAACGCCTGCAAAAAGCAGGCGTTAAATCCCCCAACCCGCAAAGGGACCTCGTAGTAAGGCGGTAAGGATTTACCGGTAACAGTATTTTACCGGTACCGGTAAATCCTTACCGCCATCCGTGTAATGAGGCCCTATGTCTTATTCTCCCCCCATCTATCTCTCTTTGTTTATGCATTTACTGTTTCATAAAACGCTTCTGATTCAGGCGCATAATACTTCAGAGTATGTGTCATAAGGGAGGGGGTGGGAGTAGGAAGCCGATGAGTTGTCAGGAAAGGATGACAGGTGAGCGATTGGCAGATTAAGTTATAGATTCAAGACATTAAAAATACTTTGAAAGACACTAGGATCCTTCATTGAACAAACATTTTTTTAAAGTATTCTATTACTTGACATTAAGCGCTGAAATGAATACATATTATACAGAATATCAGAGAAGCTTTCTGGAACGACAAGGTTTCAAGAGCTCATCTTCACTGGGTTCAGATCTTAGTTATAAAAGCAATATGTTCCCCAGTTCTCGACCAGTGACTCCCCGTTTTTTTTCCCCTACTGTTGGCCAATCTGAAAAATATGTTCTAGCTCTCTCTCGTCCCCTTTCCCTGTCTTTCCTTTGCCCTCTCTCCTCACACATCCCTCATCTCGTGTCATCATGCGAATACCCCTTTCTTCCTTGGCCATGCAGTGATCTGGTTAGCTCGGATGGTGAGGCGAAGACCCTGCCCAATAGTCATATTAGCCGGCGCGGCCGATAATATCCGCAGCCTCATGCTGGGCTCCAATGACTTATCCGCCGAACACTTTGAGCTACATGTCTTATCTGCGCAAGTGGCGTGTACAGTAAAGGAAAGAACCTTGTTGACAACATGGTGATGCCCAATACTTGCTAGGTGTATGAGAAAAGAGAAACTGAATAGAAACTATAAAGCTGTTGAATGTTTTTGATTCTATTTCCATGCCTACTATTTGATAGACATCTAAATAACCTATTGGTTAGGTTCAATTACAAATGTATTCTCATGATGCATATTGACAAGCTGCCATGATTGTGTCAAAGAATGACTAGAAGCAGGTGACTTGATACACACCATTTGTTAGTGCATCTCTAAGTCTTTAAAGTAGTAGGAGAATTTAGGAGAGAGGACATGTTTTTCTGTCAATCAAGAAAATGTATTCCAATGGATCAGGTAAACACCCTTTATCGAAAGGGGCAGGCAGTGCTTTTCTGTGGCTTTACATCTGCTGACGTCACGTCCTGTTGTGTTGCACACCCCATATGCTAGTAAGACCCCCATTTATGTTTGTAGAGCTTCTGCCCCGTTACTCACTCCCCAGTTCCATTGTTCTTTCGAATGTTCACATGTCTTCATGTGGCCATAGCCTGTCCCGCCCATACCAAGCAGAAACTGGAGATAGGTCTGTGTCCTATGGCTCTGTATTTCTCTTACCTCCCCAAGTTTCACAAACACATCAGCTATCTCCCGCCATCATCTCCCTCCTCTCGAGACATGTACATCTGTCCATCTGCCTCCGCTTGCAATCTCACGCTCACCCACCTCCATCAGACGGGAAATCAGCTATTTCCGTCGCCGAATCTCATTGCTCGTCTCCCAATCTCCTGTTACTATCACAGCCCAACAGCTAGCGTGTTCCATCAGTCACCTGTGTTCCCGACAGACACATGCAGCCCTCCTCTGATATCCTCCCTGAGCTGACTGTTCCAGCTCGATCAAAAACAAAAGAAGGACACATGCAGTCCTCTCTCTCTATCTCTAGCTCTCTGTGCCTCTCTCTCCCTGGCCATCTCTCTCTCTCTCTCTCTTTCTCTCTCTCTCTCTCTCTCTCTCTCTTTCTCTCTCTGTGCCTCTCTCTATCTCTTTCTGTCTCTCTCTCATTATGTCTCTGTCTCTCTCTCTGTGCCTTTCTCTATCTCTAGCTTTCTCTGTGTGTCTCTCTCTGGATGTCTCTCTCTCACACTGTCTCTGCCTCTCCCTCTCTCTCACACTGTGGAGGTCATTACGAGTTTGGAGGTAGCCATGGTGCTATTAGCGCCAGGGCTGCCTTCAGACTCGTGTTCGGGTCCGGGTTCCTTGAATGGGGACTTACCGGGTCATTCCAACCTTGGAGGGTCTGGTAAGTCCCCATTCAAAATCCCCATCCCCATTCCCATTCGAGCCCCCATAGGGCTCAATGGGAATGGGGAGGGAGCTAATAACATGCACGTTTATAACGGGCCAGTTATTAACTACCTTGTCCCTTACCGGGTCCCGCTAAGGGCAGCTGGTAAAACCAGGCGTCCTCAGTGGGACCCGCTAAGGGACCTCGTAATGCGGCGGTAGGGGGTTAACGGCACCGGCATCCTTACCGGTGGCATTAACCTCTTACCGCCACACTCGTAATGAGGTCCTGTAACACTTTTAGTTGAGTTCTTATCTCACTCTGCCTCTTCGAATCTCTTTCTTGCCTCATTCCACTTCTTTGCAACCAACCCAATCTGCCTACCCTGCGCGATTGTCCATAGGTACTTGGATTTAATTCTCTTCTCTGGGCCTCTGGGGAAGAGAGGGGAATCTCGGGGACACAGTGTGAGCAATGGCCAATAAGATTGTCTGCAAACAGACCGCTGAACGATCATCACACTTAGGTGTGGGAGAAGCCACAGGTCGATGGTGACACCATCATGGTGCGCAAGCCTCCCTTCTCCGAGGTACTGGGTGGGATGCAGAGAAACATTAATTGATCATTGCTTGCCTATAATACATGTTCTGATGCTTGTTAATCTGCTTAGAATCACATGCTGTGCATAGGTCCGACATCCAGTGGTCACTGCGGAGTATTGCATTTTGTTTTTCGTAGTCGAAAAGGGACGTCGACCGGGCGTGTCTGAAATACTATCCCTATAGTGACGTGTGTTGTACCCACAATCCCTCACGCGTCGAGGTCACTCAGATTGTTTTTTTTCGCCCAGCTACTGGTCGCCTTTACGCGGAGCTCCTCGAGAGACATTGCAGATTCCATCTCCTCGACCTTTGGTCGTTTTTTCCTGTTTAAAGATTTAATATATCGATCCCTCCCTCGACGCAGTGGTGAAGCTGTCTCCGCCGAGCAAGATCTTCGACGGAGGGGACGAGCGGAGGAGATCCTTCGGCGTTGCCGAACACGTGGCCTGGCCTCGCAGGCCAAATACAGTAGGGAGAGTGGGCGCGTGGGACATCTCTGATTCTTTTTCTGAGAATGCCTTTCCTTTTCCCCTTCCTTTCCCTTGGGTAGTTATCACGGTTTATTGCCTCGGCTATGGAGAGGACACCCTTTAGGTTTTGCCCACTTTGTAAGGGCAAGTTTACTTGGAAGGACAAGCATTCACGGTGTAACCGCTGCTTGCCCCTCGATCACGTAGAGGAGGGTTGCTCGGCTTGTCGGCTTCTAAAGCCAAAGACTCTAAAAGACCGTAGGGTCAAGAGGTGGGCGGCCTACGTTATGTCGAAGGCCGGGTCTTCACCCGCCGCTGCTACCACCGACAGTGACGAGGAACGTGATAACACGACCTCCGCTACGGAAGTCGTACACCCCTCTAAAGAGCGCTCGCGCTCTTCGTCGTCTGTCCCCGGCCCCGACGGGCTCGGCTCACGCACTGCTTATGGGGATGAACACCCCGGCGACACTGACGCACACGATACAACACATAAACACACAACCCATAGCTCTTCTTCGTCGAAGACGAAGAAAGCATCAGCGCCCAAGGAGACGCAGGTTACACCGGTGGCCTCCTCGGACCGTTCGGGTTCGAAGCCCCTCTCGCAACCGCAGCCGCGACCAGCGACTGGGCTTTCGGCAAATAAGGGCGCTGCCCCCAAACCATCGGCCGGCGCGCACCAGCAGAGAGCGCACGCCGCCGTAGAACGTTCGACACCCGTAACGTCGAAACTACAGCCCTCCGCTGACAAACGAGTCACAGAGCTTGGCGAGGATCGTTGTAGCCGACGCCCAGAAGCGTACACCGAAAGACACGTCGAGCGCTACGCGAAGGTCGAAAGACACGCCGAAAAAGCCCGAAGAAAAACAGGGACTACCCCCTTCAGTCGGGGGGACCCCCAGCACACCGGAAGGCTTTTCGGAGGGCGACGGGACACTTTCCTCGACGTTGTGGGAGAGGTCGAGCCGTTTTCAGCAAGATAACACTAATTTTCCCCCGCTAGACCGCTCAGGGGTACCCCATGAAACCATGGAAAGGCTCCATCTCTGCATGGAGAGAATGGAGAGGTTTATGAACACCCAAAACCCTCCCACTCCCAAGAGAACAAGAGAAGGGCCTCAGGAGGACCCCAGGGCCAAATACCCGAGGCAGGACACAGCCTTAGACTTCCATAATGTGTATGACCTCACTGGTGAGGAACAATACTTAGAAAAGGAGGATGATTTTGTGGACAATGAAGAAGGACAGAACCAAGAGGAAGGGCTGGAAGACAGCCCAGACATGGTAGGGGAAGGCTTCGGAGAAAATCCAGGAGAAGGACCTTCTCATCCCTGGCGATCCCCATCAGGATATTCGGACACTGATGTCCTGAACCTAAATCCTCCTGACAATTCACCTGTTAGAAACACGTCTCCCATTGACGATCAGCCCACATTCAATGCCCTGTTGCGCAGAGCAGCAGCACATTTCGAACTGGACACTGGGGAGATCTCTCCGGAAATAGACTTTGTGGAAAGAGTAATTAAGGAGAAACCCCCAGTCAGCCAGACCATTCCCCTCCTCGCTTCAGTGAAGAGAAGAATCATCCCTTCGCTATCCACACTCGCACTAATCAGAGGAGTTAATCCAAGGATTGAAAAACATTTCACTCCTTCACCCTCAGACCCGCTGTACATCAGTGGACATTCCATTCCGGATTCCCTTGTAGTAACTAATGCAAGGAAGAGGGCAGGGGTGCCGCTGTCCACCAGTGAGGCACCACCTGACAAGGAGGGCAAGAGGTTATATGCCCTTGCTAAAAGAGTCACATCCTCGGCTGCCTTTTCGGCAAGAATTGCGAACAACAATTCTTTGCTAGCTAGCTACGCGGACGCGCAGTGGGCCAAACTGAGCAAGGACGCAGAAGAAGCGCCGGAACCACTACGTACACGCCTGCTTTCAACTATTGGCGAAGGAACCCAGGTCAACCAGAGTATTGTAAAGAACTCTCTGGATGCTGCTGAGACAGCGGGACGTTCCCTGGTTCAGGGAATACTCCTAAAACGCCATGTATGGCTGCGCAACTCAGGGTTCAAACCGGAACACAGGCGTCTTTAATAAATAAACCTGTTGAAGACTCAAACCTCTTCGGGAAGGCAGTGGATGAGGCTCTGGAAATGGCTAAAAAAGAGTTTGATACTATCAAAACTCTTGACCAGATCTCTAAGCCCACTACCAGACGCGGCTATGGCAACACACGCTTTTTTCGTGGCCAACGCCAAAAGCAGAATCAGCAGCAACAGTACCCTGCCACCAGTTACCAGACCAATAGTGGGCAGTACAGCCAAGAGGACAGCGCAGGGGCAAAGGGAGAGGGCGGGGGTCCACCCCCAGAGGCTCCCAAGCCCCCAACAACACCAAGTGACGCGAAGATTCGCGTCCCCTCCCATGCAACACCGGTCGGGGGCCGGATAACATCCTTTCTTCCAGCATGGGAGGGAATAACGTCAGACCGCTGGGTACTTTCCACCGTAGCCCATGGATACTGCATCGAATTCAACAGTTCCCCAACATACAGACCCCCGAGGGGACGACGCATGACACCGGAACACCTTGCCATCCTTCTCCAAGAAGTACAACAGCTGCTGGAAAAAGGAGCCATAGAGGTCGTGCCTCTATCTCAGGTAACGGAAGGTATTTATTCAGTGTACTTCCTTGTACCCAAAAAGGATCTAACCATGCGCCCTGTATTAGATCTGCGCCCAGCGAACAGGTTTATCAAACCCCAGAAGTTTCATATGGTGACCTTACAGGAAGTGATCCCACTGCTATCACAGGGAGATTACATGACAACATTGGACATGAAAAATGCATACTTTCATATTTTAATGTTGCCAGCGCACAGAAGATACCTCAGGTTTATGATAGAGGGCAAACACTATCAGTTCAGAGTGCTACCCTTCGGCATAGCATCAGCACCAAGGGTATTCACGAAGGTACTGGCAGTGGCAGCGGCCCACCTGCGCAGGTTGTCCATCCCAGTTTACCCTTACCTCGACGACTGGCTCATAACAGGGGATTCTTACGAAACATGCTTCTCCAAAACCCAAAAGACTGTAGACCTTTTGTTCCAGTTGGGCTTCTCCATCAACGAAAAGAAGTCCAGCCTAGACCCCAGCCAAATCAAACAATTCCTAGGGGCTATAATTCAAACAAAGGATGGCCTCGTCTTCCCCTCCAACGAGAGGGTCCAAAACATGCTGTTTCAGATCCCTCAATATGTGGCCGGTCGAGAGGTGACGGTACGCAAAGCAATGCGCTTGCTAGGCATGATGGCGTCGTGTATTTATTTGGTACCTCAAGCGCGCCTGCGCATGCGCCCTATGCAAGAGTGGCTCAACAGCCAGTGGTGTCAGGCCAGCGGATTATGGGACGATCCAGTGGTGGTCTCGCAGGCCTTGGTTCCATCGCTACGATGGTGGACAAAGGAAAACCTGGAAAAAGGGAAACCCTTTGCCACACCTCGGCGGAAGCCACTCTAACCACAGATGCATCCCTAACAGGATGGGGGGCTCACCTATCCCATCAGACTGCTCACGGAGTGTGGACTCCGAACGTAGCATCCAAACACATAAATCTACTGGAGCTACTAGCTGTGTTCAAGGCGCTAAAAAGCCTTCCAGAACACCTACAAGGCAAGACTGTGTTGGTCCTTACAGACAGCCACCACAGCCATGTACTACATGAACAAGCAGGGGGCACCCACTCTCCAGGACTGTCCAAACTGGCCCAAAATATATGGAAGTGGGCTCTCAAACAAAACATGTTCCTACTGTCAGAACATGTACCAGGGGAACTCAATCTGCTGGCAGACAAACTCAGCAGAGATTTCCCCCTGCCCGAAGAGTACGAAATGCGACTGCACGAAGACATCGTCTTCGACGCCTTCACACAATGGGGATTCCCAGAAATAGACTTATTCGCAACCCTGGAGAACTCACAATGCCCAAGTTACGCCTCCAGGTACCCCCAGAACCAATCCAAGGGGAACGGTCTGTCGATGCAATGGTCAGGGAAATTTGTTTACGCTTTTCCCCCGACTCCCCTTCTCAAGAAGGTGGTGCACACGATGCACCAGGAACAAGTAACCATGATACTGGTGGCCCCAATGTGGGCCCGACAGCCATGGTTCGCTCACTTGATGGAGATGTCTCTATCTCCCCCAGTGAAACTCCCCTGCCCGTACAACATGCTGTCACAAAACAAGGCCAGGACTCTGCATCCATGCCCCCAGAACATGAACTTAGCAGCTTGGCTCCTGAGATCATAGAATTCAGACATCTTCTGCTCCCGCAGAGATGTATGGACATTCTCAGGGAAGCCAGAAAACCTAACACTTGCCACTGCTACTCTAGCAAGTGGAGGAGATTTGTCATCTGGTGCAGAGGGGAAGGCATCAACCCAATTGACTGCTCTCCCACACATATTGTTCTATACCTGACGCACTTGTTGAATTCAGGTCTAGTGTTCAATTCCATTAAAGTCCACCTGGCGGCACTTTCTGCATACACCACTTCCCAACTCAAGGTGTCGTGGTGGAAGATCCCTGTTATAAAGGCCTTCATGGAGGGAATAAAGAGAATACACCCCCCGATAGCTGACCCAGCTCCCGAATGGGACCTTAACATGGTACTTACCAGACTCATGGGCTCACCTTTCGAACCCATGCACAAAGCATCTCTTAAAGACCTCACTCTTAAGACTGCTTTTTTAATAGCTATCACCTCCATCAGGAGGGTAAGTGAACTACAGGCTCTTTCTGTTCTAGACCCCTTCGTTACAGTTCACAGAGATAAGGTGTTTCTACGCACACACCCAAGGTTTGCTCCGAAGTTCATATCGAAATTCCTATAGAACTGCCAACGTTCTTTCAAAATCCTTCCAACTTGGGAGAAAAAACTCTGCACACACTAGATGTGCGCAGAGCGGTCATGTTCTACATGGAAAGAACCAGACCACTGAGGAAGACTAATCAGTTCTTCGTCTCGGTGGCAGCAGGAAGAGAAGGAGATGCAGTTTCAAAGTCCACTATTTCTAGATGGATTGTTCAATGCATCACTCTCTGCTATACTCTAGCTAAGAGAGAACTGCCCTTTAAGCCTAGAGCACACTCTACTCGAGGCACGGGGGCGTCCATAGCATTCATTGCAAATGTTCCCCTTGAGTCCATCTGCAAAGCGGCTACCTGGAGTTCTATGCACACCTTTACAAAACACTACTGTCTAGATGCACACTCGAGATCTGACTCCCAGGTGGGTCAGGCAGTACTAAGACATCTTTTCTCTACTGTTCCTTTTCATAACCCACCGCCAACTCCGGGTACTGCTCGCTAGTCTATGCACAGCATGTGATTCTAAGCAGATTAACAAGCATCAGAAGACAATGCATTACTTACCGTAAAAGCATTTCTGATGATTGTATCTGCTTAGATTCACATGCGCCCACCCTTCCTCCCCGCTCGGATGGAAGGAACATAGACTTCCTTTTATATCTCTCTTTTCTGTACTCACTCACGTCTAGAAGGCTCCCGCAGGGCAGAAAAATACAAACAGAGGGACCTCGACGCGTGAGGGATTGTGGGTACAACACACGTCACTATAGGGATAGTATTTCAGACACGCCCGGTCGACGTCCCTTTTCGACTACGAAAAACAAAATGCAATACTCCGCAGTGACCACTGGATGTCGGACCTATGCACAGCATGTGAATCTAAGCAGATACAATCATCAGAAATGCTTTTACGGTAAGTAATGCATTGTCTTTTCATTGGAACTTGTCCTCTTAGGAATCTTAAATTCAAAATACTGATGATGGAATTATTTATTTATTTATTTATGATCATGTCCAAGGAAAGGTCTATAAATCACAACAATGTTAAAACAATCATATCTTTCTTTAGGAAAAAAGTGCAAAAGGGCCTTTCACCAGTCTCCAGGGACTTACAAATAGACGAAGCGGAGACGGGCTCTTAATGTACCTGACTCCAATGCTTAGGCAGTTTGACGATGTTAAAGCAGGCTTCGATATGTGATGCTTGCAGGTCCAACAGATTCAACGGAGTAGAGTCATGTTGATACCAGTGGCTAGTCTGCGTCGAGTCGGGTTAGAGTGGTGCTCATTTCATAGGCAGCTTCGGACGATGCGATTCTTGAGGTCACCAGAATCATTCTGACGATTTTCAGAGCTTAAATCCCTGTTAAGGTAATACGTGACCTATGCCTTTTCGCATCATACCCAGAGTGCTTTTCAGTGCAGGAAGAGTAGGAGACAGGTAAGAAAGAGAAGCCCACAGAAAAACCGAGATGGAGGAATCCTTGATTCCTTGTTGTCTGCCCTGCGTGAATTAATAAAACCCCCTTCTCTAAACTGGCAATTCAAAGGACTCTCTGGTGTGCAACTCCCTAGTGTGCGGCAGGCCATTGTAATGGAATGTCCTCTTTGAAGCCATGCTCCCAGTAGGTCTCCTTTCACGTGTACTGGGCATGTGAGGAAGAAGTCACCCAATACCCCAGAGTGTCAACAGAGGCAGGCATCCTGCCCTCTGTCCCATTCACTGTAACACAGTCAGTCAGGTGCCGGGAATCCACATTGCCTATCGTTTCTGGCCACAGGGTTGACAATGGTAAACAGATGTGACTTATATATCCAGATTATATTACCACCATCTGATAGTTCAGCATTATTAGTATTGTTCTGGAGCGGAAGTGCAGACATAAATGCACCCTCTGCTCTGCAGTGACTTTGCTGTCACAGCAGCTGTCAAACAGGACACTGGTGACCTCTGAACCTGTTCTATGCTGCTGGAGATCTGAAACTGAAGGCCAGGAGACTGATGCAGCAGGCCAACGAGGTAGAGTAATCATTTGGCATGGAGTGTGATGAAAAGAGGGTCTGGCTGGCATGCCACCCTTTCCGAAATGGAGTAGCCTGCATAACTGTAATTTAATAAAAATCAAAAAGGTGCTGGCATTTGCACTCTTCTGACAAGCAAATTTTGTATATTTTAGAAATATCTGCAAACCAAAACATCCAGCTGCTACCAATGATTTAATACATCACGCACCCCCATAGTCACCATGACTACCAATCCGCTGAATAACCAATCCCCACCTTCATTTATGCTGGTAAATTAGCTTAGTGCGTTAACTCCCCTACTGCTGAAGCCAAGGTTCATCCTCATGGTCGAATCTATCTTTCATTCTTCGAGGGAAAACAAATGAACAAAGAGTTGCAACACTTGTTAACAGCAAGTTAAAGATTCAGAACTCTAAGGCCTTGTTATGCAAAGAAGCAAATGTTCTCTTGTCCAGGCAGTACAGCCTTTTAAATGTCTGAGTGAGATTACCTTCCGTTTTAAATTTCTCGATGGTCGACCCCTCCAGCTTCCAGCACACACTGGTACATCCTGCAAGAGACATATGTCTCATGGATCTACTAAATTAGTCCTAAGAGACCAGTCCCTTCACTACCAAGATCAATTAAATTAACATTAGCAACCGGTAAGGGACAATGAGTTTGTTATAAGCAAGCTTGTTGGCCCTTGCTGGCGCTTTACCCGACCGACAAGACTCCCTCATCGCCGGGGCTCTGAGGTTCCTCCGTGACTGGCCACTATGGAAAGGCAGAAGGGACTATCTTTAGTCCCTTCTCCCTGTTCCTTGTAGGCATTTTTTTTTGTTTATCAGTTTTTTCATTTACTCTAATGCCCACCATGGAAAGGGAAAAGGGACTATATGTAGTTCCTTCTCCCCTTCCATGGTGGGCATTTTCTTTGTTTACTATGGCCGCTATGAAAAGGAAAAACGGGCTACTTTTTCCAGTCTGCGGCGGCCATGTTTTGTTCTTTTTTCCCCCCGCTGTAAAACGCAACACATCTTGCAACTAAAAAAAAGCACCATTAGCACTTCGGTCTAATTGGGTGGGGTAGTAATGGCAATAAACCCCTCGCCGGCAGGCATTACTGCATCCCGTAATGCCCCCGGGGCCTTTATAATATTATTATTATTATTATTATTATTATTATTATTATTATTATTATTATTATTATTATTTATTATATTTGTTACACGCCTTGACCCTGGGGTATCACGGCGAGACAGCTTATCAAATTTCTTGTACAATATTAAAGTCAATGTAAAGGAAATGCTTATGAACAGCAAGTTCTGTGATACAAAGTGGTTACTAAATTGCAATTAATACTGAATAAAATGAAGGGCAAGCACATTCAAACATTCAGCTAGTGACATTGTTAATTAGATTGCGGTAGGATCACATTAAAACTCAATATTGGTTGAACAGCCAAGTTTTCAGTACTTTTTTGAAACCTAAGATAGTTACCTCATTTTTAATGCTAAGAGGTAGGGAATTCCAGAGGGTAGGAGCCAGGACTCTAAAACTACTTCCTCCTGCTCTGGTACTTTTGTGACGCGGGATTCCTAGCAATGCCTTATTGTTTGATCTAAGTGTTCTACTAGTGTATTTTTTTCTTGATAGCATTATTGAGGTAGCTGGGGGCTTTATTTGCGAGACATTTATGTACAATACATAATGTTGTGAAGATGATTCTGGCTTTGATAGGCAGCCAGTGGTTTTCTCGCCTAATATTGGAGATCTGATCAGATTTCTTTATACCCAGTGCAGCTCTGAATGCTTTATTCTGCAGTAATTGTAATTTACTGATATTAGAATTGGAGGTTCCTAGTAGTAGGACATTACAGTAGTTAAGCTTGGTTAGGATCAGGGCTCTGGCCAACGTGATACAGTTAGACAGTGTGAGGAATTGGCGGCTCAGGGCGATGAGTTTAGCTGTGTATGCTGTGGAGGAAGCGAGAGCCGAGATATGTTTACTCATGGTAAGATTAGCATCTATGTGTACACCAAGAGTTTTGACTTGCTTGAGTACTGGGATCGACGTTCTATCGATATTGATATGTGTGCAGTCTGAATGGAGTGTGCCTAATCTCTGTTGGGATCCTAAAATGAGAACTTCCGTCTTCTCATCATTAAGACAAAGACTATTCAAAACCATCACATTTGGAATGATGGCATAGACTTTGTTGATGGTTTGGGTATCTTGGGTGTAATCCCCGTTAATTGGGATAAGGCTCTGGGTGTCATCTGCATGACACCCATATCATCTAGCACTGAGAATAGTAGTTTTGTATAGGCATTGTAAAGTGTGGGGAAAAGGAAAGACATGATCCTTGGGGGACTCCAATGGGGACCACTATGGGGTCTGCCGCCTCTTTACCAATAGCAACTTTGTTAACTTTGGGCCTCTAACTCATTACCTGACGCTGTAATGGCCCACTGGCTCAGGGATTATTGCCTTACTTTAAATTGGATGTAAGCAACATATTTCCTTGAGGGTGCTTGGATATATTTAAATGCTTCATCATATTAAACACAGGCTTTTTGTTATGCACAGATTTGAGTCACTGAAATATATTAGACAGTACATGTTTACACACAACATATACGGCTTTGCAGTGGATGTCTGTGGCTGCAGAAAGCCCTTTTCTGGTATCTATTGCCAAAGCAAAGAAAAAGGCTTGCATGTTTTGGCACTCATTTCCAGGGGGTGCATTTTTCTGATAGAAAGTGGGGGGAGACCCTCACAAATCTCTCATTACCTCTTCTAACCCCACCCTTGTGCGTGCCAGCCGGAAGAATGGTAGCCACATATATAGAAGCTACCCTGCCCCTCAAAAGAGATTGTTTGTGTATAAAGGAGTCTGCACCCCACACTCTCCTTCCTTTTCTTGCACCCCCTCGTCGTCCAAAGCTCATCTTTCCTTCTACCTAGTACCCTATTGTTCATCTTATGAATGTTGTTTGAAAAACTTGCATTAAACCACTCCAGAACCCCCACTTTCAAGCTGAAGTCATTAGCCTTGACTCCCCAGTCCATAGCTGCCCCAATTTCTTGAATGCTTTGAACCACAAGGTTTGCCTTGCTCCTCCATAGCCTCCCCTTAACCTTCACCCCCCAAACTCCAGGTATACAGTTAAGCATGTGTTGTCATGCTCCAATTGGTCACCCTCCCATTCTCTACGGAGCCCCTTTAACTCCCACGCGCTTCCCATGCCAGACATTGACTTTCCACGGGCTTTGCCATTGTCCTCTTTCTTCTCTTGTACTACAGACCTGATCCTCCCGCATCTCACCCCCCCTCTCCGCATTTCCACACCCAACTTGTTCTCTCTTCCTGTCCTTCTCTCACCATTTTCTGATGTTCCGAATCTGTGTTGCAAAGTTACACCTTAAAGAGGTCAAATCAAAATAGATAGACCAGGGTCACACTAGATCACCTAAGAATAGATATCACCCACCCAGGCCCAAACCTGAAGATTAGGTTCAGACACACCCACCAATCCAAACTATACTCAATAGGATACAGTTGGACCAGCGTAACACCACCAAATCGAGTCGGCCACCAGGAACCAGCAACATCCGAACCCATAGCAACATCCGAACCCACAGGTATAAAACTCTAACAGAATCATAAGTACCTGAACCTGGATACAGACCCCACTAACCCAACACTCAATCTTCTGCTTACTTAAACCCACACAGAACCACACAACCATCTCTCTTCCAGCAATCCGTACGCACTTTACCACACCGCATCAACAACACATAAACTTCACCCACAGCACTCGAGGCCTCATCCGATCCGATACTAGCACCAAAGCCCAGCACTCGGTGTGTTCCGAACTGAAGCTGCCAACAGCACACCACATCTCCCACTCTCCTTCTCCCCTCCTCCCGACTAACCTTACCCCACCCTTCCTGTTTACAGATCCGCCAGAGCGCCTGGGGACCAATTCCGTTGGTGACGGTGCGCTATACAAGTACCGATAACATAACATAACATATGTGAATTTATCAATTTTCTGAATGCCTTATCTGTACATTGACTTTCTGGGCCTGATTTACAAAGCACTTTCTGATTGGATACACCATTGTCAAACACTATTGTAAAGCAGGCACTCTATCTTGTGCAATAGGGTGAGGGCCTGCCAGTTCTGGTCCGTAATTTAACAAAACATGTGAGCGAATAAATACATAAACACAAGTTAAAGAATAGCTCTCCTCTCTTATTCTATATACTCTTGGGACGGAGGGGACATGTCACTTTGAAGTAATTTAGTAGATCACTGAGACATATATAGCTTGAAGGATGCAGTTGTTTGTGGCGGCACAGAATACATGTCTTCCAGTGGTGAGAAAGCTTGGACAGGGGTCAAATGATATGTTGCTGCACAGCAGGACCACCACTCAATTTACACCCAAGCAGAGATGATAAAGACTTGATGGACATGTTCTCCATGGAGAAGGCACATCTACTTTGCCCCTCAGTTAATTCCAGCTTAGGTTGGGGGCCTGTTACACAAGCAGCACATCTCCTGGCTGGAACATCATGCATGATGGATGGCACTGCTTCCCAGAGCAGACTGAAGGGAACAGACAATTGATGACCTGGGAGTGGGGGAAGACCTGCATTTGGCATCAACCACAAAGTATAAAGAGGAAAATAGGGAGTGGGGAAAAATGCAATTGTAAAAAAGAACGGTGCCTGGTCCGGGGAGGGCGCGAGACGTGAATCGGGTTTTTGACAGCGGCACGAGCCGTTTAAAGTGGTGATCTGCCTTTCTCCCCCTCCGCCGACAAGCGGACGGCTTCACGTTCCACAATACAGGCTGCACAAAAGTCAGAAAAATGGCCAATTAATCATTGTGGAGTCTGAAGGTTTCCTGCCAGAAACACCCTGTCAAAGGCACCCGCGCTCCCCGCCTTCCTCGCCGTCGCTGGTGTCTCTGTCGGAATAGACAGGAGGACACGCTGCGGTCTCCAGCATCAATGGCGGGCAGGTTGCTAGGGTTGCAAACAGCGCATCCAGCAGAATTGCTCCAGTGAAACGGTTTGCAACTGGGGAGAGGCCGCTTCATCATTTTGGCGATTTGTCTGCTACGCTGATGCCCCAATTGACTGGATAGTTATTCACTTTTTGGTCTCAGAGGAGCTCCTTTTCGGAAGACGTAGGACCTGATTCTGAAAGGTGTGCACTGGGGGAAAGCAGGATATGTTATGATATGATATAAGTCATTTATAACGCGCCTGTTCACAAGTGTTTAGTGGAGTAAAGCAAGAGATGCATGTGACTATCTCGGATTTACTTTGAACCTGCTCACGGGCGCCTAATTCACAAAGGATAACGCGGGGAGCAAACCGGGAGTGGTCTGGATCATCTCTGAGATACTGACATGCACATGTGACCATTCAGGGTTTTCCCAAGAGCACCTCTGGGATGCTGCAGATGCATAAATGATCACCCCCATGGCAACCCTCTCCCACTGCATCATGATCCCTAAAGGCTCCCATTGAGGCAAGACGTCAACATCTTTCCACATGATTCACAGAGGTCCACAGGATCCATGCATGTTATAACCCCTCTCCTCTAACATACATGCCAATATTATTCATCGCATTCGGGAGACAGTCGTCGAGTCATGATTTCAACATTGCATTCAGACACTATAATGGGGGAAGTCAAGACAAAAAGTCCCAGAATGCAAAGTTAAAACGCCTTCACAAGACTGGTGTAAAGTTACTAATCTTTGCCCTCTTTCTCACACTTTGAAGTTTCTCTCTCTCTCCCTTTGTCACTCTCTCTCTTTGTTTTGCTCTTTAGAATACCTTGCTCACTCCATTCTTCCATTTTCTTTCTCTTCATTGTCTCTATCTTGTTCTCTTTCTCTCTCTCTCTCTCTCTCTCTCTCTCTCTCTCTCTCTCTCCTCTAACCCCCTCTCTCTCTCGCTGCAAATGGGAGCCATGTTGTTAGGCAGGTATATGTTGGCTAGACACGCCCCGGCCATTGCTGACAACAGAGCCACATGAGAAATACACAGATATCTTGCATATGCACTGGGAGGGCTGCTGGGTTTTTTGTTTCGAAAATGAGCTATTAAAAATAACATATGCAATTGTATTAACATTCTAAGTGCCTGTTTTCTATATGGTATGAAGTTAATTTCTAATGATCACTCGCATTATATAGTGTCATCATTATAAAGGGGTTACACTAGTCTTACTGAGCAAAGCACATTAGCAAAAGCTAGACTAACCACATGCATGGAAGGTTGTTCCAACATGGACAGTCTGCATCCATCTATAGTGGTAGAAAATGCCTCTATGCAAATATGGATGTAGACATACAGCAGCAATTATGGACCCTGGCTACTTTGCATATCCAAGGGAATGTTGGGAACATACTAATGATCAAAGATCTTCATATTTTAAAAGTGTGTCAGTGATAATATGGTTAAATGCGTTAATCACCAAGTACATGATGTACTCTGGGCTCGGTGCTTATTTAGTCTTCACAACACACCCCTAAAATGTTATTTATTTTGAGCAAGAACCACATGTACCAATTTGACATCCTAAGAAGTCAGATGTGAGGATAAAATGCCGGGGCCACTACTACATTGGCATCCTAGAGCTGTCTTGCTTCCTGTTTGTGGACAGTTTTAATAGTGGAGAGCCTGGGGCTCAGTGTGAGTATACCCTGTCCCCCGGCCCCCACCCTAATGCACGGACGTTTGTGGCATATTATATATGTAGGAGGCAGGGACAATGACACACATTGTTTACAAACAATTGTATTGAACATGTGGGAATTTTGCATTAGGAAATCTCCCAGAATTCCTTGCTCATGAAAGAGCCTACTATGAAGAATGATCAGGAAGAGAAAAAGAAATATTGAAACGGGCTTTACAACATGCATTCATGTTTCGGGACTACGGAATGCACTGTTCTGGAAATCAATGCAGTCAAATGTCACACAATATTCAGACGTTCGGCCATCCATTTTTTTGAATATGTACACAGAAGACTCAACTCTGAGTGGCAAGTCTATTGGACTTGAAATGTATGGTGTGCTTGTGTTTGCTGCCCCCGCCCCCCTCCGCACATTGATGTTCTATACCGCCGAGTCGCATGTGCTGCAACACTGACTGTTTACATTGGAAACAAGCTGTTAGGAGCTGTGCCACCAAAATGTGTCGCCAGGCCACTTTTAGTGGCCACAATAACCAACCACAAAGCCCATAATGTTGAAGCCTTAGCATATGTAACAAAAACAACACAAACAAGTAAAAACAAGCATTGGCAATGCCAACAGTTTGCAGTTTTGTACAGGCATGGGCAAGGCACTTGTCATTGTAGTAACTGGACATTGTTGGAAGCAGGTATAAAATGATCTGAGAACCTGGGCATAAGATAGTAGTACCTGGCAAATGCTGAATACTTCTGCACAAGCCAAAACTGTTGTCTTTGCCAATGCTTGTTTTTAACAGGACTACAGTGAGGGACACACAAAGCACTTATAAACCACGTGGCTGAAAGCAGTACTAGTAAGACATTTTTATTACACCAGTGGCATGTTTAAAACTCCAATTAAGTCATTAACTCTGACAGGAATAAAAAAAAAATGTCAAGCACTTTGAGCGCAACGTTTGATGGTAAGACTTGATTAATGTGAGTTCAAAGAAGTCACATGAGGAGGTTTATTGGGAAGGGATGGGCAGGAAGTGGGTTTGAAAGGCCATATGAATTAGCAAGGCAATGGGTAGTCAACTGGTGGGCAAATAACCAAACAACACCTGCAAGCTTTGTCCCTCCTCAAATGTCGTGTCTTCCTATTGGTTCTCAAATGGAATCGTTTAGTCTATTACGTGTCACAAGCCACATCTACTATCAAAAATAAAAATAGCACTTGTGCCATCTTA
Source organism: Ambystoma mexicanum (assembly GCA_002915635.3). Classification (NCBI taxonomy): domain Eukaryota; kingdom Metazoa; phylum Chordata; class Amphibia; order Caudata; family Ambystomatidae; genus Ambystoma; species Ambystoma mexicanum. Next base: position 1,024,023,406 of record CM030325.1, on the reverse strand, counting down.
ATGACCAGACTTTCTTTGCTAATAGTAGGTCACACTTTCATCAAATCAATCTGAGCACAAAATAAATCACATTACATTTACCTACACACATTATATCTTGACACGTAAAAAGTATACATGAACTTCTGATTCAAATCATTATGCCACAATGTGTGTATCACCTTTACATCTCAAGATGGCCCTCAACCATTCCGATACTAACCTAAAGAGTGCGGGCAAAAAAAGGAACTAGTGTGCCAGAGTCTCCACTTCCCTCTGAAGACAATCACACAAACTATCTCAAGGCTTAGCTCTGCCATCTGGGCGCACAACTCATTTTTTCAGGGACATCAGTACATCTCTCACTTGCGAGTCTGGGTTATCCCAATTTTCTCTGAGTCCCAAAGTGACTAGTTCATGTTTATATAACTTGCTGATGAACTATCACCTAGCAAGAGTGCAAAGCCCTGGCTTTATATAACTGGCTGATGAACTGTCACCTAGCAAGAGTGCAAAGCCCTGGCTTTATATAACTGGTTGATAAACTGTCACCTAGCAAGAGTGCAAAACATAACTGGCTGATGAACTGTCACCTAGCAAGAGCGCAAAGCCCTGGCTTTATATAACTGGCTGATGAACTGTCACCTAGCAAGAGTGCAAAGCCCTGGCTTTATATAACTGGCTGATGAACTGTCACCTAGCAAGAGTGCAAAACATAACTGGCTGATGAACTGTCACCTAGCAAGAGTGCAAAGCCTTGGCTTTATATAACTGGCTGATGAACTGTCACCTAGCAAGAGTGCAAAGCCCTGGCTTTATATAACCGGCTGATGAACTGTCACCTAGCAAGAGTGCAAAACATAACTGGCTGATGAACTGTCACCGAGCAAGGGTGCAAAGCGCTGGCTTTATATAACTGGCTGATGAACTGTCACCTAGCAAGAGTGCAAAGCCCTGGCTTTATATAACTGGCTGATGAACTGTCACCTAGCAAGGGTGCAAAGCCCTGGCTTATATAACTGGCTGATGAACTGTCACCTAGCAAGGGTGCAAAGCTCTGGCTTTATATAACTGGCTGATGAACTGTCACCTAGCAAGAGTGCAAAGCCCTGGCTTTATATAACCGGCTGATGAACTGTCACCTAACAAGAGTGCAAAACATAACTGGCTGATGAACTGTCACCTAGCAAGAGTGCAAAGCCCTGGCTTTATATAACTGGCTGATGAACTGTCACCTAGCAAGAGTGCAAAGCCCTGGCTTTATATAACTGGCTGATGAACTGTCACCTAGCAAGAGTGCAAAACATAACTGGCTGATGAACTGTCACCTAGCAAGAGTGGAAAGCCCTGGCTTTTTAATGTATATATATATATTTTTTTTAACAAATCTAATGTGAGGGTAATTCTGTCTCAAAAAGGGGTACTCCATGCCAAAAGCATAGTGCACTCATGTAGACTGATATCTCGTGACCTGCTCTACTCGTGGCGCAGATCATTTCGCAGGTCACGAGATATGCACTTGACAGCCGCAGAGACAGCCAAGTCACTGTGGCGCAAAGGCAGCATTTAAGATATGCCCCTCTGTACCCAAAACTATGATGATGAGTCAGCCATGCTGGTGGCAGGGTAAACTCTATATAAAAGCTTAGTTTAGGCATAGTGTATGGTGCTACTTCATCACAACCGCTGCATTCCAATTGATATCACACATATGTCAGCTCATGTGAGCCAGCTCCACAATCAAATGTGATGTGCATTCTGGTGAGTCGGGTGTAGCCCGGCAAATGACAGGAAGAGAACCTGGTTGTGCTTCCTCTTTGTGTGAAAGCAAGTAACACCCTCCACCCAAGACAGCCGCACAACAGGTAGCTGTCCTGGTTCCAGGCATCAAGAGAGCACACACCCATTGAAAAGGAGTAGCCTCTCACCAGGGCATTGCATCTCTAAAGGACTTTGATCTCAGTAAGAAGGGAAGGATGTGGAATTATGACAGGCAGGAGGGCACTGGTCAATGAGAGAAGGTTTCAACCATTGTGCTTTTCACTGTATCTTTTTCTTTCCTGTTTCCTGCACTTCCTCTGGAGCAAAGCACTTTGGTGATGACATCAACAGGGCAAAGCCCGCCCCTTCCTGGAGAAGAGATTGGACTACCAAGACTAGTGTAGAGGAGGTCCCATATACAGCCCGCACTCCAACCCTCCATTTTGAAGTACCAGGAATGTTCACACCGAGGTATGTGGTGTATGATGAACAAATAAACCAGCAGAGAGCCGCAGTGCGGCTCTGTCCAGTACCTACCAGAAGAACAAAGCCTATTGAATTACCAGTACCAAGGAAACCATGGACAGTAAGGTAGCCATTGAGAAAGCCATATCAACAAATGAGATGAAATGAAGATCGTCTAAAAACAGCCCCTGAAGAAACCAAAACGGTCTTAATGGAAGACAAATGGTGACGTCACAAGTACCAAAACCTGACTCACCTATAGAAGAAAGGACGACCAGAGAATCACATAAAGAGACAAAAACACCATGAATAAGGATATTGTGAACTTAGAGTGTGAAGTCGATGTCAAATAAAAGAAGCTTAAGCTGTAAGCATGGCATAGATATTTGACCAGTTTACATGTGTACATATGCTTGGAACCACAAGAAAGCTAAAGGAATCATGCTTGTTATGCTTAGTAGAGGGACAGTGCGGCAAGCGCCATATACATATCTACCTCAAATAAAGCACTTTATATGAAGCATACGTTCACACATAGCATGGAGGACACCTAGGAGGCCCCCGCGCCTCCAGAAATAGGTTTGCTGCCTTTGAGACTTAACAGTGTGTTTCATCCCCCATACCTCGTCTCCCTATATATTCATCTGCACCGCAAAAGTGGGGAGAGTGCAGTCATAGCCGATTTCTAATAGTAATAATAATAATAATAATAATAATAATAATAATAATGAAATTTAGAAGCAATACAGATTGCTGAAAGGCTTTTACCATAAGAGTAACATATGTTTGGATTTCTAAGCTACAATGATGTAGGCACATGTCTCACCATGTATGTGCAACATTCCAAAATGTGGCACTACAAAATATGCATTTAAGAATACAACACTTCCACAATCATGTGCCTCTTGAAGAACGTGTACTTAGAGTTGAGCACCAGGGTAAGAAATATATATATTAAGGATCTGGATCTGATACTCAGGAAGATCAGCAATGTACCCAGGGTAGCTGGGCGTCCATATACATTACTGTTGCATGCAGACTGTTTACGTCTTTTCACTGCAGCAATATTAATACTGAATTATTAATTTAATATTAATTACTAATACTAAATATTAAACGTGGGTATTTTCAAGGTGGTGTTTTCCCGACAGCCGTTTTGCTGATGCATTTTTTTTATTGATGTGTTACCATTAGTCCACCATCTAAACCAACGCCTCACCTTGCTACCCACCACCCCTCAATCCCATTACCCCAAGCACACAATGCATACGTGTACATTCTTAAAAAATCTGCAAAACGGCTGCGTTGAAAACAAAACGGTGAGAATGGCCACGCAGTCACAGTGAAAACACGGTGAGCGATGTAGATGGTGAGGTTGGGTTTGCGCGCCCGCCAAAGACGCTCAAAGTCATTATAAACATATGCTCACCATTTATCATCAAATGGGGACTATCAGTAAACACCTGAAAGTCCAAGGTGATGGCGTTGGGGAAAAACACATTTCTGGCATGTGGTGTAAAAGCTGAAATATGTAGTGGGTTGATGGGTATAACCATTTGGATATCACGTTTTCACGCGCATTATATTAGAGAAAACACATTGATCAAACAGGTAGGCATATGAAGTAATGAAATGTCACTCTCTTTGGCTTTGCAAAGACTATTGGTAACTTTAACTCCTTAAGTGCCAAGGACGAGTATGCTTGTCCTTTTTACATAGACTTGCATAATAGCCTGGCAATCACATGCCATGTGTCTAAAAAGCAGAAACTGTAGAACCCGTAACTATCAATAGCAACTGCTGGATCTCCAACAATGCCAATATTAACTATCAATAGCAACCGCTGGATCTCCAACAATGCCAATATTAACTATCAATAGCAACCGCTGGAGCACCACCAATGCCAATATTAACTATCAATAGCAACTGCTGGAGCACCACCAATGCCAATATTAACTATCAATTGCAACCGCTAGATCTCCAACAATGCCAATAGCAACTATCAATAGCAACCGCTGGATCTCCAACAATGCCAATAGCAACTATCAATAGCAACCGCTGGATCTCCAACAATGCCAATATTAACTATCAATAGCAACCGCTGGATCTCCAACAATGCCAATATTAACTATCAATAGCAACCGCTGGATCTCCAACAATGCCAAAATTAACTATCAATAGCAACCGCTGGATCTCCAACAATGCCAATATTAAATATCAATAGCAACTGCTGGATCTCCAACAATGCCAATATTAACTATCAATAGCAACCGCTGGATCTCCAACATTGCCAATAGCAACTATCAATAGCAACCGCTGGAGCCCCACCAATGCCAATAGTATCTATCAATAGCAACAGCTGGAGCCCCACCAATGCCAATAGTATCTATCAATAGCAACCGCTGGAGCCCCACCAATGCCAATAGTAACTATCAATAGCAATCGCTGGAGCCCCACCAATGCCAATATTAACTATCAATAGCAACCGCTGGATCTCCAACAATGCCAATAGTAACTATCAATAGCAACCGCTGGATCTCCAACAATGCCAATATTAAATATCAATAGCAACTGCTGGATCTCCAACAATGCCAATATTAACTATCAATAGCAACCGCTGGATCTCCAACATTGCCAATAGCAACTATCAATAGCAACCGCTGGAGCCCCACCAATGCCAATAGTATCTATCAATAGCAACAGCTGGAGCCCCACCAATGCCAATAGTAACTATCAATAGCAACCGCTGGATCTCCAACAATGCCAATAGCAACTCTCAATAGCAACCGCTGGAGTCCGACCAATGCCAATATTAACTATCAATAGCAACCGTTGGATCTCCAACAATGCCAATATTAACTATCAATAGCAACCGCTGGATTTCCAACAATGCCAATAGCAACTCTCAATAGCAACCGCTGGAGTCCGACCAATGCCAATATTAACTATCAATAGCAACCGTTGGATCTCCAACAATGCCAATATTAACTATCAATAGCAACCGCTGGAGCACCACCAATGCCAATATTAACTATCAATAGCAACCGCTGGATCTCCAACAATGCCAATATTAACTATCAATAGCAACCGCTGGATCTCCAACAATGCCAATATTAAATATCAATAGCAACTGCTGGATCTCCAACAATGTCAATATTAACTATCAATAGCAACCGCTGGATCTCCAACATTGCCAATAGTAACTATCAATAGCAACCGCTGGAGTCCCACCAATGCCAATAGTAATCTATCAATAGCAACCGCTGGAGCCCACCAATGCCAATAGTAACTATCAATAGCAATCGCTGGAGCCCACCAATGCCAATATTAACTATCAATAGCAACCGCTGGATCCCCACCAATGCCAATATTAACTATCAATAGCAACCGCTGAAGCCCCACCAATGCCAATATTAACTATCAATAGTAACCGCTGGATCTCCAACAATGCCAATATTAACTATCAATAGCAACCGCTGGATCTCCAACAATGCCAATATTAAATATCAATAGCAACTGCTGGATCTCCAACAATGCCAATATTAACTATCAATAGCAACCGCTGGATCTCCAACATTGCCAATAGCAACTATCAATAGCAACTGCTGGAGACCCACCAATGCCAATAGTATCTATCAATAGCAACCGCTGGAGCCCCACCAATGCCAATAGTAACTATCAATAGCAATCGCTGGAGCCCCACCAATGCCAATAGTAACTATCAATAGCAACCGCTGGATCCCCACCAATGCCCATATTAACTATCAATAGCAACCGCTGGATCTCCAACAATGCCAATATTAACTATCAATAGCAACCGCTGGATCTCCAACAATGCCAATATTAAATATCAATAGCAACTGCTGGATCTCCAACAATGCCAATATTAACTATCAATAGCAACCGCTGGATCTCCAACAATGGCAATATTAAATATCAATAGCAACTGCTGGATCTCCAACAATGCCAATATTAACTATCAATAGCAACCGCTGGATCTCCAACAATGCCAATAGTATCTATCAATAGCAACCGCTGGAGCCCCACCAATGCCAATAGCAACTATCAATAGCAACCGCTGGAGCCCCACCAATGCCAATAGTATCTATCAATAGCAACCGCTGGAGCCCCACCAATGCCAATAGTAACTATCAATAGCAACCGCTGGATCCCCACCAATGCCAATAGTAACTATCAATAGCAACCGCTGGATCCCCACCAATGCCAATATTAACTATCAATAGCAACCACTGAAGCCCCACCAATGCCCATATTAACTATCAATAGCAACTGCTGGATCTCCACCAATGCCAATATTAACTATCAATAGCAACCGCTGGATCTCCAACATTGCCAATAGCAACTATCAATAGCAACCGCTGGAGCCCCACCAATGCCAATAGTATCTATCAATAGCAACCGCTGGAGCCCCACCAATGCCAATAGTAACTATCAATAGCAACCGCTGGATCCCCACCAATGCCAATATTAACTATCAATAGCAACCACTGAAGCCCCACCAATGCCCATATTAACTATCAATAGCAACCGCTGGATCCCCACCAATGCCCATATTAACTATCAATAGCAACCGCTGGAGCCCCACCAATGCCAATAGTAACTATCAATAGCAACCACTGGAGCCCCACCAATGCCAATATCAACTATCAATAGCAACCGCTGGATCCCCACCAATGCCCATATTAACTATCAATAGCAACCACTGAAGCCCCACCAATGCCAATATTAACATGTTTGGAGAATGCAGAAGCTGATTTTTAAGAGAACTGCTGGGGGAGCCACAAGGGTCTGCAACATGTTCTGTTCCTTTGAGTGCGGTATGATGAATTTAAGTGACCTCTTCAAGCTAAATCCCCTTTAATCATGTGTATCGGTTTTGACTAATCCCGCAAAGGAGTCTATCCCAGAAATTGCCAAAGGATTTATCCACAGGTGATCTGGCAAACACAATTCAAATACGTTAAAGAAATGTAAAGCATTTGGGCTTGGAGGTTTGGAATACAAATTCAGGTTTGATGTAGGTGAATTCCCCAAAATTAACTTGAGGGCTGCTACTTTGAATTTTGCAGTAGAAAAAGCGAGGGGCCAGAAATAGCAAGGCCAAGGCTGCTGCAGCACGTCCTCTCAAATGGACTTCTCATTGAGTCATCTGTATCTTGGGTGATCTAAAAATAATGATGCTGTCTGATAACTACATTTAGTTTTGATATGTTACCATTGAGGAGCAAAACATCCATGTTGGTGTAAATGTGACCCAAGCAGAACAGAAGACATGGCACCTATAATCTTATTTTGCCCTCTATATAATGCTGTTCAACATGAACTGTATTTTATGTATTGCCAACCCTTCTCGATAGTTTTAATAATGTCTTGAGACCCTCCAGAATGCTTTGTACTAGAAATCTATTAGAATTGGGGTTAAGAATTGTTCTTTTTTTTATCATGATTGTAATTTTGGCTTTAGTCCACTAACAATGTATTCTATTACTATTAATTCTGTTATCTTGTTTGTCAGATGTTTATGGACTAAGGTGATTGCTGTTTTGAAAATGTTCGTGTTTTCCGAATGAAACAATGATTGATGGATTGACCTGAATCAAGTCCAAGAGAAGATCAAAGCAGCGGTCTTTTCCCCTTGCAGTTACCGTGCAACTTGGCAGGCAGCAGCACAATTGGGTAAAGGTGCCAGTGAAGAGCAAGAGTGGAGGTCTGAGAGCGTGCATGGACAGCGTGCTCACCAGTAATCTTGAAAGCAAGAAACACGATTGGTGAATCAAGCTGGTCTGTAGACGCTTCTGCCTGAGAGACAAGAGTGTGAGGGGTCCTGCAAGGATCATTAACCTCTAGGGCATTTCAGGGACTGCACCAGTGTCTACTGAGGGAACCCTGTGGATCCATCAACACCAAGATGGTGTGTCAAGACGAGAGGATCGACAAATAGCAGGAACAATGTGAGACCGTCCGAGAGAGTCAAGTGAAGCACATCTGCCATTTGCCAATGAGAAAAAAACATTACAAAGCAAAGAAGACGATATGAATCAGACCTGCAGAATGGCTAACATGCGTTTAGGGGGCGCACCTGCGAGTCAGCTAATTCTTCCAGGGAAAAGGGGATCGTGCATAGCTGAAGACACAGAATATGGGGTTATGTTGGCAAGATAATTCATGTGAAGCAGCTTAGTTTGTACCATTGAGAGATTGTGGGTCTAAAATAATGTTGCTCATTGGGCAAGTTGAGACATTAAACCAATAGTGAAGTAAGAAACTTACTATAAAACAAAAAAAACAACAAACTATGCTGGGACTCAAGATCCACAAGAAACTTGTGTGCCCAAAATAGCACCACCCATTTTGCTAACTTTGTCATACATCATACAGCTAAGTGCCAAGCTATTATGCAAGTTTATGCAAAAAGGATGGGCATACTCATCCTTGGCACTTAAGGGGTTAAGCATCTGAGTGTCTAAATCAAAACTATTTGGGATCAGCATGCAAAGTTTCAAGCCCCCCGAATCTGAGACAATCCAGGTTCCCGAGACCAAGCCACACAGTGCATAAAATACTGAATGAATTAATACAGGTGGTTGAATGTGACTCCTCAACTACACGTTAGCAACATCCAGACACAAATGTGTGAACACTCCCTGACAAAGGGACACTTAACTGCCAATATGGAGTCCTGCCTCTATGTTCAGTGTCACCAAGTTTGGCAACATATGTCTATACATGTTGCATGCTAACAGCTAGGACTTGGTGAACATGTACCGTCTCATGTTCATTAAACAAACAGCACAAAATAGATTAAGTTCAAATGTGGTAATGTGGCCAATATATACTCATGATGTGGTGAGGTCAAGGGCACAAATAGGAAAATGCCATCTTTTGAAATAGACACTTCAAGAAGAAGTTCTATTCACGTGAACACATTAAGAACATTGTTCACATATTTCTTCAGAGGACAACAACTTGTGTTGTTGTAGAACATTCAAATGGTTACAAAAGTGCAATAATGTGTTGACTATTCAAATCTAAAGTTACAAATTGGGACTTAACATATTATTTTTAATTAAATATACACAGTTCTTTTTTTTTTCAATTGAATATTAATGCCGTTAGGCATATGTTTTTTTTTTTTTTTTTTTTTTAATTCACAGCTATTCGCTTTTCTTTTTCTTATAAATTTGCCAAGCGTTTCTGTTACATCACAATATTTTATCTATGATATGCCTTCAAACCATTAGAAAGTCAAAGATGTAAGTTGAGGCATACACTTTAAATCACGTGCATTTGTTCTGTCCAAATAACAGGACCTGTAACCACCTTGGATTCTGAGTTGCAGCTATTTTGAGATATTTCTTGTTTGTTGTCTGGTTTCAGCATCTTCTAAGAACATCCCAAACAGTTTGAGTCAATATGTCCGGACAGGTTGGGCTGCATGACTTGCATATGGATGTGTCTGGGCAGGAGTAGAATGTGACTTAGTATATAAGGACCCAGACATGAAAGGCATTTGGCATACGGCAATGTGAGGATTTTGAGAAAATACCAACATTTGTGATTCAACAAAGAAACATATGTTCTACTCATGCGATTGTATCCAAAAATCCTATGATTCACTCACAAATTCATCAGGAAATTCTTTACCTATGGGATAAAACCAAAAACCTTCTGGCACAGTGTTTTTCTTTCGAGTGCTGAGGACAACTGGCAAACATTACTCTAATTTAGACTGCAAATTCCACAGCATCGTACAATCAGAAAGACATGATTTAACTAACAATGCACACAGCAATGGATTTAAGGCATTTAAATACAGTTGTCTAATTGTGTGTGCTATATTGCTATATTCCACAGCACATCATTAAGAAATATCAACACAAACAATATTAAAAAAAAAATACAAAAGTACAAGGATCAATATCAAAAGTTGGACAACATTTAGAATATAAAAACATGATAGAACAATGTCCAGTGTTCATTATAAATAAAATAAGGACTAAAAATGAAGAAAGCGAAAAGTGTTAACCAATGTATCCATTTGCTTAATCAAGTTGAAGATTATCTTATTACCTTATATTTATAAAAGAAAAAAGTCCCTTTTTTCTATTCTGTCTTTCCCATCTACCACTTGGGAGCACCGCAATAGCAGGCTCCCATTGGCCTTATTCAATTTCCTTTCCTTCCCCTTTTTTTTCTACCTCCAGTAGGATGGAAAGTTCCAGCAACATCAGAGAGCTTTTGGTAAACTAGGAAATCAAAATGTGCTCATGTATGAATGTACCTTTTAATGTGAATATAGCCATGGGGGTATCAGGCTGTTCTTTAATTATGCTGGTCTACATTGTTCGGCGGTGACATGCACCACTGGTAGAAACACATTCAAAAGGTGTATGTCACGTTCTTAGGAATACGAATGTAGTGCCAAGAATGTGCCATACCGGTTGCCAGCACTAGTGAGATTAAGTACTATTGTTCGTTAAATCTGAGTGTCCTTAACATCTACTTTGTTCTATACAGTTAAAAGAGAATTTAGCAAATGTTAGCTTATAAATGTTATTTTTCTTAATAATCAGTGGGTCTGATTTAAAAAGCATTTTTCAATGGAATTTTCCAATTGTAAAACATTTTAATAAATCAGGCCCAGTGTCTCTGAGGTGAGGCTTTGCCCGTTTGTGAACTCACATCAAATCGGGTTGCGCTGCAATAAATACAAAATACAAAATAATAAAAACATATCTGTAGCCCATTGCTATTAAATTGAGAGTCAGGATGTGAACATGTGTGTGCATGATTTTGATATTTGAAAATACTTATATTAGATTTGATATTGCTTAAGATGTCTTGTTGATTTGTTGGACATGTGTGTGTAAGGCCTTTGATAAGTCTGTATGTGCACAATATAAACAAAAACAAAAAAAATCTGTGTAGGCCTTAATCACATAATGGAGGTGTGCTATTTTTATTTTTATTTTTACATGGGTTTGAATTTCTAGGACTTAACAAATCCGATTTCAAAGCAAAACTGAAGTTTGGTTTGAATACAAAACATTTATGTTTGCAATGTGAACACAAAATAAAACAAGCACGCTTGACATCAAGTTAAAGAGTTGTACTGACAAAAGTTAAATGGACATGCATAATTTTCTTTTTTTTTAACTTGAAGGGGGTGTCATTCTTTGGTGTAGGAGTTTGTAACCATTTTCTCAGCCGACATTTTAAACTACGACTCCAATGATCCAACAAACATTCTCAGTTTGGTTAGAGCAAATGGAAGTTGTAGTACAAACACCTGGAGTGCCAGAGTTTGCAAACCTATAGTGTTGGGTACCACAGATAATCACATAATATGCCAATGGCATTCACCGGAGAAAATCACAACATTTTACAGTCTTAAGATGTGTTTTATATGTATATATCAATATCGAAATTGTAACAGGAAATGTTCTGATTTGAGCAAATGGGAGTTGTAGTCCAAACAACTGGAGTGCCAACGTTTGAAAACCTAAAGAGTTGGGTACAACAGATAATCACATAAGATGCCCATGACATTCACCATAGAGAATCACAACATCTTGCAATCTTAAGATGTGTTTTATACATATATCAATAAAGAAAGTGTAACAGGAAATGTTCCTTAATATATTGAGACTGTTAATGTCTGATGATATGTTGTAATTATTGTAGGTAATAAAACAGAACCTTTCCATATTAATAGTTATATTTGTTATGTAAAATAATCAAATCCTAGTATTGAAATACTCACAGATGATCAAAATCAAGGCATGGAACTGCAATTATTATTATTTTCTTTAAATATCTCACTTTTAGCAAATTAACAATACAATAACATGGAGTGACAATACCTTGTTTTAAGGTTTACTGGAAGAAGTGGTCCGTCGTAAACTGAGAGCACATCAAAGTCCTCCTCCAGAGCAAAAGACTGGAAGACGAGCTGTATTCGGTTCTGCGCATCAGCACTCAATGTCCAAGTGCAGTTTGCGTAGTTTGGGTACCCATACGGAAATCCAGGACTCTCCACAGTTCCATTTGGACCTTGTAAAGTAAAACTGCAATTCTGAGCTAAAAGTTAGAAAAAAAAAACATGGCATTCAGCTACGGTCGATATCTCAATAAGGAAATTTGACGCACAGAGATACGCATCGTTCAACCGAAACACAATAAACTCTCTTTAGAAATAGTTTGTCATCATGATATCCTTAGGTATCTTATAGACTTAAATATGTTTTGGTGCTAACTGTCAAATAGAAAAAAATAATCAGTAAGTCGAATCTTCAATAGGTCACATGAAGAGATGGGTCACAACATCATATCCAAGGCCTAAACGGTGTAACATCCACATATTTTGGTGATTAGTGAACATGGCAAATACAATATGTTTAATTTGATTCCGTACTGGAGCAGCACATGCATAAATCCTGAAATCTGCATATTATCACACCAGATTTACACTAAACATGAGTAATGCAAATGGGGTGAAATATACACCTGCATTCACCAACGTGGTCAGATACCTTCCCAAAGAAATAGTGATATGGAAAGCTCCTCACCAACATTTCCATAGAGACACGCCACACATTACAAGTATATTATTATTATTATTATTAATTATTATTATTATTATTATTATTATTATTATTATTATTATTGTTGTTGTTATTGTTGTTGTTGTTATTAGTAGTAGTAGTAACAGTGTAGTAAACATGATCTAAAAATTAACATCATGTGCCATGAAAGATCAACACCTGTGAAATGTTTAGGTATATTGCAAATATATATTACACACATAGCTTATTATGTATTTCAAAATCATATACAATAAATGACAATATGCAGAAGATGACGTATCAGTATATTTTGAATAATAATCAGATGAGAAGAACAGATCCAATGGTTTTAAAGACCACTTTTCCTTGTTCTGTCATTAAAGACCGCTTTTCCTTGTTCTGTCATTGGCCATGTGAAACGTTCTGAGTGTCGTATTAAAGAGATAGTTTTCGTATTGGGATATTGCCTAATTCCATGTCTCCTGATATTATATTTTAGTTCTCAGTTTAAAAGTTGAGATTGTGAAATATTGAAATGCCTCTTTCCCTTTCTGTATGTCTGATTGTTATATTGCATTCTTGATGTCAATGAGGCCACATTTGAAAGGCAACATAATTAAATTGCATTGGTCATTATCCCTATTGATAAAATAGCCTTATATATCAAGTGAGTGGTCATTATCACAGGATAATATCCTGCCACCAACTTATGAATAGAGGCAAAGCCGAGGGCTATAGGTTGGGGCAGTGTCATTATCCAAATGAGATTCTGTGTTGGGCCCTAGGTGTGGAACCTTCCTTGCTGAGCTCTGTTCTTTGTTGTGGTCTCCTTTTCCTTAAAGCAAGGTCACAGGATTTGGTTGTTCAGGTGAAGCCCACACCTCCTTTGTGGTAAGAACTGTGGAAATCCTGGATACCTCGCTATTGGTTAGTTTAATACAACGGATTTTCCACACCGTTTCTCGACCATCCAAAATAGCCTTGATAACGACCCAAGGCTCGAAACACATGTCGGCTGACCACTAATGGAAAGAAGAGACCACGCAATAAACACATTGATGAATAAAATCAATTATCACCAAACAAAAAATGTGTGGAAAATCGATTGTATTAAGCTAACCAATAGCGAGGTAGCCAGGATTTCCACAGTTCTCATTATTCAAATGGTTAAGTAAAAACGTTCCTTTAAAAATGGGTAACTAGACAAACTGAGTTAGTAAATTAAATGTGTTATTATTTTGTAGTATTTTAATAAAGTTTTCGTTATAGGTTAAGCATTTAAATTGCAAACTTGGTTATACTGGAGCAGCTTTAAATGGAGCATACAGTAGGTGTCACATACAATGTAAAGTTTTCTCTATAAGAAAGTGAAAACATTTGTGCATATTTTAGCTTCCTCTCTGTTGTGTTAAATAGGATGTTACAGCAAAAAAAAGAAATAATAAAATCCTCCGAGAGACGAAGGGGCCGATTCATGGAACAAACGTGCGCCGAAAATCTACGCGCAAGCAGGCGCAAGGAGGCGCAAGCAGGCGCAAGCGGAAAAAAAGAGGCGCACGCGCACGCGTGCGATACATGGAAGTCCCTGCGCGTGTCTTCCTCGGGATGTGCGCCAAACCCGTGCATGGCGCACACGTCACTGCAACATCCCGAAAGACGTGCGCGACGCGCACAGTGAAAGCGCACAACCTCTGCGCATACACTAGAAAGTGGGCGGAACACAGGGCGTAACGCGCGGAATGGGGAACAACTTGCAAAAACAAGGGCGTAACTGGGGATGTACTGCAGGGAAGCAGAGGGAACGCCCACACGCACCCGAACCACACGTATTCATGGAACCGAATAGGGCAAAGCCACGCACAGTGAAAGACACGCACAAGCCGATACACGTCCGCCACACGAAGGCAGGCGGTAGCGTCCCTGCGCATTACAAAAGTGGCAACATACAGCAATTGTGCGAGTGGGGCACGTGTATTTTGGGGTTGCGCGGGAAGTTACACACGCGATCGGGCCTGGGGGAGCGGGCTACGTGTATTTCAGGGGTTCGCGTGAACTTTCTCACGCGATCGGGCCTGGGGCAGCGGGCTACGTGTATTTCAGGGGTTCGCGTGAACTTTCTCACGCGATCGGGCCTGGGGGAGCGGGCTACGTGTATTTCAGGGTTCGCGTGAACTTTCTCACGCGATCGGGCCTGGGGGAGCGGGCTACGTGTATTTCAGGGTGCGCGTGAACTTCTTCACGCGATCGGGCCTGGGGAGGCGGGCTACGTGTATTTCAGGGGTTCGCCGTGAACTTTCTCACGCGATCGGGCCTGGGGAGCGGGCTACGTGTATTTCAGGGGTTCGCGTGAACTTTCTCACGCGATCGGGCCTGGGGGAGCGGGCTACGTGTATTTCAGGGGTTCGCGTGAACTTTCTCACGCGATCGGGCCTGGGGAGCGGGCTACGCTTATTTCTGGGGAGCGCGGGAAGTGACACACGCGATTGAGCGGGGTACGTGTATCTCGGGGTGCGCGGAAGTTACACACACAATTCCATCAGGGTACGTGTATTACAGGTGAGCGCATATCAACAGGGTACGTGTATTACAGGGTGCGCGGGGAGCAGCACACTTGAATTGCACGTGTGGGTCCTCCAGGTGTACCCTCTACACCCTCCACGGCCCT
Organism: Ambystoma mexicanum; assembly: GCA_002915635.3. NCBI lineage: Eukaryota > Metazoa > Chordata > Amphibia > Caudata > Ambystomatidae > Ambystoma > Ambystoma mexicanum. The sequence continues at coordinate 1,024,007,950 of CM030325.1, read as the reverse complement.
GCAGGTGGCTCACACCACGGGGGCCTACCCAGCACATGTCATGCAGGCACCCCACCCACCATGCCCATGCCCACAGCCAACCCACATGTCAAACTTGCACTACTCCCCCCCACTGCATGTGACCCTGCACCCCCAGCCACCAGGGGCAGCCTCCACCAGGTCCTCACAATCCCCAACACACATGCACGTCAGCGTGTAATACGAGGAAGGGCCATGCGCGTAAGCGCGCATACGAGGAAAGCCCATGCGCGTAAGCGCGCATGGAAACTGCACGTCCGCGTGTAATACGAGGAAAGAGCCTATGCGCGTAAGTGACGTGACGCGCGCGTGCGTTTCCCTCAGCACGGGTTAAAGGTGAGCGGGCCCAGCAGTTCGCTGTACGTGCCTTCCGTGGAGACCGACGTGTGTTGCTGCTTCCAGTTGTTTCGCGCGCCATCTACTTCACAGCTCTCAAGGACGTATCTCTTCTTTTGGCGGGGGTATTGGCTACGCGTGTTTTTCTGCATCGCGCTAGTCAGACGGTGAGTCGCAAACGCTCCTTTTCCCACTGCGGGTGCCCCTGTGTATTGCACCCATTCTCGATGTCATCGTAGCCTGCGTGTCCCACGCGTACGCGTTATTCGTGTTACTGGGTGCCACCGCGTACTGCGGGAGGTCAAATCCACGCACGTAGGCTGCAGGGTTGCGTGCACGGTTTTACTGCAGTTTTGGGGTGCCTGAGCGTTGCGTGACCTGTCACCACATCACCGGGGTCACATACAGCCTTGCAGGTGCAGGGGGGCTGTTAACATCTTGCTTCCCACCCCCTTAACCCCAATTGCCCAGGACAATTGTGGTGTACACCTCCCATTGGCACCACTCCATCTGTGCCAGCACTACTACATCTGTGCCATGGTTGGGAGGCCACCAAAGGTGAGGGGCGCCTCAGCTGGGCGTACTCCTCGTGGCGGGCATGGTCGGGGACGTGGCCGTGGTGACCAGGGAGTAGGGGGACTCCAGGGTGTCCAGGGCAGCCACAGAGGGGGAAGAGGCAGGGGTGCGCCACTTGAGCACAATGTTGTGCCATGTGTCGGTGCAGCCATGCCACCACCCCCTGTGGTTCCGGGGGATGCAGCTCCTGCATCTGGCACTGGCACCCGTATGACCCAGCAGTCCGTTCCATCGACTGCCACGGGCCCAAGGGTAGCGGTAGCTGCAGGTGCAGCTGTGGACACCGCCACCCAGGCTCAGGGTCTGCCAGCGCAGGCTGCGTTGGCACTTGAAGAGCCCTTGGTAGATCTCCAACAGGCCAGGGGGGAAACCATAGGGGCACGCCGGGCTGCTCAGACCAAGACACGTGTCCCTGGGGCAGTCATGTCATCTGCTGCCCCGAACAGCCGGGTGTTGGCAAGTGCAGGGGCAGATGCACCCAACAGCACCCCGGTTGTGAGTCTGCCAACCAGGACCGTTGCGGTCAATGACCCTGCTGATGTTGCTGCGCAGGGTCCATTAGTGGGCACCCAGCTGCCACTGACACAAGTCAGGCCTTTGGTCATCCCTCCACCTGCCACTCCCTCGGCTCAATCCACCGAACCCACTGGCCATACTGGTCAGGGCGGCATTAGCCAGCCAGGGTCTGCGCCACAGTCCAAGAGGAGGAAGGTTGCACCTGCAGCACAGGCTGGGACCCCACACACAGCCACGACCTCCTGCACGTCGAGGAAGAAGCCTTTCTGTAAGCAGGAACTGGACTTCCTCGTGGACTACGTGCGGGACACAGCCGTGACATGCTAGTGGGTGCCATAGTCATACTACGGCTGCCCAACGTGACACCCACTGGAAGCATGTTGCGGAACATGTCAGTTCATTCGGCCATGAGGTGCGCACAGCACAGGAGTGCAAAAAGCGCGGAATGACATCAAGCGCAGCACTAAGGCTAAGCGTGCCTCAATTACAACTTGACTCTGGTGACTGGCGGTGGGCCTGCACCAGAGGAGGAAGAACTCACTCCGCATGAGGCTCTCGTTGCGGAGTTCATACCACCAGAATTGGTCGAAGGTGTGGGAGAGATGCTGGACTTTGATGCCCAGTCCAGTGAGTGTTAAAGCGTAGTTGTTGAGGACGTGTGTGTTTGACTTGTGGGATGTGTTGTGCACGATTGCTGCTACATGTGACGTGTACATGGTTCTGAGGTGTAAGTAATGCAATGCTACCGTCATGCATGTCTCCTCTGCCTGCATGCGGGACTCCATGTGGGCATGCTCCCTTGCCCTCCTCCGCCACTCTGCACCCCAGTTCCACCTTTGCACTGGTCTGCTACATTCTTGCCAATGTGTAGTTTCTTGTTCATGTGTCCTGTGTAGATGCTAACTTCCAGCTTAGAAACTGCCAGACATATGCCGTGTGGTACAGCCTTAGTACTCGATGCAGGGTATCCCACTTGTACTGTGCATGGGTCAGATGTCCCGCAGGGACATGAGTGCCCATTCATGCTCCATGTGCATTGCACGCATGCCCCTATGTGTCCTTGACTGGATGAGCACTGTAATATGAGTCCTTGGTTACATACATTGCCTGCCATATTATCGGCCTCCCCATGTCAACTGTGGCTCAGTCCTGCGTTGCACACATGTTTAGGCAATGACAATCTGTGTGGCTCACAGGCCTCAGCCTGTTCAATGGCCAATGACTCTGTCCAACTCTTGTCGTGTCTTCTTCACACGTGGCTGGCCTCCGGATCTTCCATCATGTGTCCTGCCCACTGTCCCAGCATCATTAGCAGTGTTGTAATTTGATTCACATTAAGCTGTTGATGCCAGTCAACACTGCTTGTCAATACACAGGTGTATGGGCAGCCTTTTGATACCATGCTAGGCATCCCTGCTTTGGTACTGGGGTGGAGGGGTGCTTGGCTGCTAGACATGGTACACATTGAATACACAATGCACGTGATGTCTGAATTTGACATTGCACTGCCTTCACATTTCCTGGCACACACCATGGAGTGCTTGTACATGTAGGTAGTGAGTGGCGTACACATTTTCAGCACTGCATAGACCCACTTCCATGCAAACTGCCACCTTTCAACAGGTCTGATCACAGTGGCTATTCTAAGATAGACCCAGCATGCATGCCAGGTCATATGTTGTGTGTCACATGTCTGCCGGATGCCTTTGCTGTCGGTGTGTGTGTGTGTGTTGTGTGCTTCTGACATGTGTAGTTACCTTTTCCTCTCTATTTTTCAGGTGATGACGCAATGGATGCAGAGGATGGTGTGTCACTCCAGACACAGGGTTGGTAAGACCACATCAACCCGGCACTAGTGGGGGTCGTGGGGTGGTAGGCCACGAAAACCCCCAGTGCTGCAGTCCATCCTGTCTCTGGCTGCCTATGAGTCCAGCCTTGATGACGACTCTGACGTCCATGTTGAGTTGGATGACCATCAAGTCCATGTGTCAGGGGTGAGTGATTCTGATGTGGACACTCCTCTGTCTGCGACACCTGCACTGAGGGATCAGACAGTCTTGGTTCCTCCGCCCGTGGTGATCGGGACGCAGGTCACCCTCCACACCAGTCACTGATGTGCCTGGGACATCAGTCGACGGGGGCATGTAGTCGTGCAGCCGCAGGCGGTGCCAACACAGCGAGGACCTCCGGTCCTTGGGTCCCGCAGGGGTCAAGCCGGCAACGCGGTCGCTGCACGCAACCGCTGTATACTGAGTGGGAGCAAGACATGACTGCCAATTCCGAACGGCAGGGGCAGCAATGGAGAACATCGCTGACAGCATGGAGCGTGTGGCCCGATCTGTGCTCCCCCTGCTAGGCAGGTGCTTCTCCAGCAGCAGGCGGCACGGTCCACGGCCGCTCGCTCAGGCTGGGCATGGCGCCTCAGACAGGGCACGCCGGGCTGAAATGTCGTCTCTGCGTCAAGCAATTGCTGCTCACGCAGAGGCGCACATGGATGCCTGAGGGAGGAGTATGCCTCCCTCAGATCCACTCTGGTGTCTTATGATGTCCCAGAGGCAGCAGGCAGAGGAGAGGTTTGCACAGCTTGAGCGCACCATCTCGGCTGAGCTACAGGCTTGCCGGGAGGTGCAGCAGTTGTCCAGCCAGGCCTTGCAGGAGGAACTCCGTGTTACACGTGCTACCTTGCAAGAGGAAGCACGTGTATCACGTGAGGTTCTGCATGCAGACCTATGTTACATCGCCACACAGAACCAGGCTCACCTGTCCGGCAGACTTGCTGCCGACGAGGGGCAAGCTGCGGCTAGGCGTGGCCAGGCTACTGTGCCACGTCCTCCTTTCCAGGATGAGCCAGACTCGGACGACCATCTATCTCCCACATAGGTCGTGCTGTGCAGGCGTTGAGGCCATGGAGGTATTTTTTTTGGCTCGGCATCATCGCATGTGGATGTTGAGCAGCACCCTGTACCTCCCCCTCCTGGGTGCCTCCCCTCCCCCCCGGTCGTATGTGGCCATTTTTGATTTTTCGTTTAGTTTAGTTAGTTAAGTTTCTGTTGATAGTTAGTTTAAATAGGTAATGTAGGTTTTCCATAGTTAGTGTAATTAGTTAATAGTTGAGTTAGTTTAAAATTTGTAGTCTATTGTGCTTTCATGTGACAGTGCGGTGCCTTGTGGTTTTTGAAGGCATCCACTGTCTGTTCCAGCTGGCCCTTCATGGTTGTCTTGTGTATGTGTTTGCTGCTTGGGTTCCTTGACTCACATATGCCACTCCTGCCTCCCTTATCCATGGGCTCGCAAGGATGGTTCGGTGTTACAGAATTTACACAAGGGCTTTGGACTGTCATATCTGTGGCATGTCTGGTGCTTTGTGACTTGTGTTGACACCCTAGTGGGATGATTTAGGTGTAATTGTCCACTGTTCAGCTTTGCTAGACGGGGTGTGTCATGATTATTGTGGACATTGATTGCTAGGCATTGTGTATTATGTCTCATTTCTTTCCTGTACACGTGCCTGTTGCAATTCATGCTGTAGATAGTGTTCCACACTTTGGGAAGTCAAAGACGGACTGATGGTGTGATTTGTGATGTGACTCTCTGACATGGTCAAGTAATGAGATGCCTGATGAGACACACACAGATTACTTTGAAGCATTAATCATGTGTTACATGCCTTTCTGCAGGGGGATGAGCCTCCAGAGCACCTTTGCCAGCAGACATGTCCCATTGGACGACGGAATTCTGGACCCGTTTGTTGGTGCCCACATGCACATGTGTGCAGGAGCAGAGGCACAGTGATTGCAGACCCACATCCTAGTACTGCTGAATGTTCCAAGGAACTCCAGGCAAGGTGAGCATCACAGGGGGCCACGACACAGCAAAGCTTGCACCAGGCGAGTTGCACATGCAGGCTTAGTCACAGCACTGAGGGTGAGCTTAGACGAATATTGGTGTTGAAGCACACAATGCAGCTCAGATGTGTTTGTGGACTGATGGCTGCTGATAGTAGGGTTGTCTGGGACACATGCAGGGGCAGTGCACATACCCTCCGGTACACCAAGGTCCATTGAGGCACTTGTATCAACCATGTAGCCTTCCGAGACATGGAAAGGGGCAGCTCACAGGGACATGCAGCAAGGGACATACTCGGGTGCAGTGCATGTCTTTTCCACGTACTTCATGATAAATGCACTGCCAACTTTGTTTCGGTCATGTGGTACACAACTTGCTCTGTAGTCATGGCTTGCAATATGGGTCTGTCTGCTACCCAGGGAACATTGCATGTTGTGTGAATTGTGACACATTGGTGTTCCATTTTCCACGCACCAGCAGCGGCTGCCTTACTGCATTGACTGTGTATGACCGTCACAGGGTGATGTTATATATGGGTACAAAGCATCAACCACAGATTGTCTGTTTGTAGAGTAGTCTGTTGCTATGGGGCATGTTTGGTGTTGTGTTTTTGTGCAATTGGCACGTACAGGTTGTTGACTGTGTCTCTCTTTGCAGCATTGCAGTGCTCCTGTAACCGGACCTGAGAGTGCGCAGCAGGGGCCAGCACTCAAAACCAGAGCTAAGTGTCTTGTTGTTTTTCTTACAAACTGCTCTGCATAGGCTTGCTGGGGAGTGTACTGATGCATGGATGTATGTGGTTCTATTTGGTATGTTATTTTTTCCCTAATCACCCGTGATCCTATGCAATTTTGAAACCTGTACCCTCTACCCGGTGTTCCTGCTTCCCGTGCCTATCCAAGCAACGTTCCCTGACCCTCTTTCCCCACTGGGGTTGCGGATGCCTGTGTAAGCCCCGAACTTGCAGGCGCCAAAACCCTAGAGGGGGTGGTGGGTTCGTACCACTCCTGAGCCTGGACCACAGAAGGCCATGACAATGATGTCCAAGTCTGTTTGGATTGTGTATGTGTTCATGCAGGTTGTACATTTTCGTGCATTCCCTAGTTTCATGTGTCATTCCACCTCCCCTCTCCTGCCGCTCATTCCAGTCATCCAGTGTGTCAACACCTGTCCCGACTGCATATCCCTGAACCTCCTTCCCACCAGGGTCTCAGGGCCTGTGTGAGTTTGACCTTGCAGGCACCCGGACATGGTGGGGGTGGTTGTTTCGTGGCCACTCCCGCGCCTGTACAGGGACCTGTGACAGTACACATCCATTCATGGTGCATCATCCGATGTCATGTACCACACATGTCTCACATCCTGTCGTGACATTGTTTTGCTGTGCTACCTTGGTTGTTGCATCATTGTGGTAGTACTTGGCCTTTGTGAGGTACTGCTACGTCAAGTCATCTACTGGAGGGTGTTTGGGTTCGTTTTTATGCCTTGGATTTTGTGTTTCGGAAATGAGTGTGTATTCAGGGGGTTCAGGCATCTTTTTACACACAAGGTGGGAGATGATGACGAAGGGTAAAGGTGATCCTGTGGCCAGGTGGAATTGAGGTTTGGGGGCTCCATGACCCAGGTGCAGTTGTTCAGTGGGTCATGGTCATTTGTGAGGGAGGGGGGGTTGTTGTTGATTGTTGCCTTGCCCTGCAGTGTGATGGGAACTCTGACATAGTAATGGTGGTATCCCATGTACATGTTGTGTTCTGCTGATCAATGCCTGTTCATGTGTTGTGTTTTCCTTTCAGGTGCGAGGGGATAGTTGAGGTTTGACATGCTGGGGTGTACACATGGTGGATCTTCACATGTGATGTGTAGGGAACACTGATGGTCACTTGAGTGCACATGCATATGTGGAGTGCATGTCCTTGCAGAACCACACACTTGCACTCTGATGCACTACATGTACTCCCACCCTTGCATATACACATGTACACTGTTTGCCTTCTGGTGCCCACTGTGTCCCGCAGCACATGTTCTGTGACCGATCATGGATCCAGTACATGCCTGATTTGATGTTTGACGTGGTCTGTCACTTAGATTTGATGCTCAGGGTGTGCATCACACACAATGGCTGTTCACTGTGCTGTGCGCTGAGCAGTGTGATGCAGGAGTAGGACACTGCACACATGAGCTGCAGTGTTGATTTTGCAATGCCATGATGTGCATGTAGACAGGCATTCATTGTGATATTACGTCTACGACTGTTGTAATGCATTTTGAAATGACTTATTTTGGGTGGGAGGTTGTTGGTCTGTCATTTCATCTGATTCCGGGTCAGGCAGCAGTGTCCGATGCCACTGTGCATTTAGGACATGGCAATGTGTACCTTATCGTTACTGCATTGGTGTATGGGTATTGCGTGCCATGAAATGTTGATGTTTGGGAGGGTTTGTGTGACATGACAGTGATGGCCATGGCCTGGTGTGCAGGTGTGTGTGATGCACACCTTGCATGTCCGTGTCATCCGCTTTTCAGAGCAACTAGCTGGGGGTAGATTTCTCTCCGCAGCAGGGCCCTCCCCCTGGAACAGACTTCCGGCCTGGCTTGAACTTGAGGGGAATCATCTCCAGTTCTGGATGCACCTCATGTCCTTCCTCTTTGCTTCTGCTTACTCTCTGCCTCTCCCTTGTAGAATTCTCCACTGGAACTGCACAGGAGCTGCAACTGGGCCACTCTCACCGACCTTGGTCCCTGGCCCAGCCACTCTCCACTTGCACTGCCTCCCTGGCAACCCCTGCACTGCAGTACTGTCTCTCTATCCCTACAGCCCTCCCTTCCCAGCACTTGACTGCACTCACCTTTGTAGTTGCCACCAGGTGACCTATGTATTATTTTTTCGGGCTACTTCCCCTGTACTGGACTCCCCCCCACCCTTCCCCTTGCACTTTTCCCATTCCCCCTACCCCTGCACTTGCACGATCCCAATGACACCTGGCCTAGTAGTACCGTTCTCTGTGTTCCCTTGTTCCCCCCTCCCTGCCTCATTGCGCCTTGGAATACTTGTGTACGGCCCATATCATGTCATATGTCATATTTGTGCCTTTTAGTCACACAGGATAGCTTGTGTTTAAGTAGCTAGGGATGCAGACGATGTGGCACTTCCATGGCAACTATCTCAGGGTGGTAAGGTTGTGACAGTTGACTGTCTCTTTGTCATCATCGATTGTCACCTGGTATGTGCCAGGCCTGTGTGCACTCCGCAGGGGTGGGAGTTTAGGTGAAAAATGTGGCCACAAGCTGGGTCCGGGCTTCCTCGCCACGTGCCCTGTCCCCTCCCATGGGCAGCGCCTGTGGTTGGGGATGTGGGGGCACCACCATGTCCACCGGGACGCCCTGCCGTGTTGCAACATTGTGCAGGACACATGCTGCCACAATGATCCTGCACACTACTGGTGGTGCATAGAGTAGTTGCCCGCCAGAGCGGTCAAGGGAGCGGAAACGTGACTTGAGCACTCCGAATGTGCGCTCCACTATGCCCCTGGTTGCAATATGGGCGGCGTTGTATCTTACCTGGGGTGGTGTGGTGGGGTTCCGGATTGGCGTCATCATGTGGTTGCTCAGAGGGTAGGCACTGTCCCCTGGGGAGATGATAATAGTTGAGATAATTAGGGTATGGATATTTGTCTGTGTGTGACTTGCATGCATGTGCAAGGGCATTTGTACTGACCTAGGAGCCATGTGTCGCCATGCTGCCCAGCTTCCAGGGCCCGGCTCAGGGCGGACATTCTGTATATGAAACTGTCATGGGTGGAGCCAGGGTAGTTTGCATAGACAGAGGTGATGATTCCCTTTGCATCACATACCACCTGTACATTGATGGAATGCCAGTGCTTGCGGTTTCGGTAGATGTGCTCAATGGCCCTAGGTGGACGTAGGGCCACATGGGTGCAATCTATGGCACCGAGCACTTTGGGAAGTGTGCCACCCTGAAAAAATCCAGGACAACGGCCTGCCTTTCTGCGGGTGTTTCTGGCATGTATATGTGCCTGCGGACTGAGGGGCGCGCTGTCATGATTGCCAGTACCTGGTGTAGGCAGCGTGACTGCGTGGCCTGTGAGACCCCCCCCACTATGGCAGTGGTCCGCTGAAATGACCCAGTGGCCAGAAAATGCAGGACATTGAGCACCTTCTCCAAGGGGCTCAATGCTTGGGAGCAAAGGGTGGGGGATGTGAGGTCATCTTCCCACTCCCTGACCAGGTCTAGGATGATATGGGGTGGAAACCTATACCTGCCATAGACCTGGTCGTCAGGCATCCCAAAAAGGCTTGTCCGTGTTGCGAAAATGCGTGCCCTGGCTATTCTCCTCCTCCTGCGGTGTCCCACGATCAGTGCAGCGACAAATGGGGCATTCATCGTAGCTGTATATACGCGTTTGTTGTTTGCGCGCACTTTTATGCTGTGCGCGGGGACGCTTCCGCCTGCCTTCGTGTGGCAGACGCGTTGACGCCTGTGCACGTCTTTTGCCGTGCGCGGTGTTTCCCGTGTTCGGATACGGTCCGAGTGTCATCGCGTGTGATTGGAGGGGAGTGTGCGTACACGCAAGTGGCCTGGGTACGGTGTGTTCCGGGGTGCCGGGAACTTTCACACGCGATTGGTGGAAATCCACGTGTGTTCTGTCATCACGTGCAATGAGGGTAACACCTGCGTGCGTCACGTCACTTACGCGCATAGGCCCTTTCCTCGTATTACACGCGGACGTGCAGTTTCCACTACGCGCATGGCCCTTTCCTCGTATTACACGCTGACGTGCATGTGTGTTGGGGATTGTGAGGACCTGGTGGAGGCTGGCCATGGTGACTGGGGGGGGTGGGGGTGGTGGGAGACATGGGTGGGGGCCTGGTGGAGGCTGCCCCTGGTGACTGGGGGGGTGGGGGTGGTGGGAGACATGGGTGGGGGCCTGGTGGTGGGTGCCCCTGCACTGCTGGGGGGTGGGGGTGGTGGGACATGAGTTGGACATGGTGGGGGCCTGCTGGCAGGTGCCCCACAGTGCTGGGGGGTGGGGGTGTGGGGACATGAGTTGGACATGGGTGGGGGCCTGGTGGCAGGTGCCCCACAGTGCTGGGGGTGGGGGGGGGTGGGGGACATGAGTTGGACATGGGTGGGGGCCTGCTGGCAGGTGCCCCACAGTGCTGGGGGGTGGGGGTGGTGGGGGACATGAGTTGGACATGGGTGGGGGCCTGCTGGCAGGTGCCCCACAGTGCTGGGGGGTGGGGTGGTGGGGGACATGAGTTGGTGTTCATTAGTTCAAGGAGACATGTGCCTTTGCTGGGGGGCATGCCCATGTTGGGTGGGCTGCCTGCGGGACATGACCAGGGATGCAGGGTAGTCCCCTGTGGTGTGGGCTGCCTGCAGGGGCCGTGGAGGGTGTACAGGGAACACCTGGGAGGACCCACACTGTCAAATCACATGTAGGACTCCCCGGCACCCCTGAAATACACGTACCCGGCAGAAATCGCGTGTAAAACTTCCCGCGAACCCCTGAAATACACGCGCCCAGGCTATTCGCGTGTGGAACTTCCCGCGCACCCCTGAAATACACGCGCCCAGGCTATTCGCGTGTGGAACTTCCCGCGCACCCCTGAAATACACGTACCCTGCTGAAATCGCGTGTGAAACTTCCCGCGAACCCCTGGAATACACGCGCCCAGGCTATTCGCGTGTGGAACTTCCCGCGCACCCCTGAAATACACGCGCCCTGGCTATTCGCGTGTGGAACTTCCCGCGCACCCCTGAAAAACACGCGCCCAGGCTATTCGCGTGTGGAACTTCCCGCGCACCCCTGAAATACACGCGCCCAGGCTATTCGCGTGTGGAACTTCCCGCGCACCCCTGAAATACACGCGCCCAGGCTATTCGCGTGTGGAACTTCCCGCGCACCCCTGAAATACACGCGCCCAGGCTATTCGCGTGTGGAACTTCCCGCGCACCCCTGAAATACACGCGCCCAGGCTATTCGCGTGTGGAACTTCCCGCGCACCCCTGAAATACACGCGCCCAGGCTATTCGCGTGTGGAACTTCCCGCGCACCCCTGAAATACACGTACCCTGCTGAAATCGCGTGTGAAACTTCCCGCGAACCCCTGGAATACACGCGCCCAGGCTATTCGCGTGTGGAACTTCCCGCGCACCCCTGAAATACACGCGCCCAGGCTATTCGCGTGTGGAACTTCCCGCGCACCCCTGAAATACACGCGCCCAGGCTATTCGCGTGTGGAACTTCCCGCGCACCCCTGAAATACACGCGCCCAGGCTATTCGCGTGTGGAACTTCCCGCGCACCCCTGAAATACACGTACCCTGCTGAAATCGCGTGTGAAACTTCCCGCGAACCCCTGGAATACACGTAGCCCGCTTGCCGTGCTGGTACAGGGTTAGCGCAGCCCTTTGCGCTGGATTGGGGATTTTGATGGCTTTTCCCTGCGCGGAAGGCGTTCTTGGGGGCGTAACTGGCGCTGCTGCAAGGTCGCTGCGCCACTGTGCGCCACGGCTGGTTTTGGTGGCTGGAATCCATGAATACGCTGTGCGCGGAAATGTGTTTCGGCGCACGCGGCTGGCGCAGACTACCGCACGCGCACACTGTGCGCCAGCCGCGTGCGCCACTTGTGCGCCGAATTCTATGAATTGGCCCCGAAGTGTCTTGTTGAAAACAATCTTTCCTGGAAATTGCACTGTTGTTTCCCTGTCGGCTTATGAAGACAGAATGTTCAGAAGGCAGTCAATACCAGTAGTTATTGACTGCACTCTATCAACATTCTGAATAACTGGGGAAAGATCAATAACGATCTCCATGTGCTAATAAAATCGATTTTGGCAAAATATATTTCTTAGTTAAAACCTAACATACATTGCCCTGATCCTAAGTGCCCTGATCTCCATCATCACTGAACAAAAATAACATGCAAGCAAAAGTTGATTTCTTAGCAGCAACATATTTTGCTCAGGAGACCTATAAGTGTGTCATTATAGGTGAACAGGAATAATAACACGTAACAGCAGAGTAGCCACAAGAATGTAGTAATTCACAAAGAGTAATTCAACTGCAAAAATTAAACATCTAGATTTACTATTTCATATAGGATAGCTGATATGCAGTGAACATATATATATATTTTTTTTTGCGAAAGAAAAAACAAACAATTTAGAAAGACTGCTATGAGACTGCTCAGAGCAGTCTTTCTAAATCAAACTGTCATGCCCCTGCCACACACAAGTGCACGCAGTGTCTATTGTGTGAGTGCATGTGTAAGGGGCGTGTTTGTAGCGTGGTGGGGAGGGTGAGGAGGTGAGTGTAAATGTGTTTTTTTGTGTGTCAAGGTGGAGTGTTTGTTGCGTGGATGGGAGGAGTTGGGTGGGTAAGTGTGTGTTTATGTTGTGTGTGTCTGTCAGGGGAGGATGGTTTAGGGTGACATGTTTATGTTGGGGCACAACATTTAAAGGTTGTGGGCATTTAGAGAATCGATTTGCACGTGGATTTTGGGGGAGGGGGTTTCCGTCTCTTCGGAAATGGATATTTCAGAGTATTGAAGGCTGCAACATATCAGCCAAAATAAATTGGTTATTTTTGTGTGCAGTCTTCAATATTCGAAAATATCACATAAAGCCATCATAAAGAAACGTATATCTAAGAGTGAGTGAGCTTCCCAAAAAGTGTCCAACGGGACTCATGAACATTTTAGGAAAGGTTCTTGAAGTTGAAGGTTTTTCACGCGCCATTCACATGGTCTTTGAATCACCTTGAATCCCTGACAATGTTCAAACCTCAACACATTTTGGGTGATTCGAGGTGCTAAAAGGCATGGTAAGAAATTGTATTTGAGACAAAAAATAGACCCACATTATTGTAATATGTTGAAAAAATGTAAAAATCAATGTACATATATTTGTTTAATTTGGAAGGACATTTGAACTATTTAAAACAATAACAAAATATACAATTTAGAAATAAGTGACACTGTTCAAGCAGCGGCTCATTGAAATTTTACAAGATGCATTGCATTGTGTAAAACTATTAAAAATAAAACCATTATACTCTTTAATTTGTGTTTCTGAAACCTGTGAACTATTTTCTACAATCATGTATATGTGTAATCATGTATTTAAAAGAATTTCACATCAAAATTTTTGAACTCGCAAAAAATAAAATAAAACATACCACAATGTTAAACATATCATAATGCATTTCTGAGCTATCCTCGCGAGCTAAAGGAGTATTGCCACTTTTCCCCAATGTGGATAATTTGGCCAAATACCATTCCACTTGCACCAGGACCCACTAGTCATGCCCTTCTGCCTTGGCCAGCGTACACCTTTGGGAGTCAATATCACGTTCCCATAGCCATGTTTCGACTATTGTGATTAAAAATGAAACAATAAAAAAAACATGTCACACTGGCCATACCCTTCAACTGTGGCCCGAACCACTTTCCACCCATTAGGGTAAAAGACTGTTGAGTGCGTCCTTTCTTTTTTTGTTTCTTTTCTTTTACTACGGGGAGATTTTCTTGTGGGATTTTCCCATGGGAATATTCCTGTCGGAACACATGCAATGTCGGTGCGTTAACGTAATAATGATCTATGCAGGATCAGTACTTTGTTTTGTTTAAATACTTGTGATGACACAGAAATGCCTTTGAAATGAAGTTTCTTTTGAATACTACCTGTAAAGCTACATATTGACCCCTTCTCGTCAACCCACAGAAGCCATTCTGTGCCCAGCCCCTTGCCTAATATTGTGTTTTGCTTGCTTCTTCCAGCGACACTGCAGTAAATTACCCTCTGCTTGTCGGAATCCTGTGAAATTCCCACATTAAGAAGAAAAGGGTCTGACTGAAAAAGTCCTCCTTAGCCCTCCCCAAAATGCCAAACTGACTAACTGGTCCTCATTCACCACAACAGTCCTACCGGGACGTGAAAACTCCAACTTCCCTCTGCCAAATATGATTTTGAACGCTTTTCCATTTTCTATACATGAAGGTTTCTCGTGGGACTGGCTCGCAAAGAGCAAAACAAGCAATTATTTATTCATTTATTTATTTGTATATGGCTTTAAAAAAAACCTTTACAAATTCAAAACAATCAGAATTTACATGTGAAATCACAGAGTACAAAATACAGAGTGCAGAAATTCTATAACCATAACAAACAAAACAATTTCATATTTCAAGCAAACAAACGAAATACAATAATCTCATATACGATTAGAACAGGAGAGAAAGAAAAATAAAGAGACAAAAGATACCAAACTAAACATACGAATGAAACAAATAGAATTACCATTTAAAATCCAAATTTCTAACATTAGTTAAAAAGCAGCATTCTAGACAGTTGAAATTTAACTGCTTATATTCCACCAGATATTAAAACAGACAAAATAAAATCCTTCATACACACATTAGCTTCCTGAAGTTTATAACAATGTACTAAAACACTCATATATACTTAGTTCGTAGGAAAATGTCATTCAGTTATATGTACAATCTAAAATAGATCACATTCTTCTTTCAAGAATCTAATTACTGCCAATTGCATCGGAACTTGCTTGTCAAACAGTATGCATTTCCAGACTTGTTCCAAATCCACATTATATACATCCGGCACAAATCTGGCAAAATAAAACAATCTCCTTGACAACAAAACTGGGCATTCCAGCAACAAGTGTCTCAACGTTTCCTTAGAGGCTGGTACATTACAGTGTCTACATGGAATTAATGAGTTTACTGAAGTAGATCTTGCCATCATTATTTCTCCCGTGAACATAACATTGAATTTGAATCTTAAAAAACAATTTCTCCATCTTCTATTTGGAAAGTGATACAAATATGGTTCCATTGTGCCCATATATTTGTAATATGATACCATATGGGCATATAACCTGAATTTAGTTAGTTCTTGGATTGTCATTGCCCAATCAGCATTTTGCAAAAGCTGTTTTACTTTTTTAGGATTCTCTATAAGGGTTGTCA
Organism: Ambystoma mexicanum; assembly: GCA_002915635.3. Lineage (NCBI taxonomy): Eukaryota > Metazoa > Chordata > Amphibia > Caudata > Ambystomatidae > Ambystoma > Ambystoma mexicanum. The sequence continues at coordinate 1,023,992,648 of CM030325.1, read as the reverse complement.
AAGAAGCGCCCACTCGGGCCAATAATATAGTGCATATTTCCAACAGTTTGAATAGGAATATTGATTTCGGACTGCCCTGCTTTAACCACACTGACAAATCATTGTACAGATTATTTTCTGTTTGGACAATTAAGTTCCGAAATAATTGGAGACATTTCCACTGCACAATACTTTTAAAAGATTGGAGTCCAAATTCATAGCAAATTGCTACAATAGGGACACAGGGCGCTAAGCAGGTAATCAGTTTTCTAAGTAAGGATGATTCTAACCTATTCACATCCAATTTGCACTTAATAAATGGGATTTCACTTCCGTACAATATTTTCGGTATAGCTTTTAATTTATAAAATCTCATAGCGGGTGCGTAAGAAAATCCTCCAAATGTATTATCCACTACTCTCAATTGTGTACTGCATACTTTGACTTTAGAAAGATAGTGATTTAGTATTTGTTCACTATTAGGTTTTGCATTTACAAAAAAGCCCAGATATATCATAGAACTCTTGATTGCTAATTTACATTTCTCTAAAAACCAGCTTGTTGTATTTAAAGATCTTTTCCCACTAAAGCATAGAATTTGAGATTTTGATGGATTCACCTCTAGCCCATTGTTTGTCATATATTTAGCAAATGCCAGTTACAGGCGCTGTAGTCCTACTGGTGATCTGTCAAATAATAGAAAATCGTCAGCGTATGAACACCAACAATATTTCTTGCCTTCTAAATTTGGTTGTATGAAGGCTGCCTTCTCGAGCACCGGGCTTATGTCAGATGTATATAGCTTATATAATGTTGGAGCAAAAATACAGCCCTGACACAGTCCATTAGGTGTTTTTATTGGCTCAGAAAGCCAACCCTCAGAGCTCAGGCGAACTTGGATCATAGACCCTTCATGCAGATGTATCAAGTTATCTAAAATATCTCTCGGAAGTGTCATTAGGGCAAGATTCCTCCATAAAATAGTTTGATTCACCCGGTCAAAAGCAAGAGATAGGTCCATGCTGGCCAAGTATACCGGGCTCTCCCCCTTTTGCCATCCCAATTCATGGAGTAAAGAGATCACCAACCCTCCCGCTACTGTTCCAATACCTTTTCTGAAGCCAAATCGGCATGATGAAAAGATGTTTCCATTAGTAGCCCATTGCTCAATCCTTTGGAGCAGAAGGCTAGCATATATCTTTGAATCTGAGTCCATCAGGGCAATAGGCCGGTAATTTGAAGGCATGGAGCGGTCTCCCTTTTTATAAATCGGGATAATATAACTCATATTCCATGAACTGGGGATTACCTTTGTTATACTTATATCCTCGAAGAGGAGAAAAAGGGCTTTTGACCATTTGTCCTTATTGCCCTTGAAAAGGGCATTAGAGAGCCCATTAGGCCCTGCTGCTCAAAGGAGCTTGCCCTGGTAATCCTCTCTGCAATTTTTTCAATAGAGAAATTGCCCGGCCACTGCTGCATTTCCCTTTTATGATGTTGCGGGATTAGCTCATTACCTGCATACAGTTTCTCAAAATATTCTATCCAGATTTGTTCATTGATTGGGTTAAGATTATGTACCACCGGGACTTTTGAGTTTCTGTTTATGAGCTGCCAAAATTGTTTTACGGAATTATGTTTTAAGGAGCTCAGCATTTCTTCATTATCCGCTTGAAACAGCATATTTTTATAGTTTCTGATCCAGTTTCTAGATGTCTGTTTCACGTATTTGATTCCCTGCGATCTAGACTCTTCTGAAATTTCGAGCAGAAAAATGTGCCTTATTGTGCGGCGTAATAAAATCTTGCTTGCTCGCACTAGGGAGTCAAATTTGTGTTTATGTTTATGTGGAGCCGATGTTGTAGGTCTCTTTACTGATTTATCAATGAGGCTTTTTACATAAGGACCAAAGTGGGTATGTGTAAATCTAATTTTTTTCTCTTCAAAGGTTGTATTTTCATGATCCTTACAGAAGAGATCATTGAATGCACTAACATTACCCGGGTGCCAAATAATTCTATTATTTCCTGGATTTATGCTCAGCTTGCTTATCATCATCTTTTGCAAGGTAATTTTCCTGGGAATATATAACTCCAGTTCCAGCATCTTGTGATCACTCATCAATGTAGAGCGTAATCTGAAACTCTCTATCATATTAAACAAATCAGAAGATATATATATATATAATCAATTGAAGAGGATTTATCTCCCAATGTCCATGTAATATATGGTGCATCTGTTCCTATAACATCACACGTGGCTTTCAAGCCCCATGCTTTAAATAACACACTCCAACATGAGCGATCATTTTTCCTGTAAGTCATTGGGCCTCATTCCGAGTACGGCGCTAACCAATGACGCTATTAACGCCTTGGTTGACGCCGTACCCGGACCGGTAGCGCCTTGGTGGATGGCGGAATTACCGCCCCATTCCAAGGGTGGCGGGGCGGTAATTCCCCAATCCCCATTTACCCTTCCCCATTCCCATTTTTGCCCCATAGGGCATAATGGGAGTGGGGAAGGCGTTAATTACGCCACCGTAAATTACGGTGGCGTAATTAACATCAAGGTCCCTTAGCGCCATGGTTTTTAACACCTGCTAAAAGCAGGTGTTAAAACCTCCATGGCGCAAAGGGAACTCGGAGTATGGCGGTAAGGGATTACCGCCACCGCTCTCGTTAGCGGTGGCCGCTATCCCTTACCGCCATACTCGGAATGAGGCCCATTGCCTCATATTTCTCCATAGTTTTATTAGTGAGCTCAGGCTTTGCATCCAGTAAGGTATCGGCGGATATTGCTGTTCCATCCTTTGATATCAACATATTTGTATTCAAATCCCCCATCACCATTATCTGTAACCCTGAGTATTTGCCAAGGCATTTCTCCATGATTGATTCCATTTCATTAGTTAGTTTACAAATATTTGAGCCTGGAGACCAGTATATGTTCCATATTAATATATGATCCATACTCTCTACCTTAATTAAAGCCCCCAGCGCATATGGTGGAATAAAGAATGTTTCAATCAGGGTGATGCCGATGCCCAGTTTAAGTGCCAAGAGTAAACCCCCCTTCGGTCGACCGATCCGGCCCTTAGAAGCCAGAATATGTAGGCACTCGAAGCCATCCATCTGGGCATTGGCAGTCATCCAAGTCTCTTGGATACATATTATGCTTTTTGTTCTTAACAACTGGCATAACTCAGTTGATGAGAATAGGTGATAGTTCCCTCTAGAATTCCATGACAATATTGTGAGGGCTGTTTCCTGATTTATGATTGTTGTTTGAGATTTTGCAGCTGGAATATTGAGTCCCGAAGGCTCAAGGCAAACCATCTCCAGCTCGGGTCTTGTTCCTCCGGGCTTACTGTGTTTTTGTTTTTCGTTGTGACTGGTCCTCCCCTGGGGCCCGCCATGACTTGTTCCTGTGTGTTCAGACCCTCATTCACAGTATTGCCATCCCCGAAGATAAGAATGTCGAATCCCCTCATGTTAAACTGATCAAGTTCCCGCAAGACATTTTCGAATACCAAGTTCGAAAAAAAGACCAATCTTACGTGGTCCAAACAATGTGGATGGATAAAATCTACCCTTTTGATGTCTGCAGAAGTCAAATTGGCTAATGTTGGAATCTCATTCAAGAGTTGCAGACTTCTATTGAGATTCATTGCAGGATGTGATCCGCAATCAAAGAGAGGAAATAATAGTATGCTCGGGAGTTCCAGAAAGCATGGTTTTCTCCACTGAATGTGTTTGAGTTCTGTTTCCATATAATATCTCGGAAAACATTCCTCTAAATCTCCTTCCCCTATTCCATCCCCTGACTCTTGATTAGGCCCGGGCACGGACCCAGATTTGGGGCCAGGATTAACGCCCCAGGAGTTTGAATCTGGGCGTCTAGGGTTCAGAGACCCCTGTTCACCCCGGTTACCATCAACTTCCTGTTGCATCATGTTAGAGGCGGATTTCTGTGGTTCAATAGATGATCTGACTTCGGGCTCTTGTAATTTTCTATTCTTAATTGCCTCTTCCACTGCAGAGCCGATCAGTGACGCAATCTCCTCCTTACTCAGCATAATTGGTCCTGGTGGTCGCAAAGATGGAACATCTCCAGGAGCTACAACCTCTAAAATATGATCTGTCTTAAGTAATAGACCCTCAGACTGGGGCATTGTATCAGAATCTGCCCCCCGCAATACATCATTATTCTGCTTAAAGATCTTTGCCTTGGGATTCAAAGCGGGGTTCAAATTCTTTCCTTTTCTGCTTTGCCCCTGCAGGGGAGGCATGTTATTGTCAGACAGTGAAGTTTTTATTAGAGTCATGACATCCTGTGTAGCTAATTTATCTACAGGGTTTAATTGAGCCTTCTGGTATTGGGGTTTCTACAGCCATCGCTATTCTTTCTCTCAACTCTTCATCCACCACTACACTAATCAGTTGTGCTATATCGGATTTACTCATAGGTGTCTATTCCAAAGTATCAGGGTTCAGCTTACTCTCCATTCCTTGTGTCTCACAGATGCTGTCTTTCTTCTGTGTCTCCCCCCCTCCTTGTTTGTGTTGCTAAATTTTGTCCACCCTGTATCGGTGGATCACCCTCAGCCTGATGCCTTTATGTCATTAGGTTTTGGATTGGAGACTCATGCTTACGTGAATTTGATTTAAAAAATAAGGCATAGCTTTCTCTATGTTCCATTGGTAATGTCTCCAGACCCTTTTCAGAGATTTTTTTAATTTTTGCAGATTTAGTTTTTGTTGGTAATGCCTTATGGGTCATTTGGTCTGAGAGGAGATAAGATGGATTAAAGTAAGATCCAACCTTTTGATTATTTAACAGAACTGTGTTCTCTATTATTTCTACATCAGAGTCCATATTTTGTATCTGTTCCTCTCTGATGAAATTTCTCCAAGTATTTTTAGATATTTTATTTTTTTGATTAAATAAGGATGAGTTTCCGTTCCCTCTGTTTCTTTTTTGATTTTTGGATCTTTTTATTAGTGGGATTCGGAACTTCATCCTTCTCCATGCACTGTTTATTCTTGTTTGCGGATTCAGATTCCAATGGTTTTAAAACAGGAGGGATCTGTGTTTGGACCTCTCTTAAATCATCCCCACTGACCCTTTCCTTAATCAGTGTGGATCCCGGGCCCATTAGCTTTGTCTCTGGCTTCATAGACACCAACTCCAGAGTTTCTAGCCCGATTTTGCCTTGTGACAGCTGTCTACCTGTCAAAATTCCTAATTCCATGAGTTCAGTAGAGTGAGTTTTTAATTCCTGCAATATTGAATGCAGTAACCCTCCCATTTCAGAAGTATATTCTATCTGTAAATCAGATGTATTCATCGGCTCTGACAAATGTGCATCCCCATCTGCGGAGAAAAAATCTGGGGGCGTATCCAAAAAAGAAGTCTCGGGAATCACTCCCATTTCCGCGCCCACCTCCGTCCCTGTCATCCCGGCCCAGGAAACTTCCCCCTGTAGGATCTGCACTTGTCCCCCCTGCAAAATCATAGATGAATGCGCCATAACTTCAGACTCCAACAGCATAGAGTCACTTGGCTCAGGAGGAGAGGGAGGGAGAGGCATGTTCATTGCCATTCGCATGGTATTTTTTACAGGCGTAAACATTAAGGGGGCCGACAGAATGTCGTCATAGGGTCTTATCCCCTGAGTTGTACTACTTCTGGTAGAGGGGCCAGCGGTCGAACCCCGAGTATACACATATTCAATACTGTTTCTTCGCCTAGACATTCCGGTGATTTCCTACCCCCAATGGACCCCTGTTATTATTCACTCAGATCGCCCACTCCTAAAGCTGTTCAATACAAATACATATAATGTCTCTTGAAAGATTTAGGGACTGGGCCAAGGTTCAATCTCCTCCCCAGCCTATCCTATCAGTTCACACTCTTTTCAGACCATATGCACAGAATTCTATGAGCATTGCAGGACTGGCGCCCAAATTGATCCTCTATATGCATATATCAATGGCGCATTCGCAAGGCTCAGTACTCTTATTTTCCACAATCTGCCGTTAGGGGGGCTTAATTACCCCTTTATGATCCAGCCTGCCCCCTCCAGCATTCGCTTACTTCCAGCCTTGGCTCCTCCCCCTCCCAGCAGAACACTCACAACCCCGATCTGTAAAGCTCCAATAAAATGCACTCACCCTCTAGATGTCCTCATTCATATGCTATGCCCTTGCCTGCCAATATCACCTGCGTGCTGCTCGCTGCACAGCGAACAGCAAACAGCGTGCTTTCAGTGCTTCCGTGTGCGCGCGCGTGTGCGCTAGACACACTGTTTTTGAAAGAGGAGTGGGCGTGTTCCCAGGGAGGGGTACGATATTCGGCCCAATGAGAAGAGAGCTAAAAATTAAGTTAAGTAATGAGTTAGCCTGAGTGCTGTAGGGAGGGTTACCAGCATGTTAATTCATCTCATTAGGTTCACATTAGGTTCACTGTTCATACGAGTTCAAAAGTCAATGATCAGTTTAACTAATTACTTGTGAGCCAGGCAACTTCCGTGTGCCTGCAAAGGACGTCCTCCGTGTCAGAACTTTGCTGAACGGCCAGAAAGGTCCCTGCAATCAGGGACTGGCAGCTTGAATCCGTATCCAGCAGGCAGTCATAAAAGTCTCTCGCAGCAAACAGCGTGCTTTCGGTGCTTCCATGTGCATCAATTAAAGAATGGCAGCTTGTCATATCTGAAAAGTCTCAGTGCTGCAATGCACCATGGGAGATATATAAAGGTTGGTTGGGACTGGGCACAACCCCTTCACCATCACAATTTAATGAAACTACTGTGTAGCTATTCACCAAACCACAGAAAGACACATCTTCACCACGTTGTACCCAACTTGTTTCTTATTTGGCACAAATCCATCCAGCATTTTTCGGTCTTTTCCTGCGCTTAATCACTTCTAAATATTTGACGGATGCACCCCCAATGTTCCAGCTGGGTGAGGCCATGCCTGAACGATTTTGGAAAACGTAAGGAAGATCTTCAAGATGAGTGAAAGCTGATTAGCAATAGAATGCTTCCAAAAGTCAAGGGTTCATAGGTGTTCCCTTAATTAGCCCTCTCCGGGGGCGTGAGTAATTTGAGACCAGAGGGTGGCTCCTACTTCATCATAGGCACTTGTCTTTTAGTTGTGGCACAATTCTTCCAAAATCCTTATTCTTAGTTGAATTTCCATAATAAATCCCTGAACAATAAATGTGTGTGTGTGTGTGTGCGCGTGTGTGGGTGCGCGCACACACTTGAGGCTGGAGTTTGTACTGCTAGTGCCTGTAATAAACACATATAAAATGTGTACGTGTGCGTACTGCTACGGCCTGTAGTACACATAAGGTGTGTGTGTGTATGTGTGTAGCGTTTAATTAAATTGTTTGTGCTATAAACATAAGGCGTGTGTGAATGTTTGTTATGTCTTGTTATTTTATGTTAATTAACTGTGCCAGATAATGATGTGTTATTTATAGAACACCTTCATCCAAAGCGCTTTACAGAGCACATATTTACATACAATATCACCCAACCGAAATTGGTGCTCATGTATCGACCTCGGAAGGATGAAAGGCTGAGTTATCCTCGCTCGGATTCGAACCTGCAACTTGCAGATCACGCTCAAATCGCAGCGCTCAACTCGCTGAGCTATAGACCCCATGGGGCTAGGCATGTCCGCGTAGTGGTATGTTGTGATTAAGAAAGTGTAGACAGACCTTAGTTGCTGGAAGAAAGAAAATTAGTCAGGGGTGATACCATGATGAAATAGTGTGCACAAGATTCTATAGACACAGGAAGTGATGGGGGCCTGGGGGGGTGCAGTGAGGGAAGAATGTGTTGTGGCTGCATGGGTGCATGCCAGCCCTGTTAGTACACAAAGTAAAGTTGAATGCACGAGGTGGTGGAGAATGTGTTTTGGCAATCCTGGAAGTTTGGTGGCTCATTTTGCATCTCGCTGCGTGCTACCCCAGTTCACACTCCAGAATGTTCCCTCTGCGACTGCCAAGTCAAAGCCAAACATGGCCTGATAGACTGTATATAAAGGCGAATCCATGGGAATGGAGGGGTGAAATAAAAAACAAAAATAAAAAATTAAAACATGCCAGGCACCAGGATTTCAAAAAAGGCAACTATCAAGAGTTCGTTCTCGGTCATGTTGTTCTAGACTTTGTTTAATTTTAAGATGCATGTGTGTGTATATTGTATAATACTACTGCCTGTGCTATTCTCAAAAAGTATGTGTGTGTGATCTCAGTTCATCGTAAAAAAGTAACACGCACAGGTTTATTTTGCAGACCGTGATAAACAGAAAGAGCTGATACCAACACACTGCGTGAAAAATAAATATATTTTTTAAAAAACAAACGTGCAGCCTGTTTCTCTTAGTAAACGGATCCACATTAAAGACAGGATGGGATTTGCAAAGCTTCTGCGGGCACTTGGCATTTCTTGCACACAGCTCTTCCGGCACTTGGGCTTTGAACATCGCTGGCAAGAAACACTTATTCACTCAGAGAAGCGTTATTCCATGGCCTGAGCTCCGTTTCCATGGGACCCCTGTTCACAACCGAAAGACACTCTGCTGTGACCGCTCTGATGTTGATTAGAAATAAGGCGGCTCCCAAAAGACAACCCGCAAGCCGAGTGGGCCGAGTCTCCTTGGGCATTAAGAGACCACTTGAAGGAGCTGGGATGGAGCCCTCTGTCTAGACTGCAGCTGAAGAGCAGGATAGCGGCATTGCCTGCCATGATCCCGCACCACAGAGCGAAACGGTAGCACTAGAAGCACGGCAGAGGCAGGTGAGATATACATCCATAAAAAAAAAAAGCTGCAGGCAGAGGCTTACATAGGTAAACCCATAGAAAAGGCATAGACTGAAGCTTAGATAGGTAAACACTCTGAAAAAATGCACAGACAAAAGATTAGATAGGTATATACTCTGAGAAAATGCACAGACAGAAGCATAGATAAGTATACACGCAGAGAAAATGCACAGGCAGAAGCATAGATAAGTATGCACCCAGAGAAAAGGCACAAACAGAAGCTTAGATAGGTATACACGCAGAGAAAATGCACAGGCAGAAGCATAGATAAGTATACACCCAGAGAAAAGTCACAAACAGAAGCTTAGATAGGAGCCAGAGAAAAGGCACAGACAGAAGATTAGATAAGTATACACGCATAAAAAAAGTACAGACAGAAGCTTAGATAGGTACACCCAGAGAAAAGGCACAGACCGACGCTTAGATAGGTAAAGCCAGAGAAAAGGCACAGACAGAAGATTAGAAAGGTAAAGCCAGAGAAAAGGCACAGACAGATGCTTAGGAAGGTATACACCCAGAGAAAAGGCACAGACAGAAATGTAGATAGGTACACCCAGAGAAAAGGCACAGGCCGACACTTAGATAGGTACACCCAGAGAAAAGGCACAGGCCGACGCTTAGATAGGTATACACTCAGAAAAAAGGCACAGATGGAAGAGTAGATAAATATACACTCAGAGAGAAGGCACAGACACACGCTTAGATAGGTAGACATCCATAAAAAATCCACAGACAGAAGCCTAGATGGGTACACCCAGAGAAAGGGCACAGACAGAAGCTTAGATAAGCACACCCAGATAAAAGGCCCAGAGAGAAACTTAGATAGGTACCCACCCAGAGAAAAGGAAAGACGGACACTGGAGATGTGACGCCTACAGTGAAAGGCCAGGTAAGAGCTGCAGACAGGGATACACCAAGGGAAAAGGCACAAACAAGAGCTTAGATAGGTATAAACCTAGAAAAAAAGGCACCGACAGAAGCTTAGATAGGTATACACCCATAGAAAAGGTACACACAGAAGCTTAGATAGGTACACCCAGAGAAAAGGCACAGATTGAAGCTTAGATGGGTAAACACTCAGAGAAAAAGGCACAGACAGATGCTTAGGAAGGTATACACCCAGAGAAAAGGCACAGACAGAAATGTAGATAGGTAAAGCCAGAGAAAAGGCACAGGCCGACGCTTAGATAGGTACACCCAGAGAAAAGGCACAAACAATGGCTTAGGTAGGTATACACCCGGTGCAACGGCACAGATGGAAGAGTAGATGGGTATACATCCAGAGAATATGCACAGACAGAAGCTACATAGGTACACACCAAGAGCAAAGTAACAGACAGGAGCTTAGGTATGTATACACCCATACAAAGGGCACTTACACAAGCTTACATGGGTATAAACGGAGAGAAAAGGAAAGCCCGATACTTAAGATATAAACCCAGAGAAAAGGCACAGGCAGATGCTGAGATAGGCACACCTATAGAAAAGTCACAGACAGAAGTGCAGCTAGGTTCACCCAGAAAAAAGGAAAGCAGATACTGGAGATGTACACCCACAGCAAAGGCACAGGTAAGATCTGTAGATAGATAAACACACAGAGAAAAGGCACAGACAGAAGCTTAGATAGGTACACCCAGAGAAAAGGCACAGATGGAAGAGTAGATAGATATACACTCAGAGAGAAGGCACAGACACACGCTTAGATAGGTAGACATCCATAAAAAAGCCACAGACAGAAGCCTAGATGGGTACACCCAAAGAAAGGGCACAGACAGAAGCTTAGATAAGCACACCCAGAGAAAAGGCCCAGAGAGAAACTTAGATAGGTACCCACCCAGAGAAAAGGAAAGACAGACACTGGAGATGTGACGCCTACAGTGAAAGGCCAGGTAAGAGCTGCAGACAGGGATACACCAAGGGAAAAGGCACAAACAAGAGCTTAGATAGGTATAAACCTAGAAAAAAGGCACCGACAGAAGCTTAGATAGGTACACGTCCAGAAAAAAAGGAACAGGCAGGAGCTTAGACAGCTTAGACCAATCGAAAAGGCACAGACAAAAGCTTAGATAGGTATAAACAGAGAGCAAAGGAAAGACCAACACTGGAGATATACACACTGAGAAAATGCACAGACAGACGCATAGATAGGTATACATCCATAAAAAAGCCACAGACGGAAGCTTAGATAGGTATACACCCAAAGAAAACGCACAGACAGAAGCTTAGATGGGTACACCCAGAGAAAAGGCACAGACAAAAGCTTAAAAAGGTATACACCCAGGTAAAAGGCACATACAGAACCTTAGATAGGTATACACCCATAGAAAAGGCACACACTGGAGCTTTGATAGGTACACACCCAGAGAAAAGGCAAACACTGGAGCTTAGCTAGGTATACACCCAGAGAAAAGGAAAGGCGGACACTGAGGATATACATCAGCAGCAAAGGCACAGGTAAAAGGTGTACATAGATATTATACACCCAGAGAAAAGGCACAGGCGGAAGCTTTATTTAGATATATAAAAATAATGTGTCATGGGCGCCCCTCTATGGGAACGAACATGGCAAAAATGGCCTGTTCTATGGGATGGTACCCCTGCTAGAGTCTGCAGCCACACTTTAGCTCACTGTACCTTTAACAGATGAGAAATATCCATTTGCATATCAGTCTTTGTCCCGCCCACATGGGCAGTCCAGCACCAAAATGCTATGGCAATTCCTCTGTGAACAAGAGTACCAAAAGCGACCCCAGACACATGTTTCAGCCTTGTTGGGCATCATTAGTGAGGTGGAGCTGTGCCTCTCTAAGCTAAGTTTACAAGGGGTCCATGTCTGGATGACCCTAGGACACTTAGGGTGACTAAACCTAAGTACGTTAAAAAATCAAAAAATAGCCCATAGGGGCCCCTTTGCGAGAACGAACACGGCCCATTGACCTGTTCTATGGGAAGGTACCCACTCGAGAGTTGGCAGCCACACTTTAGATTTGGCGTTTGCAAATGGCAGTCTTACCTAGTGCGCCAGCAGGGCTATAGAATGCACTTTTGGGTCAGATATGGGAACCCAGGGATAACAACAATCATAGCAACTGGCATGATGGGGGCTGTGTTCTAACACAGTTCTAGATCAGTCGGTCAGAGGTGATGGCAGTGCCCTCAACACTAGCGATATCCTGGACAAGGCACTCGCCAGGAGAGGAGGTGATTAGCAGGAAGACAGCAACTATTGTGGGTGTAAAGTCTTAGTGGTGAATAAAGCTGAAGAGGGGGTGAGGCGGGGCACCACCAAGTGACATGGAAATATCGGTGTAGCATATAGCGCTGGCATATAGCACCGGAGGGAAAGGAAAGTTATGCAAGGGGAAATACGTTGAGATGTTCTCGTTGTTTCAAAACGTGTGACAGAGGAGTCACAGAGGGTGCTATAGGAAATGATCAGAGAAAAATACGTTCCGTCAGAGAGAATGAGATGAACTGACCAATGGGGCAATCAGTATTCACGTCTGTAATGTTGGAAACGTGCCACAGGTTGTCTCCAAAGTTGGCACCTTATCAGTATCCAATTGTATCTACGGATACAGACTACTTGCACCGTGCTTGGATTGGTAATGTTGAGAATATTAGGGGTATGAAGGTGGGCCATCCTTAGCCTGATTGGGGGACAAAGGCATTAGACATTTGGTTAAACAACATTGTGATAAACAGAAGATGGTTAAGGCACCTGGTTAGGCCTATTACTAAAACAATCAGGCTTTTCAGACAGGGGATCAGAGAGAGTGGGAGAGAGAGAGAGAGAGAGAGAGTTGGAAAAGGGACATGATGTTTAAATGTCCCTGAACAATCTTGCAACTAGTTCCAGAACCTACATGACTCCTTTGATCTATTTGCTAGTGATCCTGGATTTAAATTAAGTCTAGCTAAGTCAGAAATACTTCCTCTAAATGCATATTTTTAAGAACATACATTACGTATTAGTGGCATTAAGTGGTGTCTTAAAGTTATTAAACAATTAGGCACCTGTATCTCTTTCTCAACTACACATATATTTCAACAACACTCTGCATATATGTTTACTAGACTCAATAATACCATAATTCATGGTGACAATTGTGTCTGACTTAGTGGAGACAGTTATTGGCAGATAGATCTTATAATCTCTATATTATAAATGCTTCCTCTTCCATCTGCATTGTTTAAGAAACATTGAATGTAGTTTTACTAAATGCCTTTGGGCTAAGGAAACATCTCATATTGTACTAAGTAAATTAAAATGAATGAGAGAATATGTGGGGTTCAAATTTCCGACACTCTTTAAACTTAAACAAGCTGAATCCTGGTTCCTACCAGATGCATTTATGAATTAACCAGTGAGTTTAATTTTAGGGAAATCTTTTGTTTCCCCTATAGCTATTATGGATACGTTGTATGTAAATAGTAGAAGTAGAGATCTTTGACCAATCAGCATTGATGTTACAGCCCCATGGGTGAGGGAATGCTTACAGACATTCTCCAAGAAACCTTCTGAGTTCATCTCCCAATATTTCACAAGGGAATTAGGGTAAAGGAGAAGGCTACACATTAGTAGAGCTGGTTGGATGAAGGCATTCCATTCTTTAATCGGCTGCTTGATGATGGGCTCCCATCGACCTTACATGATATCAGAGCTGCATATACTCTTCCCCTGTTGTCAGCGTCTCAATATATTATAATGCTAGATCGTTTCAAAGATAACCTCCCTTTTTTGCAGTGATCAATGTGTTATTCCTTACACTGATAGATTGAAATAATTTAACTTAACCTATAGAAAAGTCTCTCCATTGTATCTAGTTCTTAATCTTGATAAAAACAGAACTAATGAATGGTTTTCAGAATCTAATTGGGAAATAGAGTGTGAAACTGATGGGTAGGACAATGTTGGGTCTTTAATATGGAATAGAGGTAAACTTCACACATGTTTGTTAGTGTTCATTTGTTTTAAGTTCTTGGCGTTTGGTTTGGAAACTGTTACAGAACATATGTCAGATTAGAATGTCATTGTCGCTTAAAAATATGTGTGTATGCAGCTTGGTATTTGAAGCTCCTGTGGACAGCTTGTTGTGTTCCCTTTTTGACCTTATCTTGATTGAAATGCAAATCATCACAATCCCTTGTCAGTATTAGGCTTGGTGGAACCCTCAATGCACTGTACCCAGACTAGAAGGAAATCTTGCTGCAACACGTACATTAATTAAGGAAGAGGAAAGTAAATGGCATACGTTTATCAATTGTTTTTCCATTTCCAGCTATAATATAATACGAAGGTCACTTCATAAATATCACGTTGTGAATCTTGTTTGTTATTGCTGAACACATATATTACTCTGCATGGCTTTCCACATCTCCAGAGCCCTGGTTCTCTCTAGGCTGGACTATTGTAACAGCCTTTATCTAAATCTGCCTGCCCCTACTCTCTGCCCTCTGCAACTTATCCAGAACAGGACTGCGAGACTTGTCCTTGGCCTCAAGCCCAGGGATTGTATCTCTCAGGACTGAAATCTCTGCACTGGCTCCCAGAGGCTGCAAGGATTAAGTTCAAAACCCTCTGCATTGTCCACAAGGCCTTCTGGGGCCGCAATACTGTCAACTCTCTTTTTCTTTTTCAACTCTCTTTTTCCAAATATCTTCCTTCTTGAGCTCTTCGCTCATCGGCCTCCAACTCCCTCAGGGTCCGTCGCTTCTCCAAGCAACAAGTTGGTGGTAGAACTCTCTCCTCAGCAGGGGCCTCCCTCTGGAACAGCCTTCCTGCCCCCTGAATTTACTTTTGTATTACATGTTTTTAAACTATATTAATCCTATATATGCATGATTGTTTCATAATGTCGTGTTATAAATATGCTTATTATAAACAAGTATAACAGTTAACTCAACAACAATACTTTAAAAAAAAAAAAAGAAAAAAACATACACACCTAGCTGGAAGGCATGGGCAGAAACTATTGACACATACACACCCAGAGGGAATGGACAGGCAGAATAAGCAGTCAAATACACACCCAGAAGGAAGACACAGGCAGAAGCTGTGAACACATAAACACCCAAGTGGAAGGCATGGGTAAAAGCAGTAGTCAAATACACCCCCAAGTGGAAGGCATGCTCAGAACCTGTACACACATACAGACCCAGAGGGAAGGGACAGGCCGAAGCTGTACACACATACAGAGGGAAGGCACAGGCAGAAGCTGTAGACACATGCAGACCGAGAGGGAATGCACAGGCAGAAGATGTAGACACATACAGTGCCAGAGGGAAGGAACAGGCAGAAGCTGCAGACACATACAGACCCAGTGGGAAGGCACAGGTAGAAGCTGCAGACACATGAAGACCCAGAGGGAAGGCACAGGCAGAAGCTATAGACACATACAGACACAGAGAGGAGGCACAGGCAGAAGCTGAAGACACACAGACCCAGAGGAAAGGCAGAGGCAGAAGCTGTAGACACATACCGTCCCAGAGGGAAGGCACAGTCAGAATCTGTACACATACAGACCCAGAGGGAAGGCACAGGCAGAAACTGTAGACACATGCAGACCGAGAGGGAAGGCACAGGCAGAAGATGTAGACACATACAGTGCCAGAGGGAAGGAACAGGCAGAAGCTGCAGACACATACAGACCCAGTGGGAAGGCACAGGCAGAAGCTGTAGACACATGAAGACCCAGAGGGAAGGCACGGGCCGAAGCTGTACACACATACAGACCCAGAGGGAAGGCACAGGCCGAAGCTGTACACACATACAGACCCAGAGGGAAGGCACAGGCAGAAGCTGTACACATACAGACCCAGAGGGAAGGCACAGGCCGAAGCAGAAGTCAAACACACACACAGAAGTAGGGCAATGCAGAAGCAGAAGGCGCACACGCACACATAAAGAAGGCACAGCAAACGCTGCAGGCGCATAGACACTTAGGAGGATGCACAGGCAGAAGCTGCATGCATATATGTACCCAGAGAGGAGACGCAGGCAGCAGGTATAGCTTGACATGCATCAAAGGGGAAGGCTTCTGCTTTATATATATGAATGACAGACACAGTGAATGAACAGACAGAAGCAGACAATCGACACGCGTCCGCATGAAGAGTCAGACGGAAGCTGTAGAATATTCCCATCCACATCTAGGTGCAGGCAGGAGCTGTCAATATGCAGCTCCGAAACATGCAACAGTGACAAAGTGCATGTGTGAAAAATTAAGAGACAGTGAAGGTAGAAGCTGCAGAACAGCACATTAGGTTCAAAGCACAGCCAGGAGCCTCACAATCTAAACAGAGGCGCATCGAGCTATGGACAGGCATTGGTGGCAGCTTTGCTCCCCAGAATATAGCACATCCCACAGCTGTTGATACCAACCTTAATTTACAGGAACTAGCATAAGCCTTGCTTGCATATGATCTAGGGCCAGGCAAGAGCTGCATCAGCACACACACACATGGGTGGGCCCTTTGACTGAGAAAGCACATGGCCAATGTACATGTTCCTTGGGATGGGTCCCACCCAGAAAGGTGAACATGCCAATGTTTGCTCACTCTGTCCTTCATATGTGCATATCAGTCTTTTCCCACCCACAAGGGCTGGCCAACATTGAAATGGCAGGCCCGTCTCCTCTGCAGAACAGTACCAGCAGCAGCCCCAGAGACGTGTTTCAGCCGAATCGGGCTTCACCAGTGAGGTGAGGCAGAGCCTCTCTAAGCCACAGTGAGCAAGGGGTCCATGTCTGGATTACCCTGGGTACCTTTGGGTGAAACCCCAAGTTCCTAAAATATGCAAAAGGGTCTTGGAGCCCCTCTACTCAGAAAGAATACTGCCCAATAGAGTTTTATATGGGAGGGTACCCACTTGTGAGGGTCCAAACCCATATTTTAGCTCACTGAACCTTTCACAGAGGGTAAATATCAATTTGCATAATAGCAGTCTGGCCCCAACCACAAAGGCAGTCTAGACCAAAATGACTGTCAATTCACCCCAGTAGAAGAGAACCACCAGTAACCCTAGGCCAGTGTTTCTGACGTGTTGGGCATCTTCAGTGATGTGTTCCTGAGCCTCTCTACGCACAGTGTGCAAGGTGTCCACATCCGGATTACCTTTAGTAATATAGGGTTACACCCAGGAGTTTCAAAATATGTAAAAATATGGAAACTTAGAGAGGCTCAGCTTAACCTGCCTGAGGATGCCCAGCAAGGCAGAAACACGTGGTGGGATTTCTTTTGGTACTCTTGTTGAGCGCAGAATTTTGGATATATAAAACGTCCGGCTGTGTTGGTTCCAGGGTGCAGGTGCAACTGGATCCAGGAATTGTGTTAATCTGTCATGTTTTCTAGATGTTCTATAATTGCTGACAAACAAGTTTGAAGCTAAAGTGCATAGTGTCCTGCTGGGGAGCACTTGGACACAATTGGGTGCCCATTCTCAGAACATAGCCAGCAAATGAACCGGAAATGGGGGTTGCATAGGAAGCAGTGACCCCGGGACACCCCAGTATATCACCTCCATGATTAAATCAGCTGCAAAAACAGAGAGAAGAGGTTGCATGGCCTTTGAGCCTCCATCACTATGATCCGTTCACTATTTCTCTCAAGGGGGCAGGATGCATTTATTTTTCTACTTTTTATGTGTGAGATTCAGTGCTTTTCCAGCCACTATGGATGCAAGACAAGAAATCCCAGAATGCAAAGGAAAGCAGTGCTGGAGGAGATATTCACCAAAGGAAAATTAACAACCTTGATCTCACACAATTAGAGAGGTGTCCACTTGTCACTTTCTCTCTGCAGACGTGTTGGGTGTCAGCAAAAAGAGGAGAAGACAAGTGTGGGTGTGATTTAATGAAGTATAACATCAGTAGAACTTGGTCGACATGGAACCATTGATGTCAGCTCACCACTACCTTGGCCCCTATACTGACAATGGATGTCAGGGGGTGAACACTAGGAAGAGGATGTGCAGGGCCTCGCTGGTGGCCAGTTGGTCATGCCATGATCAGAGGGAATACCAGAGGCGTAGACAGGGTAGGGCCAGAGAGGGCAAAGGCCACCCACAATCTGTAAATGGCCACTGAGCAGCTCTGTGTGGGCATGTACAGATGTTCATGTCACTGTGGTGGGCCCAACTACATCAGCTTCAGGCCCCACTTGCTAGACAGTGAGATTCCGCCTCTTGGGATTAGGGTCAATTCCCAAGAGTTGTTCTCAATTTGCACAAGACAGTTGTGCTTGCAAAAGGGGAAGAACCTTGCATGCATGTGTTAAGCATCACACAAAGACCTCCTCTCACACAGGGAGAAGTGTTCGGGCCTTCAATCCCCACTTCCAGAATTTGGAGAGTGCCGCGGTCTAACTGCCCCATCCCAGTGCAGAGCCTACCTTCACGGGCAGAATGTACTTGTTCGCCCAATGGCCTTGCTGCCAGTGCCCCCTGCACTTCCACTGCCACCGGCCAGGCACAGGGGGAAAAGCAATGCAGGCCTAGATATTCACACACATGTACCTGCAGTGATGGGTCTGAAAGGGGTGGAGAGGGGGGCGCTGGGAGCTCGGGCAGCAATGAAAAAGTGTCCCACAGTCGCAAAAAGCAATTCTTTTCTATTTCGAGAGGCATTTCTAAGAAGTATCCAAGGCCAAGGTGTTTTTTATTTTTATTCAATTTTGCACTTGAAAGAAAACTTTAGCTGCACAGTCAAACTGAATCATTCAGATGCAAAAAATGTGCAATCCTAGCATGTTGGGCTGGCACGTCTGGCATTGCCCTATTGACCTATAGGCCAATCCGAGCCCGGTCCAATGTAGCAATGTGGGGCATGAGTGTTATTTTGTGTTTACATTTGTAGGCGGAAATCAGAAATGTAAACAATGCACTGACCATAATGGGGCATGCATGGTCCAGCACCGCCAATGAGCATGCTGCAGGCCACTTTCCTACAGCTCATAACCCCCATTACTTTGATATTTCAGAAATCACACAAGTCAGCCATTTAACAGTGAAATAGAAAGTCTTCCTTTGTATTGTGTTGTTGCTATTTTTTTTTTTTTTTTTTGATTAACAGGGTTAACAGCCTCTCATTCAGTGGAAAGTCAGTATTCTGCTCAGTTTACTAATAAACTGAAATAAACACACTCCTGCAGGTTCATATACAGGCAGCAGCAGGGTGGGATTCGTGATGCACGTCTGATCAATTTCTTGCCGTTGTGCTTCAGTTATTTAAAGGTGAGTTAGCTCTGAGGGTTTAGCACCTACTGCTGAGAACTCTATGCAATCTGCAAGTCAGAGGGGCCTACATTTTGTCTTGTAAACTCAGCCCTTCGACTCCTAGGAAATAATATTAAGTACTACTAATATCCAGTCACAATACCAAACATCACTAAGCCCCGAGAGAGAGTTCAATGTGTGAAGTGCATAATATTATGTAAATATTATATGCATGTTTCAATCATTCATTGTTTCATAAAACCAAATGTTGCAGTATTTGTGTTCATTTTTAATAATGAAACACGAGTATGATCACACAGACTTGCTCATTAATAATGAACACATGATGTGCTTTCAACTGCAATGCTGACCTCAAAATTTTAATGTTTACCATATTCTCTTGAGGAGTGTGTTATATTGTATTAGTACCCGGTGAGGGACAATCTGTTTGCAAAGAGCGACATGATTGTCCCTCGACGGTTCGTTAGCAGCTCAACAAAGCTTTTGACTCACAGGTCGCAGTCATGTCCCTTTCAAGACTGGCCGCCATGGAAAGGGAGAAGGGAGTGCATTTAGTCCCTTCTCCCTGATCCCTGGTGGCCATCTTCACTGTTTTCTTTGTTTTTCAAATCACGTTTCAATGGATGCCATGGAAAGTGAGAAGGAAAGATGTGTAGTCCCTTTTTGCCGATCTACGGTGGCCATCTTATTTTTTTATTTTTGAATGGCAGCCATGGAAAGGGAGAAAGGACTACGAGTAGGCCCTTTTTGCCGATACATGGCGGCCATCTTATTTTTATTTTATTTTTTAATGTCAGCCATGGAAAGGGAGAAGGCACTACGTATAGTCCATTCACCCCGTTTCATGGCGGCCATCTTTTTCTCTTCTTTCTTTCAGTTGTTAAATGCTGAAGCCATTTCACAACTAAAAAAAGACACTATTAGTACCCTGGTCTAATGGGACGGGTTACTACTAGCATTTAGCCCCTGACTTGGGGGGGCTTTACCGCTTCAGGTTAAACCAAGGCTTGTTTAAGGTCCTCGCTTTGTTCGGGCCTGTAACTATGCGCCCTGTGGCATTACCTGTATTGTTAATACCATCCACCCCCCAGGTCGGGGCTTATTGCTTAATTCTATGGTTAGAATTTTTCACTGTGGGCCTGAACCCAAGGACCACAAAAAGGGGTTCATCATTGCCCATGCATTTGATTTTTGTATTAATTAGACGGCCAACTGTAGAGGCTTCTTTAAGAGGCTAATGCGGTGGATAGGGAAACATGTATGTCCTATAATCGTTATTAAGAGCAATTACTTGCAGACGTCATCAGTCTTGGTTTAGTTGTGTATTGTATGACTTAGATTTTTTGCAGCATCTAAAATAATTCCATACAAAGGAATGTCAGCAGAATTGAACGCAGTGTCTAGTTTGCAAGATACAAATAGGAGAATTGTAACCCCTTCTGTCCAGGAAACTCCTTGTATCAAAGGTTGTTTCTCTTCCGAGAGAAGAAGTGATTACATTAAAACAAACAATATTTATAATTAAAAGTGCCTGTGATCACAAATATAATGACGCGGAGCAGAACTTGGAGTAGAAGAGTTCTTTTGGGCAAATTGCTTATTGTGGAAACACAATTCTTATCCCTGCTTCCGAAATTGAGCAAATGGTTTGATCCTGGGCGAGTGACCTTAGCTCCATTCTGTTACCTTATCTGAGGTATTTAAGAGAACTAAGAAACAGGATAGCTTTCAGTATTAGAAGCTATGTTGAAAACTAAAAACAATAACAAACACACATGCAATCGCCGACTCATCTTTAGGGGTACAACGTGCTTTCTTGCCAGGTCCACTGTTCTTCTGAATTGTTGGCATGACTGGGGCAAAGTCACCCATATCTCAGATACAAAGAATCCAATTCATGGAATATTTGCCAGGTTCAAAAGGAATTTGCACTGCTGAAAAGCGACTTTGCACTGCCGACACAAACCCTGATTCATGGGACCATGCAAAGTGCATGTTTGGAGTGCAAAGTCTTGGCAAAGTCAGCACATAGTCATTTTTGCAGTACACAATGACTTTGCACGGACTTTGCAGTGCAAAAATACACTTTGCACAGGTCCATGAATCAGGGGTTGAGTCGGCAGTGCAAAGTCCCTTTTCATCAGTGCAAATTCACTTTGAACCAGGCAAATATTCCATGAATCGGGCCCAATGAGTCGCAATGGCACATTTGTCTAGACATAGGAGCCACTCCCCCAGCCCACTTGTAAACTAATTCATTATTTTGCACTGTTCAGATTGTGACAGGTGCTTCACTGCTCCCTGACCTCCTAGCCAGGTCCTTCTCTTCCATACCTAGTCAACACCACCCAGTAAACACCGCCCAGTAAACATCACCTAGGCCTGGTACTTGCTGCTCGTTCTGCATTCTCTTCATTAATCTGGAAACAGCAACTTCAGCCGAAACACACTTCTCACTCCAAATGCAAAAAGCACTGAAGCTTTGAAAAGAAAAGCAGGAGGTGTACAGAGGCAGTAATGAAAGCTATCAATCACTCCAGAGGGAGAGGCGGGCGCAAACCAGCTGCCTCGATTTCAAACCCATGTTGTCACTGAAAATGTTTAATATGACCGACATTTGCATGTTTCTGATTATTCTCCGTAGTGAAGGGATCTGTCAGCGCTGGCGCTTGAACCCTGGGGAGGGTCCCACACACACAACATTACATGGAAGGCTGTCAGGCCCCCACAATTTCCAGATTACACTGTGTTTAGCTCTGTTGAGGCTGTCACCGCTCTATAAAGCCATGCGAATTGCTGTCACTTTGCTCTGACACAGGAAGTTGCTTGAGTGAGAAAATGACATCAGAACCTGTCTGTAGTACATTTCTACAGGGGTTTACCGATGTCACACATCCTAATGGAGGATCAGGGACTCACAGCCTTGTGGTCCCATTTTACCTTGGCGATGGAGTGTGCAGAATGGGAGTCACCCCAGATCCTGACCGTTCTGTATATACGCCATTGCAGAGGACGTCCGGAAAGATGTTCTGCCAACAACAAAGCTGGCCTCAGCCCAAACAACTGGCTGCCAAATTATACATAAAACAAACCTAACATCTACAGAAAGGCCCCTACTATGCCAAGGAACTAGCACAAAACCAACCAACCGCAGGAGAATTAGAGAAAGCACAAAACCAACTGTCGGCTAAATCAAACATCAAGCAAACCTAACAGGGGCAGAAATGCTGCAACTAAGCCAAGGCCTCTGGCTAAGGAGGCTATAGCCCTGGGTCTTTTGGGTGTAGCCCAGGAAAGAAGCTCAGGGGATACAACCAAAAGGCTATAGCTAGCCCCGAGCCCTAACAGTCCCAACATGAGCGTAGCACTGGATCTTTTCCAGACCTAGCAACACTCCTGCAACCAACTGCAGCAGAATTAGGGAAAGCACAAAACCAACTGCTGGCTAAATCAAACATCAAGCAAACCTAACAGGGGCAGAAAGGCTGCGACTAAGCCAAGGCCTCCGGCTTAGAGGGATATAGCCCCAGGTTTTTTGGTTGTAGCCCTGGATAAAAGCTCAGGGCTAGCTAGCCCCGAGACCTGACATTAGCGTAGCCCCAGATCTTTTCCAGACCTAGTAATACCCCTGCAACCAACTGCAGCAGAATTGGGAAAACCACGAACAAACTGAGTGCATACATGTGGCTTAACTGCAAAACTGCATTTCCAAGTAAGCAGAAAAAATTGATGTAGTTGCTTTAGAATGAAAGAAACCTCGGAACTATCGCTGGGGAATAGTGCACAGCAAAAAATGATGTCTGCAAAAAATAGAAGTACATAGAAAACCTCCTGTTGAAACAGACAGAAAGCAAACACACCCTCTTCTGAATGGAGAACAAAAAGCAGCCCTCAAAAGTAGATACCAAAAACATTGACTGATGCACAAGCCCGCCTGTCATCTGCAGTGTAGCTGCAGATCAAAAACTGAAACCAAATCAACCGGTTTGCTGCTGACTTTTCCACACTACTTCTACTGGGAAGAACATGTATGTGATCCCTTTCCCTTTCGACAAAAAAGAACTTCCGTATGCAGCCTTTGGCCCTCCAGGACTTGTTGGTCTAGAGCCGGGGTCTACCACATGTGCCTCTCCAGTAAGTGTTGACTGCAATTCCCATCAGCCAGTGCTAGCGTGCGCAATGGTAAGTGATTAGGCCTGTGGTCCAGAGCATCTGAAACCCACAGGAGACAACCCCTGTTCTAGATTTTCAATTCCATTGGAGTGTGCTACCTCGCTCTATATTCATACCTCAGGGGATGTGTGTTCAATGAAGTGTGCTTATTTAGCACATTTCTTCAAACAGCCTGATTTAAATGTGCAAATGGAGCTGGCAGGAGAGTGAAAAGTCGGGATGAAATGTGACCAGTGTTCATCTCATCATTTCCAAAGAGATGGAGCATTAAGAAGGTTAGACAAATGAGCCCAAAGCTACGGCAAGAACAAAACAAGTGTTTCCAGTTCATTTTGGTTTAGTAGACCGATCGGTCAGCCAATGTACTGAGGATGAAGCCGAATTTGCAAGTTAACAAATCGCTGGTCATGGAATATGTACATCTGTGTTCCTCTGCTCTTGCGAGACTTGCTGAGATTCAGTCAAGTCTTTCCTTTTCCTGCATATTGTCCCCAAACTCTGATGGTTGCCTATATGTCTCTCTTGAATAGGAAAGCTACTCAGGACTCAGATGGCTTGATCCACAAAAACCTTAAATCTGTTGGAACAGCAGGAAGATGTAGATCATTAATGGAATAAATATATAAATATGAATATATTCTGGTTTGATGAGCATACCTGGAGACTTTCCTTAAGAATACTTGCCTCTTCCTTGCCTCAGGTTCCTGGGTTGGTTCTCAAAGGCCTCATTGTCCCCTTCCTCTTTCACAGGCTGCCACAGTCTCATGCATAAAATGACCCCATTGCAACCACCGTCCCCTTCTTTCCCCCTGTTTCACTTTGGATTCCTTTGTGCCACTTGAATACGCCCTACTATCCCCACTAGAAATCTCCTGCTAGTGTTCCTGTCCAGCCTCCTTTCTCTTTCTCCAAGCTCTTGGTGATGTCGCCTTCTAACCTCTGCCCCTCCTCCCCAACAGATCCTCCGATCTGCTGCTGATCACTCCTAACCCCCCTTCCTCGGGGGGCCTCCTTTCATCATCCTTGTACTTGTGGGGTGAAATAGCATGGAATGCCATAGCTAAAGGCCGGTGTCGGTGGAGGGACATGCCCCTCAGTAAAAGGCCTCCACTGGAGTAATGTGCAAAATGAGGCTCTGCAAATACAAAGCGAAACGGAGCAAAATTAGGCATCAAAACTTGGAGATTCCTATAAATGTGCATTGCCTCATCAAAGGGAAAGACAAATGGCATAATTTGGCAAAGTATGAGAAAGCTAAAATAATACCTTCCAGAACTACAGTCCACAGAACCCTAAATGGAATGGCAGCAGTGTGAGCTACAGTCTCAGGGAATGTGCAGATCTATGTTTCCCTTTATATTAAAGACATGCTCATGAAAATGTGTGAAAAGGTGTAATGAAGGAACTATACATTGTGTCTATCATGGGCCCATCACAAGGGTGATGTTGAATTGCAGCAGAGTGAAAGAC
The DNA here is from genome assembly GCA_002915635.3 of Ambystoma mexicanum. Taxonomy (NCBI): domain Eukaryota; kingdom Metazoa; phylum Chordata; class Amphibia; order Caudata; family Ambystomatidae; genus Ambystoma; species Ambystoma mexicanum. Next base: position 1,023,967,956 of record CM030325.1, on the reverse strand, counting down.
ATTCACGGTTGGACTTGACAAAGGACATTTCAAGTGTGTCTTTCAAGGAACACTTTAAGTATTCACATGTATAGCAAAATCTTATATATATATATATATATATATATATATATATATATATATATATATATATATATATATATATATATATAATATAATTATGGTGGCCTTCTGTAATCACTGTTTGCAGGTAACCACTGTGCAAGGGATTTACATGCTGAAATGGTGCAATTCTAAGAGTTTATTTAAATGTAAAATGTTGTTCAGCAGAGGCAGGCCAAACTCCTGGTTTAATTTATCTGATGTGAGTTCCCCAAGTGTGAAACTAGATTTCAAAGTTCTGTTGTCATGGGGGCAATTTGAGGAATTTGCCTGCCCCCCAGTTTTTATGACAAAAACCACTTAGGCCGTAATAAAGCTGGCCACCAGCCCTTGAAGCTGTGGGCTAATCAAAACAAAATCCTCACTCTTGATGTCAGAGTCAAAACCAGATCCCTTCCAAGGGTGGGGGCTGAGCTGAAGAGTAGTTTCACAACCATTGCACAGAATAGGATATATGCTGTTATGGGATAACCTGGGAAATATTAATCGTACACGATTTATGTTTGGATTTCTGAAAAGCTGTCAGCGAACCGCTTCTGTTGTGCCAAAAACTATTTTGGTGACACCAACATACCAAAAGTTATGAGAAAAAAACTTGATTGTGATCTCTGTATAAGGGTGACAACCATGCATATTTGAGGGAATATGTAAACTCTTATCCATATTCTGCCCACCGAGTGCCGTATATTTCATTAATAAAGTTCTGGCATAAATGAGAACATACTGTAGCTTTGCAACAGTAGGTCACACAGAAATCAAACAAGGTGTATGTGATTCCCTGAAACATGTAGTATTAAAGAAATGCTGGCATGTGTGTCATAATATGATGATAAAGGGCCTTTGTCATGCAGTGAGATTTCCATGTGCAAAAAAAACAGACCCAGCCACCTGTCCTAGTTAGATTATTGATGGGGTATCCTCCCGTGGCTTCCCAGAACACTCCAACCTTCTTTGGACCTTTTGGCCCACAGATGGGAGGGAACCATTGAACACTGCCCTATCAATTGTGTGAGAACTATTATACATTATTGATGTCACTTGCCTTATAAGTAAGTCAATCCACCTCAAATCAGGACTCTCCCTACCAAGTCTTGAGGTATGCAGCTGACCAAATCTGGATCCATACTTGCAGAGAGGGGCCTAAATCTTGGAGTGAAGCCAGGAGCTGGAGTGAAACCTTTTTGGAGGCTAGAGAGAGGTGTTGACTGACCCCTTGATTGTCCCTGCAGTGATCCCCGGATGCCCCCTTGATATCCATCAAGCCCTCTCCTGTAAGTATATACATCCCCAGCAATAGATTAAATAAGCCCTCTCCTGTAAGTGTATACATCCCCAGCAATAGATTAAATAAGCCCTCTCTTGTTCAGCATTGCCATAGAGATTCCCCCATGGAAACATCCCCTATCTTCTATGTTTGTGTAATTCAGACATTTTCCTATTGAAAGATATTTCACTTGCCAGTGCATTGTAGCAATTGTTACCAATGAAAATTCTTTGTGTTTACCTGTGCATTACAATAATTTCCCACTGAAGAATCTCCAGTTGCTTCTTGTGTAGATCCCTACTATATTATTGCAGTAAATCAATTAATTTCCACATGATTTCACAGGATCGAGATTGAAGCTATCTCTTCCCAGTGTCTGCTAGGGTGTTATAGTTCTAACGTGTTCCCCAAATAATTAAATTAATTGTGAGCTAAAAATTAATTTGTCAGTGTGTTTAAATGGTGTTTTACAAAACAAATTTCTATTTGCATCTGTCATTTTTAACCCAAACCGATTTCTTATTGTGAGTAATCCCTTTGCCCAGGGCCTACCTGATATGTGCCTCTCTCATTTTAACTGAAAATTGATTTTCCTATACTTGAATTCCCCATTGCTTAAAATGAGTGTGTCATTTACAGCCTTAGTAAAAATGAGTTTCATTTGCATTTTAATTTTCCTAAGATATTTTGTGTAACCTTTTAAAAAACGTTTTTCCTAGTCTATTCCTCTTCCCCTACTATATTCTGAGAACAGATTTACAATTGCTTAACCTTTTTATGTATTTGTATGTGTTGCATGTACTCAAATTGGTTTTCCTATTGTGTGCTGGCTAGTCTGTTCTGAAGCCCTGTTTGTCTTCTAGTCTAAGCAGCACAAAATACGTTTGTGTGCTGTCCCATCATAGTTGTCCTAAGTAAAAATTAATTTTACCTGGTGCAGAAAAACAAATTGTCCCATTCATTGCTTTCTCCCATATTGTTTCTGAAAACCCATTCAAAATCCGATTTTAACCTGGTGTTCCCATTCCTTGCCACTGCCTTCTGTTCAAAGCTGACCAGCCTAGTGCAGGTCTAGGGGGGGTGAGGGTTGCTGGGACTCCAGAATCCTTTGCGTGTACATGCTCTTTCCTGTGGGTTGCATTCAGCTTCATGCTGTTTTGAACTCTTGATAGTAGTGGTGAAATCAGTAAAGGAAATCCTTGTACCCTACATGTTTGAGTTGTCTTAGTGTGCCACTTGACTAAAAGTACTCTGAAGTTTGCGTTGCCACACCTTGGTGGCTATTGTAACTGTTTATTCAATTTTTAAATCACACATTAATAAAATATTAATTGATAACACACCGGCCTGGTTCCTGGTCTACTGTGACAGGGGCTGCTGGTGGAGGTTGGGTGTGAGACGGGTTGGAGGCCGCCCTAAAAATGAATGGGGATTGTCAAAATAAAAAGCGCTTTTATTGTGTGCCACATTCATTGAGAGGGAAAGAGATCCCTGACTTGCTTGTGCTGCATAATATATTGTGACAAACATCTTTCCATGATCTCCTCAGACCTCCTGCTGACTGCTCCTTATAACCTGTGCTGGGTGCCTCCGCCCATCCACCCCTTGCTGCGTTCTCATTCCTAATGCCTTCTCTAGACTCCTGCTGATCCCTCTTACTAACCCCCTCTTCCTCTGGGTGCCTCAGTCCATCCACCCCTTGCTCCTTTCTCATTCCTAATTCCTTCTCTATAATCCTGCTGACCACTCCTTATAACCTGTGCCGGGTGCCTCAGTCCATCCACCCCTTGCTCTTTTCTCATTGCTAATTCCTTTTCTTTAATCCTGCTGACTGCTCCTTATAACCTGTGCTGGGTACCTCCGTCCATCCACCCCTTGCTGCGTTCTCATTCCTAATGCCTTCTCTAGACTCCTGCTGATCCCTCTTACTAACCCCCTCTTCCTCTGGGTGCCTCAGTCCATCCACCCCTTGCTCCTTTCTCATTCCTAATTCCTTCTCTATAATCCTGCTGACCACTCCTTATAACCTGTGCCGGGTGCCTCAGTCCATCCACCCCTTGCTCTTTTCTCATTGCTAATTCCTTTTCTTTAATCCTGCTGACTGCTCCTTATAACCTGTGCCGGCTGCCTCAGTCCATCCACCCCTTTCTGCTTTATCATTCCTAATGCCTTCTCTAGAATCCCGCTGATCCCTCTTACTAACGCCCTCTTCCTCTCGGTGCCTCCGTCCATCCACCCCTTGCTCCTTTCTCATTCCTAATGCATTCTCTAGAATCCTGCTGATCCCTCTTATTAACACCCTCTTCCTCTCAATGCCTCCGTCTATCCACCCCTTGCTGCTTTCTCATTCCTAATTCCTTCTCTAGAATCCTGCTGATCCCTCTTACTAACGCCCTCTTCCTCTCGGTGCCTCCGTCAATCCACAACTTGCTCCTTTCTCATTCCTAATGCCTTCTCTAGACTCCTGCTGATCCCTCTTACTAACCCCCTCTTCCTCTGGGTGCCTCAATCCATCCACTCCTTGCTCCTTTCTCATTCCTAATTCCTTCTCTATAATCCTGCTGACCGCTCTTTATAACCTTTGCCGGGTGCCTCCGTCCATCCAACCCTTGCTCCTTTCTCATTCCTAATGCCTTCTCTAGAATCCTGCCGATCCCTCTTACTGATGCCCTCTTCCTCTCGGTGCCTCCGTCCATCCACCCCTTGCTCCTTTCTCATTCCTAATGCCTTCTCTAGAATCCTGCTGATCCCTTTTACTAACCCTCTCTTCCTCTGGGTGCCTCCTTCCATCTACCCCTTTCTCCTTTCTAATGCCGTTACCAGACTGCAGACATTTGCAAATTCCCCCTGTTGTCTCCATCATCTCCCCTCTTCCTCCTTCCCAATACCTCCTCTGTTACAATTTCTTCCCCTTGAAAAATAAGCTGGGGTGGTTTTCTTGCAATGGTATGAAATTTGGGAATTCGAGAACCTGAGAAGGTTTATAGATCTTACCCGCAATCTGAAATATAGCCTTGGGCAAGACTGGTATCTATTGGGTAGCGGGAGGCATGATCCTACGTCAGAGCAGTATAGCACAGTGTCCTCCTGCGTTCTGCACCTTCTGCATTTTGGGAAATGGTCACGGCGTGTTGAAGAGACCCTCACTATGCCTCAATTCGCATGTGAGCATCTGCCTTGGCTTAATGTGGAGAGCATCTTTCAGGAAGCTAATGGGTCTGGGCTCGCAGACAGAAGGACTCCCCACTCCCAGTCCAACATTCCCCGTGATAACGCAGCGACCATGAAAGAGCATCAATATGCAAAGTATTAAATGCAATGTGCTCTTGGCTTTAAAAAAAAGATTGATTCCAGCTTGTTCCGGAGACATATGGTGGATGCTAAAAAATAACATGCAACACCTGTATGTGGTAATTTACGAGCTGTAAATTGTTCAGTGCAGGAGAGGGAAAAGTCAATTAGAAGTCAGGAACATTGCTAACTGCCTATGAGCCAGAAATATCACTTCAGAGAGATTGGGGACACGTGACCTTGCACTACCCGTGCCTGCTACATGCCCAGGATCAGAATGCTAACTGCCCTATGAGCCATAAACATCAAATCAGAGAGGTTGGGGAAATGTGACCTACCCATGCATGCTACGCGCCCAGGATCACAATGCTAACTGTCCTATGAGCCAGAAACACTGCTACAGAGAGATTGGGGACACGTGACCTTGTCTTACCCGTGCCTGCTACATGCCCAGGATCAGAATGCTAACTGCCCTATGAGCCAGAAACATCACTTCAGAGAGGTTGGGGAAATGTGACCTTGTTTTACCCGTGCATGCTACATGCCCAGGATCAGAATGCTAACTGCCCTATGAGCCAAAAACATCATTTCAGAGAGATTGGGGGAATGTGACCTTGTCTTACCCGTGCATGCTAAACGCCCAAGATCACAATGCTAACTACCCTATGAGCCAGAAACATCACTACATAGTGATTGGGGAATGTGACCTTGTCTTACCCGCACATGATATGAACACACCCAGGATCACAATGCTAACTGTCCTATGAGCCAGAAACATCTCTACAGAGAGTATACATTTTTTATAGGGAACTTTTTGGGGCAAATCACTCTTAGACCTCCGCGACTTAAGATCTATACACCAAAGTTTGGTGGTGTCGCAATGGTGTGTGCAGATGGAACGGAGACAATGAGTTCCCCCACTCCGATTGTGAAAATGAACTCGAGGGCTGCACACATCTCTTTACTGCGCCACAAGTGGATTTCAAGAACTTGGACTCTTGGTCATATTGAGAATAAATTTATTAATAGCCCTTTTTTGATAACACGTGTTTCGGCACACTCCGAGTGCCTTCCTCAGATCAGGGCAATGTCTGTTTACCATCCACTGTTCTGTTCGCTACAGATAACGTGATTGGTAGCTGAGTCCCATCAGACTCCAAATGTTTTCTAAAGAAACCGAGGTAGGACATCAGAATCACTCCACTGTATTCATACGTTAATGTTCTATTGAAACATCCTGACATTATCGTTGGTTTCCCTTCAACACATCTAAAAAGGCTCCCATTACGCTACGTTGAAAGTGTTCTATTCTGTGACCTAGGTTAAATCCATATCTTGAGCACATGACCTTGGCAATCAGTGTTTGGCGTTTCTGCACGGCAGTAAGATTTGAACAGTCCTCATGTCATTTCCCCATAAATCAGCATTTTATCATTGTGTGTCATGGCAATAAAGAACTTTTGCGGGTGAGGGTGTCGACTACAGTTTTGAACGCGGACCCTTTGTTAATTGGTGCGTTGTTGTGTGGGCTTAACAGCCCCCTAGGGTTTACCTGACAAGTTCAGTTTTACTGCATCACGCGTCGGGTTTCTAAGATGGCAGAAGTCATTCCATGTCATTTGTATATAAGATGTGCCATGGTAATGTTACTTGGTCCTACCTCTGTTTCCGTACTAAGAAAGCTGTCGGCCATGTTTTAGTGGTGAGGACTTTATTATCTGTGGCAGGTTCGTGCGTGTTCTTGGGCCGTTTTAAATTTGAATGAAAGCAGTCCTATGCTGCAGTATGAGCTCCATTAGTTATAGTCTCTCTCCAAATTTATTACATGTGGACCTAGTCCGATGTCCCACCCTGAGGAGTGTTAACTCCTTCAGGTGCATGCTGGGAGATATAGTCCCTATGACATTCTAAGGGCAGGGCAGGCCTGGGGAAGCCACCCACAAACTCTCTTGCTTTTAAGTCTTGTTTAGGGAGGCAAATCTATTCCTACCTGAAACTTAAATACACTATATATTAGGGTACATCATGCCAATCTAGGTTTTGAAGATAATCCAACTGTATTATGGCCTGCTTCTCAGGCGCTTTTTTCTGATCTATACAATACCAATTACAATTTACAAAAGTTCATAAAAAATATGACATTTCCTTGTCTGTATTGAGGCCGTCTTCTACACTCCTGAAGAAATTTATGAGTTTGGCCTCCTCCTGACATAGCAACAGTTCCTGGTTGCCTCCTCTGCATCCCAATGTCACTTTTTTTAGACCGATGAATTTGATGTATTGTTTATTGTCCATCTGGTGGACGCGCTGCCAGTGGTCCGCTAGGGGCAGATTCTTGTCCTGGCTTCCAATCACTGCCAGGTGTTCCCTGATCCTGAAGCGGAGTTCACGAATCGTACTGCCAATATAGATTTTCTTGCAAGTGCAGATGATAGCGTATATGACATGCTTGCTTTTACAGTTTATCTGTTCTCGTATCTTGATTTGAAGTCCATTGTCTGCCTTGAAATTGTTTGTCATAGGTGTGGCATGTTTGCACATTGTACATGTGCCACACTTTCTGAAGCCTGGACTGGATTCTTTTAACCAGGTCCCTGCTATCTCCTCCTTGTCTTCTGGTAGTAATGACGGGCTGAGGCTCTGTTTCAAGGTTTTGGCTCGTCTGTAGATCAATGACGGGTGGTCATGTATATATGACCCAATATGGGGGGTCCAATTTAAGTAAATGCCAGTATTTTCTGAGAGATCTCTTGATAACATGGTTGTTTGCACAGTATGTGGTGATGAATTGCACCTTGTCTGACGGATTAGGTTTAACCTGTCGTGTCAGAGTCTGTGTCCTCGGGATTTTTCGTGCTTTGTTATAGGCAGTTTCAATACTCTTCCTTGGGTAGCCCCTGGCTTGAAATCTCCTGGACAATGTTTCACATTCTTCATTAAAGTGAGATAGTTCATTGCAGTTCCTCTTGGCCCTAATGTACTCCCCTTTAGGGATATTCCTAATTACCGGTTCATAGTGGCAACTCGTTGCATATAATGTGGAGTTTACTTCTGTCTCTTTCCGGTATGTTCTGGTTTTGAGATGTTCTCCCGAAACATAAACCTTAGGATCCAAGAAATTGATCTCTGTCTTACTGCTGATTCCTGTGAACTCAATGCCTAGCTGGTTGCTATTAATTTGGAGTCTGAACATTTCCAGTTGCTGTGGTGTGCCATTCCATACTAACAAAACGTCATCAATGTACCGGGTCCATTTGATGACGTGTCTGTTGTAAACCTCTGTGGTATAGATTAATAGGTCCTCAAACATGCCCATTACCAGATTCGCTAATGCTGGTGCATATTTTACCCCCATGGCTACCCCCCGTTTCTGTTTGTATATGGTGTTGTTAAAGGTAAAGATGCTATTGTCTAGGGTGGCCATGAGCATTTCTTTTAACATGCAAACGAACGGGAAATGTGATGCCGATTCGTCCTTAAAGATGTAGTCAACAGTATCAAGTGCCAAATCATGTCCAATGGACGTATAAAGGGCCTTAACATCCCACGTAGCGAGATGTTATGTAGGCAGCCATCGGATGTTTTCAATGATATGTATTGCAGAAGTTGTGTCTTTTAAGTAGGCTTTTACCAATTTCACTTTGGGTCTTAGTATGTGGTCAATGTATTCCGATAGTGGTTCTGAGGCCAAACCTATTCCACTCAGAATTGGCCTTCCTTCCGGGATAGTGGAAAAATCTTTGTGCACCCTGGGAAGGAAATAAATAGTTGGTAATGTCGGTTTGGGGATGAACAAAAATCTTTTTTCCTCGTCTGTGATGAGGCCCTGTCGGTGCCATCCCTCAATTAAATCCTTGAGATCTTGGACTATTCTGTTCATCGGGTTACTAGTCAGAGTTTGGTAGCAGTTTGGCTTCCTCAACCAGATAAGGAGATACAAAAAGGGCAATAGGACCCAAACACCCAAGCAAGTCCGTTTTCAGTTAACGAATCCTCCAAACAAGAAAGAACCTTTACTCGGAGGAGAGGAAGGAGGGGGTCAGGTAGACACAGGCAACCCAGATGCCTTAGAAGATTATCGAAGATTGACAAGAGCAGGAGCTAGGGCAGTAGCCAAACAGAGCCAATGAATACCCTTGTGATGAACCTATCAGACACAGATCTATCTCAGGATGAAATCTCTCTCCTTAATAAAGGACTATCATTCGCACCAACTGCCTATATGGAACCCGTGCAAGTGCATATTGATTTGTTCAAATTCGTGAGAAAATTAAAACTTAAGAAATTCTTCGCCACTCAAGTAGAGAAAGGGAAACGAACTTCAGATCCAGTAAGAAGAAGCAAAGTTACGATAGAGGAATTGGGCAATATTCATCTATTAAGATCATTACAAGAATCAGATAACTCTCCTATTCATCAAACCATGCAAGAACTATCAATTACACCTATATGTCTAATCAGCAAAGAACTTAAACCTACATCCAAATTCTTGCCACAACTACCTCCGGACAATATGATAGATGCCTTCTACAAATCAGTCACAAAAGACCTGTATAATACCCAAGACAAATGGAGGTATAACCGCAGGCAGACAGAACGCAAGAGAAGAATGCACTTCGGAACCTCAAAACCAATCGTCAGTTGGTCATCAAAGAAGCTGATAAAGGTGGAAATATAGTTGTCTTGAACCGCATGGATTACATAAAAATGGCACAAAATCACCTCGACACACCAAACTGCTACCAAACTCTGACAAGTAACCCGATGAACAGAATAGTCCAAGATCTCAAGGATTTAATTGAGGGATGGCACCGACAGGGCCTCATCACAGACGAGGAAAAAAGATTTTTGTTCATCCCCAAACCGACATTACCAACTATTTATTTCCTTCCCAGGGTGCACAAAGATTTTTCCACTATCCCGGAAGGAAGGCCAATTCTGAGTGGAATAGGTTTGGCCTCAGAACCACTATCGGAATACATTGACCACATACTAAGACCCAAAGTGAAATTGGTAAAAGCCTACTTAAAAGACACAACTTCTGCAATACATATCATTGAAAACATCCGATGGCAGCCTACATAACATCTCGCTACGTGGGATGTTAAGGCCCTTTATACGTCCATTGGACATGATTTGGCACTTGATACTGTTGACTACATCTTAAGGACGAATCGGCATCACATTTCCCGTTCGTTTGCATGTTAAAAGAAATGCTCATGGCCACCCTAGACAATAGCATCTTTACCTTTAACAACACCATATACAAACAGAAACGGGGGGTAGCCATGGGGGTAAAATATGCACCAGCATTAGCGAATCTGTTAATGGGCATGTTTGAGGACCTATTAATCTATACCACAGAGGTTTACAACAGACACGTCATCAAATGGACCCGGTACATTGATGACGTTTTGTTAGTATGGAATGGCACACCACAGCAACTGGAAATGTTCAGACTCCAAATTAATAGCAACCAGCTAGGCATTGAGTTCACAGGAATCAGCAGTAAGACAGAGATCAATTTCTTGGATCCTAAGGTTTATGTTTCGGGAGAACATCTCAAAACCAGAACATACCGGAAAGAGACAGAAGTAAACTCCACATTATATGCAACGAGTTGCCACTATGAACCGGTAATTAGGAATATCCCTAAAGGGGAGTACATTAGGGCCAAGAGGAACTGCAATGAACTATCTCACTTTAATGAAGAATGTGAAACATTGTCCAGGAGATTTCAAGCCAGGGGCTACCCAAGGAAGAGTATTGAAACTGCCTATAACAAAGCACGAAAAATCCCGAGGACATAGACTCTGACACAACAGGTTAAACCTAATCCGTCAGACAAGGTGCAATTCATCACCACATACTGTGCAAACAACCATGTTATCAAGAGATCTCTCAGAAAATACTGGCATTTACTTAAATTGGACCCCCATATTGGGTCATATATACATGACCACCCGTCATTGATCTACAGACGAGCCAAAACCTTGAAACAGAGCCTCAGCCCGTCATTACTACCAGAAGACAAGGAGGAGATAGCAGGGACCTGGTTAAAAGAATCCAGTCCAGGCTTCAGAAAGTGTGGCACATGTACAATGTGCAAACATGCCACACCTATGACAAACAATTTCAAGGCAGACAATGGACTTCAAATCAAGATACGAGAACAGATAAACTGTAAAAGCAAGCATGTCATATACGCTATCATCTGCACTTGCAAGAAAATCTATTTGGCAGTACGATTCGTGAACTCCGCTTCAGGATCAGGGAACACCTGGCAGTGATTGGAAGCCAGGACAAGAATCTGCCCCTAGCGGACCACTGGCAGCGCGTCCACCAGATGGACAATAAACAATACATCAAATTCATCGGTCTAAAAAAAGTGACATTGGGATGCAGAGGAGGCAACCAGGAACTGTTGCTACGTCAGGAGGAGGCCAAACTCATAAATTTCTTCAGGAGTGTAGAAGACGGCCTCAATACAGACAAGGAAATGTCATATTTTTCATGAACTTTTGTAAATTGTAATTGGTATTGTATAGATCAGAAAAAAGCGCCTGAGAAGCAGGCCATAATACAGTTGGATTATCTTCAAAACCTAGATTGGCATGATGTACCCTAAAATATAGTGTATTTAAGTTTCAGGTAGGAATAGATTTGCCTCCCTAAACAAGACTTAAAAGCAAGAGAGTTTGTGGGTGTCTTCCCCAGGCCTGCCCTGCCCTTAGAATGTTATAGGGACTATATCTCCCAGCATGCACCTGAAGGAGTTAACACTCCTCAGGGTGGGACATCGGACTAGGTCCACATGTAATAAGTTTGGAGAGAGACTATAACTAATGGAGCTCATACTGCAGCATAGGACTGCTTTCATTCAAATTTAAAACGGCCCAAGAACACGCAAGAACCTGCCACAGATAATAAAGTCCTCACCACTAAAACATGGCCGACAGCTTTCTTAGTACGGAAACAGAGGTAGGACCAAGTAACATTACCATGGCAACATCTTATATACAAATGACATGGAATGACTTCTGCCATCTTAGAAACCCGACGCGTGATGCAGGAAAACTGAACTTGTCAGGTAAGCCCTAGGGGGCTGTTAAGCCCACACAACAACGCCCCAATTAACAAAGGGTCCGCGTTCAAAACTGTAGTCGACACCCTCACCCGCAAAAGTTCTTTATTGCCATGACACACAATGATAAAATGCTGATTTATGGGGAAATGACATGAGGACTGTTCAAATCTTACTGCCGTGCAGAAACGCCAAACACTGATTGCCAAGGTCATGTGCTCAAGATATGGATTTAACCTAGGTCACAGAATAGAACACTTTCATCGTAGCGTAATGGGAGCCTTTTTAGATGTGTTGAAGGGAAACCAACGATAATGTCAGGATGTTTCAATAGAACATTAACGTATGAATACAGTGGAGTGATTCTGATGTCCTACCTCGGTTTCTTTAGAAAACATTTGGAGTCTGATGGGACTCAGCTACCAATCACGTTATCTGTAGCGAACAGAACAGTGGATGGTAAACAGACATTGCCCTGATCTGAGGAAGGCACTCGGAGTGTGCCGAAACACGTGTTATCAAAAAAGGGCTATTAATAAATTTATTCTCAATATGACCAAGAGTCCAAGTTCTTGAAATCCACTTGTGGCGCAGTAAAGAGATGTGTGCAGCCCTCGAGTTCATCTCTACAGAGAGCTTGGGGAAACGTGACCTTGTCTTACCCGTGCATGCTGCATGCCCAGGATCACAATGCTAACTGTCCTATGAGCCAAAAACACTGCTACAGAGAGATTGGGGACACGTGACCTTGTTTTACCCGTGCATGCTACATGCCCAGGATCAGAATGCTAACTGCCCTATGAGCCAGAAACATCACTTCAGAGAGGTTGGGGAAATGTGACCTTGTCTTACCCGTGCATGCTACATGCCCAGGATCAGAATGCTAACTGCCCTATGAGCCAGAAACATCACTTCAGAGAGATTGGGGGAATGTGACCTTGTCTTACCCGTGCATGCTAAACGCCCAAGATCACAATGCTAACTACCCTATGAGCCAGAAACATCACTACATAGTGATTGGGGAATGTGACCTTTTCTTACCCGCACATGATATGAACACACCCAGGATCACAATGCTAACTGTCCTATGAGCCAGAAACATCTCTACAGAGAGCTTGGGGAAACGTGACCTTGTCTTACCCGTGCATGCTGCATGCCCAGGATCACAATGCTAACTGTCCTATGAGCCAGAAACACTGCTACAGAGAGATTGGGGACACGTGACCTTGTCTTACCCGTGCATGCTACATGCCAAGGATCAGAATGCTAACTGCCCTATGAGCCAGAAACATCACTTCAGAGAGGTTGGGGAAATGTGACCTTGTCTTACCCATGCATGCTACATGCCCAGGATCAGAATGCTAACTGCCCTATGAGCCAGAAACATCACTTCAGAGAGATTGGGGGAATGTGACCTTGTCTTACCCGTGCATGCTAAACGCCCAAGATCACAATGCTAACTACCCTATGAGCCAGAAACATCACTACATAGTGATTGGGGAATGTGACCTTGTTTTACCCACACATGATATGAACACACCCAGGATCACAATGCTAACTGTCCTATGAGCCAGAAACATCTCTACAGAGAGCTTGGGGAAACGTGAACTTGTCTTACCCGTGCATGCTGCACGCCCAGGATCACAATGCTAACTGTCCCATGAACCAGAAACATCACTACAGAGAACTTGGGGAAACATGAACGTGCCTTACCCATGCATGCTACACACCCAGGATCACAATGATAACTGTTCTATGAGCCAGAAACATTACTACAGAAAGGTTGGGGAAACGTGACCTTGTCTTACCCATGCATGTTACACATGCTACATGCCGAGAATCACAAAGCTAACTGTCCTATGATCCAGAAAAACCACTACAGAGAGATTGGGGGAATGAAACCTTGGCTTACCCGTGCATCCTACACGTCCAGGATCACAATGCTAACTCTCCTATGAGCTAGAAACACCATTACAGAGAGATTGGGGAAACTTGACCTTGTCTCACCTGTGCATGCTACATGCCCAGGATCAGAATGTTAAATGTCCTATGAGCAAGAAACATCACTTCAGAAAGATTGGGGGATTGTGATCTTGTCTTACCCGTGCATCCTACACACCCAGGATCACAATGCTAACTATCCTATGAGCCAGAAACACCACTAGAGAGAGATTGGGGACACGTGACCTTGATTTACCCGTGCATGCCACACGCCCAGGATCACAATGCTAACTGTCCTATGCACCAGAAACATCGCTACAGAGAGGTTGGGGAAACGTAAACTTGTATTACCCATGCGTGCTACATGCCCAGGGTCACAAAGCTAACTGTCCTATGAGACAGAAACATCACTACAGAGAGATTGGGGGACTGTGACTTTGTCTTACCCGTGCATGCTGGAGGCCCAGGATCATTTTACTTGGAGCCAGCCCTTGTTTAAACCCATACAATTGTAGCAGTGCATGGTGACACCCCCAAAGGGTGAAGATTGAGGACACTGGTAAGAACCTCTGCTATCACACCGTGTGGGACTTTCCACATGAACATCACACAACAGGCATGTCTCTTGGAAAATGATTCACCCAGACCGTCTCTAAACCTCACCAGCAATCATTTGCGGTGCGCAGATCCAAACGTTTAGGGACTTGTGCATATTTACATGCACATGTTGGGGGTCTGTCCCATCCCTTTCGCAGTACACACATGCAATCTGTTGCTGAATTGATCCTCATTGCCCCCTTCGCCCCCCACCAGCAACCAAAGAATGCTTTACCTTAACATTTCCATTTCTAAAACTGCTGGAACTAAAACAAAGGTTTGGCTTCCCATGTGGGGGTCTGCCAGGTCCCCGTAGGGCGATTGGACATGTTTTCTGACCATGGGTGTGATGGAGGTAGCCTGCCCCCCCACCCCCTTTAATCTGGGCCTTCACCTTTTCTCTTGAGTACTTTTCCCGATGAATATCTGCAAACATTTGACATATCTGTGGGTCCTCAAACCACTCGAAATGAGGGTGCTTCTGTGAATCCCATGCTTTACCACTAATGGACTGGTCCGTCCTAAAATGTGCCCCCCCCCCACACACACACACACAAACGCACCAAAACATGCACTCTTAAAGACCACACAAGCATTTGTGATAGGGATATTTTTAATCTCCATCTGCAATACTTGGGGTCTTATCAAGAGTAACCACAATCAGTTCTACCATATTTCGTGGAAACCGCTTGTAATGGGTTGCGTGTACATTTATGACGGTTTTCGGTGCCATTTTAGGAATGCAGCGTAAAATAGCATAACATAAGATAACATAAGATAACATAAGATACCATTACACAACATAACATAACATGATATAGCATGACTATAGCCGCCACCCAGAAGCTCTCAGCAGGAGAGCTTCTGATACCTGGCACCATTTTTCTCCATTAGATAATTCTTTAGCGAGGTGCTAAAGGGTGACCAAATGAAAAACAAAAAAAATGGACATACAATAGACATAGAAGTAGGACTACTATACAACTGTTGTCCTACTTCTATGTTGCTGGCCTGTTGCAGGGGAAAGGAGGGGGTGTGCTCACAGGTGCACTCCTCTCATTGGAGGAGAGCAATGGGGAGGGGAACATGGAGGAAGTGGGGGCGTAAAAAGCATTCACGTTCCAATGTACGCACAGCAAGAGTCGCGCTGGGGCCCAATATCAGGATTTCGAAATCGGGTCCTGGTGAAAACGGGGACCATAGCCAGCAAGCCTTCCAGTCCCCAGACAGGGTTTGGAAAATGAAAAAAACTCACGGGACCTCGGGAGATTTCCCCAGACTGTCCCAGGAAAACAGGGACGTCTGGTCACCCTACTGGTGCAGGCAATTCAGCAATTCACCACTCGTGAATGTGATCAGTCTTTACCAGGAACTCACCAGAAATCAGGCAAGTGCACCGTGGGTGCACTGAAGCACGTGCCTCTTACACTTAGGATGCAGTAAAACTATGCACCCGACCCATAGCCCCTGGATTGTAGGGTGCTATCTGCAAATATGGATGAAAAAGCACCAACTTTCAAAACATCCATGTTTCTCTGTATGAGTCGGGGCCTCTTTCCCGTTAAGCCTCTGCACCATGGGCCTCTTTTGTGTTGTAACCTAGCAGGGGTCGACTGGCCTATAGGGAATTATGGAGAATTCCCGGTAGGTCTCTACAAAATGGGCCTATCTTGTGTGGTAGCCTAGCAGGGGTGGACTGGCTATAGGGAACTCTAGAGGTCGCCCAGTGGCCTCTGCAACATCGTCCTCTTTTGTGTGGTAACCTATTTTATTTCCAAATTTTCGCAGAGGAAAAGTACAGAACTCATACATCAAGTGAATTGTGTGCCCAACACTTGCATGACAAGTAAAGGGATTTTCATGTTCATCCTCCGTGACTTTCTAAAATAGATCCTAAAGCAATACAAGGATTTCACCTCCATCCCCAGATTCCATGGACCAGATTTTCCCAGTGGTATAAGCAGTTGTTGAAAAATTGACTAAATATGGTTATCAGAAAAGATAAAATGTTTATAAGCTTGAGATCTAAATCACCTTATTAAATGGTGAAGGCGGCTGAGGTACCGCCAAGCTGATCTTACAGAATGAGTCAGATTTCCCCTTTAAGAGGTTCTGTGATTCTGCTGTTTCATGAACTCTTTTGCGAGACCCGTCAGCTTCCCAAATCATAACCAACACGGGTGAATACACTTGCACACCAAGGTCAATATAGTTCAGTAAAAGGTAAACAAAAAAATAAGCATTATGTTAAATTGTTCAAGGTGCCGGGGAGAACGACACAGCCTTGGTATCTAGGCTGGATGCATACAGAGAAGAGAGGAATCCAAGGAGGATAGCTACATCCCCTACACACTTTCTAAGAGGCCAAAAAATGGCCTAATGGAGATTAAGTATAAAAATGTTAAAGCAATGATAATCACTTATAGACTCTTATGAAGGCAATTTCAATAAAGAATTCAATAATAAATTAGTGTTTTACAAAAAACAATTTTTGCTTTTTATTTGTATCTTGGTAGGCCCAATGTGTTTCGAGTTATGTACACTCTTCATCAGGTGCAGCATATCAACAAATTAAAGTCTACAAAAAATAATGCATACAACAATACATTAGTATTTGTTTAAAGCAATTTTTGTAAATCCATTTAACATCAAAGTAAGAAATCATGATATCCATTTAAAAGGCATTATTCCTTATATGTGACAAAACATCCTGTCATCTGTCTTCATTAGTGACCCAGTAGTTACTCATCATGAGAAGAGCGAATACTGACGTGGAGGGGTATTCCATTGTATGAACGTTTGAATGAATGGTGTGAAGTTTCTACACATTTTGTATCTATATGTGCCATATGTGGGCTAGTAGGTCCTATCCTTATGCTCAGTGCGGGGTGTACTAAAAATTGTATTACATTTGGTGGGAAAAGTGAATATCCAAATCAAGGATGATGGAAAGAAGGGTTAATATGGAAAGTGCACAAATTAATGATAACGTGCCTGTTAGACAAAAGTGAGGATGAATAGTGTTTATGGGACTGAAGAGTCGTCATCTCACCAAAAAGAGCCCAAATTGAGCATAAAATGATGGATGTAGCGGTTGGAGACTGCCGGAGAAGCTCCAAACGTCTTGACAAGTACGAGATGCAGAAATCTTAAAAAGTAATCTTGTTCAAGCAAAGTATCTTCTAGTCTATATAAGGAAATTGTAGATCCAAGAAATTAGTAAGCTAAAAGGTATCAGAGAATAAGCCAAATGGTGTTGGCTAAAAGAAGTACTTACTAAATAAGAACCGGCAAGGTGAGAGGCGTCCAGATTCGTGCATGCGTTAGCGGCATCAGACGATGTCGTGACGTCACTCGTGCATGCCCGAAAAGATGTAAACAATCCAACTACCGATGTAAGTGCCGATATTAGGTATTGAAAATAGAATGATGAAAAGAAGAAGTGTTCTTTAGATGTAAGTGTGCGAGTCATGCCATTTTAAAAGTAACTTGAGAACAAATGGGATAACGGCAAAGTATTTCACTAGGAGGAGAGGGTTGCAATGAGGTGCAAGTGTTGCCCTGTTAGTGTACCACTACCACTACCACTTGCCAAGTGCTCTGATTTTGACCTGAAACATCTTTCAAGATTGTTGGTGGGGACCCAGGATTGGTTCATTAAGGTGGGCTTAGCCTGCAACAATCATTGGGGCCAGTTTGGCTTTAAAAGAGGGCTAAGTCCGTCACTAATCAGATCATCTGAAAACTTCGAAAGGAGTAAGAAGAAGGACTCATTTGGACCCGAGCTCAAGGTACAGTCTACCTTACATCTTCCGCCAGCGAAGGAAAGCCAGGAGTTCCAAGAGTGAAACAAGATCCCTCCACTAAATATTTCCCAGGGAACAGAGGGAGATACTGGACTCAGAGAACCCGCCCAGCAGCTCCAGACCTGGTACCCAGCCAGCAAACAGCGTGCCCTGCTAGGTTCCGACCGCAAGCTTCCTAGGTTGGAAGTGCAGGAGAGTCTCTGGACAAAGGACAAGGCTGTTGTCTGATAATCACTCTCCTGAGCTTTGGGCCGTCCACCTTGAAAGGACACGAGCCATGCAAAGAAGCTATGAAGATTGCCATACAAGCATCATTTAGCATCCATTTTATTAAGGACATTTTGAGACAGTCGAGTCCTTGAACCGTATCTGGCCACACCGTTGACAGTTGTCACGCCAGAGTCACCAAAACCCGGTCGAGACGCCTCGACCGGCATTCCAGATCTGCTAACCAGCACAGAGACAACGATTATTAGCCCCGAGCTGCCGCACCGGACAGCTTGCAGCCATCCATCCAGCCTTACTTGCCGAACTATGTGACACCTGGTACCCACAGCTGTCTCCCGCTACTAACTCTGTCTCATGGGCTACCGAAGCGCCCTAAAACCGAGCACCAAGAACTTCTTCAGCACCAGTTACATTGTGCTTCTACCCCCTTGGTCCTTCTCCGAAGGCCCCTAGAGACAGTTACGACCCTTTGACCTTTTGGTGCTGGAACCAAATCATCTTGAACTATAAGAATGATTGCTTTATCAACTATCCTCCTGTCACATCCCAGAGAGCATCCCTTTACTTTGTGAAACTGTCTGTCCTTTGTGTTCCTTTACAGTTTAGGTTGTAATTGTAGTCTGCTAGAACTGCCTGTTGTAGTAGTAATGAAGTAGATCTTTTAATACAACCCTGAGTGGACAGTCCCTTTTATCATTGGGTAATAATTGTGTTTTTTCGCTGTGTTGCAACTAACCAATGATCCACAACCTTACGGAGATAAGCCTGACGTTCCATCCACGTCATCAAAACTGGACAAAGAGGTCTTATACTTTACTTGTATTCCAATCTATTTGGATCGCTTCTGGTGTACTAGAGGTGTCGGGCTGATTGATGGTTTAGAAACCGATATTCATCCCTGGACCACTCGTGCCCTGGAAGTTGATTAGTCACAGATATTTTAGGTGGATAAAAGGCACAGCTCACCTCCTGGTTCCCTGTTGGTTGTGATACACAGCTGGAGAGACCAGGAGAGCTTGTGTGTTGCCACTGAGAGCATACTTTGTTCCTGTCTTTCATCTTTCATGTATTGTTTGCGGCATTCCACCACATATTACTTTTGTTTTGTGAATGTCCTTAAAGCTGATTCTACTTTTCAGAAACCACATTTGAAGCCAATCAATATTGTTTTCTTTGACTCCCATTTACCTTAAGCTCCCCCCCCAAACAAAATGATGGAATCCAAACAGATCACACCTTCCCAAAAACAGAAAAGAGCATAATCTGCTGGTCAGAAACTTTGTTAAGAAATTTCCCTGGGTCCCCCACACCTTCTTGGGAACAAATGTATCTCTTTGGGAGTATCTCATCTTTGGTGAGGAGGAGGGGATGCAAAAGGAAGTGGAAAATTAGCGGTCAGACAGGAAGGTCATCAGGTGATGGAACAGGGGAAGCCAGAGGAGCAGAATGTGTATATGAGTAGGAGGAATAGGGGCAGGTAGATGGGGTATGGCAGCAGAGGCTGCAGAGGTTATGCTCTTTTCTCTTTTCCTGTGGAGTGGGTAAGGAAGACTAAAGGAGGGCATAAATAAACAGGGGACTGAGCCGACATAATCTTGCCCATATTGCCTGGCTGTTCTATTTGCTTTGTATCTTGGACATGTAGAAGACAACTCTCTAGTTATGATGACAATGATCTAGGCCGGTAGTGCCCGTCATGGTAGGATATGATGGCCCACAACAAACAAACAAGCCCCTGCTCTACAGTCGGCCGGAGGGCTCCATCAGGCATCGATTAAGTGGCCATAAGAAGTGTGTGGCGTCAACCTCTCTTAGGTCTGTCACTCAAGGCCCTAGCCTCTCCAAGAGCTTGGTCTGTCAATGTTCAAATCACAGGCTTGTGTGTCTTCAGAGGAAATTCCAACAAATGTTGAGCTTCCCTCCATGTTGCAGGAACCCCAGCCAGTTGTACCTTCCTCAGGGCTCTTATGTCAGCTGGTATGTAGGATTATGCAGGGGGGGGGGTCTGCTTCTGCTGCTGTCTCTTTTGATGTTTAGCCACATCTTCCCCAGTGCAATAATGATCTTTTCTTCGGGATGTGGAGGTATCACTTGCGGAACAAAGTGCCAGTTCCATTTCTTCTCTTCCTTTTGGTTTGACACCTTGCAGCTCGGTGCTTTTGGAGGGGCTTGACTCCTTAGTGGACTTAGCCTGCAAAAGAGTTTAGTTCCAGATGCTTCTGTAGTTCGTCGTTCATCATTTCATTTCAAAATGGTGCTTCTTGGTGTTCCATTTGTTCTCCATGTAGCACAGAGTCTGTCCAGTCACAGCGACCAGAGCATTCAGACAAATCCTTACTAGAGTCTTTGGAGCAATCCAGTGACCTTCGATGTGAACTCTAGTGCGAAGAGCCAAGCTTACCAGCCAAGTGGAGGTGAGGGAAGGCTCCATTAACAGCAAAGCGGTGTGAGTGAGTACCAAAGGAAGATAGCCTAGGTGGTGTGTCAGATTGTAGTTTACCTGCTGGGGTATCAGCAGCTACTTGGGCCTTTAGCAAATTGACCACCATCCCTGCTATTCCAGCTGTTATCACAGATCCACCTAAGCTACTTGGCAAACTTGCTCGGGCTTCCCTCCATTGAAGAGCAACTCCTCGAGGCTGCTAGTGACAGGGCAGAGTTTCTAACACCCTCATCTGACGTTTATCCCTTTGATCCTGAGTGTCCACAAGTGGTGCAGAATCTGCAAAGCAGAGCGTCTTCAAAATCATTATAGTTCAGGCGAGTCTCCTGAATAGCCTGGTTATTTCACAGTTAGTTAGTCAATGGTCACTACAAAGACCACGGGACAGAATAGTGCAAGGTCTAGAGAAGAAATCCTATGCTTGGAACCCCAAACACATACACATGTGTATACTGTCTGAAGGAAATGATGACGCAAATCGTGGGTGAGATGAACAAGGCATGTACATAGCTTTGTTGCACACATGCAATAGAGGGGGTAGTTAGGTGGCTGTAAGGGTGCATCTCTAAAAGAAAGGGTTCAAGAAATAAGACATGGTGCCACGTTCTCACCGAAGTGGTGTTGGTAGTCAAAACACAAGTGAGTTTGAGGTGACATGGGGGTCACACACAGGAGTCCATATTGCGTAGGAACGTACTCCTCACTGGAGAGTACGCTGATTTGGTGCCATATCTTTACATTGATCCATTTGCATACATTCACTTTCATCGGTTTTACTAATTTTTCAGGCAACAATGAACTCCTGCAAGAATGTTATTTACTTCCGTGCCATATCCGTGCCATATCTGCTGCCGAGAACTATCTCGAATGATCTACCTTTAGACGTGCCCAGCAAATGATGTCTTCTTCAGATGCTGAGAGTTACTTCCAAAAGAGCAGAATGTATTGGTGGAGCTTAGACCTTCTCACCAATAGTCCTCAGGGAAAAAGACCATCTGGACAGTGATTCCGAGCAGGTTCAACAGGTGATCGCAGGGTCCAGTCAGGGTCAGGGGGTGCTGGTAGCACTATTCAGAGATTGATGTTTGGCAAAAATCCTTGATGTTGATTGACATCAAATTTGGTTGGTCGATGTGTTGGCCAATTGGCATCAGTAGCAAATCCAGTTGAAGGAGGATGGGGGTAAGAATCTATAATGCGTATTTGGCAGAATCTAAAGCTATAAAACGATGCCTCTATTGAATGTATTTGTTGTTTTATGTAAAACAGGGAGTCTGTCGGCTTGAAAATTGATCGGGTGATTGTGAGCAAATGTACATCAAGGTGTAGTTGGGCAATAGTAAAAATAGGTGAATGATCAAATATGTCTTCAATGATCTACGCCTATACTCCGTCCTGAAGCACCAGCCTATCATGGTGCACAGAACCCCAGCAATACCTCTCCCACCACCAAACAAATCCTCTGCTGACAGAGGGCTTCAATATCTGGGTTCCAGATCCAATCCTGTGGCTCAGAACTTTAACAGCTCGGTTCTAAGTGTCGGCTTGTTCACCTTGGTAATGTTACTGCAAATCCTTTTGCAAGCTTTCATATTGGGAGCAATTCTACACAGGAACGATGCATGCTGTGAGGTAGTGCAGCTCATACCACAAGCCCGCCGATCCATAAAAGCATTATGCATTCCCCCGGCTCCTTCTCGGGCCTCACATTTTTCACTCAGACGCAAAAAGGACAATTCAGGAGGAAATCCATCTCAGCACTTTCCGGAGCTATATATAAGGCCATAATTCGATTCATCAATATTGCAGTAAAAAATAAAGCTCTGCAGATTTAACTTGAAGATGAATAAACCCTGCCTTCACCCCTTTTCTCCGAGGAAGCTCTGGCTTCAGGGGCAAGGAATGAAGAGATCACCCAATGAGAGGCTGGCACCATTGCCCAATCAAATTGCATTATAAATCACCATGAACATTTTGGAATATAAAGAACCGATTGGTCAGAGTCATGGCATCATCAGGCAGAGGAAGTTCAAATACCTTTCCCCAGCATTCAAAATGATAAACGTTCGTTTTACAAAACGTAGAATTATTGCCACAATATAGCTGTCCATTGGGATCTCATGGACTGTGTCTAGAGGGGCACGATCAAGTATAGTTTGCTCCAGACAGTAGTGGCCTTCTTTGAATCTGAAACCATTGTAGGGGTTTCATTTATTAAGCAATGTAAGGGGTGGCAAAGTACTTTAATTGGTCAAGATTTTAATAAAAACAAACATTTACAAATATCTATAGCTGGAGGTTTATATCCAGATTCTCTCTCTCTCTCTCTCTCTCTCTCTCTCTCTCTTTCTCTCTCTCTGCCTCTATCGTTCTCTATCTCTCTCTGTCTATCTCGCTCTCACTTTCCCTTTCTCTTTCTCTCTCTCTTTTCCTCTCTCTCTCTCGCCCTCATTCTTCTTCTCTGGCTCTTCTCTCTCTCTCTTTATCTTTCTCTTTCTTTCTTCCTCTCTTGCCCTCAATCTTCTTCTCTCCCTCCCCCTTCTCTCTCTCCACACTCTCTTGCACTCTCTCTTTTCTCTCTTGCTCACCCTCTTCTTCTCTCACTCGTACCTCTCGCTCTCTCTTCTCTCTCCCTGTCTCTCTCTCTCCCTCTCTCTTCTCTCTTGCTCCCTCTTTCTCTCACTCTCTTTTCCCTCCCTTCCTGTCTCACTCTCTTTTCTCTCTCTCTCACCCTCTTTTTCTGTCACGCTCACCTCTTGCTCTCTCTTCACTCATTTTCTCTCTCTCTCTCCCTCTTCTCTCTTGCTCCTTCTTTCTCTCACTCTTTTTTTTCTCCCTCTCTGTCTCACTCTCTTTTTTTTCTCTCTGTCGTGCATCATGGAAAATAAGAAAACACTAGTTCAAGAGCTCCGCACGCCCATTGAACTTGAAAATGTGCTTCATTTTGGTAATATATATTCATATGTATATAGTTTTTTGACCAATCGGCGGGCATGCCTGTTGTCTGCAGACATCACGTCGCCCTCCAGACCAATGGGAGGCCTGTCTGTGAATCGAACAGGGAAATGAGTCCGCAGACCGAAACCAGATATCACACATTTTTTGGGACTTACTTTTTGGTCGATAAAAAAAAATAATGACTGGACGGATTTACACCAAATTTACAAAAGCACACTTTCGGGACCAATTTTCCACTCATGCCACAAATTTGGTGAAAATCTGTCCAGCGGTAAGGGCTGTAAGCGTGAGCAAACACATGTTTCCATTTGTGTATGGGAAAAACCACACATTTTCGATTTTGTGACCCCCTTATAATTTTGCCACCCCTTGACAATACCTCACCAAAGTTTGCCGGACTAATGTGACAGAGCCAAATACATGTTTTTGGTCTGAGGGATAAGTTATAAGCCATCCAAAAAGTGCTCTTCCAATGTGTTGAGCAACATAACCATAACTACAGAGCCACTACCGCAGACCCAGTAAAACCATTTGCAAATACCTAAACCTATCATAACATGTGACAGCCAGAAACTCACACATATGTATTCATTCATGGATGAGTTTTTCTGTGCCACTTGACACTAGCCATCCACTCGTTATTTCTGTGCCCAGTTTCCATTCCCTTCTCCGTACTGCTGCCTACTATTGAGACCTTGAGAACAGAGCAGGTTTGGTGCTGATCTTTGTGCCTGCACCAGTTGATGGGCACATGTCAATTACTCATTTGTGCAGTAGTGTTAAGCTCCGTGTTCAGGTGTGGGCTTGGCCGGTAATGGTCACTATCCCAAGCTGAGGTAGGCTTGAGTGATGCCAGAATCTTGCAGACGATTTAGGTCCATTAACCTCCAAATATTCCCTCAAGCATAGGGTTTAACACGGTTAGCGCTTAAGTGTGGTTGTTGTTTTTTTTTGTTTTTTTTAAAGAGATTGTTCACTTAGATGTATGAGAGCGTGCAATGCAGCATGCACTCATCAAAGGGAAGATTCTGACTTATAATGATGGCCTTTTAAAGATGGCCACCGTGCATAATTGAGAGGGGCTCAGGAGTGAGTCCTTTTTTCTTATCCCTGGAGGGTACGGGTGGTGGGCTGGAGGAGGTGCTGGCTGGGACATGGCAGTCTGAGTCAACAGGTAAGTGAAATGAGGGGGTGAGGGTGGCTGAGGGATGGGCGGGGACAGGACAATAGAGGAAGGCACATCAGCGAATATCAATACGCTGTCCTGGGACACAGGCGTTTATTAGTAGTTAAGGTTGGCATTCCAGGACACTGATTGGTTAGCTCCCTTGCTTTGGTTGGTACAGAGACCTACACCGTTCTTCAGGATTCTCAATCTAGTTGCCAACCATCCAGAGTTGATGAAACTTATGTGTTCTTTATGAGAGATGAGATCCTGATATTTCAAGATTGCAGCTCTCCCTCTATTCACACTCTCTTCCAACTCTCCACGGCTTTTGACACTGTGAACCTCAAAACCTTTCCGTGTCACCCGCAGACATCCTCCGGCTTTACTGGGTCTGCTGTTCATCTGATCTCTGCTATCCTGGCAGACAGGGAGATCCAGGACAGGTCCGGCAATTTCCTCTTGAAGTCCATCATTCAGAGCTCTCCGAGTGCCACTATGTTTCGTTCATAATGTTCCCATGACTTTTTATCGCTCATCAGAAACCGCTTGCTGACCTCATCTGTCTACGCTTCGTCATCGGTCAACCCTATGACAATGATACATTGATCACGTTGAGTCTTCGGGGATCAGCCCGAGCTCGCCACCATGTCTCGGAATGCTTTTTCCGGATTCAGGACTGGATAATAGACAGCCCCCTCTGCCTGGATGCCACAAATACAGATATTATGTATTTTGCATATACACATTCCCAACCCTTTCCTTTGTCTAGTCTCTCTCTGCCTAGAAGGACAGCCCCTACTTGTGCAGCCTCTGTCCGAGAGTTTGAACTAATCTATGATGATCCTTTGATATCCAGCTCTATGTTCCTGACCTTATGAGGTGGTTCCAATTCCAGCTGAGCGTCCTGATGTCGGTGGTCACTCTCTGGAACCTATCAAAAAGAATTTGGTCATGGTACTCTCCCACCTTGACTATCTTAATAAACTCTTGGGTCTCTCCAAAAACCTCTCTCAGCAAATATAAGTCATTCTGAACAGAGCAGAGAGACATCAAACCCTGAGGTCCTATTATTGCTGCTTTAAGTTCCCTGCACTGTTCTGGGAGCAATGGGATACACCCTCTGGGAGGGTCTACCAGCTGCCATTAAGTCCTTGGTGAAACATCTGTGATTCCATGGAAACTGAAGATGTTCCTCTTTAAGAAATACCTGTGTCGAGAAATTTCATAATTTTTTACCATTCCGTCTGCCGAGCCTCATGCACGTCCCCAAACTTCTGCAACAGATTGAAGACTTTGCACTTTCTGGAAGTTCTTGGGTCCACATTCCTGAGCATTTATGTCTGGAAGGACCGATGAATCTTGTGCACTTTTCTTCCTGTGAACTGCATAAATCACCCCTCATTGTAGTATGCAAATGACCAACTTACTTTGA
Source organism: Ambystoma mexicanum (assembly GCA_002915635.3). NCBI lineage: Eukaryota > Metazoa > Chordata > Amphibia > Caudata > Ambystomatidae > Ambystoma > Ambystoma mexicanum. The sequence goes on along the minus strand of CM030325.1, from coordinate 1,023,941,642 downwards.
TCTTCTCCCTGTCCTTGCCCTTACACCTGGCCAAGCTAATTCTTTCCAAGGCCTGTCAAACATCAGATCTGTACCTTTCCCTTCTACTTGTCTGGGAGCTGCTGCAAAATGGCTGTGCCTGTGGTTTTCACCTTATACAATTCAAATATATACCCGTATGTATTGTACAGGCACAGTACAGGGAATTGTCGTGTGTGGTAAATCTTAAAAAGATCAAGCATTATCTTGATAAATTGTTGACTCATGTAACAGGGCATTATCTGGCTGTGTTCCATAATCATGTACAGGGCATTATCCGGCTGTGTTCCACAATCATGTACAGGGCCTTACTGGCTGTGTTCCACAATCATGTACAGGACATTATCTGGCTGTGTTCCTCAATCATGTACAGGGCATTATCTGGCTGTGTTCCATAATCATGTACAGGGCATTATCCGGCTGTGTTCCACAATCATGTACAGGGCCTTACTGGCTGTGTTCCTCAATCATGTACAGGGCATTATCTGGCTGTGTTCCATAATCATGTACAGGGCATTATCTGGCTGTGTTCCACAATCATGTACAGGGCCTTACTGGCTGTGTTCCACAATCATGTACAGGGCATTATCTGGCTGTGTTCCACAATCATGTACAGGGCATTATCCGGCTGTGTTCCACAATCATGTACAGGGCCTTACTGGCTGTGTTCCACAATCATGTACAGGACATTATCTGGCTGTGTTCCTCAATCATGTACAGGGCATTATCTGGCTGTGTTCCATAATCATGTACAGGGCATTATCTGGCTGTGGTAAACACTCAAAGCATCATGTATTATTTTTATAAATTGTTGACTCATGTAACAGGGCATTATCTGGCTGTGCTCCACAATCCTGTACGGGGCATTATCTGGCTGTGTTATAGACTCAAAGCATCGGGTATTATCTTTATACATTGTTGACTCTTGTAACAGGGTATTAACTAGCTGTGTTCCACAATCATGTACAGGGCATTATCTGGCTGTGTTCCACCACAATCATGTATAGGGCACTATCCGGCTGTGTTCCACAATCATGTGCAGGGCATTAACTGGCTGTGTTCCACAATCATGTTCAGGGCATTAACTGGCTGTGTTCCACAATCATGTGCAGGGCATTAACTGGATGTCTTCCACAATCATGTACAGGACATTATCTGGCTGTGTTCCTCAATCATGTACAGGGCATTAACTGACTGTGTTCCACAATCATGTACAGGGCATTATCTGGCTGTGTTCCACAATCATGTACAGGGCCTTACTGGCTGTGTTCCACAATCATGTACAGACCATTATCTGGCTGTGTTCCACAATCATGTACAGGGCATTACTGGCTGTGTTCCACAATCATGTACAGACCATTATCTGGCTGTGTTCCACACTCATGTACAGGGCATTAACTGGCTGTCTTCCACAATCATGTGCAGGGCATTAACTGGCTGTCTTCCACAATCATGTACAGGACATTATCTGGCTGTGTTCCTCAATCATGTACAGGGCATTATCTGGCTGTGTTCCACAATCATGTACAGGGCCTCCTTACTGGCTGTGTTCCACAATCATGTACAGACCATTATCTGGCTGTGTTCCACAATCATGTACAGGGCATTACCTGGCTTTGCAGTACACTCATGGTGTATGGAAACATGTATTTGGATTAAAACGGAGCAATCACATCTCCCTCACCAGACGAGAGGCGCACTGGCTCCCCATAAAAGCGATGATTCTCTTCCAGACCCTTACCATTGCCCACAAGTGCATTCAGAAAGACGCCCCTGTATACATCAATGACTGTATCACCCTAAAATCTTTACCACTGACTTTAAGATCTAGCAGCAGCACGTCTCTCACCATTCCACATTACCAGAGTAATAGGGCAGGAGGCTCTAGCTTCCCTGTGGCCGCAGCTACTCTCTGGAACTCTCTGCCTCCACATATCGGAAATGAACCAGACTTCCAGCTTAACAAGAAACTGGTCAAAATATGACTCTTCAATAAACAAGATCACCCGCTCACAGGTCTTGTATCTGCAATGTTTGCCCTCGCAACCAAATCTTGTAACAAGTAAACCTATGTAACTAACGCCGTGAAACCCCATGGGTTTGGCTGCTTAACAAATGTAATCAACACAAATTATAAAATAAATAGGTTTTTTACTCAATGTATAAGGGAGTATATGTATGTATTGTACACTCGCAGCGTAAAACAGCTCTATGTTTTGAACTCTGAGAGTATATGGCTTTATTTGTATGTAGTATACAACACAGCCCAGGGCCTTATCAATATGAATAATGCACTCTTGGTACAGGGCATTATCGGTATGCTGTCTTCACTTGTGATTCAGGTCATTGATAAGGCTTCCAAAGTTGGAGCACTGGCCTTCACACACATTGAACAGTTCACCAGAAAACTTTGCAAAACTTCACAAACTGGCAAGGTGTTTCCCAGGCACCATGAAACACCCACACATTTGGTTGGGCAGGCATGTGGGAATGAACATGCGATTATAGGCGCAACCATGTGGGGCTTTTTTCGTTATCCCTGAACACAGCAGTAACTGAAAATCTAATTCTGTCAATTTACATCCGTTGAACCAGGGACATGTCTCAGTAAAACATGTTCTCTCAAATACTATTTGCATGAATTATTTCTCGCAAATACATTAAATTCACATCAGAAGAGGCGAGAGAGACGAGCATGTCGAGGCCTGCAAGCGGTGGGCTGCAGAGGACGCCTCTTCCACTTTCTGAAATCCGTGGGAGCGACTATAATCCCATGACAAATCAGGCTGGAAGTGTGTAATCATTACATGTTGTTCCACACCAAAAAGTGGTAAATACTGATTACATTTATTAGAACTAATAATATCATTTTAGGCGAACTTGGGAGTGATGGAAATGTGCTAATGGGATAGTAATATAGTTATGGATGTTTACTTTTACGCAAAATGTACTTCAGCCATAATAAACTTCAGCAAAAATTATGTGTGTTTGGTATTGTTGAAAAGGCACTTGAGCTAGTAAGAAAATACTCATGTATGTGGGTTTACACTTTTTAACTGCAGCAAGAATTGGTGGGACACTATGGGATGTTTTAACCCACTAGTCCATGTCCTGCAACATCATAGTGCGCTGTTTGCATCAGAAACATCAGAAATGGCTGCCGGAAAGCATTATGCACGCTAAAAAAGACCACTGCCAAAACCCATCATTTGGCTGGCCACAGAGGAAAATGAAACTATTTTGAAAAAGCAGTGCTGCATTGCAAGGGCAACACAAAGCTGTTAAAAAATCAGTTTTTCCTTGACTGTGGAAAGTGCAAAAATCATGGTTCCCAAACATCACAAGAGATCCAACCTCCTTGTCGGGTGTTCAACATCACTGTATATAAAGAATTCACCTAAGGACAATGTCAGCAGAAACATATTTTATCAGAAGAAAATCCACATCTAAAGATGCTTGCTTGGAAAAATATGTCGAAAATGGGCATAGTATCGCTGCTCGCCTGTGTCAGAAGCTGTCGATTACTTAACCTGTCATTTAAACTGATACATTGAAATCAAAGTATGAAAAGGAAAGACTTGCTATCAGAAGCAATAGAGGTGGATACAATTCAAAACTATATTTTAAAAAGGCTGAATTAAGAGATTGGTGGATATATTTGTTAAAAATTTAATTTGTATTTTAGGACAAGACTATTGTGTTAAAAGTTAAAGCCAGCTACACTGAGCTTCAAAGACATTCCACACCTTCTCCCAAACAAAGGAATCTTTTAACCTTATCTCTGCTGAGGAACTGGCAGGGAGGTGTGAAAGGAAAGGGGAGGAGCACTTTGCCTGTTGCTCTGCTAGGAGACAAAAGACTCCCTTTGACTCAAAGGAAATGCTAATTCGGGTGTTGGCTGAAACCAGATGCCAAAGTCAGAGAGACCTGGGACTGCTCTCTAGCCCAGCCAAGACCTTGGGGGACGGAGACAGCAGTTTTGTTTATTCAGAAAGCACAGAAAATATCTTTTTGAAAAAGACTTATAGAAAATTGTGCCGGACTGGTAAAAATATGGAATTTAGAGGTTATTAAAATTAAAATGTTGCTCACAAGTAGAATCTACTCTGGAACTTGTGTAATATTCAGAGACAGAATTGTCAAAATGTAGATTTTGTAGCAGTTGTGATAATGTTAAAAATATGAAACTTTCCAGGAATATGCCCAGATGGTATGTGCATGTATGTGGAAAGATTGTTACAGAACTGACACTGAGTAACCGACCAAAAGCGCAAAAAACTATCATTTGTGAACCAAAGCTCTCCAGAAGATGAGACTTTGACGGATGTGTGTCTTATTTGATTTGGGATGCAAATATGTAATATTAGCAAGTTGGTGTTATTGTGAATATGTTTTTTATGAAAAATAGATTTTCTGGGTAGAAATAAAGGGGAGGGTTTTTCTTTGGACCATAAACACAGTGTCACTATGACACATCATGACACACTGTTTCCTTCTCAAATCAGGAGAGAGGGAATACTGGGACCAATCAGTTTCCTAGAGGGTGGGATTAGTATAATCAGCCTCCCCACCTCTTTGGGAAATACATAAATAGGGACTGTTGAGGGCAGAGAGACACACACATTCACCCATCAACTGATCTACTGGTGAAGCGCTCTGAAGGAAGAATCCAGATCCAGACTCCAGAACTCTGAAGTCAGAAGGCCCAATCCAAAAAGCTGAACCCTTCTCAGCTGGCCTTTAAAATCTTGCAACCTGATTTTAACCCCAGACTTCCAAGGGGCACATCAAAATTCAACAGGATGTGCTGTTCTTCTGCTTCTTGTCAAGAACCTTGCTACAACCCAGAGATCCAAACCAGTAGAGCAGAGCTGTAACCCAGAACCAACCCGTCAGATCCAGTCCAAGAAGCCGTGCAGAGACCCAGTGCCGTGCTGCGTGCAGAACCGGGTGCCTGAGTCCTGTCTGGTGGGTGAGCCGAATTCCAGTCCAAAACCTTTGACCAGATCCTGACGGGCCTATTCATATTCGGAAACCATAGTTGTGAGTTTTTAGCATAGAATTGTCCATAGCCAATCTCTCATCCTTAAATTATCCTATCCAACCCATTCCAATATATCCAGTAGTATACTGCACAAGTGTCCCTAGTTGTATTGTAGAATCTCTTTTGTCTGTCCTGAATCCTTCTCTCATCCATATAATCCTGTGATAATTGTAGTGATAATCATCTTTGCGCTAATATATATTTTCTGAAGAAAGGCAAGTGTTGCAGCGGACAAAGATCAGACAGAGGCGCCTCTGGACTGGTGGCTGTACCGTTGGTATCTCACATCTTCATAGCCTCCCTTAGTGTTAAGAAATCCTTGTTTTTAATCTTCAACAGTGCATTTTCATTTGAAATCTTTACTCTTTTCTGAAAGATCAACCTTTACTCAAACCTCTGTAACATTTGAACCGTACCTGCTAGGAACGAAATTTAAGTTTTGTTTTGAAGCTAACATCCTCAGGTTTCAAACAAATCCAAAAATGCATTCTTATAGTTTTGCCGCAATTGCATTTCTCGCGCTCTGAAAAGTTTGCCGCGATCCTGCATTTGGCTCAATTTCATTCCATATAAAATTGATATTTCTTGCATTGAACCTCTGAATTCAGTTTCCTATCTGCCTATCTGCCAATCACCCATCATTGCTAGTGTCTACCTGAACCTATCCAAAGCGGTTCCCACTAGCACGGATTCCCATTTAGTGAATTAAAATCCATTTTTATCATTTTTCCCATTCATTTCAGATCACATTCAAAAGCATTTGACCTGTTTAAAATCATTCCTGTTCTCTAAGCTTGCTGGGGGAATTGGGATTGAACTTGCATTTGTAGATTGTATTCCTGAAACCTGTGTGTCCACATTCCATCTCTTCATACTGCATATTAGGGGGGATTGAGTAGTAACAGGGGGGAAAGAGTGATTACATTGTCTTTGATTGAATTCATATCAAGTTTAATTTCTGTGCTGCATTAATTTCATATCATTGCACTTCATTGAACCCACACAAAGTTTTATTCTCTGCTACATTATTCTTCTCACCCATACTCCTATTGATTAAAGAGATTGTTGATTGTTGTGATATCACCCATTGCTGATCAGTGTATAAATATTAATAAGTGTGATATCTAGATATTGTTCATATTCATAAAAGTGTGTGATATACATGTATACATATATATATTGTTCAATTCATTAAATAAATCTTTTAACTTTGCAAAACAACCTACTTCTTGGTTCAGTGAGACCGGGCGGAGGGTGGGGGGGATTCAAAGAGAGGGGCATGATATAAGGGTACATCATCCAGAAATAAAAGAACTTTAGATATAAAAATATATAATTAAGGGTTCCAGCTGGGCCTCACACGCTAGGCATTGACTTATGTGTAGTGCTGGGTTGAAACCACTTACAACACTTGATCCTATAAAGGAATTCTGCGGGCAAAATATTCACTCTCCAAGTAGTCTGAATACATGGTATACTGCACAAGTGTCCCTAGTTGCGAAGTTGTGAACTTCTCATAATTAAACAGGCAGAAAAATACAATGTACACACTACTAGTCGTTATCTATATTTTCTACACACTCATGGCATAAGGCTGAGCATTATCTGTCTTTATTATTCAGACAGAGTGCTGGGCATTATCTGTCTTTGTTATTCAGACAGAGTGCTGGGCATTATCTGTCTTTTTTATTCACACAGAGTGCTGGGCATTATCTGTCTTTTTTATTCACACAGAGTGCTGGGCATTATCTGTCTTTGTTATTCAGACAGAGTGCTGGGCATTATCTGTCTTTTTTATTCACACAGAGTGCTGGGCATTATCTGTCTTCATCATTCAGACAGAGTGCTGGGCATTATCTGTCTTTTTTATTCACACAGAGTGCTGGGCATTATCTGTCTTCATCTTTCAGACAGAGTGCTGGGCATTATCTATCGTGATTATTCACACAGAGTGCTGGACATTATCTGTCTTTGTTATTCACACAGAGTGCTGGGCATTATCTATCGTGATTATTCACACAGAGTGCTGGACATTATCTGTCTTTGTTATTCACACAGAGTGCTGGGCATTATCTGTCGTTATTCACACAGAGTGCTGGGCATTATCTGTCTTTGTTATTCACACAGAGTGGTGGGCATTATCTGTCATTGTTATTCACACAGAGTTCTGGGCATTATCTGCATTTGCTGTACAGTCATTCTAGAGAGCATTACCTGTACGTGCCGTGTACTCACAGTGAAGGCCATTTAATGCATGTGCTGTACACTCAAAATGCCAGGCATTACTATGTGGCATGCTCTCATGGAACTGGAAATCTTGTTAACAGGTTTTGCAGGCAGTGCATGATGGAAAAGATTGCTACTAACCAAGTTACAATTTACAAAGAGGAGTATAACCTTTCCCATAAAAATCAATCTTGTTTTAACGCTCCGAGAACGACTGGACACTCTCTTTTATTCAAGAAAGAGGATATACTTGAATTACTGCACACAAATATACGTAAAGCTCTTATTCCATTTGACCTATCCACGATCCATGCTATTGTCAAAATTAACTAGCGTAGGAAATGTCAACTTTCTCTTTTGGAATTAGAGGGCAAAGACCTCAATTTGGCTTTATCCTTTATCAATGGCAGGTCATCAAATTCAAGAACAGCAACCCAAAATCTAGCAAGCTGCTCCTGGAGAAAGGGGTCCCCAGTGATCCATCCTCCCCCGTGACACAAAGCCACTTGTAGACTTCTAAAGGACATTCAGCAGGAGCTTTGAAATCTATGCAGACGATGTTCAACTGGGCATTAATGTAGTTCCTAACCAAACACATCACCCGAAATGACCTAGTCCCTACATACGATTCAGGATTGGACAGTCTCTAGTTCCCTCTGCCTGGAGTTTGGAAAAACTGAAATAATGCCCTTCGCATTGGACTGAATCCCCTTCTCACATTCAATACATGTGGCAAACACCCAACTTCCAACACCACCTGAGCAAGGACTAATTCCATTGGACGCAGATACTGGAATTCAGACCTCACAGTGATGCGCTACTGTTAAAAGATGCCAGCCCACATGCCGGCAACCCAGCACTCCACTGCTCTAGAGCTAGGACCAATCTTTAAACAAACAAAAACAAATGTTTCTTCTCAGTAGAGGAGCTCCGACACTCTGTTGTAAATAGGTGAATTATCTGTTTACACCACAGACGCATTGTGACAAAAGAACTTCCAGGGGAATTTAACGGGCTAGTGGTGAATATCGCTTTCTAAATCATCAATCAGCCCCACACTTCTAGTACACAAGAAGGTATCCGAACAGATTGGAAATGCAAGCAAATTGTAGACCTCCTTATCCAATATTGGTACCATGGACAGAACGGCAGGCTTATCTCCAAAATGTTGTGGATCGTTGGTTAGTTGCAACACAGCAACTACACAGATATTACCCAATGATAAAATGGACTGTCCTTCAAGGTTGTATGAAGAATGTCTACTTTATTATTATCAAAAGAGACATTTCTAGCAACACAATGAAATCCAACACACCCTGTAAAGGAATGCAGAGGAGACACAGTTTCAAAGAAGGAAAAAGGATGCACTCTGTGTACTGACATGAGGGTAGTTGGTATGGTTAATAAACACAACAGATTAAGGTTACTTGGCTTCAGCAAAAAGGAAACAGTGGGTCTTAATTTGTCTCTAGGGGCCTTTCGGGATGTGGACTGTCAATATTTTTCATCAGCAGGGATACTGGGCTGGTTTGTTTTGGGGTTGAACCCTATGGGGCTTGAACCAGGTGGAACTTACACTAGTTTCTAATTTCCCTGTGTTCATGGCTTGTGCCTGATGCATGATATCAAGGGGCTGGTTTTAGCTGCCAGTCAGCAAATCTTTCTTCTGTTCCCTGCAAATGTTCCCTTTTCCTGGCTGTAGAGCAGGAAGTCCTGGCAGCTAATCCCGCATTCTCCACTTGAACAAGCTTTTGATGTCTTGAGAACACCATTAAAACTGAATTTTGCTCAGTACGTGCAGTTGGGAAAACACTGGCCTGCTGTCGATATGTATGCTTTCAATGCATGTTTGCTCCAGGGCAAAGTTTGTAAGTGCAATATGAAACTGTAGAGTTCTAGAGTGAAATATGCATATTTGCTCAATGTTTACCCTAATGGTAATTTGGAATGGTGTTAGCAGGTGGGCAATGTTTACCCTAGTGGTCATTTGGAATGGTGTTAGCAGGTGGGCATGTTTACCCTAATGGTAATTTGGAATGGTGTTAGCAGTTGGGCAATGTTTGCCCTAGTGATAATTTGCCAGGGTGTTAGCAGTTGGGCAATGTTTGCCCTAGTGGTAATTTGGAATGGAGTTAGCAGGTGGCCAATATGTGTCTTAGTGGTCATTTGGAATGGTGTTAGCAGGTGGGCAATGTTTACCCTAGTGGTAATTTGGAATGGTGTTAGCAGTTGGGCAATGTTTGCCCTAGTGGTAATTTGCCATGATGTTAGTAGGTTGGCAATGTTTACCCTAGTGGTAATTTGTAATGGTGTTAGCAGTTGGGCAATGTTTGCCCTAGTAGTAATTTGCCATGGTGTTAGCAGTTGGGCAATGTTTGCCCTAGTGTTAATTTGGAATGGAGTTAGCAGGTGGGCAATATTTGTCTTAGTGGTCTTTTGTAATGGTGTCAGCAGGTGGGCAATGTTTACCCCAGTGGTAACGTTCAATGGTGTTAGCAGGTGGGCAATGTTTACCCTAGTGGTAATTTGGAATGGAGTTAGCATTTGGGCAATGTTTGCCCTAGTGGTAATTTGGAATGGTGTTAGCAGTCGGGCAACGTTTTCCCTAGTGGTAATTTGGGATGGAGTTAGAAGTTGGGCAACGTTTGCCCTAGTGGTAATTTGGAATGAACTTAGCAGGTGGGCAATGTTTATCCTAGTGGTAATTCGGAATGAAGTTAGCAAGTGGGCACTGTTTGCCTTAGTTGTAATTTGGGATGATGTTAGCAGGTGGGCAATGTTTACCCTAGTGGTAATTTGGAATGGTGTTAGCATTTGGGCAATGTTTACCCTAGTGCTAATTTGGAATGGTGTTAGCAGTTGGGCAATGTTTGCCCTAGTGGTAATTAGGAATGGAGTTAGCAGTTGGGCAATGTTTGCCCTAGTGGTAATTTGAAATGGAGTTAGCAGTTGGGCAATCTTTGACATAGTGGTAATTTGGGATTTCGGGGTTAACATTTGGGCAATGTTTGCCCTAGTGGTAATTTGGAATGGATTAAGCAGGTGGGCAATGTTTGTCTTAGTGGTAATATGAATGGAGTTGTCAAGTGGGCAATGTTTACCCTAGTGGTAGTTTTTGAATGGTGTTAGCAGGTGGGCAATGTTTACCCCAGTGGTAATTTGAAATGGAGTTAGCAGTTGGGCAATGGTTGACCTAGTGGTAATTTGGGATGTTGGAGTTGGCATTTGGGCAATGTTTGCCCTAGTGATAATTTGGAATGGTGTTAGCAGTTGGGAAACGTTTTCCCTAGTGGTAATTTGGAATGGAGTTAGCCGTTGGGCAACATTTGCCCTATTGGTAATTTGGAATGGAGTTAGCAGGTGGGCAATGTTTGTCTTAGTGGTAATTTGGAATGGTGTTAGCAGGTGGGCAATGTTTACCTTAGTGGTAATTTGGAATGGAGTTAGCAGATCGGAACTGTTTGCCTTAGTGGTAATTTGGAATGGTGTTAGCAGGTGGGCAATGTTTACCTTAGTGGTAATTTGGAATGGAGTTAGCAGATGGGAACTGTTTGCCTTAGTGGTAATTTGGAATGGTGTTAGCAGGTGGGCAATGTTTACCCAAGTGGTAATTTGGAATGGTGTTAGCACATGGGCAATGTTTGCCCTAGTGCTAATTTGGAATGGTGTTAGTTGGGCAATGTTTTCCTTAGTGGTAATTAGGAATGGAGTTATCAGTTGGGCAATGTGTGCCTTAGTGGTAATTTGGAATGGAGTTTGCAGTTGGGCAATGTTTGCCCTGGTGATAATTTGGAATGGAGTTAGCAGGAGGGCAATGTTTGCCTTAGTGGTAATTTGGAATGGTGTTAGCAGGTGGCCAATGTTTGCCCTAGTGGTAATTTGGAATGGAGTTAGCAGGTGGGCAATGTTTGCCTTAGTGGTAATTTGGAATGGTGTTAGCAGGTGGGCAATGGTTACCCTAGTGGTAATTGTGAATGGTGTTAGCAGTTGAGAAATGTTTGACCTAGTGTTAATTTGGGATTTTGGTGTTAGCATTTGGGCAATGTTTGCCCTAGTGGTAATTTGGAATGGTGTTAGCAGGTGGGCAACGTTTGCCCTAGTGGTCATTTGGAATGGAGTTAGCAGTTGGGCTATGTTTGCCCTAGTGGTAATACTACCATACACAATTGTATTTGTACTGGTCTAAGGTTTCTGTAATCTGGCCCCAGGCATAGTTTCCAAAATATCTGATCATTCTCTTCGAGGTGTGGGCACCGATTGGTGGACAATTTTGCACGGGCACATAAACCAGGTTTCATCACTCACTTCTTCCAATCAGCACTTGCTCGTGATTGGTAGATTCCTAAACCTGCCAGCCTGGAAAAGAGAAGTCTGAGATGACAAGAAGCTATGGTTTTCCAGAAATGAGGCTTCCTTCTGCACTTGCTGGGCCTTCTTGTTAACGCAATACACTGCTTATAATCGCCCATCTTTTGAGAGCGCAGGAGGTATTAAATATTCAATTGATTGTGTTCACAAATGTATTCCTGGAATGTGTTAATAAAGTTGCATTTCCCACAGCAGGGCAGCAGCAATATTTGTCCCGAGCCATCTTGCACCTCTCAAAATACATTTATCATCCGATCAATAGTAACCACCTCCCAATCATCGCGACGTCGTCCTGAGCGGAGAATTTCAGGGGAAGAAACTTATTTTTTATGTTGTCGAGCCATAAAACAAATCAAATAAGTTCAGTAAACAGAGAACAGCTTGTCAATTTTTCAATATTGAGACTGCTTGATGAGTCCGCCAGTCACCAGGGTAGGATGTCGGTAATCTAATTGGTTGAGTTCCGTTTTTTGTTATTAAAAGGAGATGGAACAGAACCAGTGTGCTTCATATCAAGAACTTATTGAAAAAGCATCCATCTGCAACAAGATCAGACAGTCAAAACAACGTCGGATCTCGCAAATTGTCGACGGATCATGACATTTTAACTGCAGTTACCTCATAAGTTTACTGGTTTTGATTTTTGTTTTTGTAGCTGCTAGGGCTTATTCGTCTATGTGTTATGCCTCATGTATACCATGCCAATCCTTAGCCCGCCCCGCTTCTGCATTTCCCTGGCACTTACTGCTCGGAACGTTCAAATGCTGGGACGATCAGAACCTCACCTCTCCCTCCCGTCATGGTGGGTCAGTCTAAAGGGACACTAATCACTGGTGGTGAATTATAAAATACAAATAAATAAATACATTGAGCTCATCTCAACTGGTTTTACTTATTGGGTCTACAGTGGGTCGAGCACACTAAGAGACACTGGTTCTTGCCAGCTTTTACTTTTCCCTGATCCCTTTAAGCAATAGGCCCCCGAGCAGGGAGGGGTATATGACTGAAGTGGAAATGCCCCCACTGAGAGGGGCCTGTTGCTATTATTACCCCGGCCCATAAAACTGGGGCACTAAAAACATATATATTTTTTTATAGTCCGAAATGCTCTGGCGTTTCGGTACAGAAAAATGAAATGTTAAAAAAATAGCCACCGGGGATGGGGAAATTAAGTCTGTTTTCCCTTTCCATGGCGTCCATTGAAAAAAACCTAGAAAAAATTAAACAGAAAAATGGCTGCCATGGAAACTGAAGAAGGACCTACACGTAGTCCCTTCTCTCTTTCAGTGGTGGCAATTAAAAAAGTAAACAAAAACAATGGCTGCCGTGGAAAGGAAAGAAGTGACTAAATGTAGTCCCTTCTTCCTTTCCATGGCGGGCTGTCGCAGATCGGAAGCTGATGTGCTGGGGACACAGGTGTTCCCAGCGTGTCCATTCCTGAAATGGACAAAAAAGAAGGTAAGTGTGGGTAGGAGGGCGGGGAAGGAATTCTGTGGATGGGGGTGGGGGTAGGGGAAGACTTACCTCATTTCCCTGCGAGGAGAGATAGCGGCTGCCAGTCCTGAGGAGGCTGAGGGCAGCGGGATTACTATTTGTTAATGTCCATGTTCTGAGCCTCCCCAATGGCTCGGAGGCCGCCACCCCACCTCACAAGGTAGTAATATAAAATAGAACGTTTATTTGTATTTATTGTATTTATTCATATATTTATTGTTTGATTGGTAGGCACTTATACAATAAGAATATACTGTTTCAAAGCACCTACAGGGTATGGAGGGAGCGAGGGCGGGTAATACATTACACCACAATATTTAAGAGCCGAGGGGGAAGAGGGAGAGGGATGAACCTACTATGACTTGTGAGTATTCAGAATGTGCAAGGGCAGAAAGGAAGAGGGAAGAGGGCGCAAGTGCTGGGGAGTCCAAGCTTGTGGGTGAGCCATAGACAAAGTGCTAGGAATGTTGAGTGCTACACGGCCTGGGCCGCGGGAGGTGTAAGTGTGAGCCTCCATAGCAGAGGCTGTGCAGATGCAAGTGCTGCGGATAGACAGGAGCTGGGAAGAATTGGTGTGGGAGGACAATGCCCCAAAGATGAATAAGGTCCAAGGACACAGATTCAGCAACTGTGGGCTTAGCAGAGGAGGTAAGGAGGAGGAAAGGAGGAAAGTCTTAAGGAGCTTCCGTAATTTGAGAAGATCCTGCTCAATGCGGTGGGGGAGGGAGAGGCTATTCCAAAGGAGGGAGTCTGCAGAGCAAAGTGAGCAACACTTTGCCCTCTGTTTAACAAAACACTTTACGTATGAAGAGTTGGCACCAGAGGAGCAAAGTGGTCTAGAGGGAGCGTATGTAGGGGGGTAGATTTGAATATAGTGTGATCCCTTTTTCCAGTCAGCCTTATGGATGATGCAGAGGGATTTGAATTTAATCCGTGCAGCAGCTGGGAGCCAGTGAAGACTTTTTAGTTCAGGGGAGATGCGGTCCCTGGGCTTAAGGCCAAGGATACGTGTTGATGCCCTATTTTGGATAAGCTGAAGGTTTCGAGAGAGTGGAAAAGGGAAGATTCAGGTGGAGGCTGTTACAGTAGTCCAGTCTAGAGAGAACCAGGGTGTGAGTCACATTGAGCCTCTGATTGAAAATGAGCAAAGGTAAAATTCCTTTGAGAAGGAAGAGCTGATAGTTGTCCTGAGTGTGAGGGAGGAAGGGGAGCGAGGAAATAGGAGACATGCCCACATAGGAAAAGCTTGGAGGAAAGAGTGTCCTCTACTGAGAGCTTAGTGGGAGCTGACAGTTCAAGGTCTTGCAGTAGCACCGCAGCTGTTCATCATTTCAAGGCAAACGCAGGGGGTATCTCTGAGTGGGGTGACTACACTGCCACCAGCATAGATGGGACATGTTAGTTTCAGGTCAAGTCAGCAATGTTAGCCTAACCTATATATTTATTTTACTTAATAGAACATCAACAATCATTTTTAAAGAAGAGTTTTTGCAAAGATAATCCTTCAGTTAGGATAACTCATATATACGTCTGACATCTTTTGAGATCACATTGGCCTCCTCAAGGAAATATATGAGGACAACATTTCTATGATCTTGAAAGTCAGTGTCCACATGTGTGAGTTAGGGTTCAGCTCACTTAATGTAATGCATACATTTTATATACATTAGTTGTACCCATTGCACCATATGCTGAATCTAGGAGGGCTCTCTTTCCCACGCTCGCTCTCTCTCTCTCAGTCTGTTCTCTCTGCTCTGTCAGTCTGCATTTTCTAGAGCCTGTTGCTGACGGCTGAGTGAACAGAGGGAGGAAACAAATGATATTTTGGCAGGGCGGGTTGCAAAAGCAGATTTTATAATATATATATATATTCTATTGCACTAAAATCGTAAACAGTCACTTCATACATTTTTACAATGTTCATTCACAACAATAGTTTCCAGTATATGTGCTAGGAGTGAGCCTCACTGACAGGGCTCCTTCCCGCGGCTACCGTGCCCGGGCCATGGTGCCTGTAGCCAAGATGGCACCTGCAGGGACGGCTCCATGGTCATGGAGCAAACGCAGTCAAGAATGGGACGAATCACATACGCAGCGTCTGAGCAACTGATGCGATTTGCGCTTCCTAGCCCTAGACCTCCATTGTTGCCAAGCATCAGGTGTCCAGTCCACGCCCTCCAGTTCCCGAACCATGCAGTAAGTAGCATGTCCCAGCCAGGGACACCAGGAGATGACCATCTCATCCATCTCATAGAGAGAGCCCAGCCCCCCACACACCGTGTTTTTTTACAGATCAGCATGACTTCAAGTTTACAGACCCTTTTTCCTTTTTGATACCTATATTCTTTGGAAACCTGTGTTCCCAATCCTATTTTAGGTTTAATGCCCGTTCCCACAATGTTCCAGTAAATTCCCTAGCTGGGGCATATTGGAGAAATTAATTCATATTATCCTCAATCCTGTCCTTTGCTATTTTACAGATTGAGAGAAAGACCGTGCACCATAAGAACTCCACATCTTCCTCATCGCCGCAGACCGGGCAAAGGTGCGAGGACCTTCACAGTAGGGTGCCATGTGTTCTTCGCTCTACAGCCGGTTGCACCTTGCAATGATCCGTAATAATGCATCCCCAGAACCTCTGCAGGATGTCAGGTACTGACAATATGTTACAGTGACAATAAGAACGTTATACTTGCATTACTGAGCAAAACACCTTATGAAAACCTAAACTAACCATATGTATTATGTTCTGATACAAAGGTATAATTCCAAGATGGACATGCTAGAAGCTGAAGGAGAAGCCGCCATCTTACTGACATAAAACCGGCAATATCGGCAGAATTGCTGCTGGCAGTAATTCCACCAAAATTGCCATGGACTCCTATTGACACCAAAAAAGGTGGCTAACACTGCCTATCACCATTTGTACTCTGGTGGTAATTCCGCTGGACCAAGTGGCAGTAACGGTAAATCCATTTGGGGGTATTTCGGCAAGACTTACCACCAGAATACCACCAAACCTGTAATGAGGCCATGCTGTTTTAACTGGTTGTACAACTATCAGCGATGGCTGCGGTCGTCCTAGCAAATGAACACATACGTGCATGACTCTGACTAACACAGATAGGGAAAGAGACAAGCTGGGACAAAACGAGACATGCCAGACTGGGATGCATAACTAGGTCCAGCGCCTAGATGCCCCAGGGCTGGGTGCGCTCTATAAGTATCAAAATAAATAAAAATAAATAAATAAATACACTCTCTTTCCTATGTCCTTCCCCACAGTTTTGTTTTTCACCATCTGATGAAGATCACTTTTACTCGGGAAGCTCTCGCTCTTTTCCACCTCAGAATAATATTTTCAGTTATTCCAATAGAAGGTATCAAAGCTTGAACTGGTGTGATTTATTTTTAAACTGGCAAGAACATTGTTTGGCACAGAAGACTGAGGATGAATATTGTATGATGGATTTCTTAAAGTTATGCTGCAGTATAGAGTTCTGCTAGTGTGCACTGGTGTTGCCCTCGTGGCTGGCGTTGTGGAAGTCGCTAATTGAGCAAAGAACCCTGGTGCATTGCAGGTGCAGCCGGTTCAGGCAGCAACTTGAAACACTTGTGTATAGGCGCACTATAAATAAAATATATCATATCATACCCAGCGCACATCAGTGCATAGTTCATCCAGCCCCTGGTGCTGTCAACAGCAGCGCTGTTATGAAGAACATGATGAAGCTGCCAGGCTCCTGGCAGATCTTCCTTGCCCTCTGTAAAGATGGACATACATTGATCAACTCAGAAAACCACAGCAAACCTCCCCAAATGAAACCTCGACAAGATGGAAGCGGAGACACACAGCAGCATCAAGACTTGCGGCTCTCAGTGGCAGCAATTCTTCTGGCAAATTGGGATAAGAACCTGATCTTGTACCGGTGTACTTGCGTCATGTGTGAACGATTGCGCCTGTACTTCATACAGTGTGCACCCCCACCAAAACCAAAACTAAAAATAGTACAACGGCACCAACCGCACACAGAACCATGCCCAGTGCCTTAAGTGGGCCGGTCCTAACCAGCCCTCAGTACCTGCACTTCTTATTCTTTGAGCATTGTTAGTCACTGACCAATAGGCATCCACACCCTAGACTTCTGCCAATCCTCCATCGCGGCGTAACCCTCCTGCTTGGCTATCTCCATACAGCCCACACACTCAGGCACCACACAAGTGGGCTTCATCTCCTTTAGTACAAAATTGGTTGAGCCTCTGCAAGAGCCACAGGTGGTACCAGATGGAAACTCCTGGAACCGAGGTCCTTTTGTGGTGGGAATGAATACAGTTTGGATAGCAATTACCTGCACATGCCTCATACACTTTTAACTTAAAAAGGTTGCAAGCATGCAGAGCTCTGGGTACTTCTAATCAGCACCCTCAACACCAAAAATGTCAATCTTGCCTTTCCTTCTCTTCCCAACCAAAACAAAAACACCCACTCTCGTCCAGATCTGCAAGAGCGGCTGGAGACCATGTGAATGGCTGTGGTACGTGGCTACAAAGCCTAATAACATAACAGAGCCGATTCATGGAACTTTTAGAGCAGTGCAAAGTGACTTTACACCGGTGAAAAGTGACTCTGCACTGCCAACAAACACCCTGATTCACAGAGCGGTGCAAAGGGTATTTTTACAGTGCAAAGTAACCATTGTGGGCTGGGACAGAATCAGTCACATATCAAACATGTGGCGGACTCTCTTTGAGTATTCCAATCCTTTCGAAAGGGAACCGGCATCTCAGGACCTTGCCTCCTTTTTCTCTGCCTTCAGAGTGAGGTAGTTATCATAAATATTACTAAATTGTCAGGAGGGGTTTTGATGCATCAGGCGCTATACAAATAGTCCATAGTGCAAGAGTGGTACCATCCTTAACTAGTCTTTTGAACCATTGAAGTAGTCACCAGAAGCTTCTTGGTGAATGACCACACACTATCTATAATATGTTAATTAGTCTGAAGAGCTCACTCAGACATGTGTGCAGACATTGCAGAAACACTCTTTGCCAGCATGTGCCACCTGTTACAAAGTAACAAGACATGCTACTTTATGTGGGTACATCCTGTCTGAAGGTAAACACAGAGGCATTCTGCGTCACTTCCCTGTATTGTTGGTCTCCATAGTGCAGTGATATGTTGCCCTGCTTTTACTTACAGACAGGATGTAGCCTCTGCAGAACAACCAAAGGATTTCATTAATTACATTCATTCAGTCATTAATCTTTTATAATGCACTTAATACCGGAGACGAGTATCTAATTTGTGTTTGCACAGGTTGGAATTCACATCCTCCCGTGTTATTGATGGGGGTTGTTAAGGGTTTCCAGATGGATCTGGAGCCCAAAAGATAGGGTCTATTTACCCACCCTTCCACAGCCTTCATCCTCAGACCACATCCACATCCCCAATGTTCAGTCCATGTCTGGCTGTGGCCAATCTGGTGTGTCATGGCGTTTGTCGGCCCCCTTCCTTACTAGACCATTTCTTTCCCACTGCTTCCTACGCCCTTGCACCGTCCTACGCTCTCATCCCATGACAATATCTTCTCAGACAGACTAAGGTACTGCAGTCACCCGACTAATCTATTCCATTTGGGATTGAGGGAGATATCCATCCGCAATCCCAGACAATCATCCATCGAGCATGCTTCTCAGGTCCAATACACATCTTCATCCATTGCAGTGGCAATGATCGGTCACTCAGTTGTATTTGTCTCTTGAATTGTGCAGCTTAATGTTGGCTTACACAAGCACAAGTCACATTGCCCAAGTCAGTGCATACGGCTATGCATGCATCCAAACACTATGGGCCTCATTACACGGATGGCGGAGAACCATGGCGCTATTAGCGCCATGGTTCATGCCGGTAAAATACCGGCACCACCTTGGCGGAAATGGGAATTACCGCCCCTTTCCAAGGTTGGCGGGGCGGTAATTCCCCCTTCCACCATTGCCCTTCCCCATTCCCATTTTTGCCCCATAGGGCATAGTGGGAATGGGGAAGGCACTAATTACAGTACCGCAAATTGCGGTACCGTAATTAGCTCCCTGGGTCCCTTTGCGGTTTGGTTTTTTAACACCTGCAAAAAGCAGGCGTTAAATCCCCCAACCTGCTAAGGGACCTCGTAGTAAGGCGGTAAGGATTTACCGGTACCGGTATCCTTACCGTCATCCGTGCAATGAGGCCCTATATCTTCTTCCTACATGACCACTCATGCCTCATCAGCCATGTGTGTGCAGCTGGTCTTCATCTGCTCCCACTTGTTTTGTCCTTCTTGAACCTTCCGCGCTCCTCTCCTACTCAGCCTTCTGTCTGGACATCCCAAGCGGGGGTAAACTTTGGACTAGCATCAGCATTGGGAGACCACAGGAGAGTCTAAAAGACTGTTCACATGTGTGACTAGAGACAATGCTCAGGGTACCAACAGCTGTACACAATGTCACACTATAGTAACAGAGCTGTGACTCACAGCAATGGATTCCTAGGGCTGTCCACTGACCTGTAACACCGGCTAACACTGTGCAACCCTAAAGATTAAAACACACCCACAATCCAGACTTAAAAGGCATACATATACTCTTTGAAAGAAACTGTTTAAGTCACGTTCTTCTTCCCCATTCTCCTCTTGCTGTGATGCTTGTACCAAGCCATGGGTTACACAATTATGAGGACCTGAACTTCATTAGGATGAGAAGAGGAGTCATTGTATCAGATGTAGGTCAAGACGTTTGCATTGTTGCTAAAGTGTCTTCTCTTCCCTTTCTTTGAAGCATAAATCCACTCCACAGAATGCAGAAGCCCTGATGCTGAACCAGGGTTCCTTTATAAAATGATGCACAACCGTGGATGGCTGGATTTTCCCAAACCTCCCACTGCAGAGCGTAAACCTGGGATCGCAGGGACGCCATTTTGAGGGTGGTTCCAAGACATTTCAAAAGCCCTTTCCTAATTGTAATTTATTTGCTTGCACTGTGCAAAGTGATAGCTCTTTGTCTAGAAATGTTGCGGCTGTTTGATGGATCGACGGTATTAGACATGGCTCTGCAGCACCGTGAAAAAAGGCTTTTGCAAAGCAAACTGCTCCTTTTCGGATGGATGGACTCACAATCTGCCCTACACAGCTAAAAGAAAAATCACAAAATAGTCATTATACTCAAAGCGCTACAGTCTTTCGATACTTTGTCGGCGAGGCGGTGGACGACAGCGAAAACATCCGACAGGCCACTGAATTCCTTGGGACTTTCAGATAGTGTGAACAATTGAGTTCGGAGGACATGCTCAAACATGGTAAAGACATATTTACATGGCCAGTAAATTTCACATGAAGACAAAAGGTCTGCCAGGAAAGTTGTACATGGGTTAATGAGCAGTACTAGTATTGCGGTACACAAAAATCCCTAAGATGGGCACACGCGCCAACCTGTTTTGTGCAACAGCTTCCTCATGGCAGCCTCTTTGCATAGGCTAATATGCAGGGCAGTTTATGAATTCAGCCTACCTGAAGGTAACATGCACTATGGAGGCAGGTTGGATAGCTACCAATGAAGAGACAATTTCTTGTAATGTTATTAGTTGTAGCTATTGGGTGGTGCTAAAGCGCCACTTAAAAGTCAACACTACTGCATAGGCCTATAGCGAGAAAGAAGATGGGCTGTGAGGAGGGACACAGAGCAAGGAGGTGTTTTCATTACCTACCTACCTACCCATTGACTAGTAATACACATATTACTTCCTGTGATTTCCACCCACTACCTATCCCTTCCTGCCCAAAACACATACCCCAGCCCCCACACCCGGGATCTCTTTAGCTAACTATTTCAGGCAGTATCCCCAAGTTCTTCAGTGCCTGCCAGTGTTATTCCAAAGCAGTCTTCAGAGAGTTAATGTTAATTGCAGATATAGACGTGCTTATGGCACAATGATCTGCTAATCAAGTGTGCCGTCAGCCAATTGATCTATAAGCAGTGCACGTGTGCCTTTGCATTGAAGTCCTGTTATAAACAAACATTGGCAAAGCCATCAGTTTTGAATTCTCTATAGGTATTCGATAGGTATTGTTCAGGAACTGATTTCACCTGCCCTGACACTTCACCATATGGCAACTGTTACCATCTTATGGCCCGATAGTTCAATTACCACAGTGTCCGGAAAATATCTATCTTATACCCACACAAAATCCCAAACTGTTGGCTTCTCCAAAGCGTGTGTTCCTCTTGCCTTTTAATGCCTCCCGAGCATCCTATGCCATCTGGATGAAGCACACACGTGTTTAACACCTCCCATTCCTTTTAACATACATGCATTGAGTGCCTTCCATATTTAGTCCTTTCAATTCTCTCCGTACCCTTTGGCAAAGGTCTCTGGCACCCTGAACTGTTCACTCTGTGCCCACCTCACCTACCTTAACTGTCCTGTGAGATTTCACTTCATAGCCAAATATCACCTGGGAAGCCAAATGCACACAGCTCAGTAACACACCGGCACGAGCATTCTCCTGATGCACACTACACCACGTTGGCCACATCCACTTACAACACACCAAACATCCTCTTGAGAAATTGATGGGGTCACAAAAAAGAAGCTGGGAGGATCTCCGGGAATCATGCATCGCCTAAAAGCAGAGGCTTAGAATCTGGGCTGCAAACAGAGTGTAGGTTCATGCACCTGCAAGCATCTACACAGCAGAAAGAACAACGCGCGTCATGTCCTAAGCGCACTAAACCTTGTCACCTCATTACCTGTGGGGTCCGTGCCCGGAGGATGCCCCAATATGCCTGAATCTGTGATTTAAATGATCCATTACATGGCACTCCTGTTACATATATGTCCATGGGCTGGTGATTAAACAGCAGCTTTCATTCTAGACTCGACAGAAGTTCCATGCTAACTCATGATTGAGCACCATAATACAGTAGTACAGAGAAGCAACTTCCCTGTTCTCTGCTCCATTCAATGAACATGACCCTTGATTGAATGTTTGCCGGTTTCCCAAAACTGAAGGCACTATCCCACCGCTAGCCCTTCAGAGATGTTCTGTTGAGCTGCGGTCCCAATTCTAGCCTGGACTCCTGTGACCATTGACATTCCCTGAGTTGACTTCCACGGCCTGCCATTGTGTATCCGCACCCAATGGTTCACCTTAAGGGCTTCCCAAATACCTCTTCTTTCTTGACTTGTGCCATCACTTAGTGTGTCATGTTTTTGCACTGTGTGTAGGGATGCCGTGCCTGATTCGTTACTTAAATGTTTCCACATTTCATCAGGGATGCGGGGAAGGAAGCACCAGATTGACATTGCAGGCCAACATCTTCTTGTGTAGAGTTTCCATGCAATAACACCCAAAATATTTCAAAAACATTGGCGGGAACGCATGGTATTTCAGACCCCTGCTTTGAATTCTTTTTTGCACAGGTTGGTAGCAAATGGTGTCCTGATGGGAGTTACCCGCTCTAAAATACCTTTTTGCTGCCATTTTCCCTGGATCTGCTAAGACTATTGTACACGTTTTTGGCCACATCAGATTCTTCATTGTAATAACTACAAACATCAATTTTCGTAACCCAATAGATGAAACCATGTACGCATGTTCAGATGGTGAGAAACCTTGGCATGTTAAATTATTGAGATGACACCACGAGCCACTGCTGCTGGCATCTCATCCGCCTCACGTCTCTAAAAGCAAGTGCTAGAGTTTAATGAGATCCAAACTATCCACTTTTGAGTTTTCAGGCATTTTTCTTCAGTGTTGGAGAATTGTTTTCGGCAAGTGTGGTGCAGCTCACTGGTCAGCCTGCCGGGGGGTTAGGAAGAAGGGTTTT
Organism: Ambystoma mexicanum; assembly: GCA_002915635.3. Taxonomy (NCBI): domain Eukaryota; kingdom Metazoa; phylum Chordata; class Amphibia; order Caudata; family Ambystomatidae; genus Ambystoma; species Ambystoma mexicanum. The sequence continues at coordinate 1,023,918,631 of CM030325.1, read as the reverse complement.
ATGTATGCATACTGCCAGACAATCAGTGATTGTTCAAGCATAATTGTGTGACTCCTACTATCTCCCTCAAGTTGCTTAACCAGTTCTTCACCCAAACAAGCATATCTTATTCTCCCAACCCATTATTATTCTTTCTTGTAGCCCACCTCCCTTCTCTCCTTCAACAACTTCTCCCAGCACTTGCCTCTCAGAATGTTCTCCATGTGTTTCCTCTAAAATCATCCAATCTCCACGCCACCTTTGCCTTAATTCATTAATCATTCCAACACTCACAAAACCAAACCCTTCATTCAATCACATGTTCAATGCTTCCCAGCCAGTATTGTCACACCTTTATGCCTCCTTCACGCAGTCCACCCTTCTATCTCATCCCAACACTCCCACCACTTGGCCATCCCTAATTCTTCCACCCTTGTTTACTAACTCTTGTCTCACCCTCTCGTGCTCTCACCTGGCGCTCTCACATGGCATACCTAACACATTGCCCGTCATACAACACTAATTCCACCAATGCCAACTATTCTTACACTGCATCAAATGCTATGTCTTTGTTCCCTTTCTCACTTGCCAACGCTTGTGTCAACCCGTTCTACTGACAAATGTCTGACGTTTCAATTCCGTCTTATCCGAGCTTCACTGGCACCCCCATCAGGATCCTTCTTAAAACTGCATGAATCACCTGCAAAACAGTCTCAAACAGAGCACCAATACACTTGGGGGCTAAACTCCACACCTTTGGAGGCTCTTGCACCTCACCTAGCAAAACAATCAAAAGGTTGGAGTCAATGCTAGCCGGCAAAGAGATATTTCGGAAGCAGGCCTTCACCTGCCATGCCCCGACCATCTGGAACTGAATCCCAGCACAGTCACAACATGCCCCCACATTCCTCCAGTTCCGCAAAACAACAAAAACATGGCCCTTTCAACAATACCTGCTAGTCGAAGTTAAATCCCTCTCTCCCTTCAGCCACAATACTGTGCTACTGTATAACATCCAAACCTGATGCTGGCACGCTCCTGTCCTAAAGCAAGTGGTTGCTCTTGAGCTAGGATTTCTTAATCATCTCCCTTTCTATCGATCACTAACGCATAAGAACATGACGATAGAGATGATAATTATTTATGTATGCATTTATTTATGTTTACATTTGTATCGCGTGCTAAGCCCCGAGTCATCAAGGCACTCTTTACATGACCAGTTACTCAGATGACAGTGCAGGCTTAATGATACATACAGTGCACAGTTTAATGGTTCAAGCGTAGCTTTCAGGTTAATAAGAGTGTTTTTAAGGCTCTCCTGCTTGTCCAGTAGGAGTGTTCAGCGCGTAGAGTGCCAGGGGAAGGTTCCGATGTTTGGCCGCAATGGCTAGGAAGCTCAAGCCTCCAGTTTAAGTCTGTTTAAAGGCCGGGTGATACGGTGAACATAGGCTGTTCTGGTGGGTCTGGTGGATGACGCCATGGAGATTTTTTGGGATAGGTTGACTGGAGCATCCTTAGACAGGCATCGGTGCACGATGGAGAGAGTTTTGAATAGAATCCGTTTGCAGAAGGAGAGCCAGTGGGCTTTCTTCCGAGCTGCTTTGACATGTTCGGATTTCGGGATGTTCACGGCTGCTCTGAGTGCAATGTTCTGAATAACTTGCAGTTTCCGGATGTTGGTGGCAGTGGTGTCTGCATAAAAGGCATTGCAGTAGTCGAGCCTTGATCCTACAGTGGCTCGGGCAACAGTGAGGCAGCTGTCTGGATAGAGGAAGGGTTTGGAGGTGTTTATTAGTTTGGTCGTCTACGCATCAGAGGAGGCGATTGGGTTGATATGCCGTGAGAAGGAGAATGTGGAGTCAAGGTAGACACAGAGCAGTTTTACAAAGGGTGACACTAGGATTGTGATGCCATCAATGCTAAAGGAGGAGCATGAGGGGTCAAGTTTCCTGATCACTGAGAGGGGCCTGTGACAAGAATTCCTGTCTTCTCGTCATTCAGGCATAAGCAGTCTGTAGTCATCCAGGCCTGGATGGTCATGTCAACTGTCTTTAAGGTGTTGGAGTCTTCAAGGTGTTTGCCATGAGGGGCAGAAAGATTTGCATTTCATCAGCATAGTTTGCATATGATATGCCAATGGAGTCAACAAGGGCAAATAATGGTATGGTGAGTATGTTGTATAAAGCTGGTGAGACTCAAGAGCCTTGGGGCACACCGCAGGTGATAGATGCCGGAAGGGCGCTGGCATTCTCTGCAGGGACGTCATTTCACCAAAATGCCAGGGGTAGCGGAAGTGACATCACACGACCCTTGACCCACTGATGACATCAGGAAGTGATGTCATTTGACCCCACCCCACAGTGATATCACTGGAAGTGATGGAACGCGACCTTTCACCCGTTGACAAAACAGGAAGTGGCATCACATAGCATTGTACACTACGAAAAATACGGTTATGATATCACTATAATGTGATGTACATTTCATACAAGAATGGATCGCCATATGTATCGTTAAGATCAGTGTGTATAGGCCCATATTACCAAATTACTGTGAATGCAAGCAGATGCCCAAGTCCAAATGATAATGATGTGTTATTATATAGCACTTACGCTTAAGTGCTTTACATAGAAGAAATATACACCCAATATCACCCTACCTGTGTTGGTACCCATTTATCAACCCCAGAAGGATGAAAGGCTGAGTAGAGGCGTTTAACAACTGACTAAATCAGTGACTCACCCCCTGAAGTGTGCCTGAAATAAAACTTTAATGAGTCTAGCAATTATTGTATAGAATTCCAGAAAGACACATTATTTGGTATTTCTATTCTTTCTTATTTAGGGTCAGTGCTGGAAGTGTTAGACTTGTGGCACTCCTGATCTTATTTTTCTTCTTTTTTTAAGGTGCCTGAACTGAACAAGAAAGCCAGCCACTCCATTATTAAAGATCCACATAATGCTGGCCACAGCCCAGGAACTTGCGCATTGCATTGCAAAAAAAAAATATATATACACACATATATATATATATGTATATTTTAGAGGTCGCAAGGCAGACCACAGAGGTCGCAAGGGAGACCTCAGAGGTCGCACTTGTGACCTCTGGGGACCCCCAAATGACAATCCTGGTTCTCTGCAAACGGTAATGATCTGGTCCTCCTTGGAACAAAAATTGAGATGAAAGACTCCTTGTTTCATGTTGGAAGTCGGGGCACCCTTTCTATTTGGAGGACAGCCTCACATCATTAATGGAAGGTGCTGGAGGAGCAGATCTTCATGTTTGTTAGATGCAGGTGTGGGGTGAGGGGAGCAGGAGAGAAGTGCAAACTAAACCTTTAATATAAGGCATATACTTATGACAAGGAGATCAGTTATTAATTATGACCTCTAAACTAGTCACCCAGATCCAAGCATTCATGGTTCATGGGCAGGTCACCACAGGTTTGGGTTGTGTGACACCAGACTTATTTAGTGTCTATATCACAGTAGTGTAGTTGTAGGCTGCCCCTCCCTCTCATTTCATTAGTTATCGGCGCACTATAGTTACGTTGAGTATCTAGGTACGTACGGAACCTGAAAACCGATCTGCTAAACTTCTATTTCGCACAATGTATTTGTCTGAAATTTTGCAAACATAAAGGTTGTCATGCCCAATACACCCCTCTCACCCCCCCCCGTCAGTCTGGGAATGTTGGAAGAAATCATTAGAAAGTGAAAATGTTATTAGGAAAGCAAGAACATGTTGTTTCATCCTACTCCCAATTCACTTTCCCATAGAGAAAAAGTTCACATTTCTGCGCAGCCCTCAGCAAAAAACACTGGATGGAATTGCACTAGTTATTAAACAAGTTAGGCACAAAGCGTTGACTCGATATGCGGAAGGGGTCTGGGGTTATTCTGTCCAGTGGTTATTAAAATATTTGATGAAGAATCGGGTGCCTTCTCCCAAAATGATATCCAAACCTCCCATGGTGCTTTGCAGTAGAGATAATTTTCAGAAATGAAAAAGTGTAATTTTATAGAAATAATGAGGTGTGGCGTGACCTATAGTGGCAACATGTCAAGGGGTGCAATATGGCCCTGGACAGTAAACATGAAGGCAGTGCTAACTGGCCAGGTTCAAAGGCCCTGGCTAGTGGGCCCAATAGACGTATAGAGTGGCCACCCAGTGGGTCCAAAAGAAACATTTTGGGCAACATGTACAGTGGCCACAGCTGATTCAAATAATAAAAAATCCAGTCAGGATATTCTACATTGGACATCCAGGTGATTATTATTAAACATTTCTCAAGAGTTACATGACAGTTAATAGCTAGAACTTAAAACTTGACTATTGTATCATATATTGTAGGCACATCAAAGACAAATGGAATGAAGAGGGCTAACAAATCTTGAAGAAGGGGACACCATCAACCCCGAAACGCGTCGAAAAAATATTTGTCATTGCTTCCTATGAACATTGCATGTCAAAAGGCAATTCTGTAGAAAGTGTGATAAACACATTGTATGCCCACTAATTATATTGTGTCTGAATTGAGTGTGACTTCAAAATAAGTATGTTTATGTTATCATGTTCAAAAATACAATGACATAAAGACCTAATATCAAATGCATTGAAAGGTATACCCATAACATATGATTTGGAGCCAAATTAAATTGATGATCACCATAAATTTTATATTAGCAGTGTCTAAAATTGGTTTCTTCCATAAACCTCTTTTTTTCTCAATGAAACTTACTGTTAACATTGTATACAAATTTTGATTGTTTTTACAGTTGTAAGGGTGTGCAGGGGACGGGAGAGTTCCACATATTTGTGGACAATCTGTTGTACCCCAGGTTATACCCCAAGGGTATCGGAAAATAAAATGCAGAAAAGGCCATTTGCGGGTCCGAAAACATGCAAATGCCATCAGACTAGAGGTGGGGGAGGGGGGCTAGTGGGCACCAAGTGACATTTGGGATCTGGAGTGGGGCAAGGGACCAGGTTTTCAACACGAGTCTCAAACATTTTTCACAAACCCTCAGGTGTAACCTAGGGTATAACCGTGGCTACACGACATTTCAACTGAAACTTCATCACAGTAATAATGAGTGTTGTGGGGAGAATGGGAGAGGGCAGGGAGGGGTGGAGGCCATCAGGGAGCTGGGGGGAGCAGGCACAGAGGAGGGGCGCACTTTGTGAGGGCCTGGGAAGGCACAGAAATATTCCCACCGTTTTCTAAATAACCATGAGTATGTTGACTACAATTAACCAAGGGTTTAACGAAGGGCATTTTTAGTTCATTGCTAATACAACTGCGGTTATAGAAAAAAAAATGGATTAAAGAAATGATACATGTGTCCATCTACAGTGATGTTGGGGGTGAAAAATCACTGAGTGTTTTAAAGTACAGAGTAGGCAATATATACAGTCTTGACCACCACAGACCATGGCCAAAGGCCATGGCTAGTGGCCTGTTTATGTTTTAAAATATACAGTGGCCACGGCCAGAGGCTGTGGTCACTGGTAATGGACGAAGGCCATGGCCAGTGGCACGAAAAAAAGAAAAATAATTATAACAAAATCCTTGAAATACAATAAACAAACTTTAGTTAAAGCTCAGTTGTGGTGATAAATGTAATGCAAAAAAACCCCTGAAATTCAGTGCATTGGATGAGTCAGGAATGTCTTAACCTGCCGCATTCCAGTACAGAATCCCAAGAGCACATATATATTTTAAGAGAAAGAATGGCAGTTTGGGAGGAATAGCATTAGAGCAGATATCAACGGGAGCACAACATGTTCCCCACCATCCCGACCCGGCAACCCTTCCTTGCATCCATGCATTTTCTTTCCCCTTGCAGTAGCAATAATTGCTGACAGCAGCACATCCAGAGGAACACACCACAGACCTGTTGAGGAAGGGAAAGGTGGAGGGGTTGTTGTGTTTTTTATGATTACAAGCAGAGCAAGAGTAGCAGTCTCCATCACACTGCGGGCACGTTCTCCACATGGGGGATGTGTGGAGGAAGAGCGAATCCTCTGCAGGGGTTGCTGGCATCTGGCAACCTTCTAAGGGAATCGAGAAACAGGCTGTGTGATATACAATTGTGGTCAATGTCTTCTTGTTTTGTGCAAACTTTAACAAATGCACAGGTTCAGATGCACTACCAGCTAGTCTGGAGCCAGCACACGACATGCACATTGCCTTGGCTCTCACAGAATAAACACAGCATTGAGTCGAACTTGAGTGTGACACGTTCCAAGAATGCAGGGCGTTATAAGTGACAATACATTGTGTAGTCTCAGAACCGAAGCTATCAAAAAGAGGCCTTATTTAATCATACTGACATTATAAATTGTTGTTTTTTATTTTTTATTTTTTTTAAATAGGGATAAAACGAGCACTTCCAGGATGAACTGTAAATTGATTGTACACTTGATCAAATTCTAGAATCACCATCGTAACTAGATGCACACAATGTATCATACGCCAAACTAACTCTCACTTTCCATGTATCTCTCTCTCTCTCTCTCTCTTCTCTCTCCTTCTCTCTCTCTCTCCAGCCTTTTTAGCTCTCTGTCTTCTGTCTCACTCTATGTCTCCGACTCTCTCTCTTTCTCTCTACTCTGTGTCGCCATGTCTCACGCCATGTCTCTCCCCTCTCTGCTCTCTGGCCCTCTGTCTCTCTGTTCCACTCCTTGGGCCTCATTACGACCCTGGCGGAACTGGTGCCGCAAAAGGATGCAGACCCGTTAAACCCTTTCCGCCACATTATGAGGTCCCCTCGCGGGACACGGTAAGCACTCCTGGTAAAACCAGGTCCTGCGAGGGGAAGAGGGAGCAAACAACGGGTCACTCGTAATCGGCCCGTTGTTTGCTCCATCTACCATTCCCATTCAGCCCTATGGGGGCTGAAATGAGAATGGAGAAGGTCCGGTTCCGGGACCTTGGAGGGAGGAATTACCGGGCCCTCCGGACTCGGAATGGCCCGGTAATTCCTAATTCTGGGAACCCGGACCCGGATGCGATTTCGAGGTCGTAATGAGGCCCCTTGTCTCTGACTCTTCTTCTCTCTCTATGGGCAAGAGTCTCATTGTAAGGTGCACATTTGCTAGAGACTCCTCAGCCTTTGCTGGCAGCAATGTAAATTAAGAAAACAACAAATGTCTTGTAGGGGGTGCTGTGTTCTTTTGCAAACTAAAGTATTACAAACGATATTCTTGACTTGTGCTAACATTCTAAAGTGTATTTATTTTTTAGTGTCCACTGCTTGTGTCTAATGATCACTGCCAGTTTATAATGCAATCATATTGCCTTACTGAGCAAAGCACACATTCAAAACATGGAATAACCATGTCAATTATTTTAAGATAGAAGTGTATGATTCCAAGGTAGACAGTCTAGTAAACTTCTGTTGTACTCTTTTCCTACGGCTCTGTAAGAAACGGGATGGGGACAAATCGAACCAATGAGGGTTCCTGGTAGCTTTTCATAAATAAACGACAATGTTGGAAACATAAGAATAACAAAGTAACTACCTTTTTGACAACTAAGTCTGTAATAACATGGAGGTATGCATACATTCATTAGCACATAATACACACTAGGCTTGCTGCTCGTGTAGGTTTTCACAACACACCCTAATGTTAGGATACTGGGACTCATGACCCATACATGCCAATTCAGACTCATTCAGACCCCCTGACACAATTGGACTTGCATTGGCTGTGACATCTGTCACTCCGCCGGCACCCTATAGATCTTGTGCTTAGCGTTGTCGGGGAAGCTGGCTCTATCTGTGGTAACACCCTTTAACTCATGCAAAGCCAACATTAAACCATTCTGTCTATAAACATAGAGCAATATGTTATTTCAGAAGTACACCATTTCAAAATGGACCATCGGGTACACGCCCATTCTACTTTGGCCAAGGAGAAGGCGCCAAACAGCACAGCTACAGGAATTGGTGAGGATAAAAGGGCTGTGCTGTAAGGCACTCCATTGGTTTGCAAAAAAAAGGAAGGAGTCGCCCACCGATCTACCCACGTACCATGGCAACAGTTTCAGGAACTCAAATATAGATATTAAGGTACATCATGCTATGTGATAGTTGTATAGAGGCTACTACCATTGTATTGGCTTTGAAGCACTTTGGGATGCAAGGCCCTTTGTAACACCACCGCTTCAATAATTAAGACCAATGGATTTGCTGTGGACTTTCATTTGGCAAATTTAATTCACACCGAGTCAGTCTCATCATCCACGTAGTGCTTTCTGAGCAGAAATGTAGAGTCGCGGAATTAAGATGGGCCCAAACGGTGGATTTCATTGTTAGCACTAATATTTCCCGGCCAGAGAGAAGAGACAATGAAGAGAAGGGGAAAGCCGTGTCCTGAGTATGCAGGGATTTCATTGTGCACTATTCAATTTTCAATCTTGGAAAGCCGTGTCCTGAGTATGCATGGATTTCATTGTGCACTATTCAATTGTCAAGCTTGAAAAGGAGGGTGAATCACTCAAGACAGGAGAATGTAGTTTCCAACAGTCGACGCCATGTTTCTGCCATTCTACATTCCACACAAAGAACATGAAAGTGGAAAATTTAATGAGGGAAACATTCTCCTATGGCCTTTTCGGTAGCAGACGGAAAAGTGACATTTCAAGCCGCCCAGCTGAGGACGCACAAGGCCGATCATTATCCGATGGTTGCCGAGCGGTGGCTCTTTGAGCTCAGAGAGCTGTGCACGGGGCACTAGCAAGAAGGTTTTAATTAGGGTCCTTTACTGAGTATTCCTGCCCCTGCCCCAGACCCTTGATTGGGGTGGCAGCCTGGGTCTCTTTGTAAATCTCGCAGGGGACCTGCAAATAATGGAGATGCCGCCAGATTAGAGCAGGCGCCCGCCCAGCCAATATTCTGCATTACTGATCGTGCGGGCAGCGTGATCGACAGCGCGTGGGCCTTAAATTGCTGTATGAGCATAAGGTATCAAGCACTTTAGCACAATGAAACTGAGGAATGAGGAAAGGGAGATTTCTCGTGAATAAATGAACTCCTTTGAAAATATTCAGATAACATTGAATTTTTTGCTATGAGTCCTCGTGATCCTCACGACTGAGTATGATGCCTCCACAAACATTGAGGGACTGGGCCTTTGATTGTTGCCTGCTTGTGTCTGTTTTTAAGTGTCTTTGAAATAGTTATTTCAGCTTTAGCTTCGGATATTATGAGGGCGTTACTATAAATGTTACGCATGTTGTCGGGCTGCGGTAACAGTTACAGGGTAATCCCGTGCAGGGTCCCAGAGATACAGGCCTGCTTGCTGGGGACCACACGCACCATTCTGAGGGTGGATGTATTTGTTCCCGGGGAGCATGCAAAGGTATCTGCTTTTGATTTGCGTGGGGGCGTGTCAGGGACATTCCGGAGGCGACTTGTGTATACGGTTACTTTGCGCAAACAATTTCATGAATATGCGTAGCGCACAGAAAATCGTCTGCGCGCAGGGTTGCATAGTGACGTTCTAGGTGCGCGGGGACATTGCAGGATTTTTGCGCTCTTTTCCATGAATTGGTCAGACAGTGGGGGTCATTACGACCCGGGCGCAAGGGGATACCGGGCACCGGTAATGACACCAGTGCCAGTAATCCCTTTGCACCCTATTCCGAGGTCCCTTTGCGGGTCCTTCCTTAACGCCTGGTTTTAGCAGGCGTTAAGGACGGGACCCGCAAAGGGATACCGGGGTCAATAACGGTACTGTAATTTACGGTACCGTTATTGCCGCCTTTCCATTGAGCCCTATGGGGGCTCAAATGGGAATGGGGAATGGCATTTCAAATGGGGACTTACCGGTCCCGCAAAGGACGGAATGGACTGGTAAGTCCCCATACCACCACGTCGGTGGTGGTACCGGTATTGGTGCTAGTCTTGGCGCTAATAGCGCCATGACTAGCACCAACCTCGGAATGAGGGCCAGTGTCTAGAAACCAATCCCTCTGGAAATGATGCTGCACAAAATACCACAAATAAAAACATACATACATAAATACATGTACACATCAATAACAAGATTGGCCCTCATTCCAAGTCAGGCGGTGGACCATGGTCCATGCCAGATTCCGCCATGGTGGATGGCGGAATTACCGCCACATTCCAAGGTGAGTGGGGCGGTAATTCCCCATTCACCATTTGCCCTTCCCCATTCCCATTTTTGCCCCATAGGGCATAATGGGGATGGGGAAGGCGCTAATTACAGCACCGTAATTTACGGTGCCGTAATTAGCACCAAGGTCGCTTAGCGCCTTGGACTTTAACGCCTGCAAAAAGCAGGCGTTAAAGTGTGAATCAGGCATTAAGGGTTTAACGGCGCTGACGCTCTTTACGGCGCCATTAACCCCTTAACGCCTGACTTGTAATGAGGGCCAATGTGTTGGCAATTTCAAAAGTGCATGAAGCTAACTGAATTTTCTGATTTTCTGTGTTAAGGTTCCCACAGTGATAGGACTGAAAATAATAGGCTCAGTCGGCCAAATTAGGTGTATTGTGAGCGACCACCTCTCCTCTGCTCCTACAAGACAAGTAGGGCTGTAGGAGGGGTCTTGCAAGCTACTCAGTCCTATGGGAGATTCTAAAGACCATTACAGGTTTAGGGCCTGATTCAATGCCTTTTTTGCACAGTGCAAAGTGACTTTTCACTTGTGCAAAGTGACTTTGCACTGCCAACACACACTGTGATTCATGGGACAATGCAAATTGTATTTTGCTTAGCAAAGTCAAATTGCACTGCAAAAATACACTTTGCTCTGCTCCACAATGATTCATGGAGCAGCCCAAACTGTATTTTTGTTATGCAAAAACTCTTTTCATGGAAAAAAGCCAGTTTGCACTGTTCCATGAATCAGGGTGTCTGTTGGCAGTGCAAAATCACTTTGCACAAGTGAAAAGTCACTTTGCACCGTGCAAAACATTCTATGAATCTGGCCCTTAATACTTTCCATTAGCTTTACCTGGCATGAATACTCTTCATTTGAGCTGGTGTTCTGATCCCTGATTGGAAGACATGTATGTATAAGCCATAGGCACTTGGCAACAAGCAGTTTCTATGCCAAACATCACACTACATGCGGCTGCTGGCATGATAGGGCACAGCATGATATGGCGTGACCTAGTATTATACAACACAGTGCACTATGGCATGACATTACATTGCACAACGTGACAAGTTGTAACCTAAAATAGAATGATATTACATAATGTGATGACTTTTAGCATCCTCTCTCTCTCTCTTTCTCTCTCAGACGTCATCTCTCCAAGCCGTCCCCTTTCTAAAGTTCTTGCTCAGTGGGTGAGTGTGTCCCACAATGTGGCCACAAATGTCACTGGCATTTAATCCTCATGTCCAAATCTCGAGACTGAGCGCTTGAATTGACGGTTACAAACAGTTTAAGGTTCGTGTGAAACATGTTGTAAAAAGGAGTTTGTAATGAGAGTGCATATTTCACATGTACACCCTTTTATCACAGACATGATTGTCAAATGTACATTTCTGTGGTAGTTCTTATGTTCCCAATATGTTCTTTAAGTTCATGCAAAGCAGCCAGGAACTGTCATTTGTGTCATTTGCCTTCTTCCCCATTTCTATAGTGATATTTCAAAAGCCTACACGCATAGATGTACCAGACTGTCCATCTTGGAATGATAACGTTGTATCAGAACATATTTGATATGCTTATTCTAGATTTTGACAATGTGCTTTTCATAGAAATACAATGGTAGTGTTAATGATTTGACTACAGTATATACAGGAAGTGATCACTACAGATGAACGTTGTAACATTATAATATAAACAGCCAATTTACAATGTTAGAAAATTAAACAATTCGCTTTTTACAATAGCTTATTTTGCGCGGTGAAAACACAATATTGACTCTCAAAATGTCTTTGCATCTTGGAAAGGGTTGCACTCAGACTAAAAGCAATGATCAGTTTCTTCTGTAAGCACCACGGCAATGATTATATTTATGTGTGAGACTAAGAGAAAGAGAGGGAGAGAGGGGGGGCAGAGAGAGAGAGAGAGAGAGAGAGAGAGAGAGAGAGAGAGAGGGAAATAGAGAGAGAAAGAGGGAGAAGAGGGAGGGAGAGGCAGAGAAGAAGAGAGGAGGGGGAGAGAGATAGCGAGGGAGACGGAGGCAGAGAGAGAGAGCGAGAGAGAGAGAGAGGGGAAGAAGAGTCAGAAAGAGAGAGATAAGAGGGGGGAGAGAGGGAGAGAGACAGAGGAGAGGGGGTAGAGCGAGAGCGAAGAGAAGAAGAGGAGAAAAGAGAGAGAGACAGAAAGAGAGAGAAAGAGAGAGAAAGAGGGGAGGAGAGGCCGCGAGAGAGACAGAGAGAGAAAGGCAGAGGAGAGAGGAGAGAGAAAAAGAGAGAGAGGAGAGAGAGTAGAGAAAGCGAGACCGAAGAGATGAGAGAGAGAGATGGGACTCCAAAATACCTTCAGGCTATCCCTCCGAAATACCTCCCCTCTTCGAGCTCTTCGCTCCTCTACCTCCAACTCACTCAGAGGTCAGTCGTTTTCTAAGAAACAGAGCTGGGGTAGATTCTGTCTTCGGCTGGGGCCTCCCTCTGGAACAGCCTCCCTGCCACTCTAAAACTTGAGGAGACCATCTCCGGTTCCGGAAGCACCTCAAGACCTTCCTCTTTTCTTCTGCCTTCGCTCCCCCATCTCCCCTGCTGATCTGTTCTCTTCTTGGCACTGTGCACCTGGCCAACCTCTGTCTTTTGGACCCAGGTACCTGCTCATCCTGCCACCCTCCCGCACTGCCTCCATGCCACCCCTTCCACTGGGGTCTGTATCTGTACCCATACAGCCCCCCCTTTTCTTCCTCCTGCACTTATCGGACCTACCCTGTCTGCTGCCTAAACCTAGCACTTGCAAATTTCTGGCTGCACTACCACTGTTGTTTTGCCTTTTATTATTTATTGTTTATTTATCTGTTTCTCCCTCTCTTCGCACTTTCAGAGTCTCCCCACTTCCATGCAACTTTCCCCTCCCCCCTCTCCCATGCACTTGCGCGTTCTCCAATGTCACTGGGCCTAGTAAGATCACTGTTTGTTCCCCCCTGTTCCCCTCCCTTGCCTTGTCGCCGCTCTGAAAAACTTGCTGACGAGGCGCGATAGAAATAAAATATCATATCATATCATATCATAACAGTGAAACACACATTTAAAATTGAGAATCAGACCAAAGAAACAGTAAGTAGAGACAATTAAGGTGAGAGGAAAAAGAAGAAAGAGTACAGTAAAGTGAGAAAGGCAAGATGGGAGAACAGAGGAGGAGGGAAAGAGAGATTAAGATGAGAATGGGAGAGGAAGGGGACGGAGATGATTAAAGGAGATAAGGAAGGGGAAGAGGGCAAGAAGGTGGGAGGGGTTCATGTTGGGGAATGGAGAAGGAGAGATTGAGGGGGAAAGAGAAGAGAGAAAGATAGAAAGTCAGAGCAGAGTGACAGAGTAAGAGATTCAAGAGGGAGGGGAGAGAGAGAAAGGAGAGAGAGAGAGATGAGAGAGAGTGAGAAGAGAGAGAGAGCAAACGAAGGAGAAAAGAGAGAGGGGTGAAGAAGAAAGTGAAAGAGGAAACAGAGAAGAGCGACAAGAGACGGAAGAGAAAAGAAAGAAGAGAGAACAAGACGGAAAGACAACACAGAGAACACGAGAGAGAACAGCAGAGAGAGTCGAAAAAGTCAGAAGAGAGAGGGAGAGAGAAAGAGAGAAGAGGGTAGAAAGAGAGGGAGACAGAAAGAGAGAGAA
>CM030325.1:1023777361-1023902361 GCA_002915635.3 Ambystoma mexicanum | reverse complement strand
GAAAGAGGGAGGGTGAGTGAGTGGGGAAAGAGAGAGAGGGGGGAGAGAGAGAGAGAGAGAGAGAGAGAGAGGGGAGAGAAATAGAGAGAGAGACAGAAAGAGAGAAAGAATGATGGAGAGGCAGAGAGAGGGGGAGAGACATAGAGAGAGAGAGCGAGAGAGAGAGGCAGGTAGGGAGAGAAACAGAGAGCGAGAAAGAGGGAGGGACAGAGAGAGAGGGGGACAGAGAGACCGAGAGAGAGAGAGAGGGAGGTAGAGAGAGAGCGAGAGATAGAGAGAGAGGGAGAAAGGGAGAGCGAGACAGAGAGGAAGAGAGAAGGTCAGACAAGACAGAGAAAGAGAGAGAGAGGGGATAAAGACAGAGAGAGAGAGAGAGAGAGAGAGAGAGAGAGAGAGAGAGATAGAGAAACAGAGAGAGTATGAGAAAGAGAGAGAGAGGGAGAGACAGAGTGAAGGAGACAGGGGGATAGACAGAGAGACAGGGGGGACAGAGAGACAGAGGGGGAGATAGAGGGGGTGAGATAGAGAGAGGGGGAGAGAGAGAGAGAGGGGCGAGAGAGACAGAGAGGAAGAGAGAAGGTCAGACAGAGACAGAAAGCGAGAGAGAGAGGGGAGAAAGACAGAGAGAGAGGGGGGAGAGAGAGAGCGAGAAATAGAGAAACAGAGAGAGTGTGAGAAAGAGAGAGAGAGAGGGAGAGACAGAATGAAGGAGACAGGGGGGAACGATAGAGAGAGAGAGATGGGGAGGAGAGAGGGAAAGAGGGAGAGACAAAGTGAGAGAGCAGTGGACTGGGATAATATGCATTCTACAGCTAGCAAAACATAGTATAAAATGCCATATCAAATCATAACATAAAATAACATTACAGTAAATGCATACATGCCATGGTGTTCATGTAACATGATTTGAAGGTTATTTGGGACGTGTTGGCGCTAGAGGCTCTGGATTTGGAGTGCATAAAACGTGTTACGGTGCTAATATTCTTCGGCGGGGAGACGCCTGCCCTGCTCGAAGGGATGCAATTATTATGCAGGCGGCACACGTCGAGGAGACTATGTGCCGATTCTTGGCGACTTCAACATTTCGTTAGGCCACGGTCGATTATCTGTCAGTGGAAACCAAGTGGTATTTGGAGCAGTGCCTGGATTGTACCCCAAAGTTACATAAACGCTGCCACTAAATCTGTCGGCGCGGGCTACACGCACCTGCAAGTGGCAGTCAGGCAGCGATTGCTGTCCGAAGTCTCTTTTGGTGCCTGAGTCTGAAACGTACGAAGGGCTGAGGGCGAGTGTGTTCGTCCTGAATGCCCATAGACAATCACCCTAGGCTCGGCTTACTCCCGCAGCTGAGGGGGTTAACACCCTTTCATTAGAAAGAGATGATGGAGGGTTACATTGTTAAGAAACGAGGTCTTAGGGGCTTCTGAAGGGCAACACAATATTCAATGTGATTTGATGAAGGGTGTACTAGATGAGTGTGTGTTAATCAATTTGTTGTGCATTTTACGGAAGTGTGTAATTTCTACTTACCATTGGCTGGATTGATTGATACATAACCTAGAGCGCCTCAGGCAATACACAGGTAGAGTCCATTCTAAGAAGCCGCCGCCCTCATCATTTGAATGCATCTCTCTCCTGCAATGCCCCGCAGTGGCCCTCGGTGCCCATGGGCACTTTCCCCTGCTCCTAGCCTTGCCCTTTGTAGGCAGTTGTGCATACTCATCGTAGGCCCGATGCATACAAAGTACCCTCAGTGAGTCCAAGCTTGTTAGTCTCATAGTAAGCCCTTCCCCGGGCCCGCCTTGATATTGTCATTTTAGGCGCCTTTCGACTCCTATCCAGTTTCGGCGTAGCCTCTCGTCGCATAGTGCCACTAAGCCAGCAAACAACACCAAGGGCATAATTTACAAGCACAAAGTGACTTCCCCAGTCTGTCTCACTCCCCTTGGGTCTGCTGGAACAGCGCCAGAGAGTGGCGTGGTAAGGGATCCGGCGGCGTACTGTGCGCGCCTCTCTTCCTAAGCTCACTTCTCTTGGCTTCTCTTGGCTTTGTTAGCATTCTCCTTTCCCCTCAAGACGTCCCCAGGCTGAGAACAAGTGAAAGCATTTAGTGACCTTCTGCACCAGTACACATCTCAGACAGCACTGAAACAGCTTCCCGTGAACCCGGCCTGCCGGGCCCGCCGGGCCTCCGCCGCGCGTGCACGCTGCCCAAGGGAAGGGTGTGATGCCATAGACAGCTGCCAGACTTGACATCAAGCAGCAACCCCCCAGATGGGAGTGCGTCAAGGCATAGAGCAATATGGAAATTTGAGATTCCACTTCCCCCACCTGAGCGGAGCCGCCATTCCGTTCCATTCCTGATGGGCGCTGTTCAGAAGATTTCTAAGAAGGTCCCTGCAGGGCCTTGACTGACAAACCTGCAGGGATCCACCACTTAGAGCAAAGTACCCTAAATCGCTGCGTTTCTTTGAAAGGCACTGTTCAGTCCAACTGAGCAAATACATATTCTAAAAGGTGCTTTTCTTCAATATCAGGCAGACAATTTACAAAAATAAGGCCTTCGCCAAATTACGCAGTCATGTACTAGCCAGGCAAATAGGCTTTTAAGTGGCAACGCATGGCAGGAGAACTAAATAAGACTTCATAATACTTGCCCTAGAAAGAAGACTTCCTGCCACTATGAAGTGGGGCACATTAAAACATATAACCCACTTTTTCTAAGGTTATGCTAAATCTGCAAGTACGCGGGGGCCATTTTTTAGTGTATGTCTACCATATGCCTAGAGTCATTTCCAAGTTGAAAAAAAGCCACAGACGATTTATTTTCCTCCAAATATGAGACCACCAGTTATCACCTGTGTGGAGACATTTTAGTGAGTATTTTCCACACCTCACGTTCCCCCACACTCCTTCTAGCTTACATCTTTTCTAAAGCTGGTTTGGAATCCCAGTGTGCATATTAAGCCAACCCACACTTTTCTGGACCCTTTTTCTCGAGAAGATACTCTTCATATAATGGACTAGCACACACCCACACCAATGGAAAGCAGTTCACCAATCGCTGATCCCTTAACTCAACCCTTTTCCTCTTCCTCCAGAGCCCTCCGACTCCCCACGTCTCCCCACTCATCCCAGCTCATCTGTTACCCCTGCACTCTACTTGTAGCCCCCTGGGTGTGTCTCCTTTCTAAAGCACTCTATTGCAGCCTTTCCAGGTGCCTGCGCCATACACCTGAGCACATCCCTGCTCTGCAAACTCCTTTCCTGTCTGACCTCCCGCCTCACCGGTGCCCGCCTCCCATTCCCTGCAGACTTAGGTCTGGTTTTCACGTGGCGGGAGGGAGGCATCGGCAAAGTACAAAAGCATAGCCACGTAACATAAATCCCGTTTTTGAATTTAAAAAGCTGGATTATGGCTAGGCGACTGTCTTTGCGTCCTGTCAATGGTAGACTTCACGACAGGAAACTCAATCTTCAAACCTGGGGAGCAGTGATGGAGTTCAAAGGTGGCGAATGAGATCTGTGTTACTAACAAAGTAGACCCTAGGAATGGAATTGTCTCTCAGGGATCATACATTGTTAGTATAATTTCTGCACAACCACGCCCATTTATTTGGTCTCATGAGGATAAATGGACGAGCTCGGGAGGTTTATGTGTCTAGTAAGTTAGGCACAGATCTCTACTCCCACACCTGGCCACTTGGTCTCGGCTGTTACCAGAATTTGGCCAAACAGATATTTTGCAAGATCTTGTTGAAGCATAACCTGCCATTAAATCTAGTAACATCACTACCACTTTGGCCTCTGGCCTGGCACCCCAAGTGGAAGTTACACAGTAGTAAGGGGGTCTAGCGAGTAACAAGAGTGAGACAGTGTGGCCAGAACCCAATGGAACATGACGACCTGCCAGCTTTCGGCCACACGTGCCACGGCATTCACCCAATCCTCTACCACCACTCTTCCTCTTCCCTCTCTGCCCGTGTGCACTGCAGGTGTTCCCAGATCCGGGTCAGGGTGCAGTCAAACTAGCCCCAAAAGAGGGAGTTGCAACCTGCATTAGTCAGTAGTTGTCTGGTGCCTCATTGGTCTCCAGTCGCTCGTGATGACCAAGAAGTCAGCCAAAGCCACACTCAACATGGCCAACAAGGTTGAGGGAGTCGGCACGTCATCAGTCAACGTCCTACCCTGCAACTAGTGTACACTTGTTTAACGTTGACACACTTTATTAAAGAAAACATGCACCAACACGTCACATGCAGACTCACTAATTGATAGGTGGAGCCGCTTGAAACTAATGAGAGAATTGATTGGATTATGTAGCAAGGGGGGAGGTACCTAAAAACAATTGGGGAAAAAACATGTGTGAGACCTCTCGTCCAATTCACCCAGCATGTCTCGGTTGACATACGCCCTGTCGGTCTTATTACGACACTGCCCTCACTTCTTATTCTGAGGGTGTGCCTTCCTTAGTCTGCTGTGTATCCCCATTGTGCATTGGCACAGGGTTGGCACATGTGGTAGGGGACATGTCCAAGTGTCGGATATCTCAAGCCTTTCCTGCTTCCCACACGGTGTGGCTTCAGGACACGAAAAGTCAAGGAATATTCAAGGCCCTAATCATTGGTGCGAGCACCTACCTGAGACAGGGGGCTTGATCGTGATGAAGTAGCAGAGCTTGCTTTGGAGATTGTGTGGTAAAACTGCACACATTGTGAAAAAACATATTCAGTCAATGCTTTTTTGCACCAGGGAAAATCACTAGACCTGTGGTAAAACACCCCCTCGTGCAAAAATGCATCAAAAGGTTATTTCTTTTCACAAGAGCAATATTTCTGGTAGTGGTCATTTCACTTGCACCAGCGCAATGTTTCTGCAATTCCACCTCATGTGACTTTATCAGGAGGACAAAGTCTATATGGACTCAGCAGACCCTACGTATAATTGGATATATTCTTTACAGCTCCTGACTGAGCATTTCCCTTAGGGCTAAATGCCTTTGAATTTTTACCATCTGCAATGTTTCTTTATGTCTAAAAAGGAAGTTACCGCATCCAAGCTACATCAAAGCAAGAATCACATTTTCCCATCGATTATGCTTATTAAACTACACGCTATCCTCAGGAAACATGGATAACTGGGGGGACATCCCTAACTTGTGGGAGGACTATGGGCTAAATAGAATTGGAAATGACATCAATGACCTACTTGGGAATTTGTATTAACAACCACAGAAACGAGGGCCCACGAACGCTAGACTTAAGAATCAAAACGAAAAACCTAGCAAATCAAGCAAAAATCCTCAAAAGACAATTTTGCAGCTTCTTCATTACCCCATTGGTAGCATTCTAAAGAGCCAAGTTAGTGGCAATCCTGATGTATGGAGCAGAAATGTCGTTCCTGTTACCGGCCAAAACGTGGCCCCTTTTGGAGGGAATCTTTTGGAGAACGGTACTCCAACTACCTAAAAGTTACCCCATCCAAATAATTTGTAAAAAAACTGACATTAAAATCTTTAAAAGCAATTGCAGATTGGAAGGTCATCTCCTTTTTAAACCATCAACGGGAGGGCTCAAGACGCTGAGAAAGGCCCTTGAAGAACATACAGAGCCGATTCTTTCAGAATGGGAAACAATATTTAGGGCAATGCTAACAAATATGAACAAAACGGAGGAATCGTTACAGAATAATCCAGACCAGGTAAAGAACAAGTTGTTTACAAACGACTGGATAGAGACCCAAAAGGAAATCTTGAAATACCACGTATATAATGTTTTTTTGGGCAAACCCCTACAAACTGAACAGATTACCAAAATATCCGACTCTTTCTCCGAACTGGTTTCTGAGAAATACTTACCTACAATTTCGTTTAAATCTCTTGCCATGCAGAGACAATCCCTACAGGAGAAGAGAAATCAACAAACCCAAGTACTGCCGATTGTGTAAAAATTTAGAAGCATTGGAATCAATGAAACATCTAATATTAGAATATCGGACCTTATAAACGGAAGATACTTATACTTGGGCGAAATTTGGAAAGAATACCGACTGAGATAGCCAGATACTTGGTGGAACATACTGCTTCAAGGGGTGAAAACAAGAATCAACCTAGGAGTGACAAAATGTATTCTGGTGATAATCAATAAACCTGAAAACTCATCCGCAAAAGACACTCAGACATAAATAGTCTCAGAGTCCTAAAAAGGAAGTACAAGACTGACGCCCGATAGTTCTATTGGGTTTGTTTCAGAAAAAACTTCAGAAAGACCATGAATGACAGTCATTATATCAAAGTTGGCACTGTGACTGATTTTATTACTTTATTACTTAATGTATTGCACTCCGTGTGTTTTTTTTTATTGTTATCGCCCATTTTTCAAATTTGTCTTTGCTCTTTTTTCCCATTTCTTTTCCTTGAAACTGTACAGATATGAGATGTAGATTAGTAAAACAGCCAAAGGTGTTCAAATGTTGTAAACCAAAGTGCTAATAAAAAAAAAAATAATATTAACATAAATATTAACAAATGTTTTTAACTTAACAGGGATGTCTCTGTGCCTGCAATTATCATCATGAAAAATAGAAGAGTGCAACTCTGGATTGAGTTCACATAGCTTTTATAATTTAGCTAGTGAACCTGTTTTTTTTTTCTTTTTCAAAACATTTCTTTTTTCGGGAAGAATATTTTTCTATTTACAATTCAACTCTTTCTTTGTCAGTCTTACACAGTGCCATTAGGCTCTTGAAAACACCTTTCAGTTCTCAAAAAGAGAGAAAACCCAATTATTTTCAAGATTACAAAAATAACCGAGAAGTAATGAACATATAATAACAGTGGATATAACATGCTCTCCATTTCATCATTTTGAGCTGTCACTAAACTGCTTTTACAAACACAAAATGATCAGGTCTTCAAGGCAACCAAGTTTATGATGTTTGGAAAGTTGCATCCATGATGTGAAAGTTACTTGTGTCAGTCCTAGCTGTTGTGAAGTGCAATGTGTATATTTTTCTTAAAATTGAATACATAAGGTCACCTCCCAATTGATGCTGTCAAAAGCCTTTTCTGGTCTCATGTGATAATTCCTTTGCTATGGTGTTTGTTTTGTCAGTCTGTGCATCTGTTCCAAGTTTTCACAGATGTGTTTGTCTTTCTTGAAGCAGGTTTGATAGTGTGTGGGAAATGATTGATCTCATTTTTGATCTGCATGTGCTAATTGTAAGGAAGGCACAGTATCAAACAGTAAGACAGACAGAATTGATCGCAGTTCAAGGGTGTTTATTGAACTTCAAGTGGGTTTCATAAATGGCTATCTAATCCTAAATTGAAGGATGGGTGCATGCTATGACCATCAAATAATAATAACGCACTCCTAGTCAAGCCTGTCAAAATAAAAGGGCCCATACTTATAAACCAATTGCCATTCCTTACTTCTATACACAAATAGTGTGGGAAACAATGTTATGCAAAAGAAAAGTGTTCAGGTAATCATATGTGATCAAATTTCACCACTTCAGCAAAATATAAGCCTTTAAAGGTGCGCTGGGTTATGGTTGACCCATTGCAGGACCACTTTTATTCACAAATACTTGTGATCTTCTTGACCTTTGTTCACTTTTACCTTTGCCACTTCTCAGCTGGATACCTTACAGAGACCTTTGATTAAGAACGCATGTGGTGCTGAACCTTCCTGTCAAAGGTATTGTATCTTGTTTTTAAAGTTCAGTCACTCATCAGCAGTTCAACTTTACCTCCGTCTCCTATCATACATGTTTTAACAATGTTCGTTCCATCCCCCGCCATACAATGTTGCTGCTTCCAACCTGGGTTTCAACAGAGAGTGGTCTTATATTGGTCTCCCAAACTCACTGGCTGTGTTGATTTCACTGATGCTGCTTTGTTCTTGGAGCCAAGGATGGTACCATGGCAGCTGATGATTCTCCCCACATTGATTATTGTAGTGGGGAGCCCCGGGTATCTCTGATACACAATGGAGGATTCTTCAGCCTGGTTTGCTGGTCTTACAATTTCTATTCTTGAGGTTTCAGAAAAGTAACGGTTCCTTGTCGAAAAGGTCAAGGGAACTTCCTTCCTTGCAATCCTCTTTTGTTTTGCCATGTTTTCATCTCTCATTTTTCATCTCTCATTCAGCTTCTGTCTCAAAAATTGTTGTTTCGTCATGTGCTTTGCCTCTCTCAGTAGGTTCTCTCGTGCTCCACCTTTTATATGTGTGGGGAAGCTTAATGTCAGGTGTGTGTAATGGTCAGTAATTGCCTGACCTTGCCTGACCATGGTACTGGGACACGTCAGATATACTGCTTGTGTGTTAGTCTGTTTTCTCTCATAGTTGGCTGTCTGTTTATGAGAAAGTGTTTTTGTTGGAAAGGGGTGTGCGCGTAGTGTAACTAAATATCCTACCTAGTAGGATGGGGTAAAGGTATTATAGGGAAGAAGATACCATGTCTCACCATACGGTTTCCCACTCCCGTAACACCCCTCACCCAGGTGAATCCTCCGCACTGGTCCACGCCCAGGAACTGGATGCAAAAACGATGGCCATGTCCTGGCAATCTGGATAACAGAACCCCGGGGACTAGTGGGTGAGACTGGTTTCTCACATAATCGAGCACCTGAGTGACAGCAAACACTTAGATCAATGGCCATCACACACTTGCCATGCACTAGACCAAACTCTTGCCTCAACCCTCAGTGCTACCCACAAGGTTACCAAGCTATCACCAGAGTGAGCATTGCTCAGCAGGACAGCATTCTAATACCGAAGGTTGTTTCTTAACAAAACATAAGTGCAAAACAAGGGAATTTACTGGCAAAAGAAAATATATTAATACAAATAGTTTTTTTATCAAGCATGTGCTGGGCAGGTGAAGTTCTCTGATGAATGCCAGCATCTTGCATATTTGGCAAAAGAATGGACGAATGAAAGTCTTTTGCAAAGTCAGGGGCCAATGAACGTAGTCACAGAGAATATGGAACCACAGTGTTCTGTGAAACACATCTATTTCCTGCATCTCAACATGGCTTCCAGGAGGCATAGATCTGCTACAGGAAACGTGTTCCCACTCAATGCCAGAAGATATGCGGCAAACACAGGGAGTTCTGAGGTCTACAATGTTGAGGTTAAAGCATCCATAATTGGTGGGGAATGGTTCAAGAAGCTTTTGGGATTATAGTACAATAAGAGGTTGACTTTGTTTCTGGCTGCATCTGTCATTGTGTCTGAGAGGTAACCATTATTAACACAAACAATGATATTTTGCATAATGGCCTTCTGGTCACTTACAATGTAGTAAAGGCTCCAGAAATACGTCATGTGGTCCCAATATCCTACCTTGTATTGTATGGACATTATCCCTACAACATTTCTATTTAACTGCAAATACTTAATGTGCACGGCAAGAGCAGGGGTTGGCCAACTTTGCTCTCCAGAACTCCAATCGGCCCCAGCGAGCATATCAATGGTGAGGGATTAAGGGGTCAGTAGGGTAAAAATAACCGGACGGCATGAGTTTGCAGACCCCTGCACTAGAGAAGCCTAAGGCAAGGCCTAACTGGTTATTGCAAGATGTCTGTAACGTCACAGTCCAACAGTGATTCAAAACTTATTTTGAAGTAATTTAGTAACACACAACACATAACGCTTCTTTATACATGAACACACTGCCTCTGTCGGTTAGATAGTTGGCATATGTGCAATGGATAAACTCTGAGATTACGCCCACAAACAGTACCCGGATTTTGCCTGAGTGCCAGGGCAAAAACCATTACTGTGTATAGGGCTTCCCGGTCACACACTAGGGGCCAACATATTCCTGACTTGCCCTAACAAGGTTTGCAACCTTTGCCTTTCCAGACATTTTTGAACTACAACTCCCATCAGCCCAACCTGCATATTCATCGGTGCGAGATCTTGGGAGTAATAGTCCAAAACAGCTGACACACCACAGGATGCAGTGCCCCACTCTAAAATAATGTGTGTTCACCCAACATCATTCTCGATTTAAAGAAGACCAAGAAAAAGCATTCCCTGAGGTGACACAAAACGGGTACCATTAAGATCCAGGGCCAGACGTTTGCCTGATAAATCCCACATCCCAAGATGGACAATGGACGCAAGGCTATCCCAGGGAATTATGGGAGTAGCCCAGGGTGCGTGGAAAGTTCTACATGCACAGGTTGTATTAGGACATGCTGAGTCCCACTTACCGAGCCCCTGAACAGGGACACGTTGGATCTAAAAATCACTTCTTGAAAAGGACGAGATTTGATTCTTGAGAGACTAATGGCCACGAGGAAATGCTGAGCTTCTCCGCGATCCTTGTGAAAGGCAAAATGGCACTTCTTGCTTTAAAACTGGAAGTGACGTCAGCAGGTGCCAAGGAGCGTGTTCCGAGGCGCTGTATCTTTCTAATCACCTTCAGAGCAGAGCACGTCTTCCCTCCTGAGGGCACGAATCAAGTGCATTCTGCATAAAGTGAATCACCAGAGGCGTTGCATGTGGTTCACCTTGAAGGGATCTGCAGGTCTGTGCGGCGGCCCGCGGGGACTCCCAGGTTTTGCCATGTGTCTCCAGATAGACTTGGAGAAAAGATAATGCACAGAGTGGCGAGTCGCCGAGAATGAAGCGAGTAAGAAGTGAATTCATGGCCCAGGTTATCACCACAGAACTCGTCATGACATCCTTTGCTCCACCCTGCAAAGTGCTGTTGCCAAGGATACGCTTTTTCTAAAAGCGGTCACCAGCGCTCAGGTCTTCCACTAGAGTCACCCCAGTCAACTACATGCAAACTTCATTCAAACAATGATTTCCTCAAACTCCCTGTGTCTATAAGACGCTGATTCTGATTTCCACTAACTTGCCCAGAAGGGGAGATGTCTGCAAGGGAGATTTGCTCCACAAACTGCCTGTGCTTCATCCACACGCCAGAAATCAGCTGATTAGCAGGTTCTCGGGAAGTGCTCCTGGACCTCACATTCTCTCTGGACCCCACATCAACAGCAAGGCCAGCGCCTGCTTCATTTCAATGCTTCTTCTGTCCAGTTCAGAATGGTCCTGGATCATTGTGATGTCCATAATGACCTATGGAAACTCTCCCTGCAGGTGGCCTCAAGACTAACCTACCAATAATAGTCTGTAAAACCAGTAGCAGTAGAGATCTAACCATCAGTCATGGAGCCATACTTATACATGTACAACACAAGCTTGTGGCGAGAGGAACCGATGCAGCTGGACCATGACCGCGATAGCCTGTGTAGCTGCTGCTCGCCCTCGCTAACCCCTGCGCCTCGCGTGCTCCAGGCTCCAATATACCCAATGACCAGGTGACTTTTAGGAAACCATTCAAAACTCATCTCCATGGCCAAGCCCCCAATCCTCCTTTAAGAGCAGGAAAACAGCTTTCCACATTAAATCTGATGTGGTAACCACCTACACAGTCAAACTTCTCAAATAGGTACATTGGAGCATCTACATAGAAAGAATGTTTGCTCGAATTCAAGGCACCAAATGGTGACAACGTTCCCCCCGGCTTCTAACACCAAAGTGCAGCTTCAATCTACTTCATGAGGTCACAGGAGAATCCCTGAGTGCAACCGACTTACCTGTGCTTAATACCAGACGCATCCAGCTTCTAAGCGCTTGAGCAGGGATAAAACCATTGTTCAAACACCATGGGCCCGCTACTGCTCAGTATGAATAATTATAAAACGATACATGTATTACTGGTTGAGCTCCACCTACAAACAGCACGCCTTCTAAGTATTGATTTTTATATTATATAGTGTGTTATGAATGTTATGTGCTAAAACACATTGTAATACAAGGTGATGGGTTTTAATATGAAACCAAAACACAATACAAAACAAAAAGTAAATGTATCCCAAATATCGGGGAGTGTAGCTTGTCAGGTTCCGTGTCTCGCAGGCTGAAACTGCAAATCTCAGCCCAAGTTCCATGGAACCCACAGAGTGCTTCCCCTGCACAGCACTGCCATCTTCTCCCCACCCTCCATTCCCTTCCTTTCTTTGATATCCCCACACCCCCGCCACAGCCCTACTTACCTGATCATTGCGATGGCGACACCCGCCACCGCCGCAGCTTCTTCCCATCTCCCTTTGCTGGGCGCCACAGAAATGGAAGAGGGGCTCCTTAAGGAGCCACGTCTTCCATCTCTCTGGTCGCCATCTTGGAACAGTGTCTTATATGAATGAACGGGAGGCCGTGGGGCATCCCATTCATTCTTAGAAAAGACTCCGCTATCAGCACCCGGGTTACCAGATTGGCATCCCAGGGTGCTAATGGTGTTAGTAACCCATTCTATGGACTATACCAGGAAGTTAACATCCCCTATACCAGAGGGTAACATCCCTCATTAAATTAATTCATAGAAAAGACCCTGCTTTCAGCACCCCGGGTTACCGGATTGGCATCCCGGGGTGCTAATGGCGTTAGTAACCCCTTCCCTGGGCTATACCGGGGGATAACGTCCCCTATACCAGAGGGTGACATACCTCGTTAAAGGCCCTCGCTTCGCTTAGGCCTTTAGCTCGGGTTGCCGGCCTGTTACCCACTGGTATTTCTTGTGGAACGGTTTACTAACCCCATATGTTTTGAACTCACTTTGATGCATTTAACATTTATTTTTTTTTTGGTTTCTTTTGTGAGAAATGTGGATGGTGTCTGAATATCTTTATATGGTGACATTCAATTCACGTCAAACATTCACTGGATAAGAGTGAACCCCCGAAACAGTATGCACCTTATCGGAAAGAGGGCTCCTCCACAGCACCCTGTAATTAGATCACTGTGCAGTAAGGTCCCCGTGCAATAAGAACCAACGGGATGAAGTAACATGTCTCCATGTTACTAGCATTCAGAAACTCCTTGTTTACATCCCCTGCCCTGACTTCTATGTACCCCCTTTCTGTTTCCCTGCCCTTCCTTTATATCTGACGAGGACCCGTCTGCTGCACTTGGCAGTGGGATTATGCCACCAAATCTCTGCACAGAGCAGCGCCACATTGCACGTCTGCACAAACCGCCCACTCAGTAGGCAAGAGCGGTTTCCCACGGAGGCAGTCCACTTATGCATGTCATCTCGCTGTAATGGAGATGGGCTGAAGCAGAGGCATTGATGGGGGGGGGTACTGAGGGGGCTATAGCCCTGGGTCTTTTGGTTGCAGCCCTGGATAGAATCTCAGGGGCTACAGCCAAAAGTTTAGCTAGCCCCGAGTCCTGACGGGCACGCCATTAGCATAGCCCCAGATCTTTTCCAGACCTAGCATCACCAATGGCCTGAAGGCAGAGATGGAAGTGTAATACAAATCAAGGGCACCCAGTACCACCAGTTTGTTTGCTTTTTACAGAGCATACCTTTAGTTCAAAGGCTCAAGAAAAGCGTCCTGAATGCCACAATGCAAATAGATACATTGAACATTGCAAAGCAAAGGTCAAGCCCTGGTCTGCCCTGCCCCTCCCCAATATCCCCTCTCCTAATCTGTCCCGCCATCCCACACCCTCCTTTTTGGATGTAGCCAGAGTACCAATAGTTCCCTTTTCCACGTTCGCTACTGCCTGAAGGGGGCTGAGGGGGGCCTCGTTTGAGGGCGAGGGAGAACGTGGGCTTAAGGGACGCCCACAAAGTTGATCTGCTCTGACAATTGTGATGGGGAAGGATGAAGTTGTTAGGAGCGGCCATGTTAAGAGGCAAACTGTATGGGTAGAGAACAGCGAAGGGTTCATTGTATGGGTGTGTGGTTCCCTTGTGCAGAACACACAGGCATTAACTGCGAAGCAATAGACTTTCGGCTGGAGCAGAGACACGAGAGGCGAGCAGGCAGGTGCAGGGAATGAGGGGCACCATCAAAATTGCCAAAAGCCTTTGCAACACCAGCCCCCCCCCCCCTCTCCTCCCCCTTGTTGAATGTGGCTTTGCACCAGTGCTTACACAGTGGACGCCAGTGTCAATAAAATTAAGTGGCCTGAAGAAAGAGCAGAGCCAAAAGATACACCCTGCACTCATGTCAGTTTCATTAAGGTTCCGGATGCAGGCAATAGGGCAATCGTCCTGTAAGATCCAGTCATCAGTGTGGCGTCATTGGTCTGCTCTTGCACAAAGCTTTCCTGGAGCTGGGCAAAGAGCAGTGCCTAGTAAGTGGTCAGGGAGAGTAGCATGTTACAGTACTGGCCTCCCCATTCTATCTCCCTAGTGCACGCCCCTCCCTCTCACTGTCTGCATGCTTCTCATCGCCTACTTGCAGCCGCCACACCTCTTGGGGGAAAGGATGGTGCACCCTTCTTCATGGGGCACTTTGAGGACTCCAGGCTCCACCTTTTTATCTTTCCAGATCCGGCAGGGTTTCAGCATCATTCTGGACTTGAAGGTACTGAATGGGGTCACAACCAGGCAATTGGAGGTAAAGGGGCGGTGTTGGGGGGAAGGGGGGTTAATATTAACGTATTGCGTGGGGCTGAGTGCACTATGCAAGAGGAGTTTGAGTCTGGTTGCGGACACTGGGCAAGTCTTGCGGTAGAAACAGCTAGTGATTCTAGCTCCAGCCCTTATTGCTTAACAAATTATATCTGATGGCCCCACGGGCAATGTCTAGATGGGCTGGAGTCCCCACTGGCCAATGAGAACCGCACCAGAACAGGCTGGAGTGAGGTTTGCGATTACACTGAGCCTACCAACCTGCATACTAAGGAAACTGAAAGGGATGCCTGTGCTATTCATATCTCAAACAGTCAGTGCAGTGAACCAAATGTTCTTGCCTCCCGAAAAGCAGAGCACCAAGTTGATGGTAATGAGTGTAGTCTCCAGGCTCCCCCTACCCTAATCTGGCAATTCCCAGATCCGTGTGGCAGCTAGGGTTCTGTTTGAGTGTGTGTGCATGAGAGAGAGAGGGGGTGAGAGAGAGGAAGAGAGAGGGGAGAGAGAGAGACAAAGTGAGAGACAGAGAGACAGACAGAGAGAGGGTGAGAGGCAGAGAGAGTGAGAGACAGACAGGCAGAGCTAAATAGAGGTAGAGAGAGAGAAAGAGAAACAGAGAGAGCGAGAGACAGACAGACAGAGCTAAAGAGAGAGAGAGAGTCAGACCGACAGAGCGAGAAAGAGAGATAGAGAGAGACAGATAGAGACAGAGAGAGTGAGAGAGAGAGAGAGAGAGAGAGGAGAAAGAGAGAGAGGGAGAGAGGGTAGGGGAAGAGAGAGAAAGAGAGAGGCAGAGAGAGGACAATCCGACAGTGACAATGTGAACAAATGAAATGGCATCTGTCTGCAGGAGGCAAGTGGTAGCAGCCTGGGAATGGCACCAGGCTGTAAGTCCTTGTTCATGTGTGTCTATGATGTTTAATGAATGACCTGTGATGACTTTCATGCCTTTGCATTTGTTTTCCATGTTATTATCTGCTTTATGTGGTTTGTGTGTCCATGAGTGCCTTTGACTGCTAACTGCACTGACATGCGTACATTCTACATTCCAACTCATAGTAAGCTTGACAAACAAGGCACCCACACATGTCAACAGCACAACCCCCTCCAACAGGCGCAAAACATCAAACACAAATGCCTCCTTCCTCTCAATACAGGACATCTAGAATACACCCACACGCGTAACTCAAGCCACGTCCGGTATGGTTGCATTAACACAAAAGGAAAACTATCTTGAATTGTCCCTCTCTCTTCACTAACCTCACCCGTCCCATTCAGATCCGCCAGAGCGCCTAGAGACCAGGCAGATGGCAGTGGAGCACAGTATACATCACGATATCATAACATAGCAACTAAAGAGGCCATGGGAGATACTCTGGTTTAGAAACTGTAAAGGGACATACCTCCACTTTTCGTGCTCAGCTGGTTACCAAACAGTGTAGGAATCAGTGGGTGAGTCCATATTTCAATTTTCGACAACTGTAGATGA
Source organism: Ambystoma mexicanum (assembly GCA_002915635.3). Taxonomy (NCBI): domain Eukaryota; kingdom Metazoa; phylum Chordata; class Amphibia; order Caudata; family Ambystomatidae; genus Ambystoma; species Ambystoma mexicanum. Next base: position 1,023,886,424 of record CM030325.1, on the reverse strand, counting down.
GAGGCAAACGTGGCTGTGTCCTTACTCTGTGAACTGTGTCACACATCTCCCTTTGCCTATTGCAAGCAGTGCATGTCCCACGGTGTCACACAGACACTACGGTACAGTAGCCGTGTCCACATCAGCCTTGAAACATCAAACACATCCCTGGCGAATTCCCTCTGAGAAGGCAGAAGTGGGTGCCCATCTGTGCACACACTGCAATCTCACAGGCAGCCAATATCACAGATGGCATCACTGGCCATGCCCTCCATCACTGACACCAACACCCACCCACATCCGGGGCATCATCACTCCCCACCTCACCAACATTCCAAGTTAAGAAACCAGGCCTCACAGTACTAGAGGCCATGACATCACCCACAGGCATGTAGGCCCTTGCCCAGACTGAGAGTGCCACCACTAGCTCCTTTGCAGCACTCTCCTGCCACTTCTGATCTGACGCTGACAACCTCACTTGCAGGACACCAAATCCGAACACATCCTTTAATGACAACTTTGCCAACCTGGTCACCATTGTGTCTGTGATAATTGTAAACAACGTCTACCTCTATGAGTTGTACCTCCTGGGCAACACTGCAACCATAAGCAGGAAGGATTCACAAATGATTTCTGAGCCTCACTAAAAACATAAACCACCCAACTGGAACAAAAGGAACACCCTGGACTTCATGATCACATCCTTACCCTACATATAACATCCGAAAGCAACACATTCCTCTTGACTGGTAAGATCCTCTCACCATTCCATTTAAACTCCACCATGTCACACAGACCAACCACACGCAACCCAAGCCTATCAAGCTGACATCCAGACTCTCAAAGTTATCCCTTTACAGCCAATCACAGAATATCAGATCACCCTCGTCTTCACCCTCTCAGGACACCCTTCTAGAAACATTCACCAACACCCTGAAGTCAAAGATCAACATGCATACCACAGAAAAACAATAACTCGTTAGACCCAAAGCATCAGCTTCATGCTACATGTGATATCTAAAAATATTCAAATGAGGCATCCATAAGCAGGAGCACATCTGGCATAAGTCCTAAACCCCATATCACCATACCCTACCAAAAGAATTCCAGATGCCCGGCAGATGGAACATCTGCACATCCAAAGCCTTCTTCCAGCAGCACACCAGATCGGAATCTAGAACATCAGATCAACCTAGTACGATAGTAGCTTGTTTGTTTTCTTCACCCTCCTCCTCCGGCACTACCAGAAATGTTGGCAGGCCTAGCACGATAGTTGCTTGTCTGTCTCATCTCCCACCCCCTCCTCTTCATATCTTTGTCATAGCTCTTGCACTATATGAAATGTCGCCAGGCTTAGTATGATAGCAATTTTCACATTCTTAATGTCTCAAGGCCTTGCAAGAATGTCATTGTATTTTTCCTTGCTCCCTCCCTTGAAGTGCTTTGAAACACATTGTGTATAGGTGCTATACAAATAAACTAGCAATCAATCAATCAATCAATCAATCAAACAGCAGAATCAAGGCTCATTGACCCTGTATCCAATACTCCCATACGACACTCCAGAGAGAAATCAGACACTGTAAACAACTACTTAATTAACAAGATCAACAGGATCCCCACACACATTGCAGACAATAGCAAGATCTCCCTTGCCCCCCATCAACACACCAAGAAATAACTTCAAATCACACTGTGTGGTAGAGCTAACAAATGTCCTAACATCCTTCAAAGCAACACACGTGTCAGACATCCTCTTGCCAGTCTCCATCCTCATTACACTCCCATTGGAGTCCTTAAGTCCCTGTTAACAATCATCAGTTCACTACTCCCTAGGGGATCTTTCCCCGCCACCTCCACAATGCAGGACAGATCCTTCACTCATGAGAAAAGCATCCCTAAACCCTGATGATCCCAGCAACTACTGTTCCATTACACCCTGCCTTGTCCTATGCATGATTCTTGAAAGAGTCTCACACACTCAAGTTCAAGAGCCCAGTAGAGTCAGCTGCCCCCTGCAGACATATCATCTTGGCTACAAGCCCAGGTGAAACACAGAGACAGCAAAAATCCAAGATGCAGAGAATACACTCTTCATCTCAAAGATGGCTACCCCTGATCACAGATACCCTCTGGTCAGCATCAGAAATTGACATCAATTACCATCACCCCCCTTGAACATAAGCACAACTGCATTGGAATCAGCAAGAGTGATTGCTACCTCTGACCTGGAAGACCACCATCAGTTTGCCCAGTTAGATCACACCAGATCCCCACCTCTGCTCAGCAACTGTGGTGTCAGTGAGTGATCCATCCTCTCACCCGTGCTCCGGAACATCTACCACTGAACCTGCGTCACTAGCTACGAAATCTGAATCCTCCAATTTGCAGAAAATGCACCACTCTCCGGGAAAAACTCTCCCGGAAACGATTGTCAATTAACAACAGCCAACAAGTTATGGTGTGTCACACCCTGATCCAGTCCTGGGTGCCCAACGGCATCCTCACACTGAATGCCACTAAGGTGGGATTCCTTCTCATGACCATCAACACTGAAAAACTCCCCCCCTCGTCCAGACCTGGCTGTACATCATTAACCACCTCGAAGGCCTCTACCTACGGCTGAAAACCTGCACCAGCCCGCACTTAGACAGCCACCTCTTTGAAACACACATAGCAATCAATTCTGAGACACCGTCATACCCGCTATCCCTCCTGCAGATAATCAAGTCGTTCTTGCCACACATAAACTTCAGAGTCACTATACAGGCCTTAATCTTCTGTCACCTAGTTGGCCAACTCACCACCTCACCACCCGACTCATCCCCCGGTTCACTGATATAAGCAAAATCCTCCACAACGGTGCCACCTCATCAAATCTCTCTTAAAAAATGACAATTAATACCCAGAATCACAAAAAGCATTGGGCGCCCAAAAGCATGTATCACCTCCAGGCCACTGTGCATACATCACCCTACCATTGAGACAAAGACACCATCTCTGGCGGGTCAAGACTTGGCCAAGCAAGACCAGCAGATATTGAAAAAATAAAGAACCAGGAAAACAAGAATTCCCAGTTTAGGAGGCACTCAGATGGTGGAAACTCATTCCCGCTGGTATTAGAATTAAACCCCCGTCAATTCATACAGAAGAGAAATCAGCACCTTGCTTAGACCAGGACAGCTTCTCCATTAGCTCTAAGATACATTCCTCAAACTCACCCAGCCCAATGCACCCCCTGACAGCCACCCTCTATATCTCCTTCCAGTTCCAGCTCCAACCCCATATCAGCACTGGTTCACGTTGTGCACTATGGGCCTAATTCACAGAAGCGTTTTATAATAGCAAAAACCCAATTGGAAAACGCTCTGTGAAGTAGGCCCTTAATATGTTGACGATTCCCTGCTAGCCTAAGGAAATAGAAAAAGGCTGTATTGTAAAGACTCTGTCAACCAGTGCCCATCCACTGTCTGTCTTACAGAATGATATTTGCGAAGGCGTAGGGTCCTGAGGAGTTTTATATTGTTGCTCTGTAAAGTAAAGGGCGGTTTTACTTAGGAGAGTGTGTGTTGCTAATCAGGCAAACTTTCCAGATATGAAAAAAGGTTATATAAGTGATTACGAGAGAGCTGAGTTCAGGCCGTGTGAGTGTGTTTCATAATCACTACCATTCATATAGCGGATAGTGTATGCACTTTTAATCAAGTGTTTCCAGATATGATAAAATGCAGATGTACATTTTGCGAAAACTGAAGACATTTTAGCATCAATGTCTGGCCGCCATTTTGTTAATTTACAAAATGGCATCCCATACATGTTAGAAAAGAGCTTGCAAACTCACAATTGGAATGTTTATTCCTGGCAACGTGAAGATGCCTGTCTCCAAATGTCTGGTGAGTGCTCAGGTACACAGTTATAAAAAAAAATCACATTGGCCTTTCTGGAAATTAAAAAGAGAATTGATGTTTCATGGTAAAAAGGCAGTTGCTTCAATTAACACTATTCCTGGTGACAGAATCACAACCTCGTATACATTGAATCTAGATGTGAATACAAGAAACATATATGTCTACCCAAAAGAAGAATGCAGTGGTTTAAGGTAAACAGAAGATATTGCCAATATGAATTGGAATGTTGGCTATTTTAGCTTTCCACTATTTTTTTTGAAAAGATAAAGGATAAAAGTACCATCTGTCAAAGGTTATACTATCTGCTACAAACAGTAAAACACATTGAACCTCCATCGATGATCTGACATCTCAGCCACATTTGGAGAGGGATAACTTTGCTAGGCTGGGTTGACTCATTGTGCATGTCAAAGAGACATGCCAGCAGGGTGTGGGCTGGGATTAGGAGAGACAATTACCACAGAGATGATCTGATCTGAGGAATCATGGTGCAGAAAACGGGAATGTACTCAGGAAAGAAGAATTTGCTGTCTTGGAAAATATCATGACAACTGTTCCTGGTGGCCCACCTGATTTCCTGAAGACTGAGAACTCAGGAAAGTATGAAACAAAGGAGAGAATATCTGCTGTAATGACAGTTATAGGCTTCTGAGAGAGCAAGAGTGAGTCGAAGCTACCCTAAACGAAGGCGTGACATAGGGTCACAAGTTTGCAGTGGAGCTAGGTAAATGCTAGCTCCGAAAGAAAACACCTTTAGATATAGGAATATCAAATGTTACTGTATTGTCATTCAAAGTAATACATGAAATACCTCTGTCACTCTGCCTATTAACTCACAAATATGTAGACCAAAATGTACTCAACAATGCACATCTTCAGCGCCACGGCGCAGTTTGTAAACATGTCTTTGTAAACATGTCTTCTTTTTTGTTAGTATAAATTAAAACCTGTTTCTGTGATATTCCTATATCTAAAGGTGTTTTCTTTCTGAGCTAGCATTTACCTAGCTCTGCTGCAAACTTGTGACCGTATGTCACGCCTTCGTTTAGGGTATCTTCGACTCACTCTTGCCCTCTCTGTACTTACTACCCTCTTGAGTCAAGCCCCCTTCAAAAAAGAGGGTCCTGCCCATTTATTTCTCATCAACAGTTATAGGCTTCTGACAAGAGGCTTGAAACTGACCAATTCTGTGTCAGGATTCCACTATTTAAGGAAAGGACCCGCAGATCGGATCATCTTAAATAAATGTAAGCTAGCTTGGAAACTTTTTGGAACTGAACCAGTTAAAGGGGTCTTGCAGGTTTGAAGATAAGCATTTCAGAATTATGTACAACTCTTTTGTTAACCAAATCCAAGGGGCACAAGTGGTGAGGTGCTGGATTATTAGGGCCCATCTGCTGCTGTAAACGGCTAGTACCCAGGAGGCTCATTTCCCTGTTTTGTGGCAAGTATCCTGCGAGTCATTGGCATGCTTCCCTGGCTGGGAAGATAAGAACCAGGCACCTAAACTATTCAAGAGGGACTGTTAAAAGGAATTCAGAGTATTGGGTTTGTGAAGTCCATAGGTATGACCCCTAGATTAGCTGGTGCTCAGATTAACGACATCTTGGATTCAATGCACGTTGAGTCAGAACCACTGTTGAGACGCTGTACCCGCAACTGACTACCACCTGTCTGCCAAACCATGTGCAATGCTTTGTTGAGACACTAAGGACAGTACTAATAACATCTTGTTTGAAGCCATTGACTGACGATCAAGCCTCGTTAAGCATACTCATAGAATCACCTGCTTTCTTCAATTCAACACTCAACTTGGACCATTGGAAAGGATCTGGGAGACTGTTGTGACACTGTCAAGATAATAGAAATAGACTCAGGTACAGTTAATATTGACCAGAGGCCCTTGTCAAGACTGTCTAGGTGCAAACACACTGGCCACTGAATCTTAGGCCAGCAAGTTGGTTTACAACGCCCTGTCATACCTTGACAAGAAATTCAAACTAATAAAGTGTTTACACAATTTTGTCAAGTCTTGCCTGCATTTTCCTGTCCTATTCAGCTACTACCAATAGTGTACTCCCATGCTTTGTGCCATGCCCTCTGCAAGGCTTTGTATCTTTCCCCTGGCAGGGTAGAGCAAAACCATATCCCTTAACTCTATAAGGGGACCGATACAAAGACCCAGAGCATATGCATTATCCCTGGTGCTCAGCACAACAATATCTTTGATTAAAGATACATGAATCCAGTTATGCCAGACTCAAGATCACCTGTCCACCACCTATGCACCAAGATCTTCATATTGCACTACAGAGCCACCTAGAACATAAGTTCAGACAGCAGGGCTGAATCTGTTTACCGCAGAGGGAGACCCTTCCAGCCAACTCACTGCATTGACATTGTCTGACACAACTCAATTCATTGGAGAGAGCCTAGAAAGCTGTGAGGATGCTGTTGAGACATATGATATGATATGATAGGTTATTTATAACGCACTTAATACCCAGAGCTTTCTAAGCATGGACCCGTGGATAGAACTTGTTTTGCTCCGTGTCGTCTTGCTTCCAAGGCAAGCGCGTTGCCCCTAAGCTATCCTCCCAAGACTGACATATAGACTTAAGTGCAGTGAATGGGTGTTAGAGGCCTCTAACAAGGCTTTTCTAGGTTCTGGCCCCTGACCTTGTACCTCGAGTCTCAGATATGGTCTATCAACCCTGACCCTACCTTATCAACACATTCCAAGTAATTACGTTGTGCTAACACTCTTTTCACAAATCCTCCCCATACCCTCCATCCTGTTCAACTACTATCAAAATATTACAGTCCTTCTTAAAAATAAACATACTATCCCTGCCTTCCCAATGCACTTCTATGTTCAGAAGCCCTTTCAAATCTACTTCGAACTTACAGCAAAAATACTGATAGGTGGTTGTGACACTTTTTTTTTTTTTACCAGAAAAATGATATAGGCCTGATCTCTTCCCTGGCATGTGGTGAACTTGCAGTCTTCTGGGAATCAGAAAAGCCAAGAAGACCTGCTCCTTAGCCCATCAGTAAAGCAAGCTGTCATGGCTTCTGTGGCTTTGCATAGCATTACAAGGCTATCCAGAGAACATACATGCTCCTCTCAAATAAGCATCATGGATGCATTTCTCCAAGGCTATCTGTGCATACATGAATATAGGCATCCTTACCCATTGACCAATACCCTCTTCTTCTAAAACTCTGAAAAGCAGACTCGACAAGCGGGACAGTCCTTGAACCCCAAAAGAAGGTCACACGTGGCAGCCTTCCTATCCTGACCTCAACATGTGGCTGTCAGAATAAGCCGATATGGATCATGGTTACAAAGATTTAAATGGTAATGTGAGTGTTAATCAAAATAAAATGACCACACATTGTGTACTTATTGGTTCAGGTATACAACATTTTTTCACAAGCATAATGTTAAAATATGAAAGATCTGTGTTAAATCGTAGATTGCCAAAATGGTCTTTCATTTACAATGCAGAGAGGAAACCACATTGGTGCTACTTGTCCCTTTCACATTTCTCATTGAGGTATTTTGAGAGGGTATAATAGGTAGTAGGTGTGTACCAGACTGTCAATTTTTGGAAGTATACCATCTTTCAGAAAATGATGTATGTGTTTATTTAAGGTTCTTAATAAGTGCTTTGCTCAGTGAGACAAGTGTACCATTCGTCGTATCACTACAATATATGATCAACTATACCATTAGAAATGAAAAATCTAAATATCAAAATAGACATTTGGCAATGTTCGTATTTATTTCGACCTTTGTTGTAAATACACAATAATGAGTCTTTCAATATTTCTTTCCTTATTGAAAAGGGTAGCTCTCAGACTAAAACCAATGCTGCTTCTTCTGTCAGCAGCAAAGCAAAATTGAATTGTGCACACTGGCCACTAATTGGCTGGCCTTTCTGCTGGACTGATCCATGTGTACAGAATGAGCAGACACTGAGAATTAATGGTGTCATTTCTATTATGGTGGCTCCCACTTTATGTTTATGGTCAAGTTGGAATAATAACATAGACATGCACACCCACTGAATTCTGGGGGACATCCTCACATGGCAGGTAATTCATAAATGCCTATGGGTGACCCAAGTCAATACAAAAAATGCTATTCGCTGTCCCTGGGTGGTCTTTTTGATGCTTATCGACCAATAGCTAAGCAAGCTAGGCACATCGTTGGGTGAGCAACTATTCCTCATTAATGTTTTGCCATGGCTTATTCAGAATCAGAATTAAATTTATTTTGTAATAGTTGGTGCTGTAAAATCAGATAAACAAAAAGACATTAAGTCACTGTTATACATAGACACCAATGATTCCTCTCACCATCTATTATTGCGTTTCAAATAAAATGCATATATAGTATAAGTTAGACTATGAAATATATTAACTTAATACTGCCTTTAAATATTGCAAAATACACTAGAGAATACGCAGATTTGCTAGCATGTAGCACAGGACCAGTGCCTCAATTTCAGGCGTTGCATGGGCAGGTATTTTATCTCTCAGGTGGTCCCATTGTAGAATGAGCTTTCTAAATTGTTGCCTGCTGAAACCGACCTTTTGAAGTTTCGAAAGGGAGTGAAAACTATTGTTTTCGGATAAGCCCCTCTCTGTTCTATCTCTTTGTTTTGCTTGTTCGTCTGGTTGTTTTTCTGCAGCCTGATGCCTGTGGGCTGTCGGCGCTTTAGAAGTGCTAACAACAATAACAATAAATGTTCTGAACATTGGAGACAAGTATAATGCTCTTATAACAGCATAGGCTGGACACAATAGCATACGGTTATGGATAGTTATTTCTTCTGCCCAGCACATAGTTTGTACTGGTTCTTGCCTCTCTTGTCCCATTTACTTAAAAAGGAGCAAACGAGGGGAATCCCACGACAAGATGCGAGGAGCAATAAATATATTGTTCCATGGTGATATATAATGAAGTATGTTTCCTGAAACAAAACCGTTTTCCTTTCTAAGTAATTTTTACCTAAACCAGAAATATGGATAGCTGCTAACTTACAAGAGAGGATCCATATCTTGCAAGGTCATCTGATCACCTGTTCACTTGGAACCTTACAGGGGGATTGTGAGCAACGGAATCCCAAAGACGACTGAAGCCTATCACCGACATCGACTTACATATATACCAAAACCAAAGAAGGCTATAAGAGCCCGGATGAAAGAGTAGGTGTCCACAGGCTACTATTTAGGGTGGTAGCTTGTTTTGTGACCACAGTTTGTCCCAATATAACAGGGGCCTCAAACCAGCTTCTTATGTAATGGCATCAATTCCAAGCTCCAACCTCATTGGTGTGTTTGATGCTCTTTCTGATAAATTTAGTCATGATTTTCTAAGTTTGAGTTTTCTTCTTTCGACACTTTTGAAATTGCTGTGTCAGCAGATGTCCACACCATTTATAACAGCTGCTTGGGCTTTTGCTCTGTCCATGTCTAATGCTTGGCTCAGGGCTTGCCCGCATAGTGATTTGAAAAGGCATTTACTGCCCCCCGTTTATAGACAAGGTCAGCTCATTCTTCTTCAATTATTTCAATTGTTACACGCAGGGGCTTTTCTCATCAATCCTTACACCGAAATGATCAGCGTTATCTACCCTGTAAAGCTTGCTATCATTCATAAACACATTTCATATTTTTCATAGGCTTTTTTGACCAGGTTAGATATTTTGTTTTAGAAATATTTATTTTAAGTCCCATTCCAATACAATGGGTGTTAAAACATCTGAAAGCGTCTTGCAGTCCTATTGGGGTCTTGCCAATAGGGACTCTGTCAGCTGGAAATAATAAAATGTTTATTTATTCTGCACTCATATGTGGTGTAGCTATCACAATACTGCTAAGCACCTCAGTTAAAACATGTTTATACAAACAGAACAGGTGAGGGGCGAGAACATATCTTGTGACACGGCAAGACAGACGTTGTCTCACCTCTCTTATTAAATCTCACTTGGGCATAATTATAACTACACTGTTTTGAGATTGTGGATAAAAGATTAAGGGGCACACCTACATAATATAAAGACTCCCACGGCTCCTGTCTTGGGACAGCACCAAAGGGTGTCTACAAATCCATAAAGACCAGATATAAGGGTTGACAGAGCAAAGAAACAAACTTTTCGTAAAGTAAGGTCAACTCAAATACTTTGTCTATTGTGCAAATGCCCATTCTAAAGACTGCCTGTAGATTTGAAAGTGCTTGGTTCTCTGTCACCCAGTTTTCAAGATGCTTTAATAAGGACCTTTCCATAGATCTTTGCACTTGAATCGATAAATTCAATCGGACAGTAATTGGTTGTTTCATTACGATCGCCCATCTCAAAAATCATTACCTCCACGGGCAGTGTCCGGTCAAAGGTTCGAATCCAAAAGGATTGAATGCCATAGAGTCGAGTCAATAGGACCTAAAAAAAAAGGGTCACATTTTTTTTTTTCAAATATATATATATTTTTTCAGTTTCTGTATAGGAAAAAAAGTGTTTTTTTAGCACATAAAAGGGGGTTTGAGGTGCCCCCCCCAAAGAAAATGTATAAATAAATCAACCCTTTTGTTTTCGGTCCATTTGATTCGACCCTTTTGTCATTCGATCCTTTTCATTCGAACCATTGACCTATAACTCCGTGGGCTACAGCTAACTGGTATTTGCCCTCTATCCTGGATACCGTTAATAGTTTTATGCAGAATGGAAACCCTGGTTCAACGAAAAGAGTTCATCAGGCAATCTGCTGAGGCCTGGAGCTTTGTTCGAATATTGAGTGAACAAAGCCTATTCTACTTCAATAAAATCTCCATTGATGGGGCAATAGAAGATGATATTTTACGGTGTATGGGTAGGTTAAGTTGAATTGCATGTTTTGTTGTATATCTTGTTGAAATGTATTTCACTCATTTCATGGTTATATGTGTTTCAAGAGTACCTGCCTTGTTGGTTGTATTTTGCTTACTAAATTCCAAAAGCTTCTGAAATTTTTCTTGGCACAGATATTGTTCGATACTACCCATCTATCAATACCAAGCTTATTATTATTTTGAGGAGTTAGATTGAAGTAATATTTACTTTGCTCTCTAATAATAGCAGAATTGTTCCTGTCTCTTTGTTTAGGGTCTTAACAATTATTATTATTATTAGTATTATTATTATTATTATTATTATTATTATTATTATTATTATATTATTATTATTATTTTGTTTAAGAAGCCTACATTTGTCATCATGTCTGTGATTGTACTCGTAACGCTTACCGAATTGCTAAAGAAGGCTTTCAACTTATCTAAAGTGTATTCCCCAACTGTTCTCTAATAGAATAAATCAGTATCAAGTAACTGCTTTAACAAATGTAGCAGGGATACCATAGGTCTTAGGTATCTTGTTGGTTGCAATTATTCTGGATCATTTCACTTTCAGACCTGATGTCGCAATGATTGCTTGCAGTACACGTAGAATGTGCATTCAATTTAAACCTTAAAGATGATATGGTCAGTAAAGAATCATGATCGCTTTCTATTCTGGAGATAACTTTGAAATTCTTCACCTGTTGCCAGTTTTCTAATAAATCCCAGTTCTACCGTTGGTGTCGTGAAACACAGGTTTTGCTGACATGTCCTCAGGGAAATGACTGTTACAAGGCTGAAATTCACTAGTTAGTACAGCCTGTCAATTTGCTGAGTACAAAGTACGGATGTGTCACATTTGGCTATTGATATACCCCAAACATATGTCAAACAATACATCCTTTCTCTTAAAGTTGAACAAAGTGTTAAGGGATGTGAATGCAACACTTTTAAAAGAAAATGTTGCCCTTGTGTCTTGTAGCAAGCAAAACCTAACTGTTAATGATTAGTTGTGCAGTGTAAAATAGGATGCCGAGCTAAAGATGACGTATATGAATTGATTTTAATAATGGATTTTATTGTAAGATTGCTCATAGAGTGTTACATTCTATTAATTACTTAATGCAGTCTATTAATGGATGTTTTATTTATTATTATATGTAATGTTTTTTTGTATTTAAGTGAAAAGTTTAATACAAGCAAAAAGTAATACAACATTTTGAATAGCATCTTAATACTTTTACAGGAATTTACATGTTTCTAAGATTCTATCTGGCAATGAATTCCCCTGCAAGCGTAATAAGGATAGTGTTATATGTAATTGGCTACAAAAACATTCAAATTGATTTGTCAATCTAATATATACATTTACAATAAGAAGAATCGTATTAGGGTCATAAATCTATTGTAGGATCTGAGTGTTTGGAATGATTGTTGGTATGTTAGAGAACAAACCTTGAAGATCTCATTATATCCAGTTAAGAAAACCATCACTAAATCATGGCATATTACTATTTTAGGTATGATACACAGAGGGAGGATAATGGAATGTCATATATGTCATACATTAGTAGCTGCCATGCAAGAACTTTAAAAACCAGCCTTCCTTCAATTGTATGAATTGCCCTTTCATCTTAATCGTATTGCAAGGAAATATGTCCCTTTTACAATATTGTGTACAAAGAAATATATACTGAAAAGTGCCAAAGATTATAAATTGTGGACAATCTCAAAATACTTATTCTTATTTTAATTGTGATTATTTAATTGTATTTGGCTAAACAATGTTCAACCTTTACAATGCATTACACCAAAGGAAGATCAGCAGTTAAACATATTAGAATGTTCAATAAAAATTACTTTTTACAAAAAATACATTGCCATTATAATGCTCCTTAATCAGATTATATGACCACTAAAATGTCATTAGCTTAGGTCCCAAAGTCAAATAAAAAAAAATAAACAATTATAAAATCAGTCATCATAAAATCATCTACAAGTTACATTTCTCTAATTAATGAGACCCACATACTTTAAAAATCGTACCGTGGTCAAAGTTAAGTGATGTTCAGTGTGCACATTGACCACTAAACAAGATGGCCCACCATGCCATCTCTGTAAGTAACCTATATTGATTGGACATTTTTCCCAGAAAGAGTGCTCTAGTATTTGCCAAACAGGGACGAAACAACAAAAGGTGCTTCAAGGTCTTCATTTCAGAGGTGTCCTTGCAAAAACGACAACGGTGGTCCTCTTTATTCCAGCTCTGACAAATGCCTTGAACCTCCTTAGCAGGTGATACGTTCAAGGGTGCTTTCAGGGGGCAAGTTAAATTCCGAAAATACTTTGGAAGGGTAATAAAAAGCCTTAATGCCATTGTTGTAATGTGTGAATACGTTATATTGCCTGCATTGGGGTTTCTGTATCAATCCACTCTTATGACCAACGTTTCTCCTCGGCCTTGCCAGGATTATCAAACAACATCTCCAAACTACTGTCTGCCAAATTCATTATTTCAGGACAATCCTTTCCCCATCAAGATAATGCTGGCTCAAATCCTGCAGTAATCAATCTTTCAAGAATCAGGAATAAAGAGCTAGGTGGTGGTAACAGACATTTTCTCACTAAGGCTAAAGCCTTCCATTTTTCCAAGATAGATGAAGAGAGCAGTCACAGCTCAAAACCATCCACTTGAATCGGAACACTCTGGGGGAGTGAAAGGAACCTTTTGCAAAATATCCCTTCAATGACATTCCAGTTCAAGATGGAAAAATAAATGTGTGCCTCTGCACCATAGACTAATGTTGGTAATCCTTTCTGCTTATTGAAGGTCAGCACTGGAGAGATGGAAAAACAACCATACCTGTGATGTATAAGTGAGCAGTGGCCACGTGTGCCTTGTGCTGTAACTATCTTATGTTAGGACATCTCTTATATTATCATTTAAACGTACCCCTAGGTATCAATATTGATCCATAAATACCACTGGGGAGGAATAAAGATACCATTTAAAGACCAACTTCTTTCGTGCCGCACCTGCACTGAGTTGCATGTTGGATTTGGGTACCTTGATCTTTAGACCATTAGAGTCCACATATGACTCCAATGCCAACAGCTGTCTTTGCACTCCGACAGGTGCCTGGTCAATAAGGACCAGATCATCGGCATACAGCAACCACTGTATAGGCTGGACATTAAATCTACCAGGTAACGCATGGGCAACCGCCAGGCTCTTGTTAACTCCTCAATGAACAGGTTGAATAAAGCAGGCGCCAAAATGCACCCATGCTTCAAACCATGATGTGGTGGGATGGATTGTGTGAATTCCCCATCTAGATTTAAATGGGTTTGTATGGACGTTTGGCTGCATGATTCTTTTATAAGGTTTATTAACTAACGAGGACAATAACACAAGTGTAACTTTTTCTAAAGTAAATATCTGTCTACACAGTCAAACGAGTCCAACGCAGTCAAACACCACTTGAAACAGAACCAAGCCAAGGCATAGCACCAAATATTGTAACTGAACCTGTTTTTAATAAGATTCACATTAAAAGCATTCATTGAGGTGCCCAAGCCTTCAACGAAACCAGAATAATAACATTCATAGCTGGCACTCTCTTTAACCCGCTTAGACACGTGTTTTTTTTTAGAATTAGGGAAGAAAAATGTCAATAACGGCGATTATACGATAATTCTCTGTGTTTGTCAGATTGCCCTTCTTGAATAACGGAGCAATAATTGACTTTCTCCAAAATGAAGGAAAGCTTCTATATGTCATCACCTGTCCAAACAGTGTAGACAAAATCTGCACCCAGGCTTCAGGAAGGGCCTTGAACATGGCGTTATAAAGGCCGTCAGGGACGGGAGCTCAGGTTTACTACACTCTTTAATCAAGCCAATGACGTCGCTCTCATCGAACGAAACTTGACAAACTTCATCCCAGAGAGAGCGATGTTCTTGCTGGCCAGAAGAACAACTGCAGATAATCCTGTAGAAAAATCGACCCTTGCTTCTTCAGGAATTGGGTTAATTTGGAGAGCAAGCTGCTGTGTTTCACCATCTTTGAGGGGCTTGCAAATGTGGGGCCAATTCCTAGAAGACAATGCAGCCAGCAACTGCTCTGCACCTTTTTGTGCCATTATGCTTCTATACCCACGGAGCTAAATACCATATGTTAACTTTATCCTGTGATTTCCACACACCTTGCTCTCCTCCCAGTTCAGAAAGGTTCCAATATAAGCTCTCAATTTTCGTTTTTGCTTTTTGGATAATCAGATCCAAAGAACGTTTCTGTGCAAACATGTATTTTTTTTAGAAAGGGATTATTTGGTGCAGAAATTTGAATGCATTAACGTACACGCCGGGCAGACAGAAATCATCACTCTTGGGAAACCTGAAGGCTTCTGAAAGACATCCATTTGGGCCAATCACAGCCTTTTCCTTTCATATGAGGCGGTTTCTGCCCGCATCCTTAATTGACAACGGTCAGGATAAGGGTTTGTTGGTCATGCCAGCTGCTCTGAGTCTTAGGGATGCCAACCTTAAGGGCATCAATGTATAAGGCTCATGCATTGAGCATTTCCTCGCTGGTATGATGAATTGTGTTATCGCTCTATTTCTTGCTTGTTAATGGAGAACTGTATTCAAAATCGTAATTATATATGTGCTTTGAAGTAAGATTTGCATTTGAATAAAACATTATTTTAGCAAGAATTAACAAAAATAGTGTTTGGAGAAAAAAAAATGTAGTGCAGTAAGCTTGCTGGTCGTATGTAGTGTAATGGCTCTTAGAGCCCCAGCACCTCCATCTGTGCCTTTTTTATTTATTTGATTGTTCATTTATAACACACTTAATATCCGCAAGTGGTTTCTAAGCGCAAGAACAGGATTCGAACCAGTGTTGCGCCGCATTGTGTTGCTTCCACTGAGCTATCCTTCCTCCCACAGAGCCACCTCTCCTCTTCCTGTATAGGAAATGTCCTCTCAAAGTACAACACAACAGCTGTCCACCCCTCTTCACGATATCTGTGTGTTATCTCTTGTTGTGCTGCTACTATCAATGTCTCAGGCAGGTCTAGCAAATAAGCACCTGGCAAGGTGGCACTCCCCTTCAGAGGGAGACAGAGGAAGAAAGGGAGCAAGAGGCAGAGACGGAGAAAGAAAGAGGAGACAGACACGCCAGAGAGACAATCAGAGAAAGACAGAGAGAGGAGAGAGGAGAGGGCAGAGAAAGAAAAAGGAGTCATACACCACAGAGAGACACTCAGAGAGGGAGAGTGAGAGAGAGCACGAGAGAGAGCAGATAAACAGAAAGAAAGAGGAGACAGCCATCACAGAGAGACTATCAGAGAAAGACAGAGAGAGGGAGAAAGAGAAAGTTTGAGAGAGGAGAGAGAAAGAAAGATGAGACAGACACAACAGAGACACAATCAGAGAGAGAGTGCAAGCAAGAGCAGATAAACAGAAAGAGAGAGGATAAAGACACCACAGAGAGCTATTCAGAGAGAGAGAGTGAGAGAGAGAGAAAAAGAGATAGAGAGGGGAGAGAGAGAAAGTGTGAGGGAGAGCATACAAAGAGAAAGAAAGAGGAGACAGAAACCACAGAGAACCTGAGAGAGAAAGAGAGAGAGAGGGAGAGAGGGAGGGAGGGAGAGAGCAAGTGCGAGAGAGAGCAGAGAAAGAGAAAGACACAGAACAGAGAGAAACATAGAGAACGAAAGAGAAGGTAAGGGGAGTGATAGAGAGCGTGAGAGAAAGAGAAAACGTACAAGAAATGAACTGGAGAATAGAAAAAGACGCAGCACA
Organism: Ambystoma mexicanum; assembly: GCA_002915635.3. Classification (NCBI taxonomy): domain Eukaryota; kingdom Metazoa; phylum Chordata; class Amphibia; order Caudata; family Ambystomatidae; genus Ambystoma; species Ambystoma mexicanum. The sequence goes on along the minus strand of CM030325.1, from coordinate 1,023,869,849 downwards.
GAGAAATTGAGAGAAAGAGAGCGAGAGAGAGGGAGGGGGAGGGACAGAGGGCGCAGAGAGAGGGAGACAGATCAGCATAAACTGTGCCATGTACATCAAGTCATATTAAATAAAACACTTTCCTAATCTTGGCATGCTAAATATTGTCATGTCTTTGCCCAGTGCAGATTTCCCAGTCCGTGTATTGCGGCGCTGCTGTTGCATAAGGCAACACATCTGCCTCCTGACACGTAGAGCAGGGGAACAATACCCCACTCAGACAGCAGAACACCTGCAGGCCTCACTGCACAATCTATTCAGAGCACAATTGCTAACAGAGCAGCATAAAAGCAAAATGCAGGCTAGAGTAGGACAAAGACTTGACTACAAGATAGAAAGCGCAGCACTGACACACGAGCAGGCACACACACAGACTAGAGGAGAGGAAGCCTATTAGGAAGCATTCCTGTATCACACTAGAATTGACGCATGCACACAAGACTTGAGATATGACGCACACATTCACACGCAGATTAGAGGAGAGGGAGCCTATTATAGGTGCATAAGGAAAGTGCGGCATTCCTGTATCACACTAGAATTCACACATTCACAACAGACTTGCGATATGATGCACACTCATGCGCACAAGCACACAAACACACAGACTAGAGGAGAGGGAGCCTATTATAGGTGCATAAGGAAAGTGCAGTATTGCTGTATCACACTAGAATTCACACATGCACAACAGACTTGAGATATAATCCACACTCATGCGCACAAGCACACACACACACACAGACTAGATGGAGCCTATTATAGGTGCATAAGGAAAGTGCAGCATTACTGTATCACACTAGAATTCACACATGCACAACAGACTTCAGATATAATCCACACTCATGCGCGTGCACATACACACAGACTAGAGGAGAGGGAGCCTATTATAGGTGCATAAGGAAAGTGCGGCATTACTGTATTCCACTAGAAATCACATATGCACAACAAACTTGAGAAATGATGCACACTCATGCGCACAAGCACACAAAAACACAGACTAGAGGAGAGGGAGCCTATTATAGGTGCATAAGGAAAGTGTGGCATTACTGTATTCCACTAGAATTCACATATGCACAACAAACTTGAGAAATGATGCACACTCATGCGCCCAAGCACACAAACACACAGACTAGAGGAGAGGGAGCCTATTATAGGTGCATAAGGAAAGTGCGGCATTACTGTATTCCACTAGAATTCACATATGCACAACAAACTTGAGAAATGATGCACACTCATGCGCCCAAGCACACAAACACACAGACTAGAGGAGAGGGAGCCTATTATAGGTGCATAAGGAAAGTGCAGCATTCCTGTATTCCACTAGAATTCACACATGCACAACACACTTGAGAAATGATGCACACTCATGCGCACAAGCACACACACATACAGACTAGAGGAGAGGGAGCCTATTATAGGTGCATAAGGAAAGCGCAGCACTGCAGTATTCCAATGGAATTCACACATTAGCAACAGACTTGAGATATGATGCACGTGTGTGCGTGCACACACACACACACACTCATGCACAGACTAGAGGAGAGGAAGCCTATTATAAGTGCATAAGGAAAATGCAGCATTCCTGTATTCCACTAGAATTCACATATGCACAACAAACTTGAGAACTGATGCACACTCATGCGCACAAGCACACACACACACACACACACACAGACTAGAGGGAGCCTATTATAGGTGCATAAGGAAAGTGCAGCATTACTGTATCACACTAGAATTCACACATGCACAACAGACTTCAGATATAATCCACACTCATGCGCGTGCACATACACACAGACTAGAGGAGAGGGAGCCTATTATAGGTGCATAAGGAAAGTGCAGCATTCCTGTATTCCACTAGAATTCACACATGCACAACACACTTGAGAAATGATGCACACTCATGCGCACAAGCACACAAACACAAAGACTAGAGGAGAGGGAGCCTATTATAGGTGCATAAGGAAAGTGTGGCATTACTGTATTCCACTAGAATTCACATATGCACAACAAACTTGAGAAATGATGCACACTCATGCGCCCAAGCACACAAACACACAGACTAGAGGAGAGGGAGCATATTATAGGTGCATAAGGAAAGTGCAGCATTCCTGTATTCCACTAGAATTCACACATGCACAACAAACTTGAGAAATGATGCACACTCATGCGCCCAAGCACACAAACACACAGACTAGAGGAGAGGGAGCCTATTATAGGTGCATAAGGAAAGCGCAGCACTGCAGTATTCCAATGGAATTCACACATTAGCAACAGACTTGAGATATGATGCACGTGTGTGCGTGCACACACACACACACACTCATACACAGACTAGAGGAGAGGGAGCCTATTATAGGTGGATAAGGAAAATGCAGCATTCCTGTATTACACTAGAATTCACACATGCACAACACACTTGTGATATGAGGCACAGTCGTGGCATATTGCCATTTCCGCTCGTTTTGGTAAACATCCTTGGGAGTATGCTTCGGGATTGCGTACTCCGTTGTCTACAAATTGAACTAACTTTCACACCATACATAGTGTTATTCCGCTTGCGGTTTTTGAATGTACAAATAGGACGCCACATATGACATGGCATGCTAATCAGAGAAACAGAACGTGGGACTTTAATCATTTTCCTTACAAACTGAAAAAGTCGATGTAGATTTTGGGCCTTTTTAACCTCATCCTATATACACGTATATGGGCCTATTCACACTGAGACTCTGCATCTCTGCCTCTAACATTCTCTGGAATCAAGTCACCCATAAGAACCCAATGGAGTGACGGGTGGTGCAACCAAATTACCATCAGATCTAAATCCTTAAACTCTCTGAATGAGTATAAATGAAAATATGTGCTCCAAGCATAGTGCGTGCAGTGTATTCAGTGAGGCAACAATACAACCCTTTAATCACAGACACAGTTGCCAAATACAAAATCTATTTTTATTCCTTATGTTCCCGAAATGCCTTTGATGTTATGCAAGACAGCCAGGAACCTTCACTGGTGCCATTTGTTCCATTCATATTTCACATAGAGTTATATATGGTAACGTTCAAGTGCAGTGGAATGGTATCAGACTGCCCATCTTGGAATGATAACCTTGATCAGAAAATAATTGATATTGTGGTTTCAGGTTTTAATGGTGTGCTTTGTTTCGAAAGACAAGTGTAATAATTTTACTATGGGTAGAACATATAGTGGAAAAGCTTGTTAGAAATGTTTTCTTTTTTTAATATGACTGTACATGTTAGTGAAATTAAATGATTTAATATGTAATAGGTTATTTTGACAAAATGGAAGGCTCCTTACCTGCACTTATTGCGTGGAAACACGCAGATACCCACACTATGCCTGTTTCTACTGTGGGGAATGTGGTGCGCCTACCAGGAATAGCCCCTCCTCTATTAAAACAAGCAACCTATTGCCTCGTTTGAAGAAATCCACCAGAGATCCTTTTTATTATGGCGACATGTGGAGCCATTACAGGTCTGCCATGGGTCCCTAACACACCACTTTAAGGGCAAGGACCCGATCCGAATGACAGCTGGAGAAATGTGTGAAGGAGCAGCCACGCATGTATTTATTTATTTATTTATGTATTCCATTTATATAGCGCACACAAGCCCTCGGTCATCAGGGCGCTATTGTGGCATATGTGCCATTGTGGCTCACAGACGTTTCGCAGTGTGCAGCTGGGCCCTGCACTGCACATTTTTATTGAACGGGCATGCCTGCCCGTTTTTGAGTCACAGGGGAGGGCCGAGAGGCACAGAGGGCATACAGAGGGTTACAAAGTGCCTCAACATTTATAAAAGGCAGTTCAGCCATTTGAGGGGATAATACCCAAGTGGGCCGCCATGTGGTTTGGGGGTCAAGAGACAGGGTCGAGCTTGCTCAAGGTAATGTTTAGTCATGGTATTGTATCATGCCCAGTTGACGGATTGGGTGGTGTATTGGTTCTCGTTATCTCAAATAAAGGGTTCCTGGTGAGCCTTGCTCGTCCAGGTATGATATAGGCCAAAAAAACTGCCCAGCGGCCGAAACACACCGCGTCGACTTCTATATACAGCAATCATCATCACTGTTTAAGTTAGGGCAGGTTTTACAAAAAAAGACACATTGGATTTGATAAAAGATCATTGAAAAACATCAATGCTTTTTTGTCTATAATAGATATAGGTTGTTACTGTACAAAACATTGTTTGAAGGACTGGGGTTTTGGACCAATGAAAGTGTAAATATGTAAATGGGTTTGGTTGCAAAGAAGATATATTCATGTTACTCTGGTAGAACATAACAAACTCATGTTTTTATGAGAAATAAAAAAACATGTTATGGTACTGGTGTAAAAAGAAGGGGGGGTGATACAATAGCCTTGGTGATTTTCTGTGATATTGGTTCTCGTGGCAGGGGAATCAGTGGCTCAGTGATTCATAGTGACTTGCCATTGATGGGTCCAAAAGGCCGGGCCAGGTCAGAATAGCCAATGGGCTTTGGCTCGGGGTATTCTTATTGGACCCAAAATGGTGGTCGGAGGTTCCCAGGACAGGGTCAAGGGCCATAATGTGGGAACGCGGCCATGGGGCATAACCACTAGGTATTAGGGCACTGTGTGGTTTGCTGATTCTGGGGGAGGGCCACATCCATGCACCAGTTAATGTAGGCACTGGGCATGGGTGCATGTCAGGACCAGTGTGGCCACTTAGCCTCTCACAGGTTTCTGGAACATGGACAAAGTGCCTGCCCTGGTCATAAGCAGGTGCATGGCACAGACCCGGAGGCTTTCCCTGTTTACAAATAGCATGGCCACATGCAATGCCAAGTGGCTCGGGGGTAGGAGGGATTCCATGAGCCAAGGCCAAAGACAATGAGGGCCTGTGAAAGGTAGAGCTGGCCATGTGCTCTGGTCAAGCCTAATGGGGTCATGCAGTGTTTTATTCTTTTTTTTTAGGGGGGTGGAGGTTTATGGGGTCGGGCACGTCCATAGGCTTTGACACATTCTCAGCAATTATCATTCAAAAGGATGGGTGTATCTTTTCTTCTTTACAGGGGGGGCTTGGACCAAACACCTAAAGGAAAAAGGAACACATCTACAAAAAATAAGAATGCACATAACGTAAATAGGGTCAGGGAGGGGTCAATTCCAAGCAGGGCTTTCTCTAGGTTTTCAACTACTTCAAGGAGTAGTGTACCAGTAGTACAGATTTTAAGCTATTCGTAAGAGTCCTATTGCCCTGGGACACACTGTTCAACAATGTCCAAATAATTCAGCAAAAAGGAATTTTAAAATCTTGGTCTCAGCACGTGGTTTAGCCCCCTGTATACCCGAAGCATGCAACAAAAATTGACCAACGTTTGGCCAAAATATAGTTCACAAATCATACTCTCAATTTTCCAACCCTAACTTAATACAAACGAAACAGGTAAGTTCTACTGGGAATGCAATCCATGGTTTACTCACAATCTGGACCCCTTGTTTGTCTTGCTGCTTTCACAGTGTCTTTCAGGACCTCTACCAGGGTTTAGCCTCTGCATGTTCGTGTTCTCAGCTTTAGTTTAGTTTTTTGCTTTCTCCAGCTTGCACCTGGGCAGTGATTCTTAGCACTCACTCTGTCTCTCCCCCAGACCTTGGGTTCTTTCATCATGTGCTTCAGGCCTCTCCTGGAACTTCAGTTTCTTCAGCAGTCACTTGAGGATACTCCCAGACCATGGGTTTCATGGGTGTTCACAAGATGTCTCTTCAGCATTTACTTGAGAAATCTCTCAGACATTGGGTTTCTTCAACATTTGCTTGGGGACACACCTGAACTTGGGTTTCTTCAGCATTTCCTTCAGGCCTCTCCTGCAACTTCGGTTCTTCAGAATTCACTTTTGGTCTACCCCAGACCTTGGGTTTCTTCAATATTCACTCTCCATCTCCTCAGACCTTCAGTTTCCTCAACATATACTCCAGGCCATTCCTAGAACTTTGGTTTCTTCAGTATTCACTTAAGGATACTCCCAGACCTAGGGTTTCATCAGAATTCTCTTGGGGACACACATGGAACTTGGGTTCCTTCACCATTCACTCTCGGTCTCCCCTAGATCTTGGGTTTCTCCAACATTTACCTGAGGTATCTCCTGGAATTTGGGTTTCTTCAGAAATCACTTTCAATATCCCCCTGGCCTTGGGTTTCTTCAACATTTGCTTGGAGACACACCTTGAACTTGAGCTACTTCAGCATTCACTCTCCGTCTCCTCAGACCTTGGGTTTCTTCAACATTTACTTCAGGCCTCTCCTAGAACTTTGGTTTCTTCAGCATTCCCTTGAGGATACTTCCAGACCTTGAGTTTCACCAGCATTCACTTGGGGACACACCTTGCACGTGGGTTTCTTCGCCATTCACTCTTAGTCTCTCCCAGACCTTGGGTTTCACCAGCATTCACTTGGGGACACACCTTGCACGTGGGTGTCTTCGCCATTCACTCTTAGTCTCTCCCAGACCTTGAGTTTCACCAGCATCCACTATCGGTTTCGACGAGACCTTGAGTTTCTTCAACATGTACTTGAGGCCTCTTCTGGAACCTGGGTTTCTTCAGAATACACTTGAGGATACTCCCAGAAAACTCCCAGAACTTGGGTTTCACCAGCATTCACTTGGGGACACACCTTGCAGGTGGGTTTCTTCGCCATTCACTCTTAGTCTCTCCCAGACCTTGGGTTTCACCAGCATTCACTTGGGGACAAGCCTTGCACGTGGGTTTCTTCGCCATCCACTCTTAGTCTCTCCCAGACCTTGGGTTTCATCAGCATTCACTTGGGGACACACCCTGCACGTGGGTTTCTTCGCCATCCACTCTTAGTCTCTCCCAGACCTTGGGTTTCACCAGCATTCATATGAGGTCTCTTCAGCATTGACCTTGGAGTTTGTTCGCCTTTGCTTTAGGGCTCTCCCAGACCTAGGGTTGCTCTGGAATTCACACCAATTTGGTATTTCTCCCCTTCCAGTCATTTTCATGCATAGAATATTCTGTCACACACCTGCCTTATAAACTCTTCTCTTTATGAGGCCCCTCATCCTCAAGCTTGCTTCTGCGAAGTTGGGGGACCTCATTCATGGTCTGGATTCTTCCCAGCAGGATAACGTCCGGTGGGTCAGTTATTTGGCGTATTCCTCTCCAGAGTAAGTGCTACAGGCTTGCTAGGAGATGCACTACATCTGCCCAGGTGCATTTTATTTAAAGTATTAAAATGGGCAATATACACAACCGGTAAGTGAGCTTTGAAAATACTGAACCACAGAAACAGCAGTGGGTAATGTTGGAAGGCTGAAAGGACAGACGCCCCATGACATTTGAAGGGAAGGCTCTTAAGCCTGATAGTCGTTGGTAAATGGGATCAGTTTCCGGTATATATGACCCCTTCCACACAGTTGACCCTGCAAAGGGATTTTTTCAGGAAGATGTAAACAACCCAACCATTAACGGTTAAGGCCATGTTGTGCTGTGGCAGGCCTGCATTTCTTTCTTCCAATGGATAAAGTTCAGCCTCTTTTTTGACTTGTGTACAGGCGCGTTATAAATGCCACATCGTAGCATATCATGGGGTTATTTTCATGCTCTTTCACTCATTCGAGCCATCTGAAGTAGTGCAGTAAAGGCTCAGAGCGCAGACATCCACTGCCTTTCCTGTTGTCTTCTTTGACACTAAGGGCCCGATTCATGGAATATTTGACCTGTACAAAGAGATTTTGCACTGCTGAAAAGTGACTTTGCACTGCCGCACAAACCCTGATTCATGGAACTCTGTAAAGTGTATTTACGCAGTGCGACGTCAGCGCATAGTCATTTTTGCAGTTCGAAATTACTGCCAAGACTTCGCAGGGAAAAATACATTTTGCACAGTGCATGAATCAGGGTTTGTGTCGGCAGTGCAATGTCACTTTTCAGCAGTGCAAACATTCCATGGATCAGGCCCTTTTACTCGATGACACATCATAATGAAAGTCATCTTTTGCTGCTGATGCCCAACAAGAAGACATCAAAGTGTTCCTTCACAGCCATCATCCTTCACAGCCATCATCCTTCCTTCCTTGATGTGCGACCACAAAGTGGCAGCCCCTGCCAGTAAACAGGACACACAGTTTCAGCAGCAACAGGTGGCCTTGCAATGATGCTCCGCCCCACACACTGGATGCGAGCAGGACGAACCTCGCGGAATCCCTGCAAAGTCAAACAGTGCAGGAATTGGGAACCCAGGAGGAACAATTGCCATGGAAACGAGGAACCGCGAGTGCTAAAAACATCTTACGGGGAACATTTACCAAAAAAAGAAGAAAACAAAAACACAATAATGACTGTTTTGATAGAAGGGTTTTAAGACCTTCACAAACAACATAAGGATGATGCAAAATAAAGTACTCATATGTTCTGTTAGTCTACGGCTATATTATGTTAAGCTGATATGTTCTGCTATTTCATGGCTGTATTATGTTAAGCTGATATGTTCTGCTATTTCATGGCTGTATTATGTTAAGCTGATATGTTCTGCTATTTCATGGCTATATTATGTTAAGCTGATATGTTCTGCTATTTCATGGCTATATTATGTTAAGCTGAAATGTTCTGTTATTTCATGGCTATATTATGTTAAGATGATATGTTCTGCTATTTCATGGCTATATTATGTTAAGCTGAAATGTTCTGTTATTTCATGGCTATATTATGTCAAGCTGAAATGTTCTGCTATTTCATGGCTATATTATGTTAAGCTGATATGTTCTGCTATTTCATGGCTGTATTATGTTAAGCTGATATGTTCTGCTATTTCATGGCTATATTATGTTAAGCTGATATGTTCTGCTATTTCATGGCTATATTATGTTAAGCTGAAATGTTCTGCTATTTCATGGCTATATTATGTTAAGCTGAAATGTTCTCTTATTTCATGGCTATATTATGTTAAGCTGATATGTTCTGCTATTTCATGGCTATATTATGTTAAGCTGATATGTTCTGCTATTTCATGGCTATATTATGTTAAGCTGAAATGTTCTGTTATTTCATGGCTATATTATGTTAAGATGATATGTTCTGCTATTCATGGCTATATTATGTTAAGCTGAAATGTTCTGTTATTTCATGGCTATATTATGTTAAGCTGAAATGTTTCTGCTATTTCATGGCTATATTATGTTAAGCTGAAATGTTCTGCTATTTCATGGCTATATTATGTTAAGCTGAAATGTTCTGTTATTTCATGGCTATATATGTTAAGATGATATGTTCTGCTATTTCATGGCTATATTATGTTAAGCTGAAATGTTCTGTTATTTCATGGCTATATTATGTCAAGCTGAAATGTTCTGCTATTTCATGGCTATATTATGTTAAGCTGATATGTTCTGCTATTTCATGGCTGTATTATGTCAAGCTGATATGTTCTGCTATTTCATGGCTATATTATGTTAAGCTGATATGTTCTGCTATTTCATGGCTATATTATGTTAAGCTGATATGTTCTGCTATTTCATGGCTATATTATGTTAAGCTGATATGTTCTGCTATTTCATGGCTATATTATGTTAAGCTGATATGTTCTGCTATTTCATGGCTATATTATGTTAAGCTGATATGTTCTGCTATTTCATGGCTATATTATGTTAAGCTGAAATGTTCTGTTATTTCATGGCTATATTATGTCAAGCTGAAATGTTCTGTTATTTCATGGCTATATTATGTTAAGATGATATGTTCTGCTATTTCATGGCTATATTATGTTAAGCTGAAATGTTCTGTTATTTCATGGCTATATTATGTCAAGCTGAAATGTTCTGCTATTTCATGGCTATATTATGTTAAGCTGATATGTTCTGCTATTTCATGGCTGTATTATGTCAAGCTGATATGTTCTGCTATTTCATGGCTATATTATGTTAAGCTGATATGTTCTGCTATTTCATGGCTATATTATGTTAAGCTGATATGTTCTGCTATTTCATGGCTATATTATGTTAAGCTGATATGTTCTGCTATTTCATGGCTATATTATGTTAAGCTGAAATGTTCTGTTATTTCATGGCTATATTATGTTAAGATGATATGTTCTGCTATTTCATGGCTATATTATGTTAAGCTGAAATGTTCTGTTATTTCATGGCTATATTATGTTAAGCTGAAATGTTCTGCTATTTCATGGCTATATTATGTTAAGCTGAAATGTTCTGCTATTTCATGGCTATATTATGTTAAGCTGATATGTTCTGCTATTTCATGGCTATATTATGTTAAGCTGATATGTTCTGCTATTTCATGGCTATATTATGTTAAGCTGAAATGTTCTGTTATTTCATGGCTATATTATGTTAAGCTGAAATGTTCTGCTATTTCATGGCTATATTATGTTAAGCTGAAATGTTCTCTTATTTCATGGCTATATTATGTTAAGCTGAAATGTTCTGCTATTTCATGGCTATATTATGTTAAGCTGAAATGTTCTCTTATTTCATGGCTATATTATGTTAAGCTGAAATGTTCTGCTATTTCATGGCTATATTATGTTAAGCTGAAATGTTCTCTTATTTCATGGCTATATTATGTTAAGCTGAAATGTTCTGCTATTTCATGGCTATATTATGTTAAGCTGAAATGTTCTCTTATTTCATGGCTATATTATGTTAAGCTGAAATGTTCTCTTATTTCACGGCTATATTATGTTAAGCTGATATGTTCTGCTATTTCATGGCTATATTATGTTAAGCTGATATGTTCTGCTATTTCACGGCTATATTATGTTAAGCTGAAATGTTCTCTTATTTCACGGCTATATTATGTTAAGCTGATATGTTCTGCTATTTCACGGCTATATTATGTTAAGCTGATATGTTCTCTTATTTCACGGCTATATTATGTTAAGATGATATGTTCTGCTATTTCACGGCTATATTATGTTAAGCTGATATGTTCTGCTATTTCATTATGTTAAGCTGAAATGTTCTCTTATTTCATGGCTATATTATGTTAAGCTGATATGTTCTGCTATTTCATGGCTATATAATGTTAAGCTGAAATGTTCTCTTATTTCATGGCTATATTATGTTAAGCTGAAATGTTCTGCTATTTCATGGCTATATTATGTTAAGCTGAAATGTTCTGTTATTTCATGGCTATTTTATGTTAAGCTGATATGTTCTGCTATTTCATGGCTATATTATGTAAGCTCTGTTATATAGTTATAGTATGCCATGTTATGCTGTCTTATATAATGTTATTTATGATATGTTATGCTATACTCTATTATGTTATATATCATATTTAAGTATTGTATATTATGCCACGGTGTGATACGTTATTTCAATTGATTATTACACAACCTTTCTCGGTTGTCCTCTGAAATAAATTATTATACGCCATTCTGATTGTATGGCTGTCCAATTGCTCAATGCCAATGCCCCCCCCCCGCGCACCCACCCTTTCGCCATCTAATCTCAGGAGCACAAGGACTGGCAGCAACTTGCCACCGCATCTTGTGGCTAAGGATTGTTTTTATTATCTGTGGTGTTTTTTTGTAATGTGCCAGGAAGAGTGGGCTGAGCAGACTCGGACGAGCCCCACCTCAGGTTTATTAGTGTTTCTGCAAAGACCGCATGAGTCTTCATCTTCAGGTCCTACCTATTTTATTTTATTGATTTATGCATGACCACCCCATGTGTGGTAAGGGCTGAATTCTGAATATTATGGGCCATTGCGTAATTAGTTAATTCACCTTTTGTTGCACGCTTAATACCGGAGACCATTCTCTAAGCACAGGACCGAGCGTTGCTTTGCTTCCGAGACAAACACAATGCCCCTGAGCTATCTTCCCGACCCAATAAAAGCTGTAAGAACATCAGAAGTTACCTTCCTACAGGCCAACAGGCCCCATTCCATTCAGTGGGAAGGACATGCAGACCTGTTGTCATTGCCTTTGCCTTCTTGATCCTGCAGTCGTGGAGTGGACCACTATAGAAGGCAACATAGACATACAGGCCTGGGTAAGCAGCTCCCCCATGGCACATGCTAGGTTAGCAAGTGTGGAACTGGTTTCTTAGTCTCGTCCATAGGAGGCATTGCGCAACCCCACTTATGCTTGAGGGGTGCTAGCCTGCAGAAACCTTGCTTGATTTCCAAGCAAGTCAGTCTAGCATTCAACCACATGGACATGCCCGTTCCGTTCACGCATGTTGGAATAGTGAAGTATGTCTGAAAACATGAAAGTGATTATGTTATGCTCTATTGAGGTATGCTATGTTTTATCATCTTGTTTTATGTTACGGAGGTAGTATGTACTTGAACACATAATTGTACATGTTGTAGGCCAGGAAGCTCTGTTGACAGTGACAAGAGGAATTACATAAATACCTATTTCCACAGCCTCTAAGGATCAGGGTTTTTCAGAAATTGCAATATTAGGTCCACTAATAAAATTACTGGAATAACACATTTCAGCTCACGATTTTCTCAGTAGGAACAATTGGAGTCAAGCATTGTGAGGTTCTCAAGTTAATATTGAACAAGTGAATTCTATACGTTGTGCAAAAAATGCCGGCGTTATTAAAAAATCCAATTCCGCGGCTATTAAGTATCTTACAAAGACACTCCAGCGCGCCATTGTTATGCGGTAGAGTCAGGAAATGAGAGGGCTTTGTTGGGTCCACACACAGACACGTTTCCAAGAGAAAAAGAGAGCACGGATAAGAACGGGTGTTATTACCTTGGCTTCTAATAAGGAGAGTCTTTCAAGAGATAATTTAATCTTTGGAGGATAGGCTTTCCATGCTGTACGGATAACGTAAGGACGCTGATAGAAACTGGAGGTACGGGAGTGGGAAAATTAAGGGAAAAGATTGTATGACCACGACTGCATCGTCACCAATATTTAATAATGAATCATTAGGGAGTGGACGTTCGGGAGTGGGAAAATTAAGGGAGAAGATTGTATGACCACGACTGCGTCGTCACCAATATTTAATAATGAATCATTAGGGAGTGGACGTACGGGAGTGGGAAAATTAAGGGAGAAGATCGTATGGCCACGATTGCGTCGTCACCAATATTTAATAATGAATCATTAGGGAGTGGACGTACGGGAGTGGGAAAATTAAGGGAGAAGATTGTATGACCACGACTGCGTCGTCACCAATATTTAATAATGAATCATTAGGGAGTGGACGTTCGGGAGTGGGAAAATTAAGGGAGAAGATTGTATGACCACGACTGCGTCGTCACCAATATTTAATAATGAATCATTAGGGAGGGGACGTTCGGGAGTGGGAAAATTAAGGGAAAAGATTGTATGACCACGACTGCGTCGTCACCAATATTTAATAATGAATCATTAGGGTGTGGACGTTCGGGAGTGGGAAAATTAAGGGAAAAGATTGTATGACCACGACTGCGTCGTCACCAATATTTAATAATGAATCATTAGGGAGTGGACGTTCGGGAGTGGGAAAATTAAGGGAGAAGATTGTATGACCACGACTGCGTCGTCACCAATATTTAATGATGAATCATTAGGGAGTGGACGTACGGGAGTGGGAAAATTAAGGGAGAAGATTGTATGACCATGACTGCGTCGTCACCAATATTTAATAATGAATCAGTAGGGTGTGGACGTTCGGGAGTGGGAAAATTAAGGGAGACGATTGTATGACAACGACTGCGTCGTCACCAATATTTAATAATGAATCATTAGGGAGTGGACGTTCGGGAGTGGGAAAATTAAGGGAGAAGATCGTATGACCACGACTGCATCGTCACCAATATTTAATAATGAATCATTAGGGAGTGGACGTTCGGGAGTGGGAAAATTAAGGGAGAAGATTGTATGACCACCACTGCGTTGTCACCAATATTTAATAATGAATCATTAGGGAGTGCTTTAATTGTTTAATGTATCTAATTAGTTGACCTGAACTGCCGTCTATTGTGCCCTACAGAGTGTGATACACTTCTTCACCATACGGGAAGTAGTTAATCAAACAGACACTTACATGTGGGGCACCCAGCCCCAGCATAGGTGCATGCAGCATTGACAAATGTGGGGGTTTCATTGCAGTTTATTCTTCTTCCTGTTTTGTCATGGTTGCTATTTGTACTATTTCTTTTTTTTTTTTAACTTATTTTAGCTCTGATCACCTTTACCCTCTTTGTGAAGAGAGCCTTGTTGCTCTTCGTTTTATTTCCTTTTGCAATGACCCTTTAACTGGACTGAAGTATTTCGGTAGAATTCACACATTGCTGTTTACCTCCCTAATGCGTCCATTCCTCGACCAGAGTGTGTAGAAATCATTAAATGTTTCAAGGGATCAACACAGACAGTCAAGACCCTTTTACTGTTTACGGATTAAAAATCGTAAGCAGAAAGTAAAAAAAAAATAAGAAGAACATAGTATTCAAAAAGTAAACAACCAACACAAGCGTGAAAAGTATGGCTAGGAAGTAATCATGGAGGGAATTATAAGGAATCATAGGGAATTATAAGGAATCATGGGGAATTATAAGGAATCATAGGGAATCATATGGAATCATAGGGAATTGTATGGAATCATAGGGAATTATAAGGAATCATTGGAAATCATACAGAATCACAGGGAATTCTAAGGAATCATAGGGAATTCTAAGGAATCATAGGGAATCATATGGAATCATAGGGAATCAAATGGAATCATAGGGAATTATAAGGAATCTTAGGGAATTCTAAGGAATCATAGGGCCTAGCTTGCTCACGCAAATGCAGAAGAAATGTTGTCCTGCTTGTACGAGAACGATACCCGTGCCTTGTGGGTGTTGATGCATGATCTAAGGAAAGCAAGCTATTAACTTTGCGCCACAAGCAGAATGGGTGAGCCATTTCCAAAGGTTATATGCTGATTTAGAATATCAATTTGAATTGGTAAATAGTACTAAGAGTGATGTCAATACTTTTGAAGGCTCCTTGAGATACGAAGTGGAGGACATATATGAACTCATCATGAGTGCAAGTAACTCAAGAGCGCCTCAACCAAATCAATCCTCTAATCGTCTTTTTAAGGGTGCACCAAAAGTATGCATGTGAATCCTGAAAATCCTTTTCGATGATTGCCTTAAACAGGTTGGTTTCCCTTGACGTGGCAGACTGCTTACGTTATGCCCTTTTATAAGCGTGGTTGGAGATCAGACCCTAATAACTATCGCTCTATCTCAATACTTGAGTCAGATAGTAAACTCTTCGCAAGTCTGGTATTGAAACACTTGAAAAGTTGGATGTATAGTAAAGGAATAATTATGAAAAATCAACCAGGGATTCGTAAGTGCCTTGACACTAATCTGAATGGGTTTATTTTGCGTTGTTTTCAAGATCTTGTCATGAAGGGAAAGTATGACGTTATCCATTTGGCAGTGCTTGATTTTTCAAATGCTTTTGACACAGTGTCGGGAACCAAGCTATGGAAGAAACTGTCCCTTTGGGGGATCCCTGAGGGCCTGGTAAAGGTGACCATTAAATTACATGATGACTCTAATGTTCAAGCCAGATTAAATGGTGAGGGTGCCAGGTCTCAAAAAATGGCTGCTTTTAACCCTTTCATGGCAGGGGTGCATTCTGGCCCCCTGCTTGTTTAACCTGTATGTAGCCAATGTGAGTAAGTCCTTGGAGCCGGGTGCTTTTGCACCCCCTCGACTGGGGAAATTGTTGCTTTGCTGGTTGGCATATGCTGACGACTTTCTGTTGATCGATTGTACAGGCATTGGGTTAGAACGCCTAGTGTCAGCTTTTGAGAGTTTTGCTTGTGAGAATTGTTTGAAGATCAATTCTGGGAAATTGAAGATCCTGTCATTTACAGAAAGGAACCATAAAGCTGCGGTGTGATGGACTCTGAAGGATTCTAATTTGGGGACTGTTAACACTCTGACTTATTTGGGATTTCACATTATAAACACACATAAAAAAAGTGTATAATTAACAATTGGAGAGGGAAAACAGAGATATGTATTCCCCAAATGAAACTCATTAAAAGCTGTTACTGCAAATGTGTGTGTGTTCCACTCATTAAGTATTATGAGGGGAAAATATGCCTGAAGCTCTTATTTGGTACAGAAATGCTGAAAGAATAGGCACTGGAATATTGAACAGTGCTTCAAGGAGTTATTTGGTGCAGAGACATGTCAGTCCCAATTGCTGTCTCAACAAAGCAATACGATTTGAGCTGGGGTGGAACTCATCAAAATCTAGAGGACAGCGGCTTATTTTGACGCTATATCAAAAACATGTAGTTTCCAGTGGTAATACAGTATATAGTGACATTGGATACCAAATTGAAGGTGGGCTGGTTGTAACCTTGGTAGGAATTTCTTGAAAGGTGTACCTTAATTGTATCTGCTAGTGGACTCACTAACGATGACCGGCTGAATGATCCAACTGGTGTTAAAAGATCTATGTTTAAGCAGGATACAACTCAAGTAATGCATGGCTATGTCAGTAACCTAAAAGGTGAACGCAGGCAGCTTGGGACCCTTGCTCCATATTTACAACTCTTTTGCGAGTCCAAGCTTTAGAAAATACCTTTTTCCGATTCTTTTGGAATTTGTATCATACAGGCAAATTCTTACTTAGACCCAAGATCATTCAGAAGGGTATAGTTGGCTGTAGATTTTGCGATCAACTTCGCTCAATCTGAACTTTGAAGCACCTTCTGGTGCAATGTTCTGGCCTTAAGATTCAAAGACTTGTGCATTTAAAAAAATGTTTACCCTATGTGATGATATGGACTGTGAATCTTTCTGGGAGCACTGCGTATTTGGGCATCCTGTTTCCATTGCAGTTTCGGTGGTGAATTTTCCGCATAGTTTGCAGCTGGATAGACATGATTGTTAGGTTATAAGAGTCATACATTGTTTTCTCCTGTTTAGTGGGATGTTTGTATATGTTGATTGTTTGATTGAAGAGGTAATATGTAATTTTATTTTATTTCCTATGTTTTACTCCTCTTGTGTTTGACTGTTTTTTATTTTATCAATGTATATTGTTAAGGTTGAATATTTTTTTAACCAATAAACATTTTTTTCTACAAAATAGGAAGTAATATTTGATAAAAATAACAACACATCCACAGAACTGCTGATTGCCCTTACCTGCCAGGCCTCAAATAATGTTAAAGGGAATTTAGAATGCGTGTATATACACATCCTAAGATATTTATTCATGAGTTTTTTTTCTGTATTTTTTATATTTAAATTATTTCTCTTGTATTACTGGTTTAATTTGAAAATGCAATGCTTTTCTTGCAATTTACAATAATCTGGATCTTACTCTTTTGATACATATGTATCTACCAAAGAAAGCAAAAGGGTTACTTAAGTTTCAGAAATGAGTGACAGAATGCTCCGCACTCAGTCAGAAGTAGAGATCAGTCCCACACTTTGAGAGGAAGTAGGGTATATCATCCAGGGAGCTGACTGTCAGTCGCTGATCCACAATGCAGTGGACGTTGCGGGCGGGATCCGAAGACAGCCCGATTGTTTGAACAATAATCAGGATGTGAACAACCATGACCTGTCAATTTCTTCATCCGTCACCTGCCAAGGTAAACTGTTGCGCCTGGAGGCAAGCATCTGTTTCACATTGAACACAGATGATCTGTAACTGTGTGTACAAAAGCTGTGTTTTTCTTGATCACCATTGGTCTGGCAATACCGCTCTTTTCTAAAAGGATCCGTGTAGATATCAGAGAACACCACCCGTCCGTCCGTCCGTCGTGCTGGAAGGAGAATATGCTCTCCATCAGTGGGGACGTGCTGGTTTGTATCCCTCCAGGACTTGAGCCAAGTCCCTCTAGATGACCTTGTGTTTTCCAATTAAACCCTCTGCAGTTAGTGCAATTATCCTTCCCTCCTCTGCCTCCTGTACTTCCACAATGGAACTGTTTCCTGTCATCAATATTTCATGCAGAGCCGGGACGGAGGACAAGACTTCCATTAAACACACAATCCCCCACTTGCTTCAGTAAAATACAACAAGTGGGGCACGGAGTCATTACAAATGTATCACCGCAAATAACCTGCGAAAATATGGTTGTGTTGCTTTCAAGCCGGGATGTCATTGGAAGAGGTGGGTCTTTCTCTAGTCTCCCATCTTGACACAAGTTCGTGTGACATGGCGTGTCTATCGCTTTGTATTCTTGTTACAGATGTTCTGCCTTTTTATTTCTTATACAATTTCTGGATTGCCACTATTAGGGTATAAAGTGATTTGATAATAAAATTAGCACCCTGGAATGGTGCATTTTCCAATCATGTGTTGTTTGGATCCGCTGGCTCAATCTGCTAAACTCAACTGGTGTTCCATCTGTACCCCACACATTGCTGCCGGGTCTCCGAACATTCGTCTGTCTTCCATTTGCTTTGCTTCAATGCAGATAAAGGGAATGCGCGTCACTCTGCTCTATTCTACCACCCCTCACTGCCAAATCAGAAATGTGGCGTCGCCCCACTCATTTGCCTCTTCTGGCCTTCATTGCACCTAATCACTCACCTGTAGAAATAGGCCTTGTTTCGTATTCCATGGAATCCCGCTGCAATCCTGCCGTCACCACCATTTCTCCTTCTGGCCTTTCATTTCTCTGGTTTATATTTTTCTATTGTCTAATTTAATTTTGTATCGAATGCACTGTGTTTGGTTCACTTATATTGCTTATTTATTGTGCAATCCACCTTGAAATTGCATGTATTCTCCCAATTTTACATGCATTTTAATATCAGTGAGCTGGGCTGCTGAGGCAACGTTTCCACACCCAAAATGGCCCCCACCTTCCACCTTTCTCTCCTTCCCATTAGCAGTCTAGTGCTCCATTCCCATCCATTTTGCTTTGCCTGCAATGGAGTGCTGGTCTTGTTCTGGAGAACTGCTGAACTCACAATAAGACTCCCTCTTTTTGTTTCCTTTCTTAAACCCGGGAACGGATGCTAATAGCGTTAAGCACCCGCTCCACGGACTGTACTGGGTGGTAACGTCCCAGAGACCTCATGGAATAGCCTTGCTTCATCTGGCATGTAAACTTGGGCCCCGGTCCCATAACGTACAGCTCATGGAATGGGTGTTTACTGCTAAATTCAGAACCTACTCATTGACCACTTGACTTACTATCACAATAGTTGAAGGATATTTGGTTACAACACAAAGGGAGCAATAGATTGTAGAATGACACTAGTGTACTTCGGAAAAGGACTAGGAGGACAGAACCACAATGTACTCTGTGCTGTAGATGTTCTTGGTGTTCAACAGGGCCGAGTCAGTTTCAGGGCACCTTGCAGCTTCTGCAACAGAGTTCAAGACGGGAGACAGCTGCAGCTATAATGAGGCAGGCAGTTTGGCGAGCAAGGCTGGATGGACAGCTGCAGGCTGGCCTACAGAGCGGTTCTGGGCCAGGAATCTTTGTCTCAGTGCTGGTCGGTTAGTCTGGCTTGGGCGGCATGAGTGACTGCAGTGTAACAACAGTCAGCAGTGCAGTTGGTTGCACCTCGAGGGGCTTGACTGGTTCAAAAATATCCTTTAAGGCAGACGTCAGTAGATTCTTGTCGAAGCACTACTCCTAACTTCTTCAGTGGGCTTGTGTCGTCCTTTAAGGCAGACGACCCAAAGCTGCGTAGAGTTTTGCAGGCTGCTGCCTTGTCCTTGGTTTGGTTCACAGACTCTCTGGCACTTCCCAACTAGGCAGCGTGTTGCAGAGCCTATCACGGCACGCTGTGTGCTGTCTGGGTAAAGGTTCTGGAGCTGATGGAGGGTCCCCTGGATTCAGTATCTCCGCTGTTCCCTGTGAGATGTTTAGGGGAGGGATCTTGCTTCCCTCTTGTAGGTTCTTGCCTTCCTTCACTGGCAGAAGATTTAAGGCTGACTGTACCTTCAGCAAGGGTCTAATGCTGAGTTCTTCTTGCTACCCCTTTCAGTCTTCAGATGATCTGTACAAAAGAGGGGCTCAACCTCTTGTAAAGCCATATGGGTCACAGTGATTAGTGTAGTCTAAGTCTACTTTAATGAGCCAATCCTGGGTCCCCACCAACAATCTCCTGTATGCATGAGGTCATCACCAGAGGTCTTTAGAACAGAAAGGGTAAAGGGATTCTAGATCACCAAACCTGTTCAATGAAGAAGCTAATGTCTCGAAACCTAGGAACTTTTGCCATCGGGATCCAACTCCCCATAATTCTCCATGCACATTCTTATTTCCATAGTCTTAACAGAGACTGGAGTGCCGGTTTGTAAACAATGCATGACAATATAGATGTCCTAAGGCAGGGCGGTATGCAACCTGATGTTCTCCAGATGTTTCGGACTGACTAGCATGACCCATCGCCATTGACGATGCTGGTTTGGTCTGACGTAGTTGAAATCCAAAACATCTGTAGAACCAAAGATCACAGATCACTGCCCGAAGGAGAGAAGATGCGGGAGGCAAACAAAGGGCAAAACAACATGATGGAAGAGGGTGTGGGGGGCTGGGAATGTCCATTTCCTGAAAATATTTTGTAATTCATTGGCACGGTTCACTGTCCATTTGTCATGCCCACATCACTGCATGGAAACCTGTCAACTGTGGCACCCAGAGCAAGAAACAGCCCACAACCACCATTGAGATGACAGCGATCTTCACAAAACAGCGCTGTATCGTGCATTGTGTAAGATGTTCAAACTGCACAGTACCCAATAGGGTTTGGCTAAAATCAAGCCGAGAATAGGCAAGCAGCAGGAAGCACTCAGTGTGCCATCTATTTTGAATTCCCAACTCTCTAGTCCAGTGGACTACAACCTTTGGCTCCCCAAATGGTTTGCACAACTCCCACCAGCCCTAGCACACATACATAATGGTGCGGGATCATGGGAAACACAGTCCAAAACATCTGGAGAGTTGCGGGTTGCAGACAGCTGCTCTAGTCCCGTTATCTCCCTTCTGCAATGAAACCTATTTGGTTTTGGCCATTGACCTGCGCTGTGAAACAGCTGTCGCCACCTTAAAGCGAAAGGACTTCTGCTGGTGATTTGTTAGGGCGAAGGTCGCCCAAACATTGATACCCCATTTAAACTCGGTGTTATCGCCCCAAGGTGATATCTGTCTTTCCTACAAGTAACCAAGGACACGTCACCCCTGCTTGTCTGTTTAAAAAAACATACTTTGTCAGAGCACAGGAGAGGGCGCAGTCCAGCTTCTGTTCTGGACTCATGCTCTACCAACAAGATGGAAAGCCTTTTTTTTCAATCCTGTTGAGGGTTGACAAGATTCTGCAGGCATTAAATGACCTGAGCCATTTCCACAGTATTAACTCACCCAGTGCCATGGGTGCTCACCGTAAGGGGGTGCAGGTGTGATTGCCCCCCCCAACTTTCATGGCAACCATTTTGTCCCCATTAATTTGGCTGGGGCACCTTTTCTTCAGATGCCATGTCCCCCCTTGCCCCACCCCAACATTTTCGCCAAAGTTACTCCACTGCCGATGGCCAACCCTCATTCACAAAGCTGTCATGTTCACTATGGTGCCTGTATGTTTGAGTGCTGGGCATGGCTCAGGCTACTAGGGTTGAGATCAAGACATAATTCAGCCTTGTGGCATTAAATCAAATGAACGCCCTGGTTCCTAAACTCTCCCTATGGGCCCCTGCTGTTCTGAGGGCTACACCCTCAGTGTGAATGGAAGGTGCTGGCGACCGGATTGCTTCGCTGAAGTGTGAGCATGCGCACGTCAATTAGGCAAGTGCATGCAAAGTGCCTCTTAAGTACGACACTTGCGCGGGTTCTCCTTTAGCAACGCATCCAATGTCAATGGCGCACTGGATTCTGGGGGCTTAGGTCCAGCTTTCAGACCCTGTTAGAGCGGCTCTTGCGCCTGGGGCCAGACTTCCCCTTTAAGCGTTGACCTTCAGTTGAACCGTGCGCCTCCCATGCAGTTCCGCCGCTAAGTAATTCCAAGCATTTACGCCAGAGGGAACATTGTGCATGCCGTCCGCATTGGCCATCCTCCATAATTCACAGCACAATCATATTATCGCTGATTGCACTATCGAGGGCGTGACAAATGGGGGAGGGAGAGGGTGCAGCAGCAAAATCTATCAGAGGGCATGAAGGTAGTGTCTGAAAACAAGACAAGCCAAAGGGACGTTCAGCAACCAATCAGGAAGCAGCAATGCGCGCATATTCATACTGTGCGACTATGGCCATGGAGACTGTGCAACAAGGAGCCTGCATCTGCCAGTACTCACTAACTGGGTCAGATCTCACTTTCTGACCCACAACTCGCATGCTGGCTGAGAACTCACTTACTGGCCCAGATTTCACTTACTGGCCTAGAATTCACTTACAGGCTCAGAACTCACGTACTGGGCCAGAACTGACTTACTGGGCCAGAACTCGTCTGCTGGGCCAGGACTCACTTACTGGCCTAGAACTCACTTACAGGGCCAGAACTCACTTGCATGCCCAGTACTCACATACTGAACGAGTAATCACTTACAGGCTCAGAACTCACTGGGCCAGAACTCACTTACAGGCCCAGTACTCACATACTGAAAGAGTACTCACAGGCGCAGAACTCACTTACTGGGCCAGAACTCACTAACTGGAGAAGTACTCACTTACTGGCCCAGAGCTCTCTTACAGGCCCAGAACTCACTTAGAGGCCCGGTACTCACATACTGGCCGAGTACTCCCTTACTGGCCCCGAAATGACTCACTGCACTTCTTTTTTAGTTTTGTTTGACTTTCCGACGAGGCAAAAACAATTTTCAGCCCAGAGCAGCCTTTAGAAAACTGAAGACCTATTTACGGCTCTATAGTACAAAACTGTGTCCTTCCACATCAGTGCCTTTGAGCTGTTCAGACAATTGTGGGGTTGAGCTGTGTTACACAGTCTTCTCTCGCACATTGTCACATGGAAATAGTTGGGGAAAGTGGGTATAATGGAATGGCACTTCGGGAAGTGTGAGAGCGTGCTCAACATTATACAGAATTTACAGACGGTCTGGGGTAGGCGTGCTTTCTGTTGTTGGGTATAATCGTTATTTAAAGTTATTTTCATGTGTATTTATTAATTAATTTATGAAACATTCTTGTATCCGCGCGGCACATGCCCATAGGCCTCAGGGCACGCACACGTATGACCGCGGACAGACAGCCGGAACACATAGTGCTGGAAAATAGCAAGAGAAAGAGATACCAGGGACAGACTCGGAGTCGACAGTACCGGGTCCAGAGGACGAACAGTTCAAGCGAACAGACGCGAGTCCGTCGGCCAGTTATAAGTGCGCTGCGATTTGATATAACTCGACCTGTGCTTTATAAATACACTAAATTAGGAAGAAACAATCAGAGAGGAAAACAAACATTTTTTATGTAATGTTGTGTTCCCCTGCTTTAATACTGCAGCAAATCACCCGAGAAGTGGTTTCCCCGAAGCGCGCGTTGCCAGAGCGATGGCCTAGCGCCTCCAGCTGGGTTACCCAGACTTTAGATGTGTCCATGAGGGGACACTTAGGGAATGGGAACAGCGGGGAGAAGGTCTTCGATAGAAGTGGGCTGCAGCCATAAGACTTAGGCTGAGAAGTGTGGGCTCGCTTTGCTCTTCTTACCAGATCCCTAGCTAAATAATAAATCACAGACCAATTATGTTTATGGAAAAGTTGTAGGCCGTAGGCATTTTATTTTCTTACAGAAAATATATAACAACAACAATCAATACACTGCCATATGCTTTTGGGCACCTTGTGTCCAGTTTCGAAGTTGCCCAAGGCTCCTCCCAAGTCCTTGTTACCCCTGGGCCTTTGTTCCTGGGTACCGAAAGAGTAATCGGTGTTCCGGCTCCTGCCTGCTTCCTTCTTCTTCCGTTATCCTTGTAGGGTGGGTTGGGTGGCAAATGTTTTTCCTTCCCCTTGTCCAGGCACTAAAACCTTACCCGAGAGAGGTGAGCTCTTTACCTGGTTTGTGCCGCCTCTCCTTTCCTGGCTTACTTATAACCCCCAGACCTTTTGTTCCTTCTTGGGGGCCGGGTTTCCCCCCCTGTTTCCCTGCTGTTATATTTCGCACCTTCCCCAGGTGCTGTTTCCTGCCCTTTCCTGGGCTTTTGTTTCTTGTGGCGCCGTTTGGACGCCCCTCCCTACGCTTTCGCTCCGTTTCCCCCCACCCCGCGCCTAAACTCCCAGGCCCTCCATCGGCCCGCATTTCATGCGGCCCGGGGCCTGGGGCATAGGCTGAGTAGTGTGGGCTCGCTTTGCTCTTCTTACCAGATCCCTAGCTAAATAATAAATCACAGACCAATTATGTTTATGGAAAAGTTGTAGGCCGTAGGCATTTTATTTTATTACAGAAAATACAACTCAACAAAAATCAATACACTGCCATATGCTTTTGGGAACCTTGTGTCCAGTTTCGAAGTTGCCCAAGGCTCCTTCCGAGTCCTTGTTACCCCTGGGCCTTCGTTCCTGGGCACATGCTGCCACACCTGAGCAGGTGCTATTCACGCTCATTCAGGTCCCCCCAAAAGCACTCTACCTACAACCCCGTTCCTGGAGTGCCCTAAAAATGTTGTCGGAAAAAGCCCCCATCCCCTTGCTTGATAGGTCCACCCCATCCTGGTGAAACATTTCCGGATTGTTCTGGTGTAGGCCATGTTTTATGAAGTGTAGCCCTGTGCTCTTGCAGTATTTTTCCACTGATTTATTTAATTTCTTTCTGGCTATTTTGATTGTGTGCCTCTTCTGTGCCCCATACCAGACCCTTCTTGGTATTATTTCAGACATGACAATCTCGGTTTTCCACCAACTGTGGGCTATGCTATGTAGCGACTCGCAAATGTTCCTCTGTAACTTATCCCTATTTGTGCTCACCAGGTCGTTCCCCCCAAGGTGTATATCCAGGTACTCGGGGGGTCCCTGAAACCTATCAGATCCGACAGCCTGTCGTGAATGTCCTCCCATTGCAGCCCCGGGAGGCCCCACCAGGACTTAATTGTGTTTTTGAAATGTAGTCCTTACTTCACTTCCTCCAGCCACCTGCCTGCCCGGGTCACAAAAGAGTGCCCCACTATCCATGCCGATTTGTAGTGTCCAGCCTCTATGGAAACGGGGGAGATAAGCGTTTATATCAGTTCCTCCCTTATGTATTTTTTAAAACATTGCGACTTCCACCCCCCAATCCTTTTCACTCCCTTTGCTCCCAGGCCCCCCGCCCATGCAGAGGTTGCCGCCCCTATCCTGAATGAGTGTGTTCCAAATTCGGCTTGATCCCATCCTGCTTTGGCCACCGCCTGTTTTAACACCGCCTGAAACTGGTACCTGCTGAGTGCGCTGCCGTCCATAGGTATTAATAGCTGCCCATCGACCTCTGGTCGGAGATCTAGGAATTATTGGATGATGCATCTGGGACAGTGGTCCTTCTCTTTGATGCAATTGAGGTCTATTGCTCTCACCTTCCCCGTTTGGTCTGTTTTAAATTTCCTTAACATTATAGACATCCCCTTGCTTCCCATACTAATATCCCTCCTTGCCAGGCCGTCTCCTGCCACCGTATTACTGGCCACCAGCTCCCCTTCCCTGAAAGCCCCATAATATGCCAGCGCGAATGCTGCCCTGAACAGCTCAGTTTTGTACGTGCTGCTGCATGTATCTCGCAAAACTTTCAACAGAATTCTGAACTTCCCAAAGTTCACTGGCCATCTGCTATCTGGTTTCTTTCCCTCTAATTTAGCCCATCCTCTCATAGCATATTTTATTCTAGAGCTGTCGATTGGATCCGGTATGCCCGCCACTTTTGTGGTATATGCCACCCCCGCTAGGTGTGCTGCCGCCCAGCTTTTCTTTCTCCCTTTGGCAAATGCCCCTTCCAGAAATTCATACATTTTTTCGGTTTAAATTTTTCCCACATCTTGCACTCCTGCTTCCACCAACACATCTTTTACATGCTTTCCGTACTGCTTACCCATTTTGTATGTTAGGGCGTTCCTGGTCAGTTTGTCAATGACACATTCCGTTCTCCGTGTTTCTCCCACTTCTTTAGAGTCAACCTTATAGCCAACCGTTTTTTTTCTTTCCAGTGCTTTCAATGGTACCCATGCCTTCTGTGGCGTGGGTGTTCTTTCCCTGTCGGCGTCCGGTCTCAGCTCCCTGAA
The DNA here is from genome assembly GCA_002915635.3 of Ambystoma mexicanum. Lineage (NCBI taxonomy): Eukaryota > Metazoa > Chordata > Amphibia > Caudata > Ambystomatidae > Ambystoma > Ambystoma mexicanum. The sequence goes on along the minus strand of CM030325.1, from coordinate 1,023,843,655 downwards.
TCTCTCCCACTGAAAGCGAGAGATTGCATCAGCCACCACGTTTGCTTCTACAGCGATGTGCCTCACCCTTATGCATGTATTCATTTTTAGGCTTTCCAGGGTGATTGCCCGCATTCATTCCAACACTATTGGGCATGACGCACTTCCTTTATTTAACACGTACACCACTGCCATGTTATCCGACCATACTGCCAACACCTTGTTTCCTAGCTCTTCCCCCCATGCGCACAACGTGACCCAGATTGGGAAGGGTTCCAGCAGGGTTATGTTTTTTGTCCATTCCGCCACCTGCCATGTTTTTGGCCATTTGCCTGCACACCACTGTCTCCCCAGTATTGCACCAAAACCAAGGCCACCTGCTGCATCGGTGAACAACACCCTTTTCTCTTCCTTGTTTATGGGTGAGTGCCATATCACTGACCCATTGAAATACCTCAGGAATTCTGCCCACACTTCCAGGTCTCTCTTGATTCCTCCCCCTTTCCTGACTCTGTGGTGCCCCATTGTAGCCCCTCTTGTTCTCAGCTCAATGCTTCTCTGGAATACCTTCCCCTGTGGTATAGCTCTCCCTGCGAAGTTCAGCTTTCCTGCCAGCGCTTGCAATTCTCTCACTGTCACTTTGTTTCTTCCCTGTAGTTCCTTTATTGTCTTCAGCAGATCTGTCACCTTGTCATCCGGGATCCGGCACACCCCAGGCTTGAGTCAATTTGTATCCCTAGGAATTGGATAATCTGCGTTGGGCCCATTGTTTTCTCTCCCGCCAGCGGAAAACCCCACTCGCTTGTTATCTCCACAACTTTATCCAGGGTTGCCTTGCATCGCTTTGAACCTTTGGGCCCTACAAATAAAAAGTTATCAAGGTAATGTACCATCCTGGCCTCCCTCATCTCTTCTGTTACTGCCCATTGTAAAAATTAACTTACCCTCTCAAAGTATGCACACGAAATGGCGCACCCCATAGGGTGACATTTGTCGATGAAGTATTCCCTCTCCCACTGCATACGCAACCACCTCTGAGATCTGCTGTTGCCTGGCAACAGCCGGAATGCCTATTTAATGTCTGCTTTTGCCATCCATGCCCCTTTTCCTGCCTTCCTGACTAGTTCTATCGCCTCCTCGAAATCTGAGTATGATACTGTTGCATCGCTCTGTGCAATGCCGTCATTCACCCAGGTCCCCGGGGGGGGGGGGGTAGGATAGGTGGTGGATTAGCCTGTATTCCCCTTCTTCCTTTTTTGGCACTAACCCCAGTGGAGAGCATATAAATGCTTTGAATGGTAACGCTGTAAAAGGTCCCTCAACCCTACCCAGTTCTACCTCTTTTCGGATTTTATTGGTCACTATATCCCTGTTCTCGGTAGCAGACTTCAGGTTTATGGGAATGTCCTGCGCTCCCTGCCCAGTAAACGGGATGTTAAAACCTTCTCTAACACCTTGCCCACCAGGATCACCTCTGCCGCTTTTTGGTCTGGGTATTTCTGGAGCCACCCTTCCATCTTCTCAACTTTTACTGGTGTGGCTCCCTTCTCGTCCCATCTCTTAGTTTCGCTTCTCATCGCTTCTGTCACTTGGAGCTGCGGCCCTTATACACTTGGAGTTGCTGTGGTCCCCCTTACATCTCTCGCACTTGTGGGTGAACTTGCACTTCCATCCCCAGCTACAGGGCACTCCCTTCTCAGAATTCCGACATTGCCCTGGTTCTGCCCTTGTTGCCCCCGTGCTCCCACTGCCTCCCCCCTGCGTGGTTGGGGGCGGCTGCTCTGCCACCCTCTCTGTGACCCATAGTTCCTGCTCTGAAAATGTTGGTCTCTCTTTCTGTCATAGCTGTGTTCAGATCTCCTGTTATTGTAGCTATAATCAGCTTTGTACTCATTCTGCCAATACTGCTTCCTCTACTGCCCTCCTGCGCTTCGCTCCTTGGAATCCCATTTCTCATTCAGCACATTAAATATGTAGAGATTAAAATTCTCCTCATCACATCCCATATCCGGAAAGCAGTCCATCTCCTTTCTGAACTCGTGATCATACTCCTGCCATGTGTCTCCCCTGAATGCTGTGTGTATTTTCAGCACCCTCTGCTGATACGCAACTAATGCTACCCCGTCTTCTGGGAATTTCTGTAATATAAATGTAGACATTATATTAAAGGCCGCCATCCAGTTGTCAAAATTCCTTACTATTGGCCCCCTTTTAGTAGGCTTTTCTCATCCTCCTTAATGTCCTCCAGTGCCACATTCATCCCCTTCTTTTGACAATCTAGCAATGTGTAAATATCAATTCATTCTTTTCTCCATATATACCAAGCCATTGCCTTCATTGGCCTGCCCTGTGCATCTTTACCCATGGTTGGTCTGCCATATTTCATCATGATTGGTCCCCCAACCTCCGTCGCTGCCACTGGTGGTACCGCCCCCAGCAGCGGGTCCCCCGCCACTGGTGCCACTGGTGTCCCTGTTGGCACCACCGGTTGTGGGTTGAGCCCTTGCGGTGCCCCTCCTGTGTTTGGCTCTACTGGTGCTCCTTGTGGTGCCGGGATCGGGGTTTCCCTGGGTTCTGCCCATATCCCCCTGCCCCTCTCTGTTTCTCCCTGCTCACCACCCCTCTCCATTTTACCCAAGCCCTTAAGTGATCCCTTTCTTCGTCATCACTGCTTTCCCCCTCGGTTGCAGAATTCCCCTGCTGCTCCTCCCTGGGTCCCTTATTACTTCTGTTCTTCTTGCCATTGATTCTGGGTGACTTACCAAAACCGTGACGCAATTTTTAAACATTTTTACAATTTTATTCCCCACATCATTATTCACAGTACCTACAGTGTTTTTCTCTTTTCTTTTCCTCTTCTTGGTAGGTGCCTCTGTCTGTTCCTCCGATCTCCTTGGCTCCTCTCTCCCCCTCTTCTGTCCTTGCGGCACCCCGTCTTCTCCTTCGCTGCTGCTAGGCTATATGAACAACAAGGGTGACATTGCCTTTGCCCTTTCTTCCTTCTGCATTATCTCCAGCAACCATTGTGCCCCATATTCCTTCTCAGCCTACTTTGCCCACCCGAGAGAGGTGAGCTCTTTACCTGGTTTGTGCCGCCTCTCCTTTCCTGGCTTACTTATACCCCCCAGACCTTTTGTTCCTTCTTGGGGGCCGGGTTTTCCCCCCGGCCCCTTGCTGTTATATTTCGCACCTTCCCCTGGTGCTGTTTCCTGCCCTTTCCTGGGCTTTTGTTTCTTGTGGCGACACTCGGACGCCCCACCTACTGATTTTGCGCCGTTTACCCCCACCCCGCGCCTAAACTCCCAGGCCCTCCATCGGCCTGCATTTCATGCGGCTCGGGGCCTGGGGCTGTTTGTGCAATGATGTCTGCAGGTCTTTGCAAATGTGTAGACTGCGTTACATGACGGTCCGAGTGTGGTTAGGGGAGATGGAAAGTCGCTATCCCAAGACGGCTGTTTGGAGTTTTCGAGTAGATAAATACGGATGTGTTGCGTGAGGGTCTATTGTATGCTCGGAAACACCTGAAACCTTGAAGGTTTAATTGCCCGGCGTTTAGAAATATTGTTTTCCATGGGTGACATACAGAAATGGAGAGGAAGGATAGCTCAGGGGCAACGCCTTTGGCTTGGAAGCAAGACACACAAGTTTGAATCCTGATCCCACGCTTAAAAACGACTCGGTACTAAGCGCATTATACATAAAGAATAGTAGCACAGGGCTGTCGAGGGGGGCCAAGTCCATGCATACCCTGGGTGATATACGAAACCGAGGAGGAAGGATAGCTCAAAGGTAATGCGTTTGTCTTGGGGCTACTTCTAAGGTAAATGATGGCCTAGGGTTGTTTAAGCATAACTCTGAGTGCTCTGAGTGTTCTCAGAGTGTTCGAAGATGGTTCAGACTTACTTTAATGGGGTTCACTGGCACGTTTGTTCACAGTAATTGATTTTAACGTATTTTCTTAAGAGTGAAGAACACCAACCTCTAGTTGAATGAAGAGGCCCGATGAATTATATATTTCAAATAATCATATGTTGTGTTGTATTCAGCGTGAGGACGCTGAATTCACACAGCAGAGCGCAGCGTGACGCATTCAGCAACCAATGGCACAGCAGGTGGGAGTGAGTAAACCTTGCAACCACTATCAGACCCAAAAAACAGTCTTGTGTTTCACAAAAGAGAGGGAGACAACTGGATTGACAACCTGTCAATTCACAAACTGGGTTGATTTGTGCTGGTGTTTTTGATTGTGATGATCAATAAACACAACTTCTGAGTCCTGGCGCCATCGGCCCCTTGAATAGTCCAATGGAGGGAGGTTACCCCGATATCCACGAGGGGTGTTTCTGAGAATAAATCACATATGAGGATTTCACTGAAGTATGTTTGCCTTTTTTTTTGTATCCAGAAAAAAAATGCTGTACTGGATTTTCATTGTTGTCGGTTATCGAGATCATCTCAAATGAAAAACTCTGGAATCGCAATGCCAATGGACTACACAATGTCTTCTGGGCGCTATGCAAATAGCAAACAGATAACAAGAAGCATGCTGGTGCGGCTACTGTGTGTGCTCCCCATGACATCATCTGGAGATCTAAGAACCCGGATATCGGCTATCCGACCTGGCAGCGGATGCTTGTACATATGGCCGTTATTGATCCAATTCTCTTCCGCTCATGTCTGTGCATTTATTTCCATTACTGCACAGGAAGTCGATGCTGTTTATCCCACAGTTGGTGCTTAGGCGGCCATTTGTGATCTGCAAACTAAACACAGATTATAGAAGGCTCTGTATGCCTGTGTAAGAGATGGGTGATTCCAATGAAAAATATACCAGTGTCAAGAAAGCAAAACCCTCAACATGGGTCATTGGCATGCACCACCAACTACCACAAACACCACTTCCTACCTGGTCACCTTCACTCTGATTTCCATGTCTGCACAGCCTGGCCCCCCTTACGTAGCACAAAGGATCATCAGACAATCGTCATCTAGACCTTCTAGAGTGGCCTATTCCAATCGTATCATTGTTCCTCCCACATGCAGAGTGCGTGCAGGTGGCACTAGCTTCCCAACTATGGCTGCCACCTTCTGGAATACCGTCCCAGCCCAGATCATGATGATCCACTCTCATGCAGCATTCCGGAATGCCCTCAAGACGAGGCTGTTTGTCTGAAAGGGCTCTACCTCCTACTTTATGCATCTCTGTATCTGCATCCTTGTAACGTTCATCAAATGTATTATGCAACAAAACAACTGAGTATGTAACAAAACAATCGGTACTAAGTAGTACTCTGCTGGGCCGCATTCCTATAACCCTGAATCAAGCCTTCTTATGTCTCTTCATAGCACCTCGATGCCCGTGGGCTGTAGTGCGCTCTACAAATCCAAAAAAAATCAAATAAAAAGAATAAGGATTCCATTAAACTAGTTTAAATGTGTAAATTCAAATAATCTCTGCCTCCTTATATCATTATATAATGTCTGGCTGGTGATAGAGAATCTTTTGAACATAGCCATATATCTCTAATCTTGTATTTGCAAGGATTGGAATGGTCTCTGTATTATCCTGTCCTCTACTATTCATTGTGTTGGGTCTAACCAAATGGTTAACTATGGGATTAATTATACTGACTGATTAAATGTTATCAGTTGCAGTGTTCAAAGTTGATTTAGGACAGTTTGTCAGTGTTTGAAGGAATTCACACATAAGTTATATTTGGTATTTTATTTCTGATTGTTTTATTAAGTATTTATTGTAATGAAATGTGTGTTAGATTGGGTCATGTAAGATTTATTATGTGTAACGTTTACTTGTAAACTGTATCACATTAAATAAATAATAATAATTAAACTAGTTCTCATCCATCTCTGTAACTTTCTTACCACAACCATCCCTCCTCCACCCCTATTCCCTCATCCTCTCTGAAGCCTTAGATACTTTGGACCATCCATCCATCCTCCGAACTCTGGCCTCCCCATGATGTAAGAAGGCCATAATCAGATACAATGGTTTCTAACCCTCTGTCCCAGCTCCTAAAACTCTAACATCTCCTTTCCCAGCCTTCTTCAGCGGGTGTCCCTCAGGATTCAGTCCTAGATCCACTCCTCTTCACCCTCTGAACCTCCCGTCCACCCTACTCTTCCAGTGCCACAATGGCACTCAAGTCTGCTTCTTGTTTCCTTCGTTTGCCAGTTTGCATCTCAGAGGTTTCACTAATGGCCCCTCCCCCATTCAACACTGGGAGCCTCTATGCGGCCTCGATGTAAACCGACCAAAACGGAAGCAATTTTTCTCCCAGACTGCAAGGCCAAGCCCCCTACTCATCCCCTGTCACCTTCATTCCTGACCTCCTCACTCTATCACCAAAGAATTGCAACCTTGTGGTCCTATTTCCCAGAAAATTCAAACTCAATGACTTTATGACTTCTTCTGCTGACCTGATGAACCTTCTATATCTTAAGAAAAGTATGCCGGGACCTCACCTGCCACGCTTCCAAAACTCAAATATCTACCCTGATTCTTAGTTGGCTGGTTTACTGCACCAGGCAGCTCCTTGCCCCTTCAATACCCTCAATTAAGGTCTTAACGTTATCATAAGAGCCGTTTAATATCTGTCTAGGTCCTCACCCTCCTTGGTGTTCCGTCACCATGCCAGGTGGCTTTCAACGCCAGATCGCACCGCCTTCAGGTTCCTACAGTCCTTTTCATGGCCATGGCCGCTCACTGCCTTGCTGGCTGATCATTCTCTAGTCTCCCTCTCAGGAACTACAGTTTCCAACTCCCTAAAGCTTACCTGCCCCCCCCCTCCACTGCACCACCTCCTGCTTCTGCACCTTCTCACAAGCTCCCCCCCCATCACTGCAATGCTCTTCATCAGCCAATGAAACCGTCCACTCTATGTATCATGTCAAGACCCGCTTCAAGCTCCACTTGCTGGGCAGAGACATGGCATCCTTAATGCCCCCTATATCCTTCGCCCCCTGTCTGTCCTTCCTGCCCCATCCACCTCTAAAAGAACCGTACATTTGTCAATCACACCCATGAGAATACTGCGTCAATAGCATACGTATGTGTGTTCCATTGGTACCAAGCATGCCAATGTTATGCACCATTGCATTACCCCTGCACTACATGCATACCTGGCACCCTATGTGTAATTCCCTGTGTGTTTCCCCATAGGTACACCACTCAATTACTTACCAGCAAGCTTTGTCCTTTATCATTGCTATCCATCCATCCACCTATCCATCCTTCCATCCAGCTCCTGGAGAGTGACTGGGGCCATCCTTTGCAACACAGAAGAGTACCAACTCACTAGATTGGGCTGTGCCTTGTTACAGGTTCAGCGCCCACAAAGGCAGGCATCAGGTGCCCTCCCAAGGTGGACACCCGGGCTGTGCCTTGTTACAGGTTCAGCGCCCACAAAGGCAGACATCAGGTGCCCTCCCAAGCTGTGGTAGTAGTGGGTCACAGGTAACAAGAGGGGGAAATAGGATTGCATGTCAATGTTGAGCAGATGCCATAGTAAATACGAGTTGGACCCAACGTGTCATGTATCATTCAACTGCACTCTTCGCTTGACCCCTCTCCTCTCTCTTCCTGTACCTCTTTCAGAGAGAGTCACTTTGCCAGGTGCATGTTTGCAACGGCCATGATGGGCAATCTTGAATGGTGAGTTGGATGTGTGTTTTTTTGGGTTCAAAGTAGAAAGAGTCCAGCAATGACAAAGGCGGCCTGGGGGAGACCAGACTGGTTTTTGAAGACACATGCATGTTCCCTGCCGGTGTGCCACCATGACCCTCATGGCACACCATCTATATGAGGGGAGGTTGGAGGGACACTGGCTCTGTGGTGGCAGGTGGGTTATATAATGGTTCATTTACAACGCGCTGGTTTCTAAGTGCGGGATCGGGATTCAAAACTGTGTTGGGCTGCGTTCTCTTGCTTCCAAGACAAACTCGTTGCCCCTGAGCTATCCAGACCTTCAAAGAGATGAGAGGACCAGGCAGCAGGTTCAACAACTGTATGTGTTATTTTCTATTTGTAATTAGAAGTGTTTGTAAATACTGTCAAGAAAATGTGTGGGTCATTCAGAATTATCAACCAAATAGCGGCAAGCACACAGAATGCAGCTTTTCCTTGGTGCTCTCTGATAATTGGTTTTAATGTGAGTGCAACCCTTTCCAAGAAGAAAGGACATCCTAAGAGAGAAAATGAGGTGTATTCTCTGGAAAAAGTAAGCTATTAACAAAACAAAATGATATTACTATTCTACACTGCCGCTTCAAAATATTAAAACGTTAATTTCTAATGATCACTCACTCGTATATAATAATGCCCTGATAACAATATTACAAGTGAGTTACTAAGAAAAGCACATTACCAAAGCCTAGAATAACCACGGCCATTATTTTCTGGTAGAAGGTTATCATTCCAAGATGGGCAGGCTGTAAAACTTTTCTTGCACTCTTATAAATACTCCCAATATGAAACGCAGATAGAACAAATAGCATGAATGAGGGTACATGGCTGCTTTGCCTAAAATCATTTTGGAAACATTAGCAAACAGATATATACTTGACACACATGAGTGTGATAAAACGGGTTGTAGGTGTGAATAAATATGTACGCAAGGCACACTGGGCTTTGTGCTCATTTCACTTTTCAGAACACGCAACCTAAGAGTATTTGTAACTGCCAATCATATATACTCATGTGTCCATCCTCACGGTTTGGATTGTAATATGAACTAGTTCAGATAGCTCTCACTTCCTAGGGGTTGCAGGGCTTCCCATTTGCATAATTTCATAAGGGGGCCTGAGAGGGGAAGTAAGGCCTTCGTCAAAAGAGAAGCGAAGCACTTCACAAACATCACATAACAATGGCAGAACGGTTACATCATTACCGAACAGAGGAAATCCAACAAGACTCCAGCAGTAAAAGGGTCAGGATCATACCATTGGGATGAGGGGATGGAGAGGGGGCAGGGGAGGGGGGACAGTCAGTAGGCTGCAGGTCGGATATATTTGGATCCCACCAAGACTACAGACCGGATGCATATGTTTTCCCCGATAAATTCTGGGCGCTATCATTATTTACTCTTTGCTCCAAATACACGTACCTTGTTCCTAGGATGATACATGTCATGTCATTAACTTCAGCACTGTAGCAATTAACCACATGCCCTTACCATCTCTTAACCAAGGGGGGGGGGGTGGTCCACTGATGCAACCATGAGTACTGTTCACACACACCGCACATCCATAAAGTGGTTGGTCCCGCCCACTCAATTTGATGCTATGTCACGCTTTTCAAAATATGTGAGTAGTTAGAAACAGGCATACCCACTGGTCTAAGCACTATAGAAACTATTGCTTTGTGGTTTTGCCTCGAGTGATAAAATGTGCACCCACCATTGAGTGATGTATGTATAGAAAGGGTCAACGTCACCATAAGACATTACTTGTCGGCAGTGCAAAGTCACTTTTCAGCAGTGCAAATTCACTTTGAACCGGACAGTTATTCCATGAATCGGGAACCTCAGTGTTCTACATGTATTTCTTGTGGCCCCAGCCTTCACCTCTTAATAACAGCAGCATAACAAATGCTAGGAAAAAAACCCATGAAACTATGTAATTAAAAACAAGAAGACTTCCAAGTAGCCTCTTTTGGACGACACATTTTAAATGGCTCCATCAGGGTGACAGCAAAGGACCTGGAAGGTCCACCTATAGATACCTGGGGGATAAAGGAGAGGATGCGCAAATACCTGCTGTATTGCTGTCAGAGGTGTTTCTAGGGGCTGGCGGGCTGAGGGGGCTATAGCCTGGGGTCTTTTGGTTGTAGAACCAGATAGAAGATCAGGGGCTACACCCAAAAGGCCAGATATCCCGAGTCCTGACAATTCTGAAATAAGCATAGCCCCGGATCTTTACCAGACCTAGCATCACCCCAGATTGTTGCCATCTCACTTTGCTTCGTATCGAAGCCCTAACCCACGGTCAGAACTTTCTTATTTCACTGTCAACCCCCTTATTTCTCCTCCAGTCTCACTCCTTACCATTCTTCTGCCACCCAACCTATTTTTCCTTTCTTCTCTCCCGTACCGTGCTTTGAAGCACCCTGACTCTGTACAGATGCATGGGTTGCACTCAACTAGGACACTGATGTAAACGGCATCATTCTTAAAGCAAGTCTTGTGGAGTAGTGGTGCAGCAAGTGTTGAGTTTAAATTGTATTCTGATGGATTTAATGTGTTATGTGTGTGTTCCTGAGGGTGTGTTGGTGTGTGTGCATGTGTCTCTGTGGGGTGAAAATACATCCCCAGAGTGACAGGGATAGAGAGGCCATGCTAGGCCCCTACTATAAGAGTGAAGCTTGCTAATGTGAAGTTCCATTGAAATATAAAAGCCAGTACAAAACAGTGATTTTCGACATAGGTTCTAGTAGAATGGAGAGAAATGGGCCTAGCCAACTCCACTAAAATGGACAGGTATGCAAGTGAAGGGGAATCTACCTGAGAGTTTAAAACTGCTTGATATGCCCAGTGAATGGGACATGACATGTGGTGCTGCAGATGCTGACTTTGTGTAAACTGGGGAAAGGCACTGCACCATGACAGATGTACAACAGCAGTGCACATGGAAAGAAAAGATGCATCTGAAATATGGCACATTTGAAAGTTAAAGAGGAGGAATAATGCCTGACATTTAAGAAATACAGTCAAGTGACAGATTGCACTATCAGGAATAACGAAACTTAATTTTCATCATATAAAGGGTCAGCCTGTAAAGAGAAAGCCTATTTCATTTTTTTTTTAGAAGTGAACTTCCTCTGTTCTAATATAGTAGAAAAGACAAATTGTATTTATGGACAGCAGGCCTAAGTATCATATAAAATGTTACATTGTTGTCCATGTAAAATGCTATTCTTTTAGAATTGTGTATTTAGCTTGTTTTTCCCTATTGAACTGGAAGGTCTGGGCTTCTGAAACATTGACCTTAAGACCTTGGGGACCCTAGGGGAAGAAGGTCTGCTTTTCAGTTTAAATGGTAAAAAATACAGAAGAGTAGATCGGAATTGTGGATGTGGCAGATAAGCCAGCATGCAGAAGTGACTTTAAGGTCAGGTTTCCCCATTACCTGTACATTAGCTTAGAAGAAAAAAGACCTTTGAAGCTCAGAAGAGGAGGGTGTGATCATATGGGCCATCCAGATGTTCTAATCAGGTCACAAGAGAGAATTGAAACCTAAGAAATCATAGGGTTTGGGCTGATACTCAGGGACACTTGTGGTGCCCTGTCATTGACTAACATAGAATATGTTTTATTGAATATAAATCGCATTGTGGGTTCCACTGAGCTCATCCCGGGGATAAGAAGCCTGTTGGGACCAATGCAAAAAGAATTGTGGGAGATCAATAAAAGTTGACTTATGAAGACAATTATGATTCCGGCCTTGTCATAATTCAGAGGGAATAGAACATTGGTGTGAAAATATGTTATGGAAGTAAGGTTTGAGTCAGGAAGCGGCACATTTGGGACTATGTCGGCTCAGGGATGAATCATTAAAAATGGTATCTCCTACCATGAAAGGCATGCCGAGATTGAATTAGAATTTTCCGACTGCCATACAATATAGAACTCAAACATATATATATGTGCCTCCAGTTATCTGAAAAATTAGGGTTGCTGTCATGTTGGTAGATTTTAAGATCACTGAAAAAGTTAATCCCACCTGTCATTTTGGGATGATGAATCTTTTTCCTCCCTCAGCCTCCATCATTCACGCCCCCTAACTCCTTGTCGTATTAGCAGGCAGTGGGCGTGTTGGGGGAAGGGAGAGGGAGAGAGATGGACAATCTGTAGCTTGGGAATTATGATAATACGGTAGTGTCACCAGCCATATAAGAGATCAGTTTTCAATCTGAGAGGGATCTTTCTTTGACTTTTTGAATCTTTGGAACTTTCTTCTGACTTTTGATGTTTCCCATGACTTTCCCACTCTATTGCTGGAGGTAGTCTGCTTCTGGGCTCTTGCAAAGAACTAGCAGAGGGACAGGAAGAGCTACCATGGCCTTAAACATTGTGTGGGAGACAGAGACTGGGAAATCTAGAAGCTAGCTGGGGCTGCCTTTTGAGGAGGCAGAGGAGGACTGGGTTGCTGGGGACTATCCTAGACTGAAGCCTTTGACCAGCTCTGTGCTAACCTCAGAGGAGCCCTGCTATTTCCCTGGATGCCCCATAACAAAGGCCTACCATGTAAGTAGATTCATCTAAATGCTAACAAAAATGTGGGGGAAATCTGCCAGCCTTAATCTCCATTTCACATAGCAGGTAGGGGGATGGAAATGGGGAGACCCTTGGCACATTTTATTAAATCAAACTCAAATCACTTTCACTATAGAAAATCACCCTATACATTTAAATTTATTTGTGTTGAGAACTGCCTGCCTTAATCCTTTCCATTACATTTGGAGGAGGGGGGAAGATGTGTAGATTCTTAGCGCATTGAATTGAAGTTAGATCAATTAATTCCCATATAGAAAATCATGGGATGAGCCTTGTTAGAGTTAAACACTGTTAACAATGTTCATGCCCAGAGTGATAGAGCCGATATAGACAATAAAGTGCTTGGGTGACTCTACCTTTCTGAACTCCTGTCTTCTGTACAGAAGGGGGATGTCCATAATCCCAAAAATGGAACCCTACAACACTGCCATTCAAACAAAATTTCCCATGTATTTACTTGCATTGCAAAACGGTTTTCCCAAAACCCAAAACAACTGGTGTTGCTTGTCTCTATTTGTCAAACCCTGCCTTTTAATTAAAAGCAAACAATATGTTGCTATTTTCTTCCCACTCCCTGTATCCTCCCTTAAAATTAAGGGGTCTTATATAGCTGATGCCTGGGGGTTGGGGTTGCTGGGAGAGAACAGCATTTTCATACCCAAAGAAATCACTGGGGGTTGTTCAAATGCCAAGATTGTTAATGTGCAAGAAATCCTCTGTGTGTGTTTGATGTAGAGTCTCTAAATTATACTTGTGTGTTGTAGTATCTGTAAGTTCATTAGAAATACAAGTCAGTCAATCGGTGCAAGTAATTTGAAATTGTGATATTGTGCAGTGACACAGCATTGGTGGCTGAAGTTTTGGTTGGTATTCTTCATTGTAAAACCTTAAATAAATACATATTCTTACTATACACCTGACTGGTTCCTAACTCATTGGTTGTACAGGGGGTATTTGTTGGGTTGTGCAAGACAGGTTGGAAGACTCACAAATGTTTTATCTGTATAAGTGCTTTTGGTGTGTGTCACGTTGCTTGGGGTGGTAAGGGGGAAACTCCCTGAGTTGAAAGTGACTGCCTAATAAATTGTGACATCTCTCAATGCCGTTGGTGAGTGTGTGTACAAGTGTGTGTGTGTTCCTAGAGCATTTGTGTGTGCATGTGTTTCTCAATGTTGTTGATGTCTGTGCGTGTGTGCATGTGTTTCTCAAAGCCGTTGGTGAATGTGTGTGTTTATGCGTTGTTGCTGCATGTGCGTATGTGTGTCTATGTTTTTCTCAATGACATTGATGAGTGTGTATGTTTTTTGTGTGTGTGTGTGTGTGTGTGTGTGTGTGTGGTGTGTGTGTGTGTGTGTGTGTGAATTACACACGTGAGTGTGTGCTCCTGAGGGTGTGTTGTTGTGCGTGTGTGTGCCTGTGTTTCTCAATGTTGTTGGTGAGTGTGTGTGTGCGTGTGTGGATGTGCTTCTCAATTCTGTTGGTGTGTGTGTGTGTGTGTGTGTGTATGTGTTTGTTGCTGTGTGTGTGTCTGTGTGTTTCTCAATGCTGCTGGTGAGTCTGAGTGTGTCTCTGTGTGTGTGTGTGTGTGTGTGTGTGTGCTATTGCATGTGTTTCTCAGTGTTGCTGGTGACTGTGTTTGTACGTGTGTGTACAGGTGTGTGTGTGTGTGGATGTGCTTCTCAATGCTGTTGGTGAGTGTGTGTGCGTTGTTGTGTGTGTTATTGCATGTGATTCTCAGTGTCGCTGGCGACTGTGTTTGTGCGTGTGTGTACAGGTGTGTGTGTGTGTGGATGTGCTTCTCAATGCTGTTGGTGAGTGTGTGTGCGTTGTTGTGTGTGTGTGTGTGTGTGTTATTGCATGTGATTCTCATGTCGCTGGCGACTCTGTTTGTGCGTGTGTGTACAGGTGTGTGTGAGTGTGTTAATGTGTTTCTCAATGCTGTTGGTGAGTGTTTGTGTGTGTGTGTGTGTGTGTGTGTGTGTGTGTGTGTGTTTGTGTGTGTGTGTGTGTGTATGTGTTTGTGTCTGCATGTTGTTTGTGCGTGTGTTTCTCAACGCCATTGGTGGTGTGTGTTTGTGTTTCTGTGTGTGTGTTTTTGCATGTGTTTCTCAGTATCGTTGGCGAGTGTGTGTGTGTGTGTGTGCGTGTGTACATGTGCACAGGTGTGTGTGTGTGTCTGTACACCAGTGTGCATATGTATTATTATCTGCAGAAAGGTCCGGACAGATGTATGTATACAGGTGGTCTGTATTTATGTGGTGTCGATACATTATCCATATCTTTGGACATATCCATTTTATCTGCATCAACGGGTAAGTCCTGGGGCACCTAGATGGTTGTTGAGTGTATGTTTGTACCTGTACGCCCCACATTTGTGCCATGGCACGCAAACGCCTAAAAGTTGCAGGACTGGCTCGAAGTGTCAAACATGGAGCTTGGGAAGGTGGCAGCTATAGCTGCGAGCTTCTCTTGCGATATGAGGCTGGGGTTTCATGTGTGGGGTTGTACATGTGTCCTCCGCACCTGCTCTCATGTCCACCACCGCTACTGAGTGTAACCTGGAAGTTTGAGTATCCCACACTCTCAGCTGCTATATCGCCATGCACCCAATCATGCACCCCAGCGCTATCTTTGCTCTTACTCATGAGCAACAGAACCTCAGCACCCGGGCCTGGTTTGCATCTGTGGTGAGACTCAGTCACCTCGCCCTTCTTTGCAGCTCCCGCACATGCAAGGCCATTTAAACAGCTCATTGCTCGAGGCACTAAAGGGAGTGCCCATAATTGCCAGCTGTCAATGGCAACATCACCTCTCTCTGGACGGCAGGAGGTGAAGAGGAACTAACGAGCAGGGTGGATCGCCCTCGCCATCGCTCCCCAACATGTTCAGGGGGTACGCTTCAATGGCCAAGAGTTACAATTCCTCATGATTGAGTTGTCAGGCAGGCCCTCATTACAGGGAAGCTTGTATGGTTTCATCACAGTGCCTCTCCCCCTTCATGCGGAGGCGCCCATCGCAGCAATCCCTGTTTGGAACATTGATCCAAGGGGTCATTCGATTCCATCAATCAATGAGATTGTCTCCCTGATCGTGCCCTATTCGTATATGACATCACTACTGTGGTATGTGAGTCCTGCCAGCTTGACATTACATGGCCACCTGTGTACATTTCTTAAGGCCCACCAGCCAAACACACGACTTCTTGCTTCTTTCTGGAGGAGCTGAGCCTATTGTCAGAAATCACATGCGTGTTTCTTTGCACATGACTCTATGACTGCATGTATGACTTCAGTTTCAGGTGTCCAAGTCTTTCAATGAACTCTGTGAGACAGGGATTTTCACGAGCTGCAGAATAAGCAGCGAGGCAGTGCTGTGGCCGTGGTTGTCTGATCTCCGGTGGCAGCGACAGAATCCCCTTTAGTGATCACTGTTTTATCGAGATTCTGAAAGAAGGGATTCTCAGTCCTGCAGAAGCATCCTCTGCCTAGCATTTCTTTGCTCGTCTCGCCGAGGTCAACCAAATAACGTAGACATACAAGAAACAAAAGAAGTTTGCGGAAAAAGTCAAACCACACCTGCACAGTCTGGGTGCGGAACAATTTGGAAAGCTGAAAGTGTGGTTTTAACATAACATAAAATACAGAAGGTCAGATCCAAAGTTCAAAAATAACTTGGCTGAATTGGAAACAAATAGAAATTCACCAAATTGGAGTCATTGAGTGAAATCATGCATAAAGCAAACATGCGACGATAAAATGTATTGAAAATCGAAACATACTGTGAATGACGTAAGCATGAAACTTAGCTTGACCATCAAAGAAGCAAACAACTGGGCTTGGTCTAGTATGGAAAATAATGTGGCCAACTAAGAACCGAGTGTTACTTGACCAACAGACAAACCAAGAAAAACCTGCTGTCCAATAATCAAATCGAATTTCTCCTCCAGGCGACCCAACATAATCTTGGGTGACCTAGAACCGAATCTAAATTGACTAATCTAGAACAGAACATGGAAATCCTACAAGCAAAAACGAAATTGGTCAATTTACATCACTGATGCGCGGCCAATTGTGACTTGATTTACATAGTACAATAAGTTCTCTAGCAGCCCAAACACAATATGATGCCCTCCAAACACATACAACGATTCATTTGTTTTCAAAACTGGTGTACACCGTCTAAGTGCTAACGTGTTCTCACTGTTGCCTCCATAGGCCAGCAGGGTTTGGGAAGAGTTTGCCACATCTCCAGCTCTCTTGATAAATATCTCTCGGTGGTCAATATTCCATCCACCTGTTAAGAGGGCTCTTTCTTTTGTGAACACCCAGCCTCCTTGCCAGTAAGCAGCACTTCTATTGTCAAAATCATAAGCCTGACCCAGGCTATGGACACACATATTACTGGATGCCACTTATCCTTACAGGTTCAAAGTGTCTGGTGAAGAAGGCTCTAATGAGATGGCTATATCGTAGGTAAAGGAGTGGGCGGGTCCAAGACGAAGTCAATGTGTACGCAGAACACTCGATGTACTGGTTGCATATGTGTGCTTCCATTCAGCCTGAGATAATGAAACTGGTCCCACCATTGATTTCATAAATTCAGGAAATCAGGCTCAATAAATAGAAAGAAGACATGTTTTGCCAAGATGGAGGAGTGCCGTGGTTATTTGTCTACTGTGCAACCGAAAGACCACTTTTTGACCAAAGATTTGAAAACATGACGTGTACCCTTATTTTGAGATCCTGTGTCAGAGAACATTGGAGGGTTGAATAGAGGCAATCTTGAATCTCGGTTTGTACCGCTTGTTATACCATGTAGCCTCACAACAACTAAATGTCCACCACTAGAAACTGATGACCCCGGTCCCTAACTTGTTACAGAACACGATCGGGAGCATTGAGTTCAAAACACGGAGGCTAAGCCAGAAGATGTCTTGCTATCGGTCCCCTGCAACAGCACATAATTTCACCTGTTTCGACTCAAGCAAAACAAAAGAGGTGATGGCTGGAAGGTTTGGAATTAATCTTAATTTGAAAATCAGGCTTGGTCCCACCCTAAAAGGGGCAGTCCAGCGGAACTGCTTTGTCACATCCCTTCTTTCATGAGACCACAAGCATCCCCAGGCAGGTTTTGGCCTCACTAGGCCTCATCAGTGAGGAGTAGCTTGGGCCTCTAGTCCCAGCAGGCACGGGACCCACATCTGGGCATACCTTTCCCACTCAAGGTGACTAAAGCAAAACAAAAGAGGAGAAGGCTGGAAGATATTTACTTCATTTTAAACTCTGGCATTGTTCTGGGCAACCTTCCAGACCATCACACTTCGCCTGCCTGTTTGGACCCACTATATAATCTTCTTCTTGAGTCATCAAGAACTTGTGTATGTGCCCCAACACAGTCCCTATCATTTGCTTGAGGAAAAGTGCTTCAAAGTGTATGCTCACATTATTAGCACTATACAAAGCCCCTAAAAAATATGTCTAAAGTAATTTGCATCAGCTAAATTAGAAGATGGCCAGGAGGCTGCAGAGGAGCAGGTAGACAGCCTCCCACCCTCACCTCCATCATACTGACTAGCAGGAGAAGAGCCCTATGTGGGACACAAGGTATTGTCCCAATACCACATCAAGTGTATGAGAGACAACATGCACTCAGACAACTGTATCGAATGTGCCAACACACTGAGATGGTGGTAGGATGTCTGCACACATCATTGGACATCATAGAGCCATAAATGAAATATGACAAGTGCAGAGTGACGTCATAGAGGAGAGATACTGACATTCACTGAAACGATATGCAAATACTCAAGAGTAAATATCTAACTGAAATAACAAGAGGAACATGTAATTGAATATTAAGAAAGTGCACATGCAAAGAAGATAAAGTGACCTGCACATTAATAAATGTATATAAGCAGAAATGCAGCGTAGACGAGATATATAGAAGCTTGCTGCAAAGGAAAGAATGAAATGGTTAGAGTGGCCATGATGGAATGATGGACGTCAGGCTTGTATTAAAACCATTCAAGCTGCCACTGAGGCAAACCAAGGCTGCAGAGTCAGGAGACGCTGGAAAAACAGATGTGTGTGATGAATAAAAAGGAGTCTATTGGCCTGGGATCAAGGATGCTATTTCAAGGAATAATTGCAAGGCACAAGTTAGGTCAAAAGGATGAGCCATGTATGTAAGACATATTTCTCTTACATTAAGCAAAGAGGAACATATCTGCAAGATACATGTATTAGACAATTAAAGAGGTGGAAACCCCATGAAAGATGGTGTGAGCAGGTCTCTAGAGGCCAAGAGGAGTAATACCACTTAGCACAATGTAATCAAATAGCAGTAAATAGAAGGTTAAGATGGACAAATGTGTGGTCCCCTTGCACGTGAGTCAGAAGTTGAAAACAAGGGCTATTCAATAAGCCCGAACAAAGATAATAGTGTGTCTACACGCCCTTGAATGTCGCAGAACACAGAACAGGCTTTGAAGTCAACTACAACAGAGAAGCCTTGGCTTGGGGCCTGACCGATGAGAGTTGAGGGACTAATTTGGAAAGTGGGGAGCATTCTGACATTGCATGCAGCACCTGAGTTTCGTTGTACTTAAGTGCTGCTAACAAGTTGAAAATTGGGATTTCATGCCAACCAATCAGAGGGTCTATGTAGCAACATGCTATACAATATTGCATAGACCAAGCTGCTGTCATTATTTCTGCTATGATCGGTATTATACATATTTAGAGATTGTTCGAGGCCTGCCCACCAGAGCAGCCAATTAAGTTATTAACACTTGTGCATACTATAGGTACATATGTTCCCCTAACCAATCCCTAGCTTCAATACGTTTTCATTTGCCATGAAGGAAGACATCATAAATGACACACATAGAGGTATAAAACCTGAGTATAATCACATGTGGGTGTGAGCGTGTGAATTACTGCCTGTTATTCACCAGACTGCCCTACTTTATTATATGCTGATAATAGAGTAGTGCTTTGCCATATTCTTTGAGTCTGTCCGGTTCTTTGGATCTGAGATCATTATTGGTTATTCCATCTAGCTCATGAGACGCTGCAAGGTGCTAGAGCACAAGGCTATTTCTCTTTTTTCTTTTATAAGTCGAAAATACATTGTAACGGCCTTGTTCCCTTGATAATTTCTGCAAAGTACATTTGTGTGACGCTGGGCTTTTCTCCACGAAGGTGTTACAGTGTGTGCACACAAAAGTAGGGCGACCATCTTTGTGAAGTGGCCCTATTGTTTTCCTGCATAGCGCCTTCTAGCACACAATTGTAGATCTAAATAATACGAGCTACTTGTATCACCCACGTCAATGGTGGTCTTCATGTTTTACTTTGAGAAGCATTTGAAATGAGCCACTCCTGTGCACATTTACCCTGTAAACCGTAGGTTACAAACAAAAAAAAGAGTCTTACCGCCGGAGCATTGACCCACTGAGTTATCTTTTTTGTGTTTAGTCTCATATATGTTATATGTTGTGATTTGCTACTCATACCTCTGAAATCAGTGTGCTCTTGTATTTCCTTGCAACGGCTGTGCCCATCAATAAAGCTTCCTGGCAAACTGTCGACTGCATGAACCCGCATTACCATAATGGCTTCACTTGGAAGAAAAAAGACCCCTGGGAGCTATTCTTTTTCAGAAGATTTCTACATGACACTATGTTTAATCACACTTCGAGCCTGACCCCAGGTTATTCAGAAGGAGAAGACATTTGCAGAATTGAGCACAATACATTATCCCATTCTCTGCTGAGAGCGGGGGAATCCTCAGGGGGCTTCAGCTTTATGCACTGTGTAATGCACAGAGAACTCCTTCCCTGGGGGCTTCGCAGCACTGCCTCCTGAAGTCTTGATGACGTGATGAGCGCATTGATGGTCAAATGATATCTTTGAAAGTGACTATCAGAGATGTGAACAATGTACATCTTCATCACCAGGAGGACTCAAGCTAGAAAGTTTGAAATCATACTGAAATTGATCAAATACATCTCTGAAGAAGTCAAAGCAGAGGAATAGGAGCCATGCTGGTATCCTACACCCTGGATACCCGTCTCCGGGTAAAGACAGTTCCTGTGATTTTCGAGTCAAGGATGAATTTCCCACCATGGCTAACCAGCCTTTGCCAGACTCTTGGTGTCTGCAAAGTGGGGTGATCTGTCACAGGGTTGAACCCCCACTTGCGCTCAGATCCTTGGTTCACCTATCCGGAGGCTATCCTAGGGCTGGATCAAATTCTGGGACGGATGAGGTGTTAAGGTAATGGGAAGGAGGGGGTAAACGGTGAGGCTATCACACTCTTCGTATGAGCACCCACATATTCTAGAACCCCTACTAGTGTATGTGTAATCGGAGACATACATGTCTGAATACCAGAAAACTAAGTCAGATAAGTTAAAAGGCATGGGAGGCTTGACATATAAAATCAGAACAGTACTTCGATCAGTGCAAAATTCAGCAATTAGCGGTGCAGATTTGCAATCATATACAGATGGACGTGGTGGTCTGGCCTGTTATCCACTGGTCCCCCTTCTGCCATATCTCTTGACTTGATCGGTAATTGCAGCTCAGTGGTTCCTTGGCCATCTAACAACCAAGCTTTGTGTCATGTCATAGCCCCCAGAACAAAGTGCCTTGAAAGAGTGACTACCACTGGTGAGACAAGTAAACTTCACTCCTGAACTCTCTACTCAGCCAGCATGTATGAAATCCTCCTCGAGCGGCCCATGACATTAATCTAAATATGAGAAGTGCCTGTGAAATATCTTGACCCACACCTCATGCACTTCACAGGAAATGCTAGACTCACTCTCAGTGTCCCTTGAATGGCTTGCAATGTTGGGGAATAAACCGGCTCCTAAATTAATTAAACAGAGTCATGCCACCTATCAAAATACGGGGTAGAAATACACCCTGTGAAACCAGTTATCCAAACATGGACACCGCGTTTTTATTAAATAGGATAAAGTGCATTATTGGAGAAGTATATTAGGAGATGAGGCGACTGGAGATCTCTGCTTGCTAGGAAACTTTCTTAAACCCACACTTCGAAACTACCTGAGCTACGGGCAGGTTCGGGGTGATACATGACATGCTTATGGACCTGGCTTGATCTTAGTGTCCGAACCCCATTTTGAGGACAGAGTGTGCATAGGCAAACATAAGTTAACATTCCAACTGAATTGAACCCAATCAAGGGATATTTTTTCTAATGAACATTCTCACATACAAGTGGTCGACAGGAACACAATTAAATCTAATCAATTTTTCTAAAAGAAGCCATTTAAAACAAAAACAAAAACATTCTACATGATGCCATGTAGAACAACAATGCCGTTTCTAAAAGGGTGAGGGTTTTTTGCAATTTTGGAATTAAATAATATCTCAAATCGTTGCAATAAAAATAGCACACATTTTCAACTTTAAAAACATAAATAAATAGCGTTGATGTTTTAAGTTACTACTTTAAAATGTTAAGGTTCATTTTTCACTACCTATTTGTTATCAGGCAAGTTCTAAATTAAAGCAATTACGCAGAGGTCGAATACATATGTGTATAAATCTTCTGACAATTTCGGGTGAATTGATTATGATCAGGTAAGGTTTATGGGCATTGCATCAAATTCCTTGCATCTAAATGCTTTTGCATCAATTTATTTCCATCTAAAAAATGTGCATCAAATGCATTTTTTGGGGGGGGTAACAGGGGGGTGGGAGCACCCCCAAAACCCCCTGTTTTTTGTTTTTTACCCTATAAAATCGTCCTTAACAAAAATTAAACCTTTACCCCCAAAAAACATGCATTTGATGCACATTTTTTTCATGGAAAAAAGGTGATGGAATGGCATTAGATGGAATGGCATTAGATGGAATGTCATTAGATGGAATGGCACTAGATGGAATGGCATTAGATGGAATGGCACTAGATGGAATGGCATTAGATGCAATGACCAGATACCATCAGGTACAATTCTGACAATCAACAATAGTGAATGGCAACTAGGCACTGCCACATTGGCACACACAGTACTCCACACAGAGGACATCACACATGCTGAGATATCCCACTACCCTAAAGCCCTGATCCATGCCCACATAATCTCATTCCTGCGGCCAAAGAGCAGGGCTGCATGACAACACAACCAATGCAGGAGTCTGCAATAGTAAGAGGACGCTCTGCAAGTCTGGCAAGCACTGCCTCAGCCCTCTGCCAGTCCCCACAGCATCCAGGCCCATAGACACATCTAGGGCAACCAAACACTTCTTCAGAGATGCAATCAGCAAGAGCCAATGCCTTTCTGGCAACAGCCAACCCTCCCTAGAAGTCACCTCCAATCCAGCAAAATGGTCAGAATCCAGGGCAAT
Organism: Ambystoma mexicanum; assembly: GCA_002915635.3. Taxonomy (NCBI): domain Eukaryota; kingdom Metazoa; phylum Chordata; class Amphibia; order Caudata; family Ambystomatidae; genus Ambystoma; species Ambystoma mexicanum. The sequence goes on along the minus strand of CM030325.1, from coordinate 1,023,821,001 downwards.
AACACTGCACGAGCGCACTAGCACCCTCAGAGCCCACAGGGTCACTGGCAATGAGGGCAACATCCCCCCAGCCTCTCTCCGAAAGAATATAACAGGTAACACACTCAACCTCCTTCGACACATCATCAACCTCTCTCTTGCCCAAGGCCTCTGCCAAACTCCACTGATCCACGTTCCTTGCAACAACAAAAAATCCACGCTCAAGCCATGATGACCTAGCAAACTACTGCCCCATTGTCCATTTGACTTACATACAAAAATGAAAAATGATGGACAAAACGGAGAAAAAAAAAGGATTACCAGTAAAGCAACCAGCCCAGACGCTTAACTGGGACTACCACACTCCCGGGCATTGATGACACACTCCTCAACCTGGGCAAAGGGCACCCTTACCATCTGATGCTCTTTAAACTATAGGCCACTTTTTTGTTGTTTAATGTTTGTTATATTATTATTATTATTATTGTAACAAAAACAGGAACCACAATACCAGCGACTTTGTGACATATAGGGCGGTTGTACAGTATTCAGTCGGCCACATTTGAAGCAGCCAGCCACAACACACTTGCGAACACCCACTTCTCCCACATTGCTCTCAATGAATCAGTCTGTGGCTGGTTTGAATCCTAACTGAATCCTGACTAGGACCCTGATCACCTCACTAATCCTGCTGAAAAGGGTCTGTTGCAACAGTCTTCACTTAAGATCCATCACCTCTCGGTGACTGAGACACTCACAATTCACCCTAATCCAACAAGCAGGTTTATTTCAACAGCCTTCTCTTTATATGTGTCACCCACCTCATTGACATTAGCTGATACCCTTATCGTCTTCTCACTAATCCTGCAGAAAGGGGGCTGTTGCAACAGTTTTCACTTGAGATGTGCCCCACACCCCTGAGACCCTAATCATATCCAGAGGTTTATTTCAAGTCATGATATGAAATGATAGGTTATTTATAACGTGCTTAATACCCAGAGGTTTCTAAGCGCAGACATGGGGATCAAACCTTTGTTGCTCTGTGATGTGTTGCTTCCAAGGCTAGCACATTGCCCCTGATCTATCCTCCCGAGACCAAGTCTTCTGTGTAGATTTGTCCAATAGCTGAGACCCTGATCTCCCCCCTAATCAAGTAGGAAGGTGGCTGTTGCAACAGTCTTCACTTGAGATGTGTCCCCCACGCCTCGTTTCCATTGGCTGAGACCCTAATCACTTCCCTAATCCTACGCAGAGGTTTATTTCACGTTCTGTGTAGATTTGTCACCCACCTCATTTTCAATAGCTGGGGCCCTGATCTCCTCCCTAATCAAGTAGGTAGGGGACTGTTGCAACAGACTTCACTTGAGATGTGTTGCCACCTCTTTTTTCCATTGGCTGAGACCTTGATCACCTTCCAAATCCCGCAGAAAGGGGGCTAATAAAACAGGCTCTGTACTCATAAATTATAAACCTTGCACTCAGAAATCATATGCACTTGGTCAGCATTCAGAGGTCCTTGCTCAGTAATCGCTGGCTATGTGCTTAGCAATCATAGGCCCTCGCTCACAATTCATAGGTCCTGTGCTCAGAAATCATAGGCATTAGCTCAGCAGACATAGGCCTCTGCTGAGCAATCAAAGGCCCTCAATCAGTAAACATTGGCTATATGCTTAGCAATCATAGGCCCTTGCTAAGCACTCATAGGCCCCAGCTCAGCAGTCAAAGGCCCACAATAAGTAAACATTGGCTATATGCTTAGCAATCATAGGCCCTAGCTCAGCACTCATATGCCCCCGCTCAGCAGTCAAAGGCCCACAATCAGTAAACATTGGCTATATGCTTAGCAATCATAGGTCCTTGCTCAGCACTCATATGCCCCCGCTCAGCAGTCAAAGGCCCACAATCAGTAACCATTGGCTATATGCTTAGCAATCATAGGCCCTTGCTCAGCACTCATATGCCCCCTCTAGGCAGTCAAAGGCCCACAATCAGTAATCATTGGCTATATGCTTAGCAATCATAGGCCCTAGCTCAGCACTCATATGCCCCGGCTCAGCAGTCAAAGGCCCACAATCAGTAATCATTGCCCATGTGCTTAGCAATTGCAGGCCCTTGCTCAGCATTTCTTTGCCCTGCACATTGTACTGCCTGTGTATAGCAATAATATAACCATGCTATGCAATCATCTGGAGCAGCTGCTTCTGAGTGAATAGGATTCAAACCCAGAGCGATTCAATGGATCAATAGACACCAGTGGGTATATTCTATTCTTCAAGTCGGGAGGAGATTTCCCCTTACTCCAAAACCCCATCATGATTTCCGCCACTCTTTTTTTTTTTTTTAAATTTGTTTTTATTGAGTTTTCAAAGTAAACATTCACATGAACAAGGAAGTACAGAATGAGAATATCATTTGGAATAACAACGAGTACCTGTTCAGGTCAAGTTCTTCCTGTTGATTGGAAGATACAACTAAAGAGCATGTATAATCAGAAGAACATGGAGAGACCAACAGTGTAAACAACTATATCTTCCCTTTTCCCACAACAATTTTAGAATTAATATTCCCTCCCCCCTCCCCCCTAGAATGGAAGACTGATCTTTTGGAGATTTTTGGCATCGTGGTCAAGGTATAGGTTGTGGGTCAGGGTTTGGTCAACGGAGTTCAGTTATGGGCGGCGTCCATGAGGGGGGTGTAGTCGTTTGTCTGAGGTGGTTGCGTCTAGCGGGGTGGGGAGAGATGTATGGTAAGGTGATGAGAGGATAGTTTTCCTGAAAGGAGGGGTGGTCGGCCCACTTCAGGGCAGAGACCTGTTTTCACACTGGGTTGGTTCTGTAGTGGACGTGTATGCGTTCAGGAAGTCGGACCATAACAGATCACATTGTGACGCTCTACCATGGAGTGATGCAGTTATCTTTTCCATCGTACAGAGATTTAGGGTGACATTAATCCATTCTTTCTTATTCGGGGTCAACAATGATTTCCATTTGGCCGCTATTAGTGCCCTCGCTGCAAGTAATAGGTGGGGGACTACTCCCTGGACCTTCGCCCATTCGCCGTCCTCCACCTCAAGGCTAAACAACACCAGTTGCGGGGTCGGAATTCTCTGGATCCCGTCCGTGTGCCTTATCCAGCCAAGGACCTCATCCCAGAAAATCTGAACCTTAGCCAGTAATCGGCTGTTTGACCACATTCGCGCCAGCAGTGGGGGGATGATGATTGGTACATCTTTGACAGTCTATATGGGTCGTATTGCCAACGGTGGAGGAGTTTGATGGAGTGTAGTTTGTATTGGTTTGCTATTGAATTGCGCGTGGCCATGGTGCACATTTTGTCCCACAGTTCGTCTACAATTTCAATCCCCATGTCGTTTTCCCATCGTGTTCGGAGAGTGTGTGTCGACCCACTACCGCCCTCCAACAGCAACTTATACATTATAGAGATCAACCCCTTCCTGTCAGTTTTGGAGTCTAGCATTTTTTCAAATGGGGTGAGGTCTCTGCTCAGTTTATCTTTCCACACATCTCTCGTCAGGACTCCTTTAATTTGGATGTAGTGAAAAGCGGAAAGGGTTCCCTATGTTTAAGGTCTCCCGTTAGGCTGGCAAGGTGATGAAGGAGTCGCTGCGTAAAAGTGGCCTACCCGCTCAAGTCCCGCCTCGTACCAGTTTTGGAATCTTTCTACATTGGGGATATGGTTGTTGATACCCGGTGACCATAAGTGGCTAGTGGGACGGCCACGTTGTAATGCGTACCATATCTACTCCCTCTCTCCAGATTCCCAGAGGGCTACGAATAGTGGGTGTTCTCTCGTTCTTCTCATTACCCATTTCCGTGGTGCCCACATCCATTCCCCAAGTGTTGCGGGCGCTAGGTAGTGGTTGTCCATTGCTACCATTGTGGTTCACGTAGTTGCGCAGGTGGGGGACAAGGAGACAGAGCTGGGCTGCTGCATGGTATTTTCTCAGGTCAGGTAGTCCTACCCTCCCTATCTTTGGGCAGTGTGAGGGTGGTATAAGCTATCCGGGGCTTCTTTCCCTGCCAGAGAAATTTTAGAATTTCTCTCTTGACCTCTATGAAGTACTGCTGTGGGATCCGGATTGGGAGCATCTGGAATGGGTATAGGAACCTCGGGAGGCACGTCATTTTTATCGCATTGAGCCTGCCCAGCCACGAGATCGTGAGTTTATCCCACCTGGCGAGATCTGATCGGAGTTTCGTTAGAAGCTGGGGAAAATTTGCTTCGTAGCGAGAGTCAATAGTTTTGATGATTTGTATTCCTAGATATTGTAATGTGTGGTGTTCGATCGTTAGCCCCAGGGAGGAATATCTTTCCTCATTCGTAGTTGGGTCACCTTGCAGAGGGAATAGGACAGACTTAGCACAGTTAATCTTGAACCCTGACAGGTGGCCGTATTCCTCGAGTAGAAAGATGGCTCGAGGGATGGAGGTCTCTGGGTTAACTACATGCAGTAGTATGTCATCTGCATATAGTGCCAACTTGTACTCCACGCTTCCCAAACATATGCCCTCTACACCGAGGTCTTTTCTGATTTTGCATGCCACTGATTCTAGCGATAGGGCGAACAGAATAGCTGAGAGGGGGCATCCCTGCCTGGTACCACGCGTTAATCGGAACAACCTGGAGTATTCTCCATTTACATGGACCGCTGCCGAGGGAGCTGAGTAAATCGCTTGTATACCCTTTAGCATGTTGGAGCCTAGTCCTATTTTTTGAAGGACCTTCATTAGGAAGTCCCATTCTACCCTATCGAACGCTTTTTCGGCGTCAATAGAAAGCAGTGCAGGGTTGGTGTGGAGACTATGAGAGGTGTGTATCAGGTGGAGGGTTTTGCGCATAGTGTCTGCGCCTTGGCGGCCTATTATGAATCCTACTTGGTCAGCGTGGATGAGACGGGAGAGGAACGATTCGATCCTAGCGGCTAAGACCCTAGCGTAAATTTTCGCGTCCAAGTTTAGAAGGGAAATTGGGCGGTATGAGCTGCATCTCGTGGGGTCTCTCCCCTCCTTTGGGATAACCACAATGATGGCCTCGTGAATGAGTCGGGGGTTTCCCCGTCTCTAAGATCTGATTGAAGAGATCGGAGGAAGGAGCGAGTTGTGTTGGCGAATGTTTTGTAAAATCCTGCTGAATACGGTCCTCCCCCGGGGATTTACTAGTGTAAGTCTCTTTATGGCTTCATGGATCTCCACAATCGTTATGGGGCTGTCAAGGGATTCCGCCTCTCTGTGACTGTAATTTCGGGCATGTCAATGTCGTTTTAAATATGTTTGGATGTCTGATGTGTCGGGATCTCCGTCGGGGGTATACAAGGCTTCTAGGAAATCGGCATATTTTTCTGGGATGGTGGTTTGGGCCCCTTTCGGGATGTTTTCTGAGTCAGTTAGTTCGTGAACCCTTCTGTCGGCTTGCTGGGCCCGTAATCTGGCTGCCAATAACGCGTCCGCTTTGTCCCCTTTCTCGTAAAACTTCTGCTTCAGGAGGAGAAGTTTGCGGGCTATTAAGTCGTGTTCTAGGAGACGGAGTTCCTCCCTTTTTTTCCGGGCTTCTAAGACCTGTTCAGAGTCAGGAACCCCACTTTTGGTTGTTCCCGTTTCTAGTTGAGTAATTTCCCTGCGGAGCCTATTTTCAATCAAAGCTCTTTCTCTTTTTTTACCGGCCCCTTCTCTCATTAAGACCCCTCTCCATGTGGCTTTGGCCGCCTCCCAGACAACCTGTTTGGAGACCTCACCGTTATCATTTAGTTGGAAGTAGTCCTCAATTGCGGTTTGCATTTCTTGTTTGAAGACTGCATCTTTCCAAAGTGATTCATTACACCGCCATCTACCCCTCCCTGTTGGGAGGGAGCCCCACACCAAATCGGCTCGTACCATATCGTGTCTGACCATGAAATTGCAGCAATATCTGAACAGGAGGCTGTGTCACATAGGTCTCTCGAGGAGAAGAGGTAATCAATGCCGGTGTGTGTGTTGTGTGGGGCTGAAAAGAAGGTGTACCGTTTATCTGTGGGGTGCATACTGCGCCACACATCCGTCAGGCCATACAATTCCATCATCCTATTAAATTGGGTGTAGTCCTCCGGTGGGTTTGTCTCTTGTTTGGGGATTCCGGGGTGCCAAATCCATATCGGGGTCCGCCCAGATGTTGAAATCCCCACCTAGTACCACATGGCCGGTCGCTTCTAGCATGATTTTGGGTATTGTTTTTGGAGAGGTATTGGATCTGACCTACATTTGGGGAATAAATTGTGGCTACCGTGATAGCTAGTTTACCTATGGTACTTTGACAAGTAGCGCTCGGCCCTCTACATCCGACACACCTTCGTGACCATTAGGTTTATTCCTTTCCTGATCAGGATCCCACCCCACCTTTGCGCAGTGGACCCGATCCCCAGAACTCCAGCCCCGTTCGCTTCCCCAGTATTGTTCTTTCTTCGCCTCTCATGTATTTGGTCTCCTCTAGGAGAAGGATATCAAGTTTCGATCTCCTGAACTCTCTATAGACAAGGGACCTTTTTGTAGGTGAATTCAGGCCTTTCACATTCAATGTACCCACCCTCATGATGCCCTCGGAGCATGCCTCAGCCGTCATCACGACGGAGGTGTCTTAGGTCATGAGGACGCGCTGATCTTTCCCTTGTTTCCCCGTGATAACTGGGGGACCCCAAACCCATCTCCCCGTATACGCTATTCATCAAATCGCTAACGCGAAGTCAGCTTCCATTCCCCTTCCCCTTCCCTCCCTCCCCCCCCCCCATGTGTTTGGTGGCGTCGATTGAGCCGAGTTAGGAGCACTGGCTCATAACCGAACCACCAGTGGAGACCGTTACTTCACAGTCCCCTTGCAGTATGTACATCAATATAAACTTTAGAGCCCCCTGGACCCCCCCTCCAGGTGTACAAGTTAATTGTGCGCAGATAGGGTCGAAACACCCTACCTATGAGATGCCCTTTGGTCTTATTTTCCGGCATGTAAATTAGTTGAGTAGGGCTGCGAGGAGATAAGATCAAATCGGTCCTTCTGGCGAGCCATTTCCTCTGCGGTATTTTCTCGAGCCTTTGACTTTCCTCCTCTTCGGGCCTTGTATTCGCCATTCCCTGTCTTCGCGTGTTGCGTGGTCGGTCAATCCTTCTTGAGATTGGTGACCTAATAGGTCAAGGATGCAGTCCTTAATTTCTCTCTCCGAGTTCAGTCTGATTCTCGATCCTTCGTGATTGAAGGAGAGAGAAAAGGGGTATCCCCATCTGTATTTACTGTCCCGAGATTTAAGCCATGTGGTGAGTGGTTTGCACATTTTCCTCATTGCGAGGGTTAAAGAGGAGAGGTCCTGATAGATCGATATTTGTGCCCCGCTCAGGGTGATGGTGCCTCCGTTCCTCGCCTTTTCTAGCACCCTCGATCTGTCCTGGTAATGATGGAATCGGGCGAGGACGGACCGGGGTCCACCGGGCGGTCCCCCCGCCCTGTGGATGCGTTCCGTTTTGGGTTTGTCAATATTATCGTCAGCAACGAGGAGCTTTATGATGTCATGTATGGTCGTTTTCAGGTCCTCTTCCGTTTCCCCCTCTTTTTCTGGGATGCCGAAAAAACACAGATTATTCCTTCTTTCTCGGTTCTCCAAATCATCCATCTTCAACTTACACTCTTGTTCCTTCTTCTCCAGCTCGCTTATCCGTACAGACAGCTGGGTTTCGAGGGTGTCAATTGAGGTCTGATTATTTCTATCCTTTCAACTCTGTCCTCAATGTTATCAATCCGCTGTGTAAGTTTATCTATTTTTCCGCTAATGTTGGCACCTATGTTCCTGATCTCTGCGAGCAAACCCGCAATGTCGCCTTTCGTTGCCGCTGTGTCCCGTCCGGGGTGGTTCATCGGGACGTCATCTCAGGTCGCCGCTGGGATCGGGATTTGCGTTGTAGGCGTAAATGGCGAGCTTCTGTTTGGGGTTCAAGCGTTTGTGAGAATCTATCCTAGACTTGTAGTGAGGTCGCTCGTCAGGACCGTAAACACCACTGGGAGCACACGCCCCTGTATCGTTCTTGTATCGTTGGTGTGTCCGGGGACAATGATGAGTCAGGAGGCCATTCCCCAGCGGTGTATAGCGAGGCGGATCTCCAGTAAGTTTGGGGAGAGTTGAGTCTAGAAAGTGCTCGCAATGTGAAGCATTGAGGGTTCTACTCTTTTCTATAGTGCCTCGAAGTCGCAATGTTCAGTAGATCTGCGCAGCATGCGTGTCTCCGGGGTCATCCACTTCTTGGCGGGCCCCGCAGTGCTTGGGTAGTACCAACGGGCCGCGCGGACCTTTCGGGGTCCTCGGCAGCCCCGCCCGCCTTCCGACCTCCCGGGAGGTGTTTGGGCTTGTCCCGCTTTTCTTCCTGGGTCCCTCTCTCTATGGCTCCGTGGACAGCGCTTGTATTCTTTGGTTTTGGATGCGTGGAGAAAGCTGTCCATGGGTCCGGGGTGGTGGGGTACTATCGGGACCGATAGGTTGCCCAGTCTCTGAGGCCGTGTTCCTTGCTGTTGTCCGGGTGCTCGGGGCTACGGTCCTCCACCACGTGCAGCGTAGGGAAGTCGCGGGTGCCCACCGTAGGCCTGGAGAGCAGGGCCCTGCCCTGAAAGTCTGTGTGGTTGGGGGTTCCGTTAGAGTCGGGCGTACAGGGTTTCCGTGTGGGCCTCAGCTCACCGCATTGGGGTCAGGCGGGGGCAGCGGGGAGTGCCAGCAAGTACACTCACTTACTTGGTATCTCGGTGGGTCCGCCGCAGCTGCGTCGCGAGTAGGGCCGCCTTCTGCCTTGTCGCTTGGGGAGGGCGGCTAACGTGTTCAGCGCCATGCGTTTCTTGGCAGCGTTCACAGCGCGGGGCTCGGCTGGGTGCTGGAGATCACGGATTCCACAGTGAGTCGTTCCTGTGAAGGTGGGTGTGCGTGGGGTGTCCGAGTGGTGCCTCCTCACCACGGGTCGTAAGCGGCGCGAAGATTTTCGAGGTCTCTTGGGCAACCGCTGCGTGGTGCCCGTTCTCGGCAGGATTGGTTTGCTTTCGGCGCGAAGCGCCCAAGTCTCTTTCTCCCGGAATATTTGTCCGATTTTGGACGGGATTTGCTGAGTTGCGGGGGGGCCTCCGACACCTCTGTGCCAGCTCTGAGTCCGGGGGGTCCCTAAAAACAGGGGCTCAAAACCAATTAGGGGACCGTGCAACGGGAGCTCACGCGGACCAGGTCTGCATCCGCGCGCCCCCTTGCGGCCAACCCTTTCCGCCACTCTTAATAAGAATCTTACCATCTCAAGTCTCATTTTCCTCTCCAAGGTACTTGAGCGAGGAGCCTTGGACTGATTCAAACTGCACCGTCACCACGAGAGCTTTCTCATGACCCATCCTGACCATCCGGCCTTTTCTGCTCTCCATGCAGATGGTGCTTGCACAGCTCTCCCGTATTGTCACAGCGGCTCCTCCCCGTGTGAGTGCATTGTATCTCCCCTGGGCACCTTTACTTGCTGTCCTTCATCTATTATTTTCATTCAAAGATTAGGAAATACCTCTTTAATATCACAGACTCTATGACCCTAGAGTGTCCCCTTTTCAGCATGACTAAAACACAATTACCAAACTTTCATCATCCAGTGGACCCTCCACGCTGACCTTGCTATTCATCATTGTGGTTGTGCCTATGGTCAGGAACTAGGGATGTGCTTTCAGAATGGCAGGTTGTACTCTATTATATCCTCTGACTGCCCTACCTCTTCAGAATGCATTCCCACCTCTCATTACCACTGACTGGTTGACTGATCACCTGCCCAATCCCACACAAAGAGGACTGTTGCAACAGTCTTCTATTTAGATTCAAGCCTACCTCTCATTCCCATTGGCTGAGAACCTGATCACCTCCCTAATCCTGCAGAAAGGACACTGTTGCAACAGTCTTCACTTTAGCTGTGTCCCCACGTCTCATTTCCATTGAGTCAGAGTCTGATCACCTCTGTAATCCAATATAGAGGTTTGTTGCAACAGTCTTCGAGTTATGTTTATCCCAAATTCTCATTTCCATTGATCAAGGCTCTGATTTCCTCTCTAATCTTGTAGAAAGGGGGCTGTTGCAACAGTCTTCATTTTAGATGTGTCCCAACCCCTCATTTCAACTACTGAGAACCTGATCACCTCTCTTAATCCTGCAGAAAGCAGGCTGTTGCAACAGTCTTCACTTTAGCTGTGTCCCCACCTCTCATTTGCATTGAGTCAGAGTCTGATCACCTCTGTTATCCAATACAGAGGTTTGTTGCAACAGTCTTCGAGTTATATTTATCCCAACCTCTCATTTCCATTGATCAAGGCTCTGATTTCCTCCCTAATCTTGTAGAAAGGAGGCTGTTGCAACAGTCTTCACTTTAGATGTGTACCCACCTCACAAAATGTCTCAGCTTGGATTTCAGAGCAATCCTTGGCATAGACTGTATTAAAGTGCACCCGGTTTACCGCCACCTTCTTTCACTTGCACACCAATACATTGCCACTTTAAACTCCCACCACATGCACATGCACTCTGGGTCAAATGTACACTTTCTCTTAGCCTCCAACACATATGAACACCTGCGAGGAAGGGAGTTCTCACGTTCCCTAGTTCCTGCATGTAGTTCGGAAGAGTCCTCGGATCAGTGTACTTGTGTAAAGTCACATCCTGATTGACGCACTGCACAACACCCATCCTGGAGTGCATTACTGCATTACTACACTTGCCACATGGGTCATTACCCACAGTGCCTCCGTAGACTGCGTGTCTGTGGCTCAGTGGACTAATGCATACACTACAAGGACCTGTGTTAGACCTCATGGCCACAGGTTCAAATCCGGCAGATCCACTCAACCTGTCATCCTTCCAAAGTCAATAAAATTAGCACCATTAAGTTGGGAAACAATACCCTTCGGTTATTAGTGCCAAGATACCCCTTTGGGGGTGAACACGTGCTTTACAAATACACCTGTTATGTCACACCATAGTATTTTGTCCAGTGTCCCTGTCCTTTGGCCAACCCTCCCCGTCTCATCACGGCTCCTGTACTCATCCGTCAGTCGGATCTCGGCTACCACGCCCTTACCCTGCGTGCAGCGCGCCATGCAGATATGCGTGAGCAATTCATAAATACGAAACACATTTGCTACATTTCTGCTGAACACAGCAGAATCCCCACGGTGCTCGCGAGCAGCAATAGCTCGCAGTAGGATCTGCATCCGAGAGTGGCCGCGAAATTGCAATAATAAAACAAAATGGATTCCCCCGACTGATGGAAGAGGCCGCACTGTGGGGCTGCCATGGGTGACCCCCCACGCACAGTGTAAGGATGGTATCTCCCTGCAATCAGCTGAGGGGGAGACCCATATTTCAACTCTGAGAGCGACCCACGTATAGAGGTGTTGTTCATGTGTGTACTGAAGGGAGGGGCCAACACATGCCGGTCATGGCTACATCATACGTCAGAGCTTTGAATATGCCACTCTGCTAGGAACGGTGATAACGTGCCCACCTTTTATTACGCACGGGCCCATTTAAAGGTGCACTGAGATAACTCAGAGGGTTAAGCGCCTGCTGAAGAGCAATATGTGAACTGATTATCTGAGGATGTCTGTGCATTGGTGACTGTGTTCTCAGACATCCTTACCGTTGCATGTTGCTTAGACTCTTAAACCCCTTTCTCTTTTAAAATGCGCAAATTCCAATGGAATGACAAATTCCAGGGCCTTTTTAACCACATAACCAAGTCCTTAAACCGGGCAGATGGGCTCCTGTGGTTCACGGTTGCCAACCTATTAAAGTTAGGGTGAATTATATGAAAAAAGTCAAAGGGCACCAAGCCCAGTGTGCAATATGTACTTATTGATTCAAGCACACAACCCTTTCGTTGCAGACATATTTGTCATATATAAAGACCCCTGGTCCTCCTTATGTTCCCAAAATGCTCATAGATAGTATGCAGAGTAGCCAGTAGCCCTCATTGGTTCCAATTCTCACCTCCCCTTTCTCATAGATGTATTTTGAAATAGCACTATAGAAGTGCAGCAAACTAACCATCTAAGAATGGTAGCCTTCTATCAGACAATCATGTCTATTGTTTATTCAAGTTTTATAATTCACTTTGCTCGGAGAAGTGCCACAATCTTATTATGACTACAATATACACAGAAACAGATTATTGGAAATTAGCAGTGCAAACATTTTAAAAATGTTAGTACAATTACATTATTTCTTTGCTTTAAGACATTATTTTTTCTGAAACTACATTTTACATTGCTCTGAAATTGCCTTTTTTTCTTGGTAAGATTTGGACTCTGAGTTAAACCAATTATCTGTTTCTCCTACTAGTACAAAGGTATTTATTTGTGTGTGCTGCCCATTGATTGTGTGGTACTGCTGCACAAGCACTAATAAGTAAGAACACGAGAAAGTAACAGAGTAGTATACCGCTGCGCCAGTCCTCTGGTCCCTTACAATGTTTGTAAGGACCCAAGCACTTTGTATCCGTGTAGCCGATACATGCGGCCTCACTTCTAGTCCATTGGGAGAATGCTCCCTTAGTGTGAAGGACCGAATATTTCAGGACACAAGCGATGACAATGCATGTCTCCGAACAACAGGCCGATCCCCACCTCAGCGGATGCCCCTGTCACTGCTGCTCTTATTCTAGAGAACACACGCGATGACAATGCATGTCTCCGAACAACTGGCCGGTCCCCACCTCAGCGGATGCCCCTGTCACTGCTGCTCTTATTCTAGAGAACACATGCAATGACAATGCATGTTTCCATATAGCAGGCCGGTCCCCACCTCAGGGGATGCCTCTGTCAATGCTGCTCTTTTTCTAGAGAACACACTCAATTACAATGTAGGACTTCAAACGACAGGCCGATCCCCACCTCAGCGGATGCCCCTGTCACTGCTGCTCTTATTCTAGAGAACACACGCGATGACAATCCATGTCTCTGAACAACAGGCCGGTTCCCACCTCAGCGGATGCCTCTGTCAATGCTGCTCTTATTCTAGAGAACACATGCAATGACAATGCATGTTTCCATATAGCAGGCCGGTCCCCACCTCAGGGGATGCCTCTGTCAATGCTGCTCTTATTCTAGAGAACACACGCAATTACAATGTATGACTCCAAATCGACAGGCCGATCCCCACCTCAGCGGATGCCCTGTCACTGCTGCTCTTATTCTAGAGAACACACGCGATGACAATGCATGTCTCCGAACAACAGGCCGGTCCCCACCTCAGCGGATGCCTCTGTCACTGCTGCTCTTATTCTAGAGAACACATGCAATGACAATGTATGTCTCCAAATAGCAGGCCGGTCCCCACCTAAGCGGATGCCTCTGTCAATGCTGCTCTTACTCTAGAAAACACACTCAATTACAATGTAGGACTCCAAACGACAGGCCGATCCCCACCTCAGCGGATGCCCCTGTCACTGCTACTCTTATTCTACAGAACACATGCAATGACAATGCATGTTTCCATATAGCAGGCCGGTCCCCACCTCAGGGGATGCCTCTGTCACTGCTGCTCTTATTCTTTAGAACACACGCGATGACAATGCATGACTTCAAATTGCAGGCCGGTCCCCACCTCAGTGGCTGCCTCTGTCAATGCTGCTCTTATTCTAGAGAACACACACAATGACAATGCATGTCCCCAAACAGCAGGCCGGTCCCCACCTCAGTGGATGCCCCTGTCAATGGCATTCTTATTCTAGAGAACAAACACAATGATAATGCATGTCCCCAAACAGCAGGCCGGTCCCCACCTCAGCGGATGCCCCTGTCAATGCTGCTCTTATTCTAGAGAACATACTCAATTACAATGTAGGACTCCAAACGACAGGCCGGTCCCCACCTAAGCGGATGCCTCTGTCACTGCTACTCTTATTCTACAGAACACATGCAATGACAATGCATGTTTCCATATAGCAGGCCGGTCCCCACCTCAGGGGATGCCTCTGTCACTGCTGCTCTTATTCTTTAGAACACACGCGATGACAATGCATGACTTCAAATTGCAGGCCGGTCCCCACCTCAGTGGATGCCTCTGTCAATGCTGCTCTTATTCTAGAGAACACACACAATGACAATGCATGTCCCCAAACAGCAGGCCGGTCCCCACCTCAGTGGATGCCCCTGTCAATGGGCATTCTTATTCTAGAGAACAAACACAATGATAATGCATGTCCCCAAACAGCAGGCCGGTCCCCACCTCAGCGGATGCCCCTGTCAATGCTGCTCTTATTCTAGAGAACATACTCAATTACAATGTAGGACTCCAAACGACAGGCCGGTCCCCACCTCAGCGGATGCCTCTGTCAATGCTGCTCCTATTCTAGAGAACACAGGTGATGACAATGCATGTCCCCAAACAGCAGGCCGGTCCCCACCTGAGTGGATGTCTCTGTCAATGCTGCTCTTCTTATAGAGAACACAGGCAATGACAATGCATGTCTCCAAATAGCAGGCCGGTCCCCACCTCAGTGGATGTCTCTGTCAATGCTGCTCTTTTTATAGAGAACACAGGCAATGACAATGCATGTCTCCAAAAAACAGGCCGGTCCCCACCTCAGCGGATGCCCCTGTCAATGCTGCTCTTATTCTAGAGAACACACGCAATGACAATGCATGTCTCCAAATAGCAGGCCGGTCCCCACCTCAGCGGATGCCTCTGTCACTGCTGCTCTTATTCTAGGCCGGTCCCCACCTCAGCGGATGCCTCTGTCACTGGTGCTCTTATTCTAGAGAACACAGGCGATGACAATGCATGTCTACAAACAACAGGCCGGTCCCCACCTCCGCAGATGCCTCTGTCACTGCTGCTCTTATTCTAGAGAACACACGCAATGACAATGCATGTCTCCAAATAGCAGGCCGGTCCCCACCTCAGGGGATGCCTCTGTCAATGCTGCTCCTATTCTACATTTAACTATACAAAACAAAGCATGCAGTGGATTGGTCCTCATCGTACTGGCTCTGGAAAGATAAAAAGCTGGGTGAGGAACGGTGGATTACAATGCCCTGATGTTAGTGACTATGATATGATATGGCATTCCTAACGTGCCTATACGCAAGTTTTTCTAGTCGCGACAAGACAAGGAGGGGAAACAGAGGGAGGACGAAACAACGATCTTACTAGGCCTCGTGTCATTCAGATCGCGCATGTGCAGAGAGGTGGAAGGGGAGAAGTGCTGAGGGGGTGGGGGAGAAGTGCAGGTAACTCAATAAATACAGCCAGCGAGCTGCTCATATATGCAGAGAGAAGGGACTGTAGGGTTGCAGGAAAAGACTGTAACTGATGAACCCATATGCATGCATCGTTGTAAGCCGAACCCCGACCCTCACCCAAAATAATTTGTCTCACAACATTTTGTCAAGTGTTGGCAATAAAAAGCCGTAGGATTTTATTGTACAGATATGGTTATGCAGATGAACAAATAATCGCATATCATAATAATATCATACTTTTGGGCACCGGGTCCTGAGGTTACCCCCTCTGACCCGTGCCGCCTTCTCGTGTCCCACGACTCGTTGTGCACACCGTACAGTGCCCTGTACTTCTTTTCTTTTGTTCTTCTCCCTTATTTGTAGGGTGGAGGGTTTTGTGGTAAAGAAGCAAAGTGTGGAAGACGCTGAGTGAACAGCGAACCTCCTGTCAGTTTGGTTCTCCGTTCAGGGTCCACAGATTGTGTTTTCTTAGAGCATTCTGCTCTTATTTATAAGACCCATGGGAGCCCTGGGTCATTGATGTATATAGTAGGGGGGGCTGTGCGCCAGCCCAGACTGGATAGCCGACATGTCTGGCTCCCTGAGGAGGGGGCAGGTCTTTGACCCTGGGCCCTGCGTGCCTGTTGGTTTTCCGTAGGTGCTTAGCACCTTGTTTGAAGGAAGGGTGAGGCGCTTGTTCGCACCTCACCATTCCTTGGCTTTGTGTGACAGAGAATGCATGTCTCTGCGCTTGTGGGGGAGAGGAGCAGGTGTGGGGGCGGGAGCTGCCCCTCTCCTGGCCTGCCGCATGCTAACATAATTTACTCTGCCTCGCCTTGGGCAGCCCTACGGCATTGCCCATAAGTGCTGGGGGAGCCCGGAGGCAGTGCAAGGGCAACTGGACATGCAGGAGCCTGGTGACAGTGCGTGGAGCAGTCAGGACATCAGCAGGGGAGAGGAAGCGAGAAAGCGGAAGCAAAAAGGGCAGGCTTGAGTTCCTTCCGTAACCTGAGGTGGTTCTGCTCAAGTTTGAGAGAGGCAGGGGGCTGTTCCAGAAGGAGGACCTAGCCGAGGAGAGAGATCATGCCATCCCTGATATAGCATGCATGTTATGTGGCTAGACTGGCACCTATAATAAAAAGGAGCTGTGTGGGTGCA
Source organism: Ambystoma mexicanum (assembly GCA_002915635.3). NCBI lineage: Eukaryota > Metazoa > Chordata > Amphibia > Caudata > Ambystomatidae > Ambystoma > Ambystoma mexicanum. The sequence goes on along the minus strand of CM030325.1, from coordinate 1,023,804,612 downwards.
CTTGGCATGCTTGACTGCATTGAAAGGGCTTTGAAGCTGATCAGAGCCAACTACCCTGTAGTGTCATGCTGTTGAAATTGAATGTAACAGTTGTACACTTGTTTTTGTATTTGACACTTTAGACAGTTCAGTTGGTAGTAAGCCTTTGCCTCCTACAGGTTACTGAACACCCAGTTATGTACTCCACTAGTATAGGGGTGGTCCTCAAGGGAGTAGAAGTTCTCCTCTAGCCTCTCGTGTACTAATAATGAGGCATGGAAGGAGTATGTTGATAATAGCCTATCATCTGAAAGCCGGGTGAGGGTGAGGATTCTAAGAGGCCCCAAACCCTCAGCCTCTACCTAAGAAGGGTAGACAACCATTCTTAATGATGGAGAACAGTGAGTGAAACGAGAGGGGTTGCTTCCCAGCCCAATACAATCATTTGGGGTTTGTTTATGGGTACGAATCAATTTGCCTCTGCTTCAATCACATTGACATATGTGTCCTCCCTCAGCGACCACCAACTTTCCTCCTTAGAATGTTCACCCTAAGACTGACCTTCCAACTCAGCATCAGCACCCTTTAAATAACTCTCGGCTTCCACATTCCAGAAGCTCCCTGGGGGAACAGAGAGGAAGGAGAGGATGGCAACTCAACAGCCCGCCCCCTCCCACCAGAGAGGCCCCATTGCATCTCCCCACGCAATAGTGCAGAAGTAGGCAGCCGGCCCCGCCATGGATGCAGAACTCGAGCCTGCTAACACATTGGTTCTCAACCATCCTTAGGTTCCGACGGGACCCACCATTGCCAACATAGGGTCTGTATGTACATCAACGGGCTTAATCTCTAATTCCTACAGCTTCTGAGCACGGCAAGAACATCCCCCCGAGTAGGGCCCGGAGATTTGCCAACCAAACAAGACCAGACACGCTGGCGTCCAAACAGGTCACACAGGGAGGCAGAGATGTTTCCTTCCAGGCCCAACGCTCTGGAACACTTGCTCCTGCCAACTGATATGCCACAGCATCTGGTCTTGGAGAAATGGCCTCCGAAGGTCTCTTTGCTGAATTCAGGCACGTGTTCTAGAAGAAGCAGGTATGTGAGACTTGGCCGACAAGGCTAACGCGGACCTATGGGGCGGGCGCTGCCCTACAAATGCATTCAAATGAAATAAAAACTGCAAACATATTGTATCTCTCTGTACAAAACAATGAAGGCTGTGACCTGTGTGGGATGAAGACACGGGCCAGAAACGTAAAGGAGCCCTGCACTGGGGTGTAGGATGATGCAATGGGCCTAGTATGTGCAGAAACCATGCCCTGGGGTGTGGGATAATGATATGGGTCTGCTAAGTAATGGAGCCATAACTGGGGTCCATGAGGACATGGGCCTGTTACGTAAAGGAACCATGCACTGGCGTGTGGGATGAGAATATGGTTCTGGTATGTAAAGGAACTATGCACTGGGCGTGGGATGAGGCAATGGGACTGGTACATACATGAGCCATGCACTGGGCGTGGGATGAGGCAATGGGACTGGTGCGTAAAGGGACCATGCACTGGGGTGTGGGATGAGGCAATGAGACTGGTACATACATGAGCCATGCACTGGGTGTGGGATGGGGATATGTGCCTGGTACGTAAAGGGACATGCACTGGGGTGTGCGATTAGGGAGAGTGTTTGGAAGTAAAGGAGCCATGCACTAGGGCAGGAGGTGGGTAAATGTGCCTTTGCTGCCCTGCAACATGGACACGTGATCAGGTGGAGAGCTGCCCCCTTCAGATCACTGCTCCAACACCCTTTTACCGCGGTTGGAGTCTGGCAGCGAAGTCTCCCCCACCCAACTCTGCTTTCTTGCAGAAGCTTGTTTGCGTCTAAGTGGAGGGGTGGGGGTGGCACTTTCCATATAACCCTTCTGCCCTCCATCCAAACCCCTTTCCTTTCTATTAAGGGGTCAAAGGTGGGGCTTGCTCTGTGTCTAGGAGCTCCCAATGTTAGTCAGCTAAGAGAACGGTCGCATGGGGTTTTGCGGTGATTTGCCCAGGATCACACAGTGATGACAAGTAAGAATGTCAATTTGCAGAAAAAGAGCAATGCCAATTCTTGGCGCACCTTCATTAACCTCACACCACCCACCCTTAAAGTAGAACAGGCAGCACCCTATAGCGGAAATCGAGACTGCAGAAGAGGGTCGGGATGAGGGCGCAGCAGTAATGTTCGAAAGCGTGGATACCCAGAAAGGGTGGGGAGTTCACAGCACAGCTCAAGGAGACCAACTATGCGACGGAAATAAATGCCTGAGCGAAGGCATCTTAACAACAGAAGGCCTTTCCATCTGTTTGCATCTCGAAAATCCGATACAGGCGAGGGTCTAGCATTCAAGTTTGCCTTGGAAACTCGCCGTGATGCGGGCCTCGGTGAGCTATTCCAAATGGAGGCGCGGGGCGAGAGGGGAGGGGGGCACCTAGGCGCAAAGGTAACTAGGGGGCACTGGTAAAGCTGGCAACCACGGTTAATCGCGATGTCAAGAGAAGGTGTTGGCGAAGGCTACACTGGGTGAGCGCGTGGGCCCTCGCAGGTGGTGTGTTTGGGCATTTCTAGGCATGACGGGAAATCCCTGTATGTGGTCATTAACAACCTGGAGAAGAACGGTGCCTGCTTGGCGGATGGAGGGGTGCAGCAGGCCCGCCTCGGCGGGTCCTGAAACCCCGGCCAGTGGCTGCAGGTGTAAGGAAGCCATTCCGTGCGCGCGGGTGGAGGGTGGGGGTTGGTGCTTGAGGAGAACTGGCGCCCACTCTAATAGGAGCGGCTCTGGTGCCCCACGATGGCACGCCTCGATACTGCCAGTGCCATCTATCTACGCGCCCACACAAAAGGGGGCCAAGAGCAGGGCCTCGGGGGTTAACCGGCTTCCCATCGCCCATTCAGGCTGCTCCTGCTCACGCCGAGGGGGCCTGCGGAATAACAAGTGGCCACCGCGCCCCCCACACTCCCGCCCCTCTCTCCCAAGTCAATTATTTGCAGAAAATATCAAACGCACTGGCAACCGCCGCACACTGCTCACATCCGACGTCGGGGGACAAGGGGGGCTAAAGTCACCCCGTCCCTCCCTCAGTGGGGCTCCCGGGCCTCGTGAATGGCGATGATCATTAAAACGAGGCGTCCTTCCCACCACGAGCACACAGTTGGGACCTGGGGTGTCACTGCATGGCGAGAGTCAGATGTGTCCAAAGGAGTGTAGCCCCACGGGCAAAGGAGTGTCGGGGCCCTGGGGGTGGGTATAGCGTGCATTCTCCAAATATGCAAACTATAGACTATAGACACCCCAGACCAGCAATCAAGCGCGTAAAATCGGGGTGGAGGGGGCATGAAAAGAAAATAGAACAGAGAGTAAATAACCAGAATATTGGCAACCAATCACATGCGCAACTGGAGAGCACTGCGGTTACTATGCGCACCTACAGCGCTTGGTTTAGTTCTTGTTTTCCAGCCGCTAGAAATACCAAGAGAGCCACATCGGCCCACCTGCTCCCCAGCACATGCGTGGACCCCGCTCCTGTCTCCAGCCAATAAACAAGGTTGGTAATGTTCAAGTCTGCAAATGTGTGGTGGGGGGGGGGGTAAACGCCTATCATTAGAGCCATCTCGCAAAGCGCTACCAATATTACAATGCACACACACGCACACACACAGCAGTGGCCGCAGAAGTCCGCATGTCCTTTAAAGACGTTGGACAGTGTTACAAGGTTTCGCGTGTCACATAGCTCCCATGCAGGCGTATGGCCTCTCGAAGCACTAGCGTGGATAGCTTCTCGGGAGCAGTGTCACTGATGTTTGCGGATGCACGTTACTGCACGTTATACACTCGCAGAAGATGAATGAGGACGCGGTTTCCCAATGGCCAGTACCCATGCGTGCATGACCAGACGCGCAGGATAGGATAGTACTAGGTTAACGTATGTGTGAATGGTGTTGACGAACACACGGTGCAGTCACCCGGATAGATGGACGGGTGGATTGCAGGAAGGAAGGAGGAAAGAATGGAGAAGGGAAGAAGGGAGGAGGGAGGAAATAAAGGAGGGGGGAAAGGAGGGAGGAACGAAGATAGGGAGGCAGGGAGCCAGGGATGGAGGGAGGAAGAGAGGGCAGAAGGGGAGAGGGAGGAAAGGAAGTAGGAAAGAAAAGAGGAAGGGAGGGAGGAAAGAAGGAAGGATGGGAGGGGAGGGTGTGCAAGGGGGAAGAGAGGAAAGGAGGGATAAAAGGAAGAAGGGAGGGAGCAAAGAAGAAAGGAAGTGAGGGAGAGAGGGCAGAAAGAGGGAGCAAAGGAGGGAGACAAGAAGAGAGGAAGGGAGAGAGGGAGGAAGGGTGGGAGGAAAGAAGAGAAGTAGAGAGAAAGGGAGTGGGGAAGAGAAGGATAAAATAGATAAGAGGAAGGGAGAAAGAAAGAAAGAAAGAAAGAAAGAAAGAAAGAAAGAAAGAAAGAAAGAAAGAAAGAAAGAAAGAAAGAAAGAAAGAAAGAAAGAAAGAAAGAAAGAAAGAACATGGTTGGGGGAATAGATGGGCCGAATGCCAATGGAAGGAAGAGCTGGATGAAGGATGTGTTGCTGTGTCGGGGGGATGCCAAAGCGCTTATTATAACACCTATAATCATACACCAGAAGGCAGGGCACACCCACACATGATTGTATTCGGGCGCACACTTCGCGCGCACACGTGTGTGCTCCGAGCCTGTGTTGGGGGTGCTTCGCTAGATGTCGCCGGGTGTGTGCGTTCCCTGCGAACTCCGAATGCAGGAGGAAGCTTGACTGTGGGGGCGTGGATGGGGGGCAGTGCTCAGGTCCCCCCTCTGGCCAGTCACTCATCCGCGCCCCCCCCCGTCCCCCAAACCATCAGCATTATGCAAAGAACAGGGGGGCTGTGTATCTAGAAATCTGTGCCCGGGGCGCCCCAACCAGACATGGTAACCTCGACGTTCACATCCAAGACCGCCGCATGCCTTGTTAAACATGCTCGCATTTTCTGAAAAGGGTTTGCACCTCTAAATCATAATGGAGAGTTCAGGGGGTACCCATAAACTTAAGCCTTCTGCGGTCGAAGGCGCGTGTAATACAGAGGAGGGGTTAAGGGGGGCGGGGGGTCCGTCCATCTACCCCTGTGGTAGCCACACATAACACTGGAAAAAAAATGTCACCCAGCAGAAACATCGACAGTATGCAGAGGGGAGCCCCCCTAAACCCCCACATTACCCCATAACTTACCCGCCGCAGTGGTCGCCAAGAGCCCCGGAGTCAGGAGCACGAGCAGCAGCCCCCAGAAGCGCGGCACCTGCAGGTTCATGGGAGCAGGAGCCCCCCAGCCCCCCGGGCCCCGGCTAGGCGTCCTCCGCCGGCATCCCCGGACCCCCGGCGCCCCGTGCCCTGGCGGGGAGGCGGTCATGTCAGGTGTGCGGGGACAGGCACCCGGGGCTGGCGAGGCTGGGCAGAGATTCCGCGCCGAAAATCCCGACACATCGGCGCTCCAGTCCCCGCTGCTGCTGCTGGAATGAACCAACTCTGCCCCTGGCTCGGGGACGCGCCGATTTTTTTTTTCTCTCCCAACCAAAAAAGCGACTATCTGGGTTCCCGTTCTCAGAGATGAGAGGGCGGCGTTCCCGCGGGAAGGCGACTGTTCGCACCCACACATCACATCCCCTCCGCCGATCAGGTCTCCTTGGACGATATTCCCATTTTTCCGTGCCTAAGAAGGGAGAATGGGGGTTCCATCCCTGGCTTTCGCGGCTCCCCCGACAGGCAGGCGCACAGCAACCACTTGAAAATCGCTTCCCATGCACACAGGTTCGCTGTCCTCGTCCGGATCTGTCCGCGAATCTCTTGCTCGGATGGCAGTGACAGGCGAAGGGGGCCAAGCTGGCAAGGCTGGGGATGTTGCGCAGAGACGTTGCTCAGCCCAGCCAGGCACAGCTTAGGGCGCGAGCATTCTTAGGCAAGGTTGAGGTTACTAGTCATTCCACGCAAAACTGAGGAAGCAGTGCTCAGGCAAGGCTCAGACAAGGCGAAGGATGCTGCGAACAGAACCCTCACAGGCAGGGCTCAGGATGCTGCGATCAGAACCCCCACAGCAAGGCGAAGGATGCTGCGCTCAGGCGAGGCTCAGGATGCTGCGATCAGAACACTCCCAGGCAAGACTCAGGATGCTGCGCTCAGGCGAGGCTCAGGATGCTGCGATCAGAACCCTCCCAGGCAAGACGAAGGATGCTGCGCTCAGGCGAGGCTCAGGATGCTGCGATCAGAACACTCCCAGGCAAGGCTCAGGATGCTGCGCTCAGGCGAGGCTCAGGATGCTGCGATCAGAACCCTCCAGGCAGACTCAGGATGCTGCGATCAGAACGCCTCACGGCAAGGCGAAGGATGCTGCGCTCAGGCGAGGCTCAGGATGCTGCGATCAGAACCCCCACAGCAAGGCGAAGGATGCTGCGCTCAGGCGAGGCTCAGGATGCTGCGATCAGAACACTCCCAGGCAAGACTCAGGATGCTGCGCTCAGGCGAGGCTCAGGATGCTGCGATCAGAACCCTCACAGGCAAGGCTAAGGATGCTGCGCTCAGGCGAGGCTCAGGATGCTGCGATCAGAACCCTCCCAGGCATGGCTCAGGATTCTGTGCTCAGACACGGCTCAGGATGCTGCGATCAGAACCCTCACAGGCATGGCTCAGGATGCTGCGATCAGAACCCTCACAGGCAAGGCTCAGGATGCTGCTATCAGAACCCTCCCAGGCAAGGCTCAGGATGCTGCGATCAGAACCCTCCCAGGCAAGGCTCAGGATCTGTGCTCAGACACGGCTCAGGATGCTGCGATCAGAACCCTCCCAGGCAAGGCTCAGGATGCTGCAATCAGAACCCTCACAGGCAAGGCTCAGGATGCTGCTATCAGAACCCTCCCAGGCAAGGCTCAGGATGCTGCTGCTCAGAGACACGCTCAGGATGCTGCGATCAGAACCCTCACAGGCAAGGCGAAGGATGCTGCGCTCAGGCGAGGCTCAGGATGCTGCGATCAGAACCCTCCCAGGCAAGGCTCAGGATGCTGTGCTCAGACACGGCTCAGGATGCTGCTATCAGAACCCTCCCAGGCAAGGCTCAGGATGCTGCAATCAGAACCCTCACAGGCAAGGCTCAGGATGCTGCTATCAGAACCCTCACAGGCAAGGCTCAGGATGCTGCTATCAGAACCCTCCCAGGCAAGGCTCAGGATGCTGCGATCAGAACCCTCCCAGGCATGGCTCAGGATGCTGTGCTAAGACACGGCTCAGGATGCTGCTATCAGAACCCTCCAGGCAAGGCTCAGGATGCTGCAATCAGAACCCTCACAGGCAAGGCTCAGGATGCTGCTATCAGAACACTCCCAGGCAAGGCTCAGGATGCTGCTATCAGAACCCTCCCAGGCAAGGCTCAGGATGCTGCAATCAGAACCCTCCCAGGCATGGCTCAGGATGCTGTGCTCAGACACGGCTCAGGATGCTGCTATTAGAACCCTCCCAGGCAAGGCTCAGGATGCTGCGATCAGAACCCTCCCAGGCAAGGCTCAGGATGCTGCCATCAGACAAGGCTCAGACAAGGCTCAGGACGCTGCGCTCAAAGCCCTCCCAGGCAACATTGGCGATCCTGTGGTCAGCGCCCTCCCAGGCGAGGCTGAGGTTGCTGCGCTCAGGCAGGACACAGGATGCTACGCCCAGAGGCCGCCCAGGCAAGGCTCAGGATGCTGAGCTCAGCCAAGGCTCAGGATGCTGCGCTCACAGGACGCTCAGATCTGCCGTGGGAGGCTGGACCAGGGCGCCTTCCTCCCGCAGTCCTGCTCCACACACGGCCCCATCACACCACTGACACCGTTTTCCTATCGCCTCGGAGTCTAGTATCGTGTTTGCTCGTCAGGGGCCGCAGGGCGAGCATCACCTCCGCGCAGGGCGACCGTGCTGGCCGGTGAAGCACTTGCTTGTTAGGGGCGGATGGCTTTCTTTCGCCGGTTGCGGGCAGAGGGGGTTGGGGGGGGGGGGGCAGGGTCTAGCCTCCCAGTCTTTGCTCTTATCTGATGATAAATGCGGTAGATTTACGAGAGGGGAGACCATATTTCACTAACATTTCTCAATGGCTAATGTCATAGTAACCATCACATCATTTACATATGATCAGTTAACACGTTATGTGTTTGATATTACATGGTAAATATCCTCTCGCTCTCCCTCTCCCCTCTTTCTCCAACCTTTCCCTCTATCCCTCTCTCTCTCCCCCCCCCCCCGCTCTCCCTCTCCCCCTCTTCTTCTCCCTCTTCCTCTCTCTCTCTTTCGCTCCCTCTGTCTCTCCTTCCTGGGTAAGCTCCTGGAGAAACTGGCCATCTCCCATCTCAACCTCCATGCTGAATCTGTTGGTAGTCTTCATGACCATCAATCTGGCTTCAGAGCTGCCAGAAGAAAGGAAACTGCTCTCCTGAACAACCGTGAGGACCTGCTCTCGAACCTCGACTCCAACACTCCGTGTGTTCTCATTCTGCTCGATCTCTCTTCTGCCTTTGACACTGTCAACCATGCCATCCTGCTCAACCGTCTCCGTGATAACCTGGGTATCACTGGTCAGGCTCTGGCGTGGCTGACCTCTTTCCTTTCCAATCGACCCTCCCAGTTCCAACTGGGGTCCTTCCTCTCTGACATCTTCTTCTCTACCTGTGGTGTCCCCCAGGGATCTAATCTCTCTCCCTGGCTGTTCAACCAGTATCTGGCACTCCTTGCCCACCGCATCACCACTCTCTGCCCCAACTTTCAGTGCTATGCGGACGATACCCAGCTCATTTTCAGGCTACCCTCGGCCTCCTCCTCTCCTTCCCTCATCTCCGACTGTCTGTCTGCTATCCAGGAATGGTGTGCCGCCAATGACCTCTGCCTTAATGCCAGTAAGACTGAGATTCTACTCATCGGCACACCCACTCCCTCCTTCCCTGCAGCGCTCTGGCCAGCCTCTCTTGGCCCGCTTCCTGCTCCTGCTTGCAAGGCAAAAAACCTCGGGGTCATCTTCGACTCCACACTCTCCTTCTCTCCTCATATAACTGACGTCTCTAAGAAGTCTCACTACCAGCTGCACCTCCTCAGAGTTATTCTTCCCTTCCTCTCCTTCCCCCAGAAGCTCACGGTCTCCAGAGCCCTGGTTCTCTCGAAGCTGGACTACTGTAACAGCCTCTATCTTAATCTGCCTGCCTCTACTCTCCGCCCTCTGCAACTCATCCAGAACAGGACTGCGAGACTTGTCCTTGGCCTCAAGCCCAGGGACCGTATCTCTCCAGGACTGAAATCTCTACACTGGCTCCCTGTGGCAGTGAGGATTAAGTTCAAAACCCTCTGATTTGTCCACAAGGCCTTCTGGGGCCTGGGGCCTAAATACCTTAAACTCTCTCTTCCTAAATATCTTCATTCCCGAGCCCTTCGCTCATCTGTCTCCAACTCCCTCAGGGTCAGCCGCTTCTCGAAGCAACGAGCTGGGGGTATATCTTTCTCTGCGGCAGGGGCCTCCCACTGGAACAGCCTTCCTGCCTCCCTGAAACTTGAGGAGAACCATCTTCGGTTCCGGAAGCACCTCAAAACCTTCCTCTTTGCTTCTGCTTTCTCTCTCCCTCTCCCCTGCTAATTCTTCATTGAAATGGCACTGAACCTGCACCTGGGCCACTCTCACCGACCTCGGTCCTTGGCCCAGCCACTCTCCACTTGCACTGCCTCCCTGGCAACCCCTGCACTGCGGGACTGTCTCTGCATCCCTTACAGCCCCCCCTCCCAGCACTTGTCTGCACTTACCTTGCACTTGCCACCAGCTGGCCCTATTTATTATTTATTATTTTGTATTCTACTTACCATGTCCAGCACTTCCCCTTCTCCCTTCCCTTGCACTTTTTCCCTTCCCCCTACCCCTGCACTTGCGCGATCTGAATGACACCTGGCCTAGTAGGATCGTTGTCTGTCTTTCCCCCCTGTTCCCTCCTCCCCGCCTCGTCGCGCCTTGAAACACTTGTGTATAGGCGCGTTACAAATGCCATATCATATCATCATATCTCTACCCCCTCTCCACCCCCCTCTCTCTCTCTATCCCACTCTCTCTTGTAAAGGAGGAGCCAAGTACACCCGCTCCAACTGTCCCGCCTACATTACCTGGAAAATATGAACCAAAATATGTGACACATACTGAACAATTAAACCAGCAAAGAGAAGAGCGCGGACTCAGTGCAGTACCCATAAGAATACCTATACCTAAGAGAATATGGGAGGTAAAGTACCCATTGAGTAAACCATACTAACATACAAGACAATATAATGGCCATTTGATCGAGATTCCTAAAAAAACAGAGAAACTACATGGTAAAGATGAACAGTAAAGTCACACAAAATCGAATTGACACCCATAGAAGAGATAAATAGACAAGAAGATGTAGACGATTTATAACCCATCAAGAACTACCAAGGATAAGTGACATCTTGGGATCAAGGTGAAGAAACATGCCACAAACCTGGTGAAGATACTTACCTTAAACGTGTACAGATGCATTGAAACACAAGCAGCAAAGCAATCATGAAGCTAGCCATGTGCTTTTGAATAGATTAGACTGCGGAAAGCAGCAACATATACATATATAGAAACATATGGACAAGTAAAGGATGGATGTTTCGACTACGCATATAAGCAGTACTGGACAAAACAAGAAGGCCTCAATTTTCAGTGTGTCACAGTTAAGAAAAGCAATTGAATGCACATCATGAATCTCAGTTAAAGGAGTTTACAGAGCCAAGAGAGCCAAGGTCTTACAAACGGGAATTGGCTGACATTGGATACAATTAATGTGAAGGAACAGAGACTCCTGTTCAGAAAGGTCAAGCAAAACAAAAGACGTCAGAGGACTATTGGAGACTAAAATCAAATACACAAATAGGCTCAATTTCATGATCTCCAATCATATGATAAAGGGAAGTTGGAAATGCAAGATGGTCACACCTATGCACGAAGGCTGGCTCAGAACATAGTACAAACTCAAGACCAACTTCAGAGCACTAATTGACACTGGACCATTGAAGTGATGATAGATGATATGCTAATTGGTGGGAAGCTGTTCTAAGACAAGCTCACCCACACCTGGTTGTTCAGTCTGCATGCTGCTAGAAACAGGTGGGAAAGTACTGACGGGGTTAGAAGTTAACCAATTGTAGGGGGCCACATAATTAAGGGTCCTATAGCTTGTGTAGCCAATGGGACGTCGTACATTTAGTGACGTTCATAGTAGCCATTTTGTGGGGAGGGCTTGGTTGCCCCACCCGATGTTAAGTATCTTATCACCTTCCTCCACTGCTCTATACAGATATAGAACCTATACTTAGAAATACACGTAAACCCAATAACACCCTACGTTAGGTTTTTGTAGTTTGCCACGTAGGATGACGTTGGTAATGACGCAGGTCAAAACGTCAATGATGACCAATTTCGGGTATAAGAGCCCAGTTCTTTTATGAAGTAAGTATAGTCAGAGGATCCAGCGATTGCTGATGTTCTTTGTACTCCCTGTTTTAGATACTTGACATTGAAACAGACGAACTTTGGCAAACTATTTGTGTCGTCTTGAATTATTGATATATGAATAAAATCTGCATCCCCATTCATCTCCAGGGTATAGCTACTCATTCTTAAAGGGCTGTCTGAGAGAACACCCAGCTCTCTCTCTCTCTCTCTCTCTCTCTCTCTCTCTCTCTCTCTTTCTTTCTCTCTCTCTCTCGATAGCTACACTTCAGTTGACAAAGCTGTACTCTACACGCTCCCGCCTCCGATCACCCATTCATGATTTTTAGGCACTTGTGGAAAATACAAATCAAGTGCCTTGTAAGTGGCACCAGATCCCTGACGTGGCCCTATGGCGCCACCCTGTACCACCCTGCATGTTTTAATAGTCAGTGTGAATGGTACATGTGCACTCATTTATGTGAGGATCTTTGAGGCCGGTGCAGGTGTGTTTAAATGCTGGACACATACGTTAATAGACAAGTTTAAGAAACCTACAAGGAGTATTCAAATCATCAGTATTATGTGCACTGCTGTGAAGGCTATCATTTAAAAAATTCTGAAAAGATAAATTAAATATAAACTGACACACACAAACCACCCATACAAATACACACACTACTGTACTGGAAGTCACATTTCACGTTCTTCGTATTCATGCCATAAACTGATGCTCCCTGGTAGTTGTAGTCCCATTTATATGGAATTGAACACATTGGATTCTAGTACCTATTACCAATATTCTGCAAAAGAAAAGACCAGGACTTTGCAAGCAAAGTGTCAGTAACATGAGGGCACCCAAATTACGAGTAGCCACAATGATTAGCAGACTGCATAATACAAAATCATCAAAAAACCCAGCTGTTGGTCCATCATCTTTGAAAAAAGAATTCAAACTTAACTTCCGGAATTCTTTCAATATTCTCCTGATACTGCACCTCAGTAGTCACCCAGTGAATGACTGGTCATTCCAAGCTCACCCAGTTGTACAGTGCCAGATTAGGTGGGCAAGTGACGGTGACAAATCAACTTCTGGGGCAGCAGTGGTCCAGAGATGAATGTTGTTTTTTAAACTATCAATCAGCCCCACACCTCTAATACACCAGAAGGGATCTGAACAGATTTGAAACACAAGAAAATGATAAACATACCTTGTCCAATTTTTGTAACATGGACGGAACGGCACGCTTATATCCTAAAGGTTGTGGATCGTTGGTTAGTTGCAACACAGCAAAGATACAATTATTACCGAATGATAGAATGAACTGTCCAGTCAAGGCAGTGTAAAAATATCTACTTTATTATTATCACAAAGACAGTTCTAGCACATTACAAAATAAGACCCACCCTTTGAAGGAATGCAGAGGACATACCGTTTTAAAGAAGGAAAAGGGATGCACTCTGGATACTGACAGGAAGGTAGTTGGTAAAGTAATTAATCACAATAGTTCAAGGGTACTTGGTTTCAACACAAAGGGAGCAATGATTAATATAATGTCACAAGGGGTTTCAGAGAAGGACGAGGGGGACGGAACCACAATATACATTGTGCTGTAGATGTTCTTGGTGCTTGACAGAGTCTGTAACAGTTTATTGAGAGGCACCCTCGACACAGGGAGTTCCTTCCCTCCCCACTCATGATGTCACGCAACCAACTGTATAACTGATGATTTTATTCAGCCCTACTTCAGACACATATCATGCCCCCTGGATCCCTCCTCCTGAGCTACGAATGATCCAAGAACCAGGCAAGGAACTATATTTGTATTTATTTAAATTAAAAGTAATAGAAATTAAACTGAGCTACACGTGCCACCTACTTTGTGGCTCCCCATTAACTTCTTGTTACTCAAATCAATTACACAAGTTACTAAAAAAAGCACAAATCTCAATTCTTTACTTTGTACATATTTTACTTCAAGAAATAATTAAACTGATCAATAACCAAATCAATTATACATGTAGTGCTGTGCAATCTTCATTTTCCTTCGGGCTTAAAAGGCTGGCAGTAGGGTTTCAGGATTGGTACAAATACATATGGAAATGGTTCAAAATAAAGACAGGATGATTTGGCGGTTTATTTTTGAGACCACCCCTACTATGGTCTGGGTTGGGGAAGCCTGACAGAAAAAAAGGAATAATAAAAAGGAAAGATTAGGGATATTATGGATTTTCAGCCCCTCCCCAACACGTTATAGGCCTGTGTTAGGGGAAAGTTGGACAAAAAGATGGGAGTGATTTAAGAACAAAAACACAACTCTTCCTTAAAAAAGTCAGGGTCAACAGGACAAAAAGGATTACCCAATTAAATGATATGCTTTAGTTGTTCGGTGTATACTGGGAAGTGAGCTTTGATAATTTCAAATGTTGACAAAAAGATCCGTAGTGTTCCACCAAATGGGGAATTAATGACATTAATCAATGTATTTAAGTTGGCTAAGGATCTACATAGTTTTGCCCATTCACCATATAGGGAAAGGATTTCATGCAAGTAGATTCTTCCACAGTTGGGTTTCTCAGGCTCAGTTCAACTTACATAGAAAGCCTCTGTTTAAAGATCAGGAAAGCCAGCTGCATCTCAGGACACTCTGGAAAGATAGGGCAAAGGTCTGGTAACTGCACTCTCACGGATTGCCTCCCGCTCTCCACCATAGGAACCAGTCAGCTCGTAGGCCTTCTTAGAAATGCACAGCTCCACCCAAATGCACTCTCAGCAATCTCCTGTGGTGCTTACTTCCAACTGTCAGATGGTATGTTTCAGCCGCTCTCGTGATGGCAAATTTACACAGCTCTGTGCCTTCCTCCTAGTGTTGTCCCCCTTATATAGAAGAGATGACACCACCAATGTCACAATCTTGGGGGAGTGCCCTGCAAGAGGTCACACAAATAGGATTGGACAGCTACCCTTCTCTCTTCCCCCATATCCAGCCTCCTCAAAGGATTGGTTGAAGAGTCTGGAACAGATATACGGCAGCTTAAGTTAAAAGCCCCATTTCTTCTCATGTCAAATGTTTAGCAAACATTACTTATGTGGCAAACCTTCATAATTTTACTCATAATTGCCATAATATACTTATTTTCTGATCCAGCTAATCATGAGGAATTAACTTAGATGACAGCCAGGTTCACACCTTGTTGCACGGCCATGTGGCAATTGCTTGCTGTTTCCGTAAAAAAGCATCACAATTATGAATATGTAATTTCCTACCCATATTCCTAATTTTACCCTTCGCCCATTCGACAACTCTTACATTCGAGACATGTTCAGATCAGCCAGGCAACCAGTTAAACTAGCCATTACAGTTCACTAACTCGTAGGTGCATACATTTTATATCTCCAAAATTTCTGGAAATTACCTAAACAATTATACATAAATAAATAAAATCCACCTTATGGTTGCTGGGAAAAAGGCCGAAGTTATAATAGTCCTTTTAAATTAATTGTCAATCTCTATGTTCAGAAAATGGGAGTTCTGCTTCATCCAGCCGTCTGTCTCCCTGGGCCAGCCTGAAATCAGTGTTTTTTTCTAGGGCTCTTTGAAGCTGGTTATTTGCTCTTTCAAGTTGTAGATTCAGCCTCTCTTAATTGTAGCCCCCATTTTGACACATTTTGGTAATGCGCCAGCCAATGGGAATTGTCCTGCTATCACAGACTTCAGAGCCAGCAAGTTTGGGGAACACTAGGATTCCACACCTTTATCTGGACACACTTTATTGCAGTTGTGGGTTCTACCATCCAGACTTGCAGTCGGGATTTGTTTGTGAAGTTAACCACCCACAAGCCAAAAGGGTTTGCCTTGGGCCGACAGGATGTTTTCCATGGAAATCAAAGTGGGCTTTTTTTTCAAATGTCTGCTGATATTTTATATGCGAAACATAATATACATTAATTGTTGTCAACACACACCATGTCTTCTTCCCTGACTTTTTTCCTGTTAGCAGTCATATATTTTTCCCATTTAAAATGCAAATACTCATGACAAGCCGATTTTGGTGTCAGTGTTTAAAAATCATGCTTTATAGGTGAAAGGGTCCTTCAGTTTTCACTTGCAATCGCAAGCTAAGCCATTTTATGTGTCAGTGCTGAACAAAACCTGCTTTTCATGTGAAAGGGCCTTCATTTGCGGCCTTTGAATGTACCCCACATGTCCCGCCCTGTACTTCCATGATTCTTTATGGGGGAAGAATGGGGCATAGTGGGGTTTCCTTAATCGTTCCACTTTTTGTTCTCTTTATGTTCCTCTTTCTGTTGGAGCATGGGCAGCTCAATTTCCTTCATTAGGGAGAGGGCACTTCAGTCTCCCCTTCTCTCTTTGGGGTGGGGTTGTAGCATGGTACCCCCTTTCTTCCTTCATTAGGGAGTGTGCACTCCAGCCTATTCTTCCATCTTTGGGTTGGAGGGTGTGGCATAGCACCTCCTTTGCTTCCTTCTTCCCAGGTTCTCTGGAGTTCCCACCGCACTCCCCTCTCGCTTCCAGACTGGAATTTAAGGAGGTTAGTTCTCTAATAATAAAAGAAAAAGAGGTTCATTACCTTTGACACACATATTTCCCCAGAAGATTTATATAGAATTGACAACAACAGAAAACTGATATAAAAAGATGTTTCCACCATTCCACAAAATATGTTTTATTTATTTTCTTTCTTTTAACAGTGAGCACCAAGGTAATTTCTCCCTGTTATATAGATATATTCATCATAGTTTCCATCCAATTTTTTATCCTTCCTTTTCATTCTTCAGAGGGGTCCTCTACTCGACTT
The DNA here is from genome assembly GCA_002915635.3 of Ambystoma mexicanum. NCBI lineage: Eukaryota > Metazoa > Chordata > Amphibia > Caudata > Ambystomatidae > Ambystoma > Ambystoma mexicanum. The sequence continues at coordinate 1,023,788,298 of CM030325.1, read as the reverse complement.
TCATTTGGCTCATCAGTCATAACGCATGTCTGGGATCACAGCTTTTCAACTCATTATCGTGACCCATTTTTCTTCTGTCTATTGTCCTTTTTTTGTATGTGGATCTTGAATGCAACTGGTGATATTTTATCTAAAACTTCAAAGGCACCATGCCATGATGGAAGGAATTTCTACTCGTTTGTCTTTTTCCTGTGAAAATTGAAAAAGTAGACCTTGTCCTCTACTTCATATTGTTTCTTAGTGATCTTTAGGTTATACTAGGTCTTCATTCCTTCAGCTGAAATTTCTAAATTGTGCTAGGCATAAGCAAAAGCGTATTGAAGGTGTTTCCTTAAGTTTTCACTGTACTCATGAGTCATGGATGCATTTATCAGTATCTGCTCCTGAGTTTTGTAGAGCAGATGCTTTGTTAACATTATTATTTCATCAGGTCAGGAGCTCAAATGGAGATATCTTTGTTGCAGAAGTTGGTGTAGACCTCATCGTCATCAGGACAAGTGGTAATCAGATGTTCCAACTGGGTCCAGAGTGTGCCACAAACTTCTCTAAAATACTCCCAATTGTTTTGCTGTATCACTCTACTCCTCCACTGAGTGGTCGGGTGATAGTCAATGTGGAGTTTTATTTTTACCCCTAGAATCTCCCACATCTTCCCATTACCTCAATGGTAAAATGGCACCCTTGGTCTGACCCAATCCTTTGTGGGAGGCCGAAACGAGAGAAGATGTGATTGATCATTAGTGCAGCAGCTGTCTCCACCCTACAATACAGTGCTGGAAGAAATACTACCCACTTTGTGAACAAGCATGTCACAGTCAACATGTACTTGTTTCCCATAGAGGAGCAAATCACAGGGTCAATGAAATTGAATTGCACATCTAACCAAGGCAGTGTCATTCCCCATTTGTGTGAGTGAACTGGGTTGAAAATGAGCACACACAAGACACCCCTTTATGTAAGTGTCAAGGTCCTGGCTCATGAGTGGACAGTAGGCAACCTCGGGCAAGAATTCTAATGTTGTGTCACACCACCTATGACCGCCGGTGGCTGCATCATGGCCGTGATTGAACATCAGGCTTCGGAAGGAGGTAAGTACCTCTCACTAGTCACACTAAGATACGTCTCGACTTACCAACAAACCACCTTGGATCTGGAACATCTTGGAAAACGTCATCGATATGCAGAGATCCTCTTTGCCAGTATAATGCAACACTGTTAGAGGATAGGTCACAGGGTCTTCAATGTGTTGTTAACATTTCCCAATGATTGGGTCCACTTTCTGTGCAGTGATACAATCGGCATCTGGGGTATCTTTAGTCCACTGGGCAGTGACGAGTTTTCTGTTCACATGAGTTTGTGACTTGTTGACAGCAGAATCTTTGATTTCACCCAGCAGGGATTCTGTTTCTCTGAAATCCCCCTGCAGAGCTCCAGATTCAGCCAGCTGGTCAGCCAGGTTTCTCCCAGTCATATCTGGCCCCTCTATTGGGGAAGGACCCCTTATTTTCTTCCACTAGATGGTCATCTCATTGGAGGTCACCACATTGTCAGTTGACTGGATCAGTTTGGCATGATTTAGGGGTTTAATGTAGACACAAAGCATGCCCCGATTATTCCAGTTAATCAGGTACTCCACAAACCCATTCCTGACATAATCAGAGACAGTGATTATCACCAGTTCATTGAGGTGGTGGTGCACCTCAGTGAGGATGGCTTCATGAACAATCATTGTAGGGTTAAAATACAGACCCAGTGTAATAAAGATTGAGAGGCCATGTAAGGTCCAGTTATCAGAATGAAGCTGTGTGATGTTGATTCCTATTGGAAGATGCAGGCAGTTCAAAACTTTGTCTTCCTACGGCCTAGAGAAGGAACAAAAATAGCTTCAAAATTGAAAGGCACTCAGCTGAAGGAGAGTGTGCCTCAGAACTCTCATATTGCGAACTCTGTCCAATGTAGTTGAAAAGACATGTGGTTCTGGAGAGGCTGATTTTGAATAAACTGGGAAAAGGCACATTTTGACATATTCAAAACTGCTGCAGTACACATGGGAAAATCATCCTTGAAATTCTGTGCATTTGAAAAATACGAAGGAGGAACTGTACCTTTAAAAAGTGAAGCCAAGCAACACATTTCAGAGAAAGATACACACTTTCCACAAATAAACTGACATTTAAATGGAAAGGCCTACTTGTTGGAGAAGTGAACAACAATGTCCTATGCAAACTGTGGCCTATGGGTAAATAATACCAAATGTGTACTTATATCTGTTTAAATATTGTATTGTAGTTATAAACAGCAGGACCGGATGCATCACAAGATCTTATGTGTAAACACATCTTGTCGATGTAAAAAGCTCTACTTTCAGAAGTATGGATGCAGCATGTGCCTTTCCACTGAAATTTAACTGTCACCTTAAGGCCATGGGCGAGGCCCTCTAAGAGAAAAGGGTCTAGGTTTCAGTTTACATGCTAAGAAATACAGATAATTACATCAGAATTGTAGTAGTTGCAGATAATGCAGCCAGCAGAAATTACCTTAAGTACAAACCTCACCATTATCTGTCCATTAGCCTCTGCCACAGTCTTTTGAAGCCAGGAAGGGGAGGTGAGAATAATCTGGGCAAGGCAGATGTCCTGATCATGTGACAATGGAGAAATGGAACTTAAGAAAAGGTGAGGGCTATTATGAAACCGAGGGGAACATGTGAAGCATTGGCTGATTAACATAGAATTACATCTTCCTTAATAAAAAAGAGCATTGTATGTATCACAGATCCCATGCCAGACTCATATTATAGGGCATAAGAAGCCTGCCAGTACCATCTAAATAGGAATTTCGTGTAATGGGTACAATTAGAGTTATGAAAAAAAATAGGATTCTGGCATTCTCATAATTTCAAGGAACTGGAAAATTTGGAGAATATTAGATTGTGAAATTAAGATGTCAATCGTGGAGTTTCACAGTTTTCACTAGAGCAGCACAGTAGCAGATTGTGAAAAATGGTAGCTCCTCCCAGGAAGGGCGTGCCGAAATAAGATTAGTATTTTCCGACTCGCCATAAAATATAGAACTTAAACATGTATATGTGCATACAGTTATCTGAAAAATTAAGGTAGCTGCCATGTTGTGAGATTTTAAGAACACTGAAAAGGTGCACTCACCTGTCATTTTGGATTGATGAATCTTTCTCTTCCCTCAGCCTCCATCATCCACACCTCCCAACTCCTTACCCTATCAGCAGGCAGTACGCATATTGATAGGAGGGGTAAGGGGAGAGCTAGCCAATCTATATCGTGGAAATTATTATAGTATGTGTGCTTTATCAGCCCTATAAGAGATTGGTTTTCAATCTGGGAGTGACTTTTCCACTCACTTCCTGCAGGTAGTCTACTTCTTGGCTCTTGCAAGGAACAACTCGCAGAGAGGCAAGGAGGGCTATCAAGTTCATCAGGGAAAAAAACATTGCCATGAGAAAAGCTGTTTATCTGGAAAGGCCTTAAACCATGCATAGGAGACAAAGACTGGGAAATCTAGAAGCTAGTGGGCCTACCATATGAGGAGCCAGAAGACTACTGGGTGCTGGGGGCTATCCTTGACTGAAGCATTTGCCTAGATCTGTGCTGTCCTCAGAGATGCCCTGCTGTTCCCTGGATGTGCCATAACCAAGGCCTCCCATGTAAGTAGATTAATCCAAATGCCAACAAAAGTGTGGGGGAATCTGCTAGCCTAAATCTCCTTCTCACATAGTGGTTAGGGGTGGAAGTGGGTAGACCGACGGCACTTTTTATTGGAAATATAACTCTATTCATTCCCCAATAGAAAACATATCCTATCCATTTAAATTGATTTCTGTAGGGAACTGCCTACCGTAATCCTTTATCTTTCACTTTGGGGAATGGGGGTAAAATGGAATAGAACCTTAACACATTTAATTAAAGTTTAATCAATTAATTCCCATATAGACAAATCATGAGATTAGTGCTGTTAGAGTTCGTAACTAACAAAGTTCATGCCTAGTGTGTTAGAGCCGGTATAGACAATAACTACTTGGGTGACTATTTTTTCTGAAACCCCTATCTTCTGTATAGAAGGGGGTGTCCTTAATCCCAAAAAGAAATAATGCAACAACTCTGCCTTTCAAGTGAATGTGGAGTGTGTAAAACACATATTCCCTTCAATTTCAAACAAGAATACCAAAGCATTGCATGTCCCTTGTATGAGTGGTGCAAAAACGAAATGTCCCATGTATTCTCGAACCAGAATCCCCAATGCCTTGCATTTCACTTCATTGTGTATTGAAAAAATATTTTTCCCATAGAGTCAATTCCCAAATGTTGCCCTTCAAATAAAAAGCCAAAAACGAGTTTCCCATTGCACTTCCACTTCCTGTACCTTTCCTTCACATCAAAGGGGTCATATCGGTTTGATACCTGGATGGTGGGGGTTGTTGGGATAAAGACATGGTAACACACTAAGCAATCACTGTGGGCCTCATTAAAACTATGGTGGTCCGGAAATAGCGTTGCCGGTATATCCATACCAGCACCTTTTTCCGGACCGGCCTAGTCTGAATTGTATTACCTGTATTACCAGCATCCTCAGGGAACTGCAACGCACGGCAATGCCATTGCCGGTTTCTGTGGTGACACACAGCAGCCGTGCCAGTGATACCGGCATGGTGTAAGTAAGGTCACATTCAGAGGTGCACAGGAATGTAAATCCCGGAATGGACATGCCACTAATAATGTGAAAATTATGCCAGAAACACAGTCATCATGGACCAGGCGTTAAGTGTATCCTGATGTGTCCAAACATGCCACAGGTACACAAAATGAGCACAGGTGGGGCCAATGGCCAGTGCAACAGCATAAAAGTACCACTCCCACACCCCACACCACTTCCAAAACCACAATGCTACCATTGGCACTAGAAGCACTGGAGCCGGAGGACATGCCTGCAGAGCTACTGATTGAAGAGGCAGTGAGGCTGAGGTGCATGAGGACAAGCAGGGCCATCATGGCCCTGAAAATCCCTAATGTGCAGCAGGTTGTACCCCGCTGGGAGCCAACAATCCCTCACCTAAGGGCCAACCCATTCAATCTCATTCCCGCTTAGATATACACCCTGTACCGCCTAGACAGGGACACCATCACCAATATAGTGGACCTGATACATGATGACCTGGTGACCCTAATTAATATCCGGACAGACATCCCCCCTTGCTGAAGGTAGTGTCTGTGCTACACTTCCTAGCAACAGGGACATATCAGCGCACAGTGGGTCAGCTTCATGGAATCTGTCAACCCTGTTTCTCCCATGTCCTCTTCCAGGTTCTATATGCACTTCTGTCCCATGCATGCAACCACATCAGTGTACAACGGACTGAGGAGGAGGTGAATGCAACTAAAATAGCATTCCATGCACTTGCAGGCATGCCTAATGCAATTGGTGCTGTCGACTGCACACATGTTGAGCTGGTGGTCAGGCATGCTGTGGAGGTAGTGTACTGCAACAGGAAGCTGTACCATTCCCACAATGTCCAGATGGTTTGTGATGCCTGCCAACTAATCACACATTGCTGACTCCATGGTGCTGCACAACTTCATGCAGGCCCGCTACATGGCACGACACACTGGAAACTGTACCTGGCTGCTGGGGGAGTCTATCCACAAGGCCATGTGGGGGGAGTGAATTGGGTGGAGGCAGTCATCAGCACAGCCAACCTGACTGCTGGGTGAGACTAACTACAAGGCCATATGGAGGGGTGAATTGGGGGTGAGTCATCAGCAAAGCCAACCTGGATGCTGGGTGAGTCTAACTACAAGGCCATGTGGAGGGGAGAAATTGGTCCAGCATGCGATGCATTACCAGTGGATGTGCACGCTGCATTCAACAATACATCATTACTCCAGCTGCAATATTCCGTAACCTTTACCAAACATCTGTGAAAGTACACAGAGGCTGGATAGGCCATCAAAAAGCAAAGGTAGATGCAGAATAAGACCATGGTACTTCACTACCCGCAACCTGCACATTAACAAACCAAACACATAGAACGGTACATGACCATACACAGCATTGTCATTGCATACATGGTTTACAAGTGTGCAGGTGTAATTCAAGGTGCAACACAGTGGCAGCATGCCAAAGTGCAAGGCCTTGACAGCCGTCTCTCCATGCATGTGAAACATTCACTGAGTACACAACTACATTTAATGTTGGCCATCATGAAACTGAAACCATATGTACCAGAATGCATCACACCACAGTGAGCATAAATGACTAGCAAAAACAGTCAAGTAACAACAAACGTCATGATGCTCAGCCTGAGATTTCAGGACCTGCCGCACAGAATTATTCAGTGACTGCAGACACATTTCACAGGTACACTGTCTGTTAGTTCCCTTTTCATGTCTCCTTAAGTAACACCTTCAAGTAGAATGCATTTAGAACAGATTGTAAGAAATGGAAATGCCTCTACTTACTGTAGAGGAGGTCCCAGATATGGCCTGCACTCCAGCCACCCATTTTGAGATACCAGGAACATACTTGCCAAGATATATGATGTATGAGAAGCAAATAAACCAACAGAGAGCAGCGCCTGGGCTCTGCCCGGTTCCCATCAGAAGAGCAATACCTGTTGCCGTGCCTATAACCAGACAACCGTGGGCAGCCCGGTACCCGTTGAGACAACCATACCAGAAGTTGACACGAAATGAAAACTACTTACAAACTTATCCCAAAGAGACCTAAAGGGCCTTAATGGAAGGCAAATGGTGACGACACAAGGGCCTTGACAGGCGTACTAATGAACGAAGCGACAAGCAAGGATCGACAGGTAAAGACGAAATCTAAGGAATAATGGTGTAATGGATTTAAAAGAAAAATAAAGTTCCAACACAAAAAACGTAACCATGAAAGAAGGATGAAAATATGTAACTGGTTAAATGCCCTTAAATAGGCTTGGAACATAAGAAGCTAAGGAAACGGTACTGCTTGCAATGCTTAGTAGAAAGATAGAGTGGCAAGCGCCAACTATATATCTACCTCAAGAAGCACATTATACAAGTGTGACTCCATTTTTATAAAAGCAGAAGTAAGCCCTGGATGGTGGAGATCAAACAGGCCAGGATTCATATACTAGCTTAAAGCCTGACGAAAGAGCAGAATCGCAACTCAGTAAGAAGCAGCTCATGCCTGGGAATTGAAGGTCAACTCCAGAAAGGGAGGAGAGCGGCAACTTCGAAGAAACAAAACTTAAGAGCATAGCAGCCAGCAAGTGAAGGTAGAGATAAAGAGGCCCAGGCAGGTGGCCAGGCTAAAGGAAGAATCACAAAGAGGTACCAACGTCTGATGTCACCCAAAACCCGAGTATGCCATAACTTTTCCTGATAAGAAGCTACAGTTTTGAGGACATCCTCAGCCAACTAATTGACACATAGCCCTAAGGTACTGATTGATGGAAGATAGGCAGGGTGAATCTTGGGGCACACCGTATCTGGGTGTCCATTCTGCATGCTGCTAATTAAAGTGGAGATTAATGTCTAGGGGTGTAACCTACCCAATCACAATAGACCAAATAATCTAGGGTCCTATAGCTAGTAGAACCAATGAGACATCGTACTTGTAGTCATGTCTATCATGAGTAATGTAGAGGGATGGGCGTAGACGCCCACCCGATAAGAGTTATCCAATCCTCACACTCTGTTACCATATACAGATATAGCAATAGCACCTATACTTAAGTTACCTTTTCCGGCCAATAGAGTTGCATGACAAACTTATGGGTGTAAAACGTCAACAATGACAAAAATCTGCTATAACTGTTGCTGTTGGAATGAAAAATTTGGGAGTTGAAGCGAGACGGGCGATCGCATCATTGTTGATTTCCATTTGTTTCCCTGTTTTTTGTACTTGTCATTATACTGACTTCCCTTTGCCAAACCATTGACTTTTCCTTATTGATTGGTGTTGGAGTAAGAGAGTCCTGCACCCCATCCTCCTCAAGGTGCAGCTATCTCGTCTTAAAGTACTTGAGGGTGAGCTCTGATCCCATGGGCCCGTCAGAGGTCGCTCCGCCCTCCTGTACACTTGGTAGCATAGAGGATGGTTTTGACCGTCAACTATTGAATATTGATTATTGATAAGACACCTATTGACCGTCGACACAAAGTAACTCTAGGTCTTCGACAATAACACAAGTCCTTTGCCATTTTGGCCGAGTAGACTGTGAAGCTTCCCGTGGACAATGATAGCTTAAACCTGTCCAAAAAACTGCAGTGGGTTGGAAGACACCCGTTTTACAAACATAAACCTTTCCATTCCTACGGGCAGTGGATCAGACGAATTACTTAAAAAAGGTGGTAACGGAGGCGGTGATCCCAAGGGTCCAGAGAGGAACGATGCGAGCGGTGAGTGAAACAAGAGATTGATGCTTTGGCAAATGTTGTAGGCAATAGAACAAGTAAGGGAAAAGGTAATGGAGGGAGGTGGAGAAAAACAAAATAGTCAGAAGTAGAGAAGACTGTATATATATGTATGTATATATATATATACATATATATATATAATATATATATATATATATATATATATATATATATATATATATAATATATATATATATATATATATAAGGGGATAATGACTCTAAAATAACTCAATAAAATAGTGAATACCGGGGTGACACCCGAGAAGAGAGAGGATACCGGGGTGAACACCTGAGATAAAAGAGAGAGGATACCGGGGTGGACACCCAAGAAGAGAGAGGATATGCCTTGTTCCTGTGCTTTAAAACAGCGGTCAGAAGAAACATGAACTCATAGTCCCACATAATAGAGAACGAATAGGCTACTACGATGATTAAAGACATCGTAAAAAGAGTTTGTTTAAACTCCATGTTAGAAGGCAGAGATATCTGTGTCCAGCTAGTGTCTGTCTAGTCTGTTTAATGTTTGTCATACATGTTATATTGATGTGTCACACGTAAGGTAATTTGTCTCCGTGTTGTTTGAAATTGATCAAGGGATTTTACGCGATTCTATAGTTGAGAGGGAATCGCACATGAATTGATGTTCTTTAATAAATTGGTGATGTAACATTTAGGTGGAAAAGATTGGATTGGAGCTTGCAGTATTGGCGCTTGCTCATATTATAAGGAGTGGTGAAGTTACATGGAAATATTGTTAGAAACAGGTTTAATCATGGAAGATATTACTACACTAGCACACTTATGTAAACAACCGCATAAACACGCACCCAAGCTTAAGAAATACAGTACCGAGTGGGCTAAGGGACCCAACCACAAGATGTTTATGCCGACCCACAGAATGGGTCCTTATCAAAAGCCTTCTTGCAACACATGATGACTTACTTGCATGCCAGATATACAGGCAAAAATCTAGAGAAATGCCTCGCTGTTCTAGAACTTTGGAAAATGTTCGAACAGTCGAAGGATGAAGAGCCACCTGCTGACTGGATATTAAACGTATGCACGGAGAGGGGTGAGATGCCTACCGCACCAACTGCCCCACCTGAAAAAGAACCCGAGGGAAGTAAGCCTGAGGGACTCTACCCATTAGGAGAGCTTAAGGCAGCCACTGGGTATAGAAACCCTGCATATGAGTCACTTACGTACAGTAGTGAAGAAAATAAAGGAGAAGATCAGGAGAAGAATCTTGCCCTCACAGTCCCAAGGGACAGGGAGAGACGCAATGATGAGAGGAAGGATCAGGCACAGATTAGAGCACCTCTCGATAAAGAGAGAGAGGGAAAGAAATGGAAAGGAAGTGAAGACAGAACTGATGAGATAGCATTCGCAAAAGACGAATGGATGGGAGGACAGATATTGTTGAAACTCAATGGAAAAGGAAGTGATGATGTGAGACCGAGAGAGAGGTCTGATGAGTCACAGAGAAGGGAGAAGGAGAAGGAAAAGGAAGTAAGGGACGAAAGGATAACAAAGAAAGATAGGCTGAGGCGAGAACAACTATATTGCGACGAGCAAGAAAAGCAGCTCGATCGCAAACAGAAAGCAGCCTATGACCAGTACAGGCAGAATCAGAAAAGGTTGGAAGAAGAGCAAAGAGTATGTGAAAAAAGAATAAAGAGACGAGAAGATGAGGAAGTTAGAAGGGCAAATGAACGGAGAAATGAAAGGAGAAGGGAAGAAGATAAGGTCAGAGAAGAAGCGAGGAAGCGCAAAGAATTTGATGATGATATTGAACGAAAGCATAAACAGAGGGGACGCAATCACGATTATCTGGAGCGGGAAGTTAAAAAACCTGATCCTGTTGTAGAATGGGAAGACATTGAAGAATTCTTCCCTGTGCACGATTCAGTACCAGGCATGAGTGGGGCAAATATTGGAGATGACTTTGACACCAGAAGTGTCGGGGAAACAATCGATAAAATATATGATGAAATGGGTCCAGAAACAATATCCCAAGGGGAAGACGAGCACTTGGAAAGCACTCAGCTGTATGACACCTAGGACGTCACCCAAAGTAGTGGGAGCAGGAGGCTGTCCCTGGATAGGCTAGAAATCAGTAAGAATGACGATGACGCAAGGAGTTGCGTGAATTGGGAACAATCAATGTCCGACTCCGGAGAGGAGACGGAGTGCGAGGCAAATGAAGAAGGGAGACGGCTCAAAAAGCGGCTCCCAAGGGACAAAGGGGTTTGATGGTCAGATCCTAGCGAGTCTGCACCAAGGGCATCAGAGTCTGCCACGCAGCCCGACTGGCATGAATGACCCGCCTATGTAGACAGGTTGAGGACACTGCCAGGCAGATGGCGATGCAGGAATGTTACCCCAGCGATAGACAGAAGAGTTATGGGGAAAGAAAAAGAAGGCTGCACATTCCAATTTCTGTTGTTAGAAAAGGGGGGAGCAAGACCACAATATATCCATTGCCACACATGGATCGGGAAAA
>CM030325.1:1023684500-1023777341 GCA_002915635.3 Ambystoma mexicanum | reverse complement strand
TGCGTAATAATGCCCTGTAGCAGGCAGATAATTTTCCAGGCATATCAGAATACTGGTGTTACCTGGTCAATAATTGAACTCGCGAGTGCAATGCACCAAAACAAATGATCAGGATACTTTAGAATCGGGTCACGACTCACCTGATCACATCCATAGGAGGTCCGATCGGATTACAAAGTTTTCTAACAAAGATTTCCTTGTGTTTGGTGATTTCGGCAAATATGCCCGCCACGACATATCGACCCTCGTCAAGAAGCCTACTCGGACTGCGTCCAGGGTTCGGGTCGTGCAGCGCTGCTGAGGTGCCGCGTCTCATCCAAGAAAGGGGCCCCCTATTACATCGTCCGATCCCAGTTCGATAGCCGCGTCAACCTTCAATGAGCTGGCATCAATCTTGAGGGTCCCTATTCGGGCGCCATCTGTAAAAGCAAAAGGAAATATCGAGGTTAGTACCCCAAAAGGAAATACACCAAACGCGAGTTTACAAAGATACACAGATCTTTATTCTACAACTGAACAGTTTTCAAAGAAACAAAGTATCAGATAGCTATCAGGCCCTCAGTACATCACAGCGAATACCAGCCTTTTCGGTGTGAGAGGTGAGTGGGACTGTACATCAGAACATTCACTCTTTTATACAGTTTTGCACCATGAAGTCCAGCCCATTTACAGGTTAACCATTTCTCGGGCTAGGGGTTTGTGCCAAGTTCACTTCTAATTTATTCAGCTATAGGCATATGGATTATTCCTAGTATATTCACAAATAGGTTACAATGGCAACAGTGTGTCTTTAGATTTAACATTAAGCCTTAGTACATGGTTTATACAATGTAGTTCAACAAGTGTTCACATTCAGTATTTAAACAGCATTGTGCTTAATATATGCTTGCGGATCAGTATCGTTGACATAGGTAATCCTTGATCTACAGGTCAACGAAGGACAAGGACTCATTACATGACCCTAACATTTGGCCTACGGGCAGTTTAGGCATTAACTTGCATGTAGAGGTCAAGACGACCAAGTTACAAACAGAAGAACACTGTCATCCATTTTAGAACACAGGTTGACTTTGGAGTGAGAATCAAAATGGCGGAAGAACCTAAAATGGTGGCTAAATCGATCTAAGGTCAGAACTTCGCAACGTGGATTTTTTCACAGAGCGACTGGGCTTAGGACGAATTATACAATAAAAGATGCACAATATGATATCCCGTTTAACATATATATCTACCTCAAGAAGCACATTATACAAGTGTGACTCCATTTTATAAAAACAGAATTAAGCCCTGGATGGTGGAGGACAAACAGGCCAGGATTTATATACTAGCTCAAAGCCAGAAGAAAGAGCAGAATCGAAACTCATTAAGAAGCAGCTCATGCCTGGGAATTCGAGGTCAACTCCAGGAAGGGAGGAGAGCAGCAAATTCGAAGAAACAAAACTTAAGAGCATAGGAGCCAGCCAGTGAAGGTCGAGATAAAGAGGCCCAGGCAGGTGGCAAGGCTAAAGGACGAATCAAATACACAAATAGAGGGAAAATGAAGCAGATTCACAGTGAAGTAACACGTGACCAGCCAAGCGCGAAGAGGTACCAACGTCTGATGTCACCCAGAACTCGAGGATGCTATAACTTTTCCTGATAAGAAGCTACAGTTTCGAGGCCATCCTCAGCCAACTAATTGACACATAGCCCTAAGGTACTCATTGATGTAATGAAGGCAGGGCGAATCTTGGGGCACACCGCATCAGGGTGTCCATTCTGCATGCTGCTAATTAAAGTGGAGATTTATGTCTATGGGTGTGACCTACCCAATCACAATGGATCAAATAATCTACGGTCCTATAGCTATTAGAACCAATGAGACGTTGTACTTGTAGTGACTTCTATTACGAGTAATGCACAGGGATGGGCGTAGACGCCCACCCGATAAGAGTTATCGAATCCTCACACTTTGTTACCATATACAGGTATAGCACCTGTACTTAAGTTACCTTTTCCGGCCAACAGAATTGCATGACAAACTTATGAGTGTAAAACGTCAACAATGACAACAATCTGCTATAACTGTTGCTGTCGGAATGAAGAATTCGGGAGTTGAAGCGAGACGGGCGATCGCATCATTGTTGATTTCCATTTGTTTCCCTGGTTTTTGTACTTGTCATTAAACAGACTTCCCTTTGCCAAACCATTGACTTGTTATTATTGAATTGTGTTGGAGTATGAGAGTCCTGCACCCCATCCTCCTCAAGGTTCAGCTATCTCATCTTAAAGTATTTGAGGGTGAGCTCTGATCCATGGGCCCTTCAGAGGTCGCTCCGCCCTCCTGTACATTAGGATAATACATGATTGTAATTTTGCAGGTTCACCAAATTCAGTGTTGATCAGACATGAATACACTCACCCACACTTATTGCCATTATTTCACCCTTAACTCCTTACACACACAAAAGAAAGATATCTGTTCTTGTCATATAGGTTACAATGTTTAAGGATGCCTACATGAAGGATTTCAAATAAAGACTGCATACCAGGAGTACCACTAAATCACAAATGCCAATCACTTAAATATCTAAAGTACCATTGTACAGGGATAGTCCTCCTTCATGCTGCACCCCCCTACGCGCATCCTACCTAAGTTACCTTGGTGTACACTGAAAAGAAGATATGCCATGTAAATTAATTGCTGTCTGTGCATGTTAGTCTTCTTAAATGGACACCATACAGCCTGTAGCAACATGAAATGGAAAGGAAATTGACATGTACTCTGTCTCTTGCTCCCGTGCAGGTGATGCCGGGTATTCACTGATGCCATGGCTCATGACCCTCATCAGGTATCCTAAGAACAGGCTTGAACAGGTGTACAACCGCGCCAATGTACGCCCTCGCTGCACCAATGAGCAGACTTTTGGCCTGTTGAAGGCCAGGTTCTGCTGCCTCAGCGGATCTGGGGGAGCCCTCATGTTCCAGCCAGAAAAGGTGGGCAAAATTGTGCTGGCATGTGCCATGTTGCACAACATGTGCATCTATCGCACCGTCCCCCTGACCCCCGAGATGGACATGTTGCCACCAGAGGCTGAGGACGGGATGATGATGAAGATGATGTACAGCGCCACAATGGCAATGATGGACGTGCCACATGTTTTGAACTAATTCACCACTACTTTTGAGCAACTATAACAGACACGGCACTTGACATCAGGCACATTGGGCACTGGACATGGATCACACTGGGCACTGGACATGGATCACAATGGGCACTGGACACTGTAAATGAAAAAATGCACTCACACTCAAGGAGCAATGTCCAGTCAGGTTTATTTTGCGACACCAGATGTATTGTGAAAAGATCAACTATGTACAATTGTGAATGTCCTTACTTACCACTACCATCCCATCCTAATATCCCCACACAACCTCCCAACTATCTGTCCCCACACCCCCTCCCCAACTATATCTCCCCACTCCCCACTATCCCTCCCCGCACCCCATCCCCAACTACCCTCCGTACATGCACCATATCCTTATCCTATTTATGCCCCCTTTTTGTTGGAGGGGTGTGCCCCTCTGCCGGCCGCGCAAGTGAGCCGCTGCAAATGACGCAAAGGGCTGCTTTGCCTGGAACTAGTGGGTGTCGTGCTGGAGGATGGGCCCAGTGGTGTTGTTATGTGCCATTGTTCAGCAATTGCTTGGACCAACACAGCAATCAAATCCACAAGGGATGAGATTGAGGAGAAGGTCCCATCACCATATCTGGGCTTTGGCACCCCTGTAACAGGAAAGGCATTCTTGGGACAAAGTATGAAAGTAGGCAAAGACTCAGACTGGATTTCAAAATACATCATTATTCTTCCAGGGTACAGCAAGGCAGGCAGCATACAGCAGGAACTCCAACAGTTATCAAATACGTTCTGAATCTGCCCCATTATATAAAGTTGCAGTTGGCACAGTTTTCTATTTCATGATGCATTTTACTCTTATTGCTTTAAACACTCAAAGACAAGTTATTTCTGCTTCTAGGTTTGGTTGACTGAACCGTAATTCACCAAGTACCCATGTCATACCTACGCATGCAACTAATTAAATTTGTTTGAGATATACTCAAAAATGAATCCTTTGATGTGTAAAGAGAGAACATTTCTGACATCAACCTGAGATAAATTTAGCAAGCAGCACCATGTCTCCCTGTCACATGAGCCCAAGTAAGGGCATCAGCTGTGTGCCCTCCCTGTGAACCCAGCAACTGTTACTAGCTGAGCAGGTGTCTGAGTTAACTGCTACTTTGCCTTGAATCACTACATGGCAGCCCCTGGCTCGTCAATGTCAAGATTGTTGCTAAGAAGTCTAGACAGCATGTTCTCTTCTACTGAACCTTCAATGAACTGCTATGAGAGAATTATTTCATTATTTCAGCATGCTGTTGCAAATGTCCACCATCTTAGAAATTACCTGACTTTGCCTGGTTATCACAAAATGGCGGACCAACCTATTCTTTATCAGAACTTTGTACCTGCTCAGATTTCAATCTAGTGTTTTAGTAACTGTGATATGCATGTACTACTTGACATAGTCTCTATTGTGCAAGACCTTCTGATGGCAAAAAAATGCACATTTCCCTTACAATCAGTTTTCTTGCCATCTTAAGCCCTGCACATTTGATTTGTGCATGCTTGGAACTAGTGATCATCCTGACAAGTTATCTGCATTTGGTTTGAGGGGTGTGGGGTCTATCACCTGCACATTCAGTTTCAGGGGGGATCTACCCTCTGTACACTCCCCTCTCTGGATTGTATTTAGTCACTTACTCAATACATGCCACTACACCCATGTCCACCCTCGTCAATGTTCAGTCTACCTACACATCTATGTTCTAATCACCCTTTTCTGTCAGAAAATGTATATAAATTTGGGAGGCTTCCTTAAAGCATTTCTACAACATCAGTACTAGCACATTATATTCTCCTAATCTAAACATGTATGTTTCCAGAGAGAATACCTTTGTTTTCTTGTATTTGAGTGTATCTCCATTACCCAATGACTTTTAAACTAACTATATGCTTCAGATAATTTTACAGCCACTATGAGAATTTGAGAGTGGGTGACTCTTTAAGGCAACCCACCAGCCTGTTTTCACACATCGTTCACGTATGGCTTATACTCCACACATTTTCGGTCACTCTCATTTCACAACATTTCCTTGTTCCCCATTGTGTTTTCCATTTGCATTTTTACAAGTTCATTTTCTTTTTCTTTTTATTCATTGTTTATTGTCATATAATCCGTCCGACTCATCTTGGTTTGTACTCCATGTATTGTCTTTGTTTGGTTGTATTCAATCTTTTTTAGGGCTGCTTTGCAGCAAGTTCCTGAGCCTTTTTATTTTGAAGGCCAGTCCTTTCATTGTCTTTTCCGCACCTTTAGTCAGTTCCTCTTTTATTACAAAGAACTTGAACTGTCACAAGGAACACTTTAAGTCGGGGGTCGGAGGGGCGACACAGATTTGGACCAGAGACGCAAGGATGGTGGAGTTTTTAGCCAGCAAACTGTGCTCTGTCATATTTGCAAGGCAGAAACGTCTGTGTACGGGCATCTGGTTTGGTCCCGCGACCCTTCTCTCTGCTCATATGTTCGAATGCTGCTAATTCTCTGAGTATATAGGTCCCTTGTTGTTCACCTATATACACAACTGAATGAGTTTCCTTTGAAAAATAACAATGTCTCTACCATCAATACTTTTCTTCTCAACCCAACCCTTTAAAAATCCCATTTGGTTGTGTGAAGCAGCGCCTCGGCTGGTGCCGCGGCGTGTAGCCGGCCCGCACGAGTCGGGAGGCGCTGCCAGGTCCGCCCTTTCCCTTGCGGCAAGGGAAGGGAAACCCGCTGCGGGTAGCCGCGGCAGGGCCGCGGAAGGAGCCGCTATGTACAGCCACGGCGGGGCCGCCAGGTACTCACCTGATCACCCCGGTCCGGGGGAGGGGGAGCAGTGCTCACGACGGAACCAAGATGCGGGAGAACGGCGCCCGGCTCGCCACCCCCGTGTTACTCCTGACGCTGCCAGAGCTGCGCATTGCTGGGGAGGGAAGCCCAGCATCAGGATGCGTCCCTACACGGCACGGCCACAACCGCATGGCCAACACAACCGCCCACCACCACAAGGGAACGGGAATGGCGACACCCGGGACGGCAACCCTTAAGAGGGGCGGGACCACGTCCCAGGAACCAATGAGAAGGGGGTTAACCCAGACCCTCAGTGATTGGTGGGGCTTGAAACCTCCAGGTGTGTTAAAAGCGCGCCAAACGAGACTAATGGGTTGCTCTCATTCCACAGGACACGGAGAAGAGAGAGGAGAGAGAACCAGAGTGGTGGGCCTATCCGGACAGCGGCTCGAGATAGGGACCAAGCCAGGACTAACGCCGCTGTACTACAGGAGGCCAAGACACCGGTGAAGCTAACGGGAGGACTTGATAGTTATTCTTTCAGCATTGCTGCCTTAACCAGTGAATAAATATTGTTTTAGCATTTGCCTGTCTCCGACTATAATTCCACACTTCACACTGGCGACGAAGGTGGGATTTTAGACAGCGCTATGGAGTCTTTGATAAAGACCCTGTCTGAGGGCCAACAACAATTGCAACAGATGGTACAACTGCAGTCACAACAAGCAGCTGCGGATCGGCAAGCCTTTCAACAAGCCATCCAGCTGCAGGGCACTATACTGACCACCGCACAGGACAAACAGCATGAGACCATGTCCCGTCTCACCGATGCAGTGGCCAGTACTAGAAATCAACCACTGGTGCCCTCGGCCCTCCTACAAAAGTATAGGGACGGAGAGGATCCTGCCTTCTTCTTTACTAGTTTTGAACGCATAGCCAGAAACGCACAGTGGCCTCCGGACCGGTGGGGTCAGTATGTCGCCCCCCTACTGTCTGGGGTGATGCAGGGCGCCTACCAGGCGGTAAACCCCAACGGCAACACGCCGTACGGAGAGATCAAGGCTGCAGTACTAGACCGCTTAGGCCTGGACGACGAGGCATACCGGATCCACTGAGGGAAACCAGGCTCAGGGCCGGGGAGAGTCCACGCCAGCTATACTATAGGATAAAGGACCTAGCCGAGAAGTGGTTGCTGGCTCCAACCCCGCTAACAACCCTGATCGATAAAATTATTCTGGAACAATTTGTCGAAGCCCTGCCCGGGCAGATGCAGAAATGGGTCAGGCAGCACCATCGGCCCACCCTAACGAGGCTGTGGATATTGCATCAGCATACCAGAAGGCGGCCACTTCCGACTACCACCTACAGGGGTATCAGCCCGCATCGCCATCCCGATATCCGACCCCCATGTGATTAGGGGTAACCGAGCCTTACCCATAAGATGGAGACTTTCGATGAGAACACCAGGAGACCCGAGGACAAGAGACCAGGAAGCGAGGAGAAGGCCCATCACCGACCCCTGGTTACAAGCAACCGCAGTGCTATGAGTGCAACGAGTGGGCCACATAGCCCGGTTTTGTCCCAGGAGAAGAACGGTTGAACCATGGACATCGGCTACCTGAACCCGATAGACGAGGACGGCGTCCCAGGACCATATGTGGTGGACATTCGGTCGACGGCAGACCATCACGTGCACTTTTGGACAGCGGCAAGCAGGCAGACCGCCATATCACCACCGTGAGTAACACTCCCTGCTTACCTAACGTAACCGTACCTATCCGATGCATTCAGGGGACACCAAGTGTTACCCGATGAAGGATGTAGTAATTGACTTAAATGAAACCTCCTCTCCCTTGAGGGTTGCCGTCCTACCTTGTCTCCCCACCCCGGTGGTAATTGGGACCGACCTCCCCAGTTTCGATCAGACATTAAGGGATATAAGGAAGGGCAGTCCCCGCCAATTCCGATGTTGCAGGGACGGACCCCGTTTCCCGGGAACCCCACCTGGGCGAAAGAGGCGGACCCGGATGGCATGGTGTCAGGCCAGTTATATGACCCGGCCTATCGACTGGAAGCTCGAAGGTAACGAAGACACATAAGGGGGAGACCCTAACCGACCCCACCCTACGAGTGGCCAGGGAAAGGGCCGCCCGGGAAGGGGAACCCAACCTAGCCAGAGGCCCAGGGTTTCTACTGCGACAAGGTCTCCTATACCGGAGGTATAAGGGTGACGACGACGCCATAAAGGAACAACTGGTGCTACCGAAGAGCCACCGTCTTATAGTGCTACAACTGGCCACAACCATCCCTGTGGGGTCACATGGCCTCTCTTAAAACCCAACAAAACCTACTAAAGAGGTTTTACTGGCCAGGCATTTATGGGGAGGTCGCCAACATTGCAAGAACTGCCACCTGCCAATTGACTAGCGGGTTCTACCCGCAAGGGCACCGCTACAGAAAATGCCCTCATTTCAATCCCATTCCAGAGGATCGGCATGGACATAGTGGGACCCCTGGAACCAGCCAGCCGCGGCTATAGATACTTACTGTTCGTAGTCGACTACGCTACTCGTATCCAGAGGCCTTTCCCCTAAAGGGAACATCGGCCCGGGTATTGTGCGACCAGCTAATTCCATTCTTTGCCCGAGTGGGGATACCCTCCGAGATAATCACCGACCAGGGTACCAATTTCATGTCAACCCTCCTAAACAAGTATGTGGACAGTTCCAGATCAACCAGTTGAGAACCTCAGTATATCATCCCCAAACTGATGGCTGGTAGAACGTTATAACAAACAATCAAGAAAATGCTAAGAAGGGTGACGGGACCAGCCGGAAAAACTGGGATCGGGTGATCCCCCTGGTGTTAATGGTGTTAAGAGACACCCCCCAGTCGTCCACCGGTTTCTCTCCCTTCGAGCTCTTGTTTGGGAGACAACCTCGAACAATACTAGACCTGGTTAAAGAGGAATGGGAATCCACAGAAGAAGTGTCTTTAACCGAGTATACGGAGGAGTTAAAGGAACACCTAACCGCACTACGTACACTGGCCCAAGACAACCTTGGACATGCCCAAACAACTCAAGAAAGGAATTATAACAAGGGGAGCCGAATGAGAACCTTCAACCCAGGGGACCAGGTATTGGTACTCCTGCCTACCAGCACCAACAAACTATTGGCTAGATGGAGAGGGCCGTACGAGATCACTGATGTACTAAGCCCAGTAACCTACCGGTACACCAACCTGATCGTACCACCCCAGAAAAGGTCTATCACATCAACCTTCTAAAAAAAATGGAACGAGCCTCTTCTGGGTGCCTTTGTATGTATCGAGGAAGCCAAACCGGACGAGATCCTGAACACCGTTCCTGATACCCTGGATTCAGTCAATTGGGGAGACACCCTAACCCTCGAAATGAAGACGGTCATCAGGAACCGGCTGTGCCCTTATGCTGACGCCTTTTCCGCCTTACCTGGACGAACCGATGTTCTTGAGCATATAATCAAAACAGATCCCGGACCACCTGTGAGGCTTAGACCGTACCGGATACCCGAAGCCAGGCGAACCATCATCAAATCCGAGGTGGATGAGATGCTAAGGATGGATATCATCGAGCCTTCTGTCAGCGTTTGGTCGTCCCCCATAGTACTCGTCCCTAAACCGGATGGCTCGGTCCGTTTCTGTATGGACTACAGACAATTGAACGCGGTGTCCCGATACGAAGCCTATCCAATGCCTCGGATGGACGAACTCCTGGAGGGCCTTGGAGCAGCCAGTTTCTTAAGTACTCTAGACTTAACCAAGGGCTATTGGCAAATACCCCTTCGCTCCCAGGACAGGGAGAAAACTGCCTTTTCCACCCCACAAGGCTTATATCAGTATAAGGTCCTGCCCTTTGGCCTCCACGGGGCCCCGCCACGTTCCAGAGATTGATGGACATCATACTGAGACCGCATGCTGGATACGCTGCTGCCTACCTGGACGACATTGTGGTATACAGCCAATCCTGGGGATCGCATCTGAACCACCTAGAACTAGTAGTGGCTGATTTACAGAAGGCAGGACTACATATCAACCCCAGGAAGACTACGATGGGAACCCACGAAACCAAATATCTGGGCCACATAGTGGGTGGGGGAGTGCTGAAACCGCAGTTGTCCAAAACACAGGCTATCCATGATATACCGACTCCCACCAACAGGAAACAAATACGAGCGTTCCTGGGGTTGATCGGGTATTACCGAAGATTTATCCCTGACTTCTCCTCGATAGCCGCTCCCTTGACGGACGCATTGAGGCTCAAGGGGAATCCAACCTGACAACGACCCGAGGGCCCTGAACGCCATAGCACACCTAAAGCGAAGGATCACGTCCAACCCGGTCCTCTGCTGCCCGGACTTCCAGAAACATTCTTTTTACAAACGGACGCCTCAAACCAGGCCTGGGAGCTGTGTTATCGCAGATGAATGGGGAGGACCTGCAGCCGGTGTGCTTCATCAGTCGGAAATTGTTGCCCCATGAAGCGGCTTACTCAACCATTGAGAAGGAGTGTTTGGCCATCAAGTGGGCCGTTGACTCGCTCCGGTACTATCTGTTGGGTCGCCGGTTCACTCTGTACACCGACCATGCCCCCCTCCAGTGGCTGGCTCAACATAAGGACACGAACCAGAGGGTACTCCGCTGGTTTCTCTCCCTTCAGCCTTTCGACTTCGTCACGTTGCACAGGCCTGCCAGGTTCCAGCTGGTGGCTGACTATCTGTCTAGGTGTTCACCCTGGCCCGAACGGCCTGGGATTGGGTGGGGATGTGTGAAGCTGCGCTCGGCTGGTGCCGCGGCGTGTAGCCGGCCCGCACGAGTCGGGAGGCGCTGCAGGTCCGCCCTTTCCCTTGCGGCAAGGACGGGACCGCTGCGGAGAGAGCCGCTATGTACAGCCACGGCGGGGCCGCCAGGTACTCACCTGATCACCCCGGTCCGGGGGAGGGGAGCAGTGCCCACGACGGCACCGAGATACGGGAGAACGGCACCCGCTCGCCGCCCCTGCTACTCCTGACGGTGCCAGAGCTGCGCATTATTGGGGAGGGACGCCCAGCATCCGGATGCGTCCCTACACGGCGCGGCCACAACCGCATGGCCAACACAACCGCCCACCACCACAAGGGGAACGGGAATGGCGACACCCCGGGATGGCAACCCTTAAGAGGGGCGGGACCACATCCCAGGAACCAATGAGAAGGGGGTTAACCCAACCCCTCAGTGATTGGTGGGGGCTTGAAACCTCCAGGTGTGTTAAAAGCGCGCCAAACGAGACTAATGGGTTGCTCTCATTCCACAGGACACGGAGAAGAGAGAGGAGAGAGAACCAGAGTGGTGGGCCTATCCGGACAGCGGCTCGAGATAGGACCAAGCCAGGACTAACGCCGCTGTACTACAGGAGGCCAAGACACCGGTGAAGCTAACCGGGAGGACTTGATAGTTATTCTTTCAGCATTGCTGCCTAAACCAGTGAATAAATATTGTTTTAGCATTTGCCTGTCTCCGACTATAATTCCACCCTTCACAGTGTGTTACCTTTAAACATTCCTTCCTTCTAAGCAATCTTCATTACTTTCAAACATCCCTGCCTTCTAAACAAACTACATCATATTTGTTTTTTACTGTTTCTCTCGTTCTCTAGATACATTTCTGCTTTCTCTCATATTGATACTGTCTAGTGCCGGGACCTGGTGTGTTTTCAATAAACACATTCATCTGTGTCTAATTTCTAGGCAATAAATACATTTGCCTGTCTCATTTTTGCCTTATTGTCTTATGGGCTTTGTTTTACAAAAGTTATGTGTCCTTTCTGGTGGACACATTTCCTCCTAAGATCAACACTTTCAGACCAAGGAGACAAAAAAAAAAAAAAAAAACAAGATTAAGAGAACATTAAAAGAAAGACTTTTTTGTCTCCTGTCTTCTAGGTGCCCGTAGCAGAAGAGGACATTGCTGGTAGGGATCTCTGTTCTCTGTATAAAATCGAAATATAGACAATAGTCATTCGGGGACTGGCAAGGGGGTCAGGTTTCAATATAAAGCCTTTCTCCTTGCTGCTAACAAAAAATGTTTACTAGAATCTTTTCTCGCTACTTACAGCCCATTTAACTTAAAGGCTTTCTCTGACTTGTTGGTGCACATAAGAAATAACTTTTTCATTGGACCTGTACTACATTTAGACATGTCCTTGTTTTATTCCCTGCTCAGCTGAACGTTCTTCGTCTGCTTAGTGAAACATGCTTCTACTGCTCAGCTGCATGTGTTTCCTCTGATCAACTGAATGTGCTTCCTCTTTCCTTTGCCATCTCCCTTTCAATTGTGTAGTACCGTGGTCCTTACCTTTCTGTGCTGTGTTTTCATCCTGTTTGAGACACAATACACATTTTGCTGCGCGTCACCTATCATTTAGCACTCTACACTAATCAAGCCTAACCCTGTTTTTCTAGAACCTTGCACTGATTCTTACTACGTGCCTTCACATTTTAACATAAGACACTCATTGTTTGCCTATTCTAAAAATGTCCTATACATCTGCCAAATCTACCCTTTTTGGCATCCTGCCAACTATCAAACAATTCAAAAAGGTTACCCACCTTTTATTTGATGTCCTGCGTTGTCTGAGGTGGCCATGCTTGCATCTATATGCTACTTTATGCTCACACCTGTTTGCACCTATCTCGGGAAAGAAGGCTACATAATTGAAACACTGTATCCCTAACTGACTTTTTTCTTTTTGTACTCACCTGGGTCTTCTTACTTTTAATAAGGATCCAGAGTGTGTTCTTACACTGCGGTGAAAACCAGTACTCACCTATTTTCTTCTCTCCCTATTCACTAGCACTCACCTTTGTCATAGTACACTGTCTCTTCCACTATTAAGGCCATACACACATTCCTCCCATATTCAAAAAAGATTAATGAACTTCAGCTAGAAAAAATAAACTAACACCATTAAATACATTAAAATAACATTAATTTACTTACCCTTGGATGTTCTTTTGTGCAGTTCTAGTAGATGTTTTTTTTCCCTATAATCAAAATGACCTTTTGCGATCATACTCTCTGGCCCATCATCAATCCAGTTAGCTTTTTTAGACATAATACACTACGTTTTTCAATTATGGGGGCCAACCTTAATCTGTGCTATTTATTTTTTTTTCAAATTTGGATTTGTTTACTTATTGTACGCTTTTATTATTTTAATATCCATTCATTCAATCATCCAATCATGTCTTCATTCATTTTTCCATTCCTTCATTTTTTATTTATTTATTTCACCCAAATGAAGTCAATTTCAAAACTGAGCTTGTAATTCCAATGCCGTTTAAAGTCAATCATTTATTTTTCATCTTCTCCTAATTCATTTTATTGGACCGATGCCAAAAGGCCTGTAGTCCACCAAACATTTTGCTCTCTCCAAGCCTTCCTGAAATGATACGGAATGCTGCCCCATTATTGCCACATGCAATAAGGTGTTATTCTATCCACTTTTTAATGCATGATGTTCCTAAAGAAACACCACTTTATCCTTTGTTTAAACCTTATCTAGATATGTCATCATCAGTGACATCAATCAACCTAGGTCCTTTCAAGAGCACCATAAGTATCCTCCATGGTTCGCCCTTTGTGTCCATTTCCTTGATCATTAGCCATTTTTTCTTATACTATGGCTGTTTTTAATTTTATGGGGGTCATCTGTCCCCCTCTTTGTTCATAAATATCCATGGTCTAAGACTAAATCCATCAATTATGATCATTACTTTTCCACTAGGTCACATTGCCATCTGCAGCATTGTGCTTTCATTACAACAATAATAACCTCTGGTTCTACCAGAAACATCACATAGGATCGTTTGCCCTGTGCATGCCACTATGAATTCACCCACACTCGCATGGTGCAGTCCAAAAAGTAGAACACACTATCCCTTGATCCTCATGAAAAAATCATCATGTTAAACCTTGTCATCTATTCCCTTCTTAAATCTTTGACAAGTGCAATCCCCTACTATAACAAAGATCAATCATAACACACTCCCCTTCAGAGACTGATAAATCATCAACAAAGACACTCCATTTATAGTTTCAAAACCCCCTCAATCGTCTAATAAGCATTCAACACCTTTTCTGTCATCACTGCATGGACATACAGTCCCAATGTCTACCACTAGAACAAAAATTGTTCTCCCTTTGCCATAATAATTCTCGGCACTCTTTGAGGGCTAGTGACACTAACAATTCTGAGCACCTCAAGTCACCCTGTGAGGCTGTCCAACTGTGGGTGCACACATACACCTTTTCCTATAAAAGGATTCCTTCCTTTCATAATGATAACTTCTATCCTGGGTTTCAAAATGTATCTTGTTTTTACATATTTGTCGAATCTGCATGGGGCTCACTACAATTGTCATTTGCAGTAAATCAGTTGTGCATCTTTCCTGGTTGCAGTACCTGTTGTATTTCTCAGCGCTCATGTCTACTATAATGTCTGATCCTGGACAGAAAAACCTTCCTTGACTTGAGAGCTATATAATAGGGGGGTGCTGTCACCCCTCTTTACTAAAAGGTTGCCTTTTTTAGGTTGGCATTGACCACTCCAGAGGCTCTGGTGTACTTGGTTTTGGTAGGTCTAGGGATGACCGTCCCACTTCTTTGTCTGTCTAAGAAAACCTCTCTCCTCGGGATCACATACACAAGTGCCCTGCTTCTCTTGAAAGGTTTCCCCTTCTTGGTCTGCCATATCTTTGGCCCCAACTGGTGTGGTTTCAACTTTCTAGTCTCTGTTTTAAATCATCCTGTCCACAGACAAGGCTCTATGCTTGAGACAGAACAAGCCTTCTATGTTTAGATCTGTCCATCCTGCATATTCTTGGCATTCATATTTGTGTACAATGTGTGCTCTGTCATATCTGCATGGCTGCAGGCTGCTGATTGCAAAGCCTGCTGTGTTTGTGGTGCTTATGTCTGATGCACCGTCTGATCTTGGGCGAACCCGTCTCTACTTCGAGGGCTATATGCTGGAGTATGAGCTTCCCCCTCTGTTGAGAATAGTCCATTCTGTACATACCCTTGGCTCTGACATGTCCGCTCTATATGTCCTGTCATTCCACATGCCCAACATACAGGAGAGAATCTACTAACTTTCCCATCCTGCGTACTTTGGTTACTGCCT
Source organism: Ambystoma mexicanum (assembly GCA_002915635.3). NCBI lineage: Eukaryota > Metazoa > Chordata > Amphibia > Caudata > Ambystomatidae > Ambystoma > Ambystoma mexicanum. The sequence goes on along the minus strand of CM030325.1, from coordinate 1,023,762,205 downwards.
TTGGCTATTCTGAAAAGCCTCCTATTCCTTTGCCTACAAGCAATTTCTTCCTCCATAATCTGTTCCCTTTTCCTTTTAGAATACACCCATTTTTTCCTTAACCCGTTTAATATGTAATTATTTGCCTTATTAAGCTCATACTGCTTGCCACGTTCCTGACTTTCTCCATCACTACACAGCACCGTCGTTCCCACGGCATGCCTGAAAATATGTTTTTTTCTTTGAATCAGCTTGACTTTCACAAGCTTCCCTTGAGTCTGCACAGAATGTGTGATAACTGCTGTATTCTCCTCTGATGATCTCACTGTTACTCCCACGTGCTTCCAAAACGCCTTCATATCCACTTTAAACAGTGTTTGCTATACACCGCAGTAAAACCTACTTACTGTTCTCACTCTCGCTTTTCATTTTAAACACAATATCTAACTATTTAAAAATAAACACACACATTTCTGCTCTTACTATGTTTCTTTAAAGATTACTAGCTATTCATATTTTCCACATCAGTTGTTTTGCTAACTGTACATCATGTGTGTGTATGTGTGTGTATGTGTTCAAGGATGCATAGTCTGTAGTGTACTAATCTCCTATACTTCCATAAAATCATGTGTGCACATATGTGTGTGTGTGCGTGTTTGCATGTGTGCATGAGTATGTGTGTGCTTGATTTTCTCCCATGTCAGTGCATCTACATGAATGCCTACCTATGTCGGAACAGCTTGTGAGCACTTCCTTCAATGCTTACTTCTATCTTGAGCTAAATGTAAAGAATTTCCATTTTTGTCATGTATCCCAAAATATTTCCAAAACCAATGTTTTTCCTTATTTATTTTTGTCATTTCCTATAATATTCACTGTGCCTTGTTCAAATAACATCCACTAGTACATTGGTCTGGTTTTGGCCACAATTTGCACTCAAAATTACATTTAGAATCTTAGTTACACTTCTACCATCTTGTGTGATATAAGGCACATTTATTTCCAATTTTATCTCCAAATGTCTTCAAGTTTTACAGACATAATATACAACAATGGAAACATTCTTCCCTTACTTAGCATCACTCCAATGTGTTCTGAATTTATTTGGTGCCATTTTTTTAAAAAAAACGTACATGCATTTACACATCATGCTGCCTTTCTATGCAACACCTCCGAAAGTTAGCATCATCCTAGCTACTTAAAACACTCATCATGCGTTTTTCATTTTGCAGTCTGTCTCTTTCCTCTTCAAAGTCATTGTAATGTAATATTCCTTTCTCATTGGCACAGTCAATATGTGCATATTTCCCAATAAGTCATGTCTCTCCTAAATGTCCCCTTTTCCTTTTCAACAAGAGACCGCTATCTGCTTCATAGAAAGTCAACAGCTTAGGGGCACTCTCATTATGCACCCTTTAAAAAAGCATTAATTACCACCCATTTAATATGACTAAACAATCCCCCCCCAAAAAAATAACTTGTATAATCCTAAAAGTGTTCCAGCACAGCTCCCCTCAGCTCATGCAAAAAACGTCCATACTAGTCAGTCTTTCTAACAATGAAAAAAACAGCTTATGCAATCTTTTAAACAGTGTCGTACTAAAGCTTTCTCTTGCCTACATGACTTCACCACTGTTTACCACCTGAAATCATAAAGACAATGGGCCTCATTACAAATCACCCGGTATGGAAACAACTGTGGCGGTAAACCTGCCGCCACCGTTGTTTCCATACCCAGTGATCACGATTCCTGCAGGCGGAGGTGTCCATCCCGCCAGGTCTGACCTTGCGGGTTTAACACCGCCCACCTGCAGGCGGACGTGGAAACACCAGCACCATCACGAGATGGTGCCGGTGTTTCCACTCCCCCCATTCCCATTGAGTCCATTGGGACTCAATGGGAATAGGGATTTACCGAATTCCGCCTCCGGAATTCCCGGGACACCGGGGTTGTAATGACCCGGTAATTCCGGGAATCATGGAGGCGGAATGGTAATACGAGTCCAGCGGTAACCAGGCGGTTTTACTGCCTCGGTTACCGCCAGACTCTTAATAAGGCCCAATATGTTTCAAAACAAAAGCCTGGCCATTAAATCCCTCAGTCTAAAGTTTTAGTTTCTTTCAACACACCCATCACTAAGGGATTAACCTTCTTCACCCACTTCAAGTCAAAAACAAGGTCTTCCTTTAGAATCAGTTTGTTTCATCATTATTCTTTGTCATTTCTACCACACAAACTGGAAGCTATTCCTTCTGAGTTAGCCACTGGAATGTATCACCCTATCCCTTAGTTGCCTTAAGAGGGACACCATAGCTCTGTTCAGAGCGAGCTTCAAAAACATTTATCTACTGGGCACGTTTCTTTTGGCTTGCTTTCAAACTACGCATATTATTTAAACTGTGTTACTCTAAAGCCCTGTATGCATTTCATTAACTCTGTTTTCCAAACAAGAAGGGATGTACTGGCAGAATTACAACCCTCTCCTCTGTAGGCTACGCAGTTGGCTGTAAACAGCCTCAGTCATTTTTCAAATCTTGCCAACTCTTATCTCGGCTTTGTTAGCACTTAAACAAGTGCGGTTTTCTATTGTATCAAGTAATTTAAGTTCCTAAAGGTGTAAACAGCATAAATGCAAGAGATTAACCCTTTGACTCCTAGCTTCTTCCTGCTGCAGAGGTTTAAAGTGTTTGCACTTTTGGAAAACACAAATCATTTTTCCTCACAAAGCATACTTTCTTTGCTCTTCGTTCCTGACAGGAGAAGTGCAAAGTTTTATTGTTCATCATTCTTTGGCTGGGCAGGAATGTGTTCTGTTCATGAATATAAGAATTAACTCTGTATCTGCCATGACCTGGCTGCTACGTAGGTTCAAACTGACTGAGTTTTCTGACTTTTGCTTACATTATATTGCTCATACATTTTATTTACCATAATTTAAATATGCACACACGTCTATTCTCATCGCTAGCTTGCTCTTATATATATTGTTTTTCTTCTATTGTTTGCTTTATTTTTTGGATTAGTGCCACTTTTTCAACAACTAAGTAAATATATCTTTTCTTGACTTTTTATCATAAAAAAATCATACTAATTCATAACACATAACACACAATACAATTTGACAAACTTAACAGACTGACCGGCCACATACATCTTAGTCTACAATCCTCGAGACTATTCTTTCCTTGACCCTAAAAAAATACTTCTACAGAGTTTAGTCATTCTCTTTAGTCTTTAAATGTGTCCATCGTCTACATCATAAACTATCGGGGCTCTATATAGGACTCCTTCTGATATGTGCTTTGATGCAGGATACTGGGCTTACTCTACCATGGCACTCTTTGTTTCACAGTTTCTCAATTGCTTGGCTCCTCTCCTCAAGTCAATTACTTAATATCTTGACACTAATTGTCTCAAGTTAATAACCCCAACAACTGTATTCTTCTAAACTGCTATATAACACTTTAAACTATTGATTTTTCAAAATAATGAAAACACTTTTCTAATGATCCCAAAAAAAGACCCTTAAAAATATTTAAATAATGTTTCTAAAAGGGGTCCCCAAAAATGTCTAAAAGGGCCACCCAAAATAGCCCCCCAAAATACTTAAATAATTTCTAAAAGGGGTCCCCCAAAAATCTTCAGAAAAAAATGTCCCCCCAAATATTTCTAAAAGCGGTCCCCCAAATTGTCTAAAAGGGGCCCTCACATTTTTCTAAAAGAGGTCCCCCAAATTTTCTAAAAGGGGTCCCACAAATAATTAAATAATTTGCATCTTTTCATTCTCTTCCTCCCTACCTCAGTCTCCCCCATACATGTCCCAATCCACAGGTGCCAACGCACCCTCCTATTCTATCAGGTCTGGGAGCCCCCTCTCCTCAATGATGTGCAGGCACCTGAGGGTTTGCACCCCCCTCCCCAATCTCTCCCTCTCTCCCAGTCCTGTTAGCATGTGCCTGTATTCCAGATAATTGGCCCTGGAGAAAATCATCACAGGAATCCTGGCTTGGCTCGCCATGTGAAAAGAGGGTCCTATCACCATCTCTGGGATTTGGCGCCCCTGGAACAGGAAAGGCATCCTTGAGACCAAGTATGAAAGCAGGCAAAGAATCAGGCTGAATTTCAAAAGACATCTTTATTCTTCCAGGGTACAGCAAGGCAGGCAGAATACAGCAGGAACTCCAAACGTTCTCAAGCAAGCTCTGAATTCTGCCCCCTTATATTCAGTTGCAGTTGGCACAGTTTTCTATTTCATGATGCACTTCACTCTTATTGGTTTAGACACTCAAAGACAATCCCTTTCCCTTCTAGGGTTGTTTGACTGAACTGTCATTCACCAAGTACCCATGTCATACCTATGCATGCAACTAATAAAAGTTGTGTGAGATATACACAACCTTTAATATGAATCCTTTGATGTGTGAAGAGAGAACATTTTTCATGTCAACCCCGAGATAAATTTAGCAAGCAGCACCATGTCTCCCTGTCAAAGGAGCCCAAGTATGGGCATCAGCTGTGTGGCCTCCCTGTGAACCCAGCAACTGTTGCTAGTTGATCAGATAACTGTCTGAGCTAACTGCTACCTTGCCTTGAATCATTACATGGTCAGACCCCGGCTCATCAATGTCAAGATTGTTGCTAACATGTCTAGACAGTATGTTCTCTTCTACTGAACCTTCAATGAACTGCTATGAAGCAATTATTTCATTATTTCAGCATGATATTGCAAAAGTCCACCATCTTAGAAATTGCCTGCTATGCCTGGTTATCACAAAATGGTGGCCCAACCTATTCTTGATCAGAACTTGGTACCTGCTCAGATTTGAATCTAGACTTTTAGTAACTATGATATGCATGTACTACTTGACATACTCTCTTTTGCGCAAGATGCTTCTGACCCCAAAAAATACACGTAACCCTTCAAATGTGTTTTCTTGCCCTCTTAAACCCTACAAGTTAAATGTTTGCACACATGGAACTATTGATCACCCTGACAAGTTATCGGCATTTGATCTGGGGGGATGCAGTCTATCTCCTGTACATTCAGTTCGGGGGGGATCTACTTTCTGTACACCCCCCCCGGATTGTATTTAGTCACTTACTCAATACATGCCACTACACCCATGTTCACCTCCTCAATTTTCAGTGTACCTACACATCTATGTTCTAATCACCCTTTTCTGTGAGACAATTTATTTTAATCTGAGAGGCTTCCTAAAAACAGGTCCACAATGTCAGTACTAACACATTATATTCTCCTGATCTAACCATCTATGTGTCCCCAGAGAATACCTTTGTTTACTTTTATTTGAGTCTATCTCCATTACCCAATTAACCTTAAACTAACTATATGCCTCAGACAATTTTACAGCCACTATGAGAATTTGAGAGAGGGTCACTCTTTGAGGTAACACACCAGCCCATTTTCACACATCATTCACGTGTGGCTTATACTCCACACATTTTCTATATACTGTACATTCAGTTTGAGGGGCAGGGTTTCTACCCTCTGTACAAGATGCTGCCATTGCCCTCCCCCACATTCTGTGCCAGATGGTACACTCCCTCCGTCGCTCTGCCCAGAATGCCTGCAGTGTTCCTGGTGGTGTCCTGCATTGTCTGCCGCATGAGCTGTGCCTTGGAAAAGTATTGCTGCACCATCGTGTGCATTGCTTGTTGACGTTCCTCCACTGTTGAGAGGCACCCCTCAATGTCACGTATGTTATGGAGTGGTGGTTGTTATGTGGGGGTTTTGGCTATGAGGGCTCATGGGATTAAATCCAGCCACATCCTCATAGCTGTAGTCACTGGGTATGTTTTCCACTGCACCACTGCCCCCAATGTTGTCCACTTTGCCCCCTTGAGGAAGTGGTGCAGGTTCATCCTGCTAATGGGGGGGCTGGCCAACAGGTTCATCCTGCTGGCGGGGGGATGGCTGACAGGTTCACCCTGTTGGCAGGGGGGGCTGGCCGACAGGTTCATCCTGCTGGCGGGGGGCTGGCCAACATGTTTATACTGCTGGCGGGGGGTCTTAGCCGCAAGTGCCTCCTGCTGGCGGGGGGTCTTGGCGGCTGGTGCCTCCTGCCTTTTGGGGGTGGTCTTGGCTGCAGGTGCCTCCTGCTGGCGGGGGTGCTGGGACACAGATGTTGTTGCCCGCTCCAGTCTGCTGGCAGATGTACTGGTTTACTGGCTGGAGGTGGTGGTTATCCTGCGGTGGGGCTGTGCCCTGGTGCCCTGCATGTGGTTGGCTGTCCCTGTCATTGCCAGATGATGTGCCTGTGGGAGACAATAGGGCAGGGCATCAGTGATGGGTGTGGATCCATCAGACAGACATCAATGCTAGAACAGTCTGATTTTTGTGCATTGTCATGAACACAGTGGATGAAATAGCATGGTGCACACATGCACGTGTCGGGAATGCAGTGTGAGTGCATGTGTGGTGTGGGTACATGGTGGGAGCAGTGTCTGGTGCATGAGGTACTTGTGTTTACTGGTTTGGGTGTTGGGGCCGTGATACACAAGCTCTGTGACATGTGTCTGAGTGTGAGACGGATGTATTTCACATGTAACTTTTGCCTATGGCAGTTGCTGCGTTGATGTGATTTTGCATGATGTGACATGGTGGGTGGGACAAGTGTGCCACATGTGTCATTGATGTGTGCATCATGCTGTTGGTCGGGGTACATGACACTGACATCACTTTAGCCATGTGGTAGCACGGCAGTGACAACAGCAGTAGTACTTTGTCTGGGGGATGTGTGTCTGAGTGCATGTGGATGGGATTGGTGGGGGCAATACAGGTGACCTGTGTGATGTTTGAATGGTGTATGGGTGAGGGTCGCGGGCAACAGCAATGTGCATGTGTGCAACAAGGTGGATGGTGGGTGGAATGCCAGCGGGCCCTTGGGTTTAAACATACTTGACATATTAGCCTAGCCATTTTCATTGGGGTTACAAGAGTGTGTGATGTGACTTTGGCCTTAAAGGGACTCACCAGCATCATCGGATGACTTACATCCTGCCTCTGCGTCTCCAACTCCCTCTATCACCTCCATGTGCATGATACTGCTGCATGTTTCTTCCATGCCTGCAGTGTAATAGGGGATGGTGGTCTTCCTCCTGTGGCCGTGCCCTGGGTGCGCTGTGCGGAAAACCGGTTGCACACACAGAGACGTAGATCGTCCCACCTCTTTATAAAGTCCCGCTTTGTGGTCCCGACTGCCAACACCTTCCGGGCAACCTCCTCCCAGATTGCCTTCTTCTGGGTCTGTGTTTGGTGCCGTAGATTGGTGCAGAACACTTCAATAGAGTGTTCAACAAGTGTGTCGGCAAGCATGTTGAGTTCAGGTTCACTGAACCTAGGCTTGCGCTTACAGACAGCAGTTAGTTTTGTAGACATGTCTGGCAATCTAAGTAGTAGCTCAGGTTTAGCCTCACACTCCTGTGTACTGAGGATTGCAATGGATTGTGTTTTTTAAATTGCCCCAGTGCATTTACGGTTCCGGCGATGACGTTATTTCTGGTGCCAGTAATACCCGCCCATTACAGGCATGCCGGTGCTACCGTTTCTAGCATGCAGAGATGCTCTTGCGCGCAGACTCAGAATCAACTGTTGATTCCAGCAGCAGTGCTACACGGACACGGCAGCACCAGCATTCTGTTAATTTTCTTTTTTACCGGACAACTCGTAATGAGGCCCTGTGTGTTGTACATTTGTTCTATCAGTTCAATTTCAAGAAATCCAATGTAAAGTGATGACTGTCCATCTCTAAATTTTACCTTTGTGTTGCAGTAACTGAAAGTCCATTAGAAATATAGGTCAGTCAATTGGTGCAAGTAATTTGAGATTGCGATATTGTGTAGTGCCACAGCATTGGGGGCTGATGTTTTTTTGACTGTTATTCTTTGTAAAAACTTAAATACCTATATATTCTGACTATATACTGGCCTGCTTCCTAGCTTATTGGTGGTAAAGAGGGTATTTTTTCCGAATGGTAGTATATAGGTTGGAGGCCTCACTAAAGTTGAATCTGCAAAGTGCTTTGTTGTGTGCCACCTTGCTTTGGCGGTGGGGGGTAACGTTGAGTTGAGAGTACCATCTAAAAAATCATGAAACCATCAACTTTGCAACCCAACTACTCCGGGTTCCTATTTTATAACCAGCAGAGAGGCAGAGGGTTCCGTGGTATCATTCATCCAGGCATTCCCAATGCCAGCAACCACTTATGTTTCCCTGTTGCTGTAACATTGTAGGAGCACCTATCTACATAAACTGTGGGTATACCCTGACATGTGTCTTCTACATAGACCTTGTGTGGGGAAGGTAAGTACACCTACATGTTATTGTTGGTCATTAGACTTTTGTCCTTGGTGCAGTTTTCTTGAGCACAATCGCATAAGTCTGCCAACTCTTGAGCTAGGGGACTTTTTTTGTTTTGGCCATATCTGACATCCACAGGAAAGTCTTTCATGAACAGAATCCAGGAAGTAATTCTAGAATTACTTACGTGCCCCGCCCAGATTCTCTTACTTTGTAGATATTACAAGGGTTGGTTAGGAGTCTTAACAATAATGTGCTCCTCCTGTGGGAAGGGGCGGTCATTTTTGAATGCCCACACCTTTGCCAGGAGTGCCTTCTTGCAGTCATTTTTCCTCCACAGAGGACAACGTTTTGCTCACGGATGAGATGACTATCTTGACCTTGTCATGCTTTTGGTGCAATACCACAGTTAGGCAAGTATCTGGTATGCTCACCTCCAAGAAGAACCCCTTGTTCTTTATGGGGGAAGCCAAACAAGGAGCCTGGGAAAGGCTTCTTTTCAGTAGTTTAACTGTCTCGGATTGTTCCGTACCACACTCCCACATGACTCCAGCCTTTCATAAATGGACCAAGGATTGAGTGACTTCTGCATAGTCTTCAATGAATCTTCAACTATAATTAGTAAGTCCAAGAGGGCTTTTTAATTCTCAAAGGGTGTTCTAATTCCAACAAGGCTTCCACCTCTTTGTCTGGGGATTAAAACCAGACAGGCGTGATCTTGTGCTCTAAGCAGTTCACTCAGGTCTTACACCACTGTGCCTCTGAAAGGACAGTCTTGCTCTGACTTTATGCAACTGAGTTATAACATAGTGGATTTCTGCTATATTTTCTTCCTCAGTTGAGCTCTTGATCAAAACAACATCCACATAGGCCAGGTTTCCCTTTTTGCCCAAATGGGGCCTGGCCTTATGTAGGAAAATGTTGAACTCATTGCCAGAGTTTAAGTGTACAAAGGGGGTTTGGGTCTGTGTGTACTGCTGCCCACGAAGGTAAAGGTAAGCTTGTACTGGTCTACCCTACTCACGGGTACTGTCCAGTAACCGTTGGTCAGGTTAATGATGATGTATACTTTTGACCCCTGGATCTGGGTCAGTCCCTGATTGATGTAGGAAACGGGCCATCCTGACATGTGGACCCATTTGTTCAACTCCCTCAGGTCTGGACATAGTCTCCATTGGCCGTTTGGTTTGAGGATCCCCAGTACCGGGTTGTTGAAGGTACTGTGGATCGGACAAATTATCCCACAGGATTCTAAATTCCTAATAATCTCCATGAGTGACTCCATGGATGCGATAGGTAACCGGTATTGTTTCACAAATACTGGAGCCATCTCGGGGTCTGTGGCAATGATGTTCGAATGAATGGATGTGAATCCACAGTCGGATGAGTCCACTGGAACGATATCTTTTGATTGTGTTGACCTGGACACGGGATTCGAGGTAGTGGTCCTAGACTCTGAACACTACCTCTTGCCTCCTAATGTCACAGGTCACCTCTTCCACACCGTAGAGGCAGTAAGAGTACACCATGAAAATTCCCCCATGCCTAGTAAACATATTTTCTGGAGGAATACCGTAGCTGATGTCGACACAGTCATTTGGGATTGCTCCATTGATTTCATGACCTAAATCAATAGAATAATGTTGGGCATCAACCACAATTCTGTGATACTTCTAGGGTCACTGTTATCCACAAATTTTCAAATGGTGTCATATTCTAGGTCTACTAGAGGTGCCAGATTTAGATACAAACCTGGTTATTGGAGATTGGAATTTAGATTTATATATGTGTCCTGTTGTTTGAGGTTCTGTCCTCACTTAATTTTGAGGGGGAGAGTAAACTGTCGGCCCTGTCCTGGGATGGTAATCTCTTCTCGCACTTGAAAATCAATGGCATAAGGCAGCAATTGAGCCGAGCGGAATGCTTTTTCAGTCTTTTCAAAGCCCATGGGGTTACCCTCCAGTTGGGACCAGGCTTTGTGATTAATTAGGTCCAAATTGTTCGCGAACCGATAGAGAATGTCACTGCTCATATAGAAGGCAGAAGGGTCATCTCTCACAACCCAGCAATTTTCATCTATGCTTTTGTCACCAATGGAGATTTTTGGCATACACCTGCTAAGCAGGAGAAGTTTGGAAATTGGGGTTTCCAGTTCCACTTCCCATTTGTCAATCAATTTAAATGTGGGAATGGTCTGATCTTTTGGGAGTTTCCTGAATCATTCTTCGCTGATGACGCTCCTTCCATTATTCAGGCATACTCTACTGAGCACTGGGTTCTCCCCCTCATTTAACTGAATGGGGAAAAACAACTGCTCACACTTTTTCTGAATGTTCATCAGACTTTGAGCAGGCTCTTCCTTGTCTGTTTTCACAGGACTCAATGTTTCTTCTGATGTTGCACTGGTGTAACATTTTAGGGTGTTCCCTTCCAGTGTGAATTGCCACTTAAAACTGGGAGGAAGGTTGATTTATAAAAATGTAGAAGGGTTCCCATCACCAGTTTGTTCGCCTACAGAGATGAAAGTGATATCTGGGACCTAGTTATTCTGGAAATGGAATTCTAAAACCTTCAGGATGTTGTACCATGCCTGCTCACATTATTGGAACTCATTTTTTATTTTGTAGGGCGGTTTGTCTTAGTCCAGAGGACCTAGTTTACACCGTGGATCAGAGGTGACAACCTCCTCAGGAAATCACTCCCCACCAAACAAGGTGTGCCCTCTGGAGTCACAACTATCACTGGATGTTTCAGCCAGAACCGTCCAATTTTTTATTTCCAGGTATGCAGTCCCTTCAATGGAAATAACATTCCTGTCGAAATATTGGAGTTGTCCGGGAAGTGGTGTAAGGTGAATTTGATGGCCCTCACAGTCCTGAGTTTAGTTGGTCAAAGGTCTTTTTGGACAGGAGTGTGGCTTGGGATCCAGTATCGACCAGTGCTGATCATTCACACTGACCCTGCACCTTGACTGGTGAATAAAATCAGCCTTCTTCCTCCTCCAATGTGAAAAGAAAATGTGAGTAATTTGACAGCCCGGTGGTCATTTTCTTAATATTAAACTCTGACACTGGGTGATCTTGGTCAATTTTCTGTGTCGGAATTCGGGAACCTGTAAATAAATATTTGTAAATCACAATAGGAGTTGTTGTGGAATCATCCTTTCCCCGACTCCTTGGCTGTCCACCTTTACCTGGTGACCATTCTCAGAACCTTTTTGGAGAAAGCACACCCCCTTCATTTCAATTCTGTCTGGCTCACATGTTTGGGGTTGAATCATTTTGGTACTAAATCAGCCTCCATACTTACCCTATCCCACTCACGGTCTTTTCAGACCCATTCTTCTTTGGGAGGGATCCCCCATTTTTGAATGAGAAGGTCTGCTTACCTGAATTCTGTAGGGATTCTTCTCTTTCAAAGGGGATAATCCAGATGTCCCCCACAAAATGGGTTCTGCTTTGGCCTCTCCTACTTACCCCTTTCTCTATGGATTCTAGCATTTTGAGGGGTAGAAGAGACACTTTCAGGCTGAGAAGTTTAAGGGGTTCTGTTTGGTGAGAAAGGAAGCTTCCTCTAGGCCATGGCATCTCCCCTTCACCTGGGCCGCCTCGTCAGGAACCTGTGGGTTGTCGGATTTTTCCTCTCATCATTTCCCTCCTGAGGCATCAGTCCATGGTGTTGGAGAATCCTGAGAATTAGATTAGGTTAAGGGTTGGACTGAGCCCTCAGCATGTGCCCCAGATCGTCGCCCAGTTGCATTACCTGTCGCTCCAGCTGCGTGGCCTTTTCTGGGTGGTAGGGAGGTCTCGAATCATACCTCTGCTGCTCCCAGGAAGGGTATCTGTCTCTTCTCCTGGAGTAGCTCGGGTACTGGAAATTCCCCCCATAATTTTCGATCCTGTTTCTCCCTTCTCCCGTATTCAGGGATCTATTGTCCAGGAACCGGGGAGAGAGAGGAGGATATCTAGGGACACATTTCAGATTGGGAGGTGGAGTGATACTTCTATCCTGAGGGAAGTTTGGAGGGAAGTTTCTTGGGGCATTACTTACCCAATTGTCCACCCCCCCTTAGGCCGGTGGAGTGTATACATACCCATGGATTGGTTTGGTACCCATGTACCTACGACTTATATTGGTGGCAGGTTCAGAGGGATCGATGTTGTGGGCCCCCGCCTGACTACCACCTACCATTTGATTGGGCTGGGTTTAGGGGTCCCTTCTGCCTTCCATGTTGCTTGTTGGCAGAAGGGTTACTTTTAGGCCCCCCCATCTCCAGATCCAATGGAGGGGGTTGTTTTTACCTCTGCCACTTTCGCAGCAGCAGGGATGGTAGATGGTTTGGGGGATTGGAAGGTTTATTTACTGTCAGCGGGCTTCTGGACCTCAGAGATCCCATTGGCCTGTTCAACCACCCATTCAGGGTGTTATGCTCATGGAAATACTGCACCAACTTAGTCAGGATGTATTTGGTGAGTGCATGGAAAGAAGTAGTGATGAACGCCCTACTATTTGTGTTCATTCACCAGGAATTCTCAGAAAATGCCTGCTTTAACTCCTGCACAAACTCTTTAGGCATCTGTTCCTCCCCACACTGTACATTATCTGTAGCCTTACAGGCATCTTGTGAGTTCCTATGTGTTGAAAAATGTTTCAAAATGGCCACCTTATAGGTGGACCATTTATAATGATCCTGGTCTTTCATTCTCAGAAAGAAACTTGAGTACTCAGGTGAGAAAGTCAATTTTGGAAATGCTATTCAATTCATACCATTCTTGATCTCGAATGATGCCATCATCTGCTCATAAAGTTCCAGGTGCTCCCATAACGAATACTTGTCATTCTTTTAGGATGGGGTCAGGAAGCTCTTTATGGCTTTGATCTGTCTGATTGGGTCTTTGACAAAACACTTTATTTGTTGCCCTGTATTTTTCTTCTTCTGCACTGGAGTCCAATCACCTTCGGACTCAGAACTTCTACCAGTACTCCCTTCCCTGTCTTCTAGGTGCTCCCTATCTCTATGAGGCTGGGAATATCTCCCAGAACAACAGGGTCTGGACTCCTCCCACTTGGACCAAAGTAAACTCTCATGGTCACTCTTCTTGGAGTTCCTTTTAGGCAAAGATAGAACCCAGTTTCTTCATCCCTCCTATCCGGGAGTCTGAGGAATTCCCCCTTCCCCTGAATATACAGAGGTTTTTAGAATGCCCTTCCTAGGGTGAGATTGGGCTTTTCTCCTTCAGCGAAGCAGGCAAGGTGGTCTCTTTGCAGTTGCATCTTCAGCCAATCTAACCCCCTGAACTACTCATTGTAAGAGTGTTTATGGTCTGAAGTACTTATAGTATTATTCCTTACTTCCCAGGTGTTCTCTTCTTTTTATAAAGATCTTTTCACTAAAAGACCGATTTAGAAAGACCGCTCTGTGCTGGCACAGAGCGGTCTTTCTAAATCAAACTGTCACACCTCTGCCACACATGAGTGCGCACAGGGGCTGTCAGGATCCAACGGGACCCGGAAACAGAGAGTGTGTTGAACGGGTAAGTGTGTGGATGCGTGTGTGTGTGTATGTATTGTTTTGGTTTGTGTGGGGGCGGGGGTGGGGTTGTGGGGTGGGGGGAGAGTTCTGGGGTTGAAATCCCATGGCAGAATATGGGGGAAGAGGGATGGGGCTGAAATCCAGCAGAAGAGGTTGGGTTGGGGGTGGTGTGGGGTGCGGGGGCAGGGAGGAACAATGGGGACTCGGGGGTGAAACCCCCAAATATTTAAAAAAATTAAATAAATGTAATTTTAATTGTTTTAAGAGAAAAATACCTTTACAATGTTGTTTTTACAATCAAAAGAAAATCAGGCATTGTAAATCAGTCTTTTTCTCTTGAGATCTTTAGATTTTGATTTTGAAAAATGTATAGTGTGCTCAGAACGGACCTAACCGTATATTGGCGCAGATGTTGTTTCTTTCTTAAGGAAGCTAGCTCAGGGTGTATTCATAGGCATATTCAAAGAGGAGATGGAAATTTAGTCACAACCCGGTGACCAGGTTTTATCTAAACAGAAAGGTTTTTAGGGCCTTCCGAAAGTTAAGCAGAGAATCTAAATTCTACATTTACCTAGGTAGGTTGTTCCATAATTTAGGACCATACACCGAGAATCTTCTATCCCCACTAGAAACAAATGTAGTTGAGGGGATAATTAACAGTGCGTGTTCACTGGAGCTTAGACATCTTGATGGCTGATAATGTCTTAGCATATCTTTGAGAAAGTCCAATGCCATATTGTTCAAAAATTTGAAGACCATGCAAGCTATTTTGAATTTTATACAGTCTTCAACTGATAACCAGTGAAGTTGGTGGTGGAAAGATGAAACATGAGCAGTTTTTTTAAGCCTGTAAATCAGCCTTTTTTTGAGCCTGTAAATCAGCCTGACTGATGCATTCTGCGCTCTTTGCAGTCTGCTAATTTGTCTTTTTTGGGATTTCCACCAATTGACTATTGTGAGCATTCATAAGCGCAACCACTACCTGCGCATAGTCTTCCTGTGGAATACAGGGAAGGGTTTTCCATAGGAGCCGCAAGGAATAGAAAATGGCTTTCACTTTTGATCCAACCTAGCTTTCGCTGCTGAAATTATTTTGCCAGATGCAGCCAAGATTTTTCACTTTTGTGGAGAATATAAGTTCCACTCCCAGTAGCTTGGGAAGAGGTTGCGTTTTTCTTATGGTCATGAGATGTTCCGGACCAAACAGAATACATTCTGTCTTAGAGGCATTCTGTTGCAGTTAATTAGAAGCCATCCATTCACTGATTTCCTGAAGACATTCACCAATCTTAATAATGGTTTCTCTGACCTTATTGATTGTAATGAAAATCTAAGTTTCATCAGCGTAAGACTGGAAACTGATTCCATGACGCCTCAAGATTTCCATAACTAGGTGAAGATATAGGTTAACCAAAAGTGGCAAAAGTGACGAGCCCTGTGGAACCCACAATCCACCATAATAGGGACTGATGTGAAAGCATCCATTTTAACACACTGTTGACGTTCCTCCAAAAAATACCTAAACCACCTTTAAAATGAGGGCTTTTTACATAGAACTGTGTGGTAGAGATACATATTCATCCTTATCAGACAAGGACTGGCCATCCCTTTATTTGCCTTTCCTCTTAGTCTGCGCACCATTCGTTAATCAACTCGAGGCATTTCGGTATCGACTCCTGCTTCAATCTGACCACTTTGCCTTCTGTCCGCACAGCACCCATGGAAACCGAGCAGGGATTTCTTCAAAGGGGGACCTGCACACCGTCTCAGTTCTTCTTGCAAGATTAGTTCTATTTGGCCGCTCTCCCCCGGAAACTCTGCAATGCCCGATCTTCCAAAACTCTGGAACAGAACTAGTTTGGATCTTTAAACCATCCACACCACTACCATGTGAGCTTAGGGCCCTTGAGGGGAGTGCACATGTAATGGATGGGATCATACAGAATAATTCTGATTCCAAATAACTGAACCAACTCAGGAAGATGGCAAAGTACTGTTTTATTAACTATTATTATTATTATTATTATTATTATTATTATTATTATTATTATTATTATCTAAAACAGGGAGTCTTTTAGAATACAAGGAATGAGAGTACTCACTATCGTGTTCTGGGACTCCAAGTTTGAACTCTATTTTCATCCTTTGCTCAAGTGACAGGACATCATGATATGGTCCATTTGGCAGGTTTTAAATGCTCTAAATGAATAAAACATGGCACTCTTGGCGTTCTTTCTTTGCACTTTAACAAGGAAAGATTCATCCTCTGCACATTCGCTCATTTCCAGAACAGATAGCTGACCTTGCCTGTTTCAGTCTGGACTCCAGGCCAAAGAGCCTCATCTTGCAGCTCCACGATTCTGCTTATTCTTGCTGCAAAAAAAGTTTCCCTTCTTGCTTCATGGATCCTGCCATACTAAATTCATGCTACCGATGTCCAGATTCTATATAATAACGGCTTTGCCTGTGTTCTATTCACTACATGTAGCCATCTTCTATGATGTCTTGGTCTACCTTGCATTTCAGCATCTGTACATTTATTGAACGGTGGATTTTCTGGGGCACCCTGTGCACATGTAATCTTTTTTGTGTTGTCTTTTTTGTATTGAAAAGTTCACTTGTTTCTTTACTTCATCATTAGTTTCTTTAGTATCTATACATCCTCTTCAGTCAGGACCTCGGGACCTCATACATACTTTTTATGACACCACTAGCTTATTTTCTTTGCTCTCTCTCATCCTTCAGAGAGTTCCTCCCTTAGGTTGTCATCCCTTTGGGATACATTCAGTATGGTTGTCACAATGGATATCTTCATTCAAACACACGCTGCCGTATTGGCACAATGTCTGGTGTCAACCATGGCATGATCTCATGTTTCTAACATATGGAAGGAAGAGGGGCAGGGTTTCCTGCAGAGGTATTCAGCTGCTCCTATACAGATCAATAACCTAAACAATTATAAATGCATTCTTCTACAATTTGGATTTTCCTACGGGCTTAAAAGGCTAGCAGAAGGGTTTCAAGATTTTTACAAATACAAACATATGACAATTATGATGTCACACACACACACACACTTGTCGTTTTAAATTAACAGAGGGTGATTTAGCATTTTGTTTTTCAGACCCTCGCTATTATGGTCTGTATTGGAAAACTCTGACAGAAAAATGTGAAGGATTTGTGAAATTTCGGATTTTCAGCAACCCCTCAACCCCATAATTATAGAAATGTGTTTGGGGAAGGTTGGACAAAAAGATTGCACTGATTTAAGAACAAAGACACACCTCTTTCATAAAGAAGTTGGCGTCAACAGGACAAAATGGATTACCCAATTAAATTATAGGCTATAGTTTTTCAGTGCACACTGGGAAATGAGCTTGTTAATTTAGAATTTTAACAAAAAATCACACCGTAGTGTTCCATCAAATAGAGGATTAATTAAATGAATCATTTTAGTTTATTAGATTAAGGATCCACATAGTTTTTCCCCTCCCCATCACCCACTATATAGGGAAAGGATTTAAGGCAAGCAGATTCCCCCACCTTTTGGTTTCCCAGGGCTCAATTCTAATTACATAGAAATCCTCTTTTTAAAGTTCATGAAAGTCAGCTGCTATCAAGATACTCTGGAAAGATAGGACAGGGTTCTGGTTACTCCACTCAAAAGAATGGCCTCCCGCTCTCCACCATAGGACTCAGTCAGATATTAGGCCTTCCTAGAAATAGACAACCCCACCCAGATGCACACTTAGCAATTTCCTCTGGTGTTTCCTTACAGCTGTCAGATGGTAGGTTTCAGCAGCCCTCCTGATGGTAAAATGTCCACAGCTCTGTCCCTTGCTCCTAGTGCAGCCCTCGTATGTAGAAGAGATGATACCAACCATTTTACAATCTTAGGGGTGTACCCGGCAAGAGGTCACAGTAACAGGATTGGACAGTTACCTTTCTCTATCCTCCCAAATCCAGCCTCCTGAACGGATTGGTTAAGAGTCTGGAGCAGACATAGAGCAGCTTAATTTACAAGCCCAATTTGTTATCATGTCAAATGTTTGGCAACAACTAGTTACGTGGCACAAATCCATAATTTTACTTATAACTGCCATAATATACATGTTTTCTGATTCAGCTAATCCGGCTGTGTTCGTGCTGGTAGAGTGTTTCCCAGACCCCCCCTCTGTTTTGCATACCAAGTAACTTCGGGTCTCACCCTAAGTTACGAGAAGAATCCAGACGTGGACCCCTTGCCCACTGCTCTTAGAGAGGCACAGCTTCACCTCACTGATGATGCACAACTAGGCTGACACATGTGTATGGGGTTGTTGTGGTACTCTTGTTCAGAGGAGAATTGCCTAGCATTTTGGTGCTGGACTGCCCCTGGCAAGACAAAGACTGATATGCAGGGACATATCTTCTCTGTGAAAAGAACAGTGAGCTAAAGACTTGGTTGAGACTCTTCCACCGGCCATCCACCCAACAACAGGTCAATGGGCTGTGTTTGTGGTGGTAGAGAGTTTCCCAGACCCCCCTCTGTTTTGCATACCAAGTAACTTTGGGTCTCACCCTAAGTTAACAGGGGAATACAGACATGAAACCCTTGCGTGCTGTTCTTAGAGAAGCACAGTTTTACCTCACTGATGATGCCCAACTGGGCTGAAACATGTATATGGGGTTGTTGTGGTACTCTTGTTCAGAGAATTGCCTAGCATTTTGGTGCTGGACTGCCCCTGGCAGGACAAAGACTGATATGCAGGGAAATGTCTTCTCTGTGAAAAGAACAGTGAGCTAACGACTTGGTTGAGACTCTCCCAGGGGCCATCCACCCAAGAACAAGTCAATGGGCTGTGTCCGTGCTGGTAGAGAGTTTCCCAGACCCCCCTCTGTTTATCAATTAAATAAGATGACAGTCAGGTACGTACAATGCTGCAGGGCCATGTGACAATTTTTTGCAGTTTTCATAAGATCATAACAGTTATGAATATGTAATGTCCTACCGATATTCTTGATTTTACTTTTAACCCGTTCACCAACTCTTACATTTGGGGCATTTTCAGATCAGCCAGGAAACCAGTTTATCTGCCCATTACAGTTCACTAACACATAGGTGCATGAATATTATATCTCCAAAATCACCTGCACATCACCTAAAAATGGCACATAAATGAAGAAAATCTGCATTATGGTTGCCGGGTAAAATGCCTAAGTTATAATAGTCATTTTAAATTAATTGTCAATTGGTATGTTCAGCAAATGGGATCTCTTCTTCATCCAGACATCTGTCTCTTTGAAGTTGATTGTTTGCTCTTTGAAGTTGTGGATTCAGCCTCTCTTAATTATAGGCCCCATGATCACACATTATGGTCATGATCCAGCCATGGGGAACTGTCCTGCTATCAGTGCCTTCAGAGACAGCATGTCTGGGGAACACTGGGGTTTCCACACCTTTAGCCCGACACACTTTATTGCAGTTGTAATTGGATGGGGGATGTTACATCCAACAACACAAAGAGAGGTTGAGGGAGTGGAAAGCCCACTTCTAACCAACCCTCATTAGGTCAAAAACCTTTAGAACAAAACATTAGGGTTAGATGGGCACCAATCTCAAATACTGCCAGGTAAATACCACAGAAAGACAAAGGTGCTGTGGAGAGCAATTGCCTATTAGAACATTAAATTATCAGACAGTGCAAAAGTCTCAAAAAATATACAATTTTATTAATAAAAACAATTGAACCACATAGTGAACAATTAAACAGATGTTTTTCTTGTCAAACAATGACTGAGGAATATTAGTGCAGATCGAGGAGGAGTATTGCAAAGTCACACTATATCGTCTACCTCCTGGATTTCTGCTCTAACACAAGAATCAGTGCAATGATATAGACAGACAGTAGCGTAGTTGGTGTACTGGGCTCACAGTTGCAATGCCCTCTAATGTCTGTGGTGTCAGTAAAGTGCCATATGCTTGTGCAAATACACAATAAAAAAAAAAAATCTACATCAACACTTCAATCAATCTCACCATAACCAATTCATACACATACTCTCAACACAACTCATCCAACATGTTTCTTTCCAACAAAAAAGTACTAAATGGTGCAGGGAAATTTGTCAGGGACTGTCCGGGGTAGTCAAGGTTACAAAACATGCACTGTAAGGAGAAATAAACACAAAGTCATATACTCTATGCGGGAAAAGTCTGTCTAGTGCCTAATCATGATTAAGTTGTGCACTTAAATAAAGTGCCTAAGGAGACAAACACTACACCCCAAGGAGCTGAAGGGGTCTGGTTGATTGTGCCTTCACGACTCAACACCTGGTATTTCCACGTTTTACCATCTGTTTTGCTGTAAATGGAACTACCCAACTGTCTTGAATTGGCTGATGGCGGGGCGAGGCAGGCCAAATTCTGTTTCACAGAGATGTGGAGGTGAGGATCACGCACCAATAGTGCATGGGAAGTATGTTTTCTATGATCCCAAATGGAAGCAGGTTTTTCCACTGTCAGGTCGATTATAGTTGTTTTCTGTCTTTGTCCGAGGAAAAGAAAGCAACTGTCAGGGAGCCCTGGATGGTGTCTCAATGTACTTGTGAGTAGTCAGTGCTGATTTAACAGTCACTGTTTTCGTAGTTTCGGAAATTAGGAGGTCGTACGAAAATGGCGGTCTGCCAGTATGACAACTGTAATCCTTGCGAGCAGCAACGTCTGGAGTGAGCGTCTCCCGAAAGTGTCATGTTACATCCACACTTGCAAATGGGGATTTCTTTGTGAAGTTCTCCCACCCACAATCCAAAAGGGTTTGCCTTTGACCGACAGACAAAGGGGTCTTTTCTTTTGAAATGCCTGCTGATATGTTGTATGCACAACGTAATATACATTACTTTTTTGTCAACATACACCATGACATCTTTCCTGTGAGTAGTGGTATATTTTTTACATGTAAACTGCAAATACACATGTGAAACCATTTTTTGGGTCAGTGTTTAAAAATCCTGCTTCTCAGGTCAAAAGGACCTTCAGTTTTCACTTGCTGCCACAAGAAAAACTGTTTTTTTGTTAGTGCTGAACAAAACCTGCTTTTCATGTAAAAGGAACTTCGGTTTGATGCCTTTGAATGCACCCCATAGGCCAAGGCAATTGTGGGGTGCTTTGCAGCTTCTGCAACAGAGTTCAAGATGGGAGACAGTTGAGAGTATCAGGCAGCAGGCAGTTCGGCGAGCGAGGCTGGACTATCGGCTGCAGGCTGCCATAAACAATAGCTCAGGGTCAAGAATTGTTGTGTCAGTGCAGTTTGGTGGTTCTGAACCACTTGTCGAGGCATTTCCAATTGCTTTAGCGAACGCAGTACAACAACGGTCAACTGTGCAGTCAGTTGCAGCTCGAGGGTTTCAGTTGGCTCAAAAATGTCCTTTAAGGAAGACGTTGGTAGATGCTTGTCGATGCACTCCTCTTAGCTTCTTCAATGGGCGAGTGAGGAGAGTGTTCCAGGCAGCTGCCTTGTCCTTGATTTGGTTCAGAGACTCTCTGGCCCTTTCCACCTAGGAAGCTTGCTACAGAGCATAGTAGGGCATACTGTGTGCTGGCTGAGTACTGGCTTTGATGCTGCTTGGAGGTCCTCTGGATTCAGTGTCTCCCTCTGTTCCCTAGGAGGTGTTTAGGGGAAGGATCAAGATTCCCTTTTGGATGTTCTGGACTTCCTTACGTGGCAAAAGGTGTAAGGCAGATTGTACCTTGAGACAGGTTCCATATGCTGAGTTCTTCTTGTTACTCCTTGCAACATCTTTACATGATCTCACCAAAAGAGGGGTACAACCCTCTTTTATAGCCAAATGTGCCACAGTGATTGGTGAAGTCTAAGCCTACGTTAAGTAATCTATCCTGGGTCTCCATCAATAGTATCCTGTATGCATGAGGTCAGAACCAGAGTGCTTTGCAACAGAAAAGATAAAATGGTGAAAACATGTAATATTAAGTCCACCCATCTACCCGTCTATTGTGTATCAAAGGGTATCTTTGGTCAATGGAGCTCTCTGTAGTTCCTAATTAAAGCAGCAGGTCTGCCTTGCATCTGCGGTGGGACCAGATTTCCTGGCACCATCTATTCAAATACTCGTACTTCTGAATGGGTCCCCTGTGGGGATGTCTACTGTAAACACATAGTCCCAGAAAACGACAGGTCACTGTCCATTGATATGAAGGGCAGGAGCTGGCTTCAGGTTGACACAGTGCATATCTAAGATTGTTGGGATTTTTGGTCTCCTTTGTTAACCTCTACAGCCAGGCCCCATGTGGGACTGTTTGTAGTATGCTCCATTAGTATGCACATTATGTTAATTAATGCCACCATTGTGCAGGTCTCAACAAAAGGACATGAAGGATCCATGGAGCCTTTAATAGTTAATTAGGCTGGCCATGGCGCAGTGATGGTTTTGCCCTCCCCCTTCTGAGATGACATGGTGTAATTCTGGTTCTCATATCCTGACTAAAAATGACATGGGGGACTGTGCCTGTAGGCTGTGTCCAGCCAAAGTACACACGTCTATGTGTATGTCGTGCAGTGAGCATCAGAAGATTTGCGCTGATTAGTCCCACACATTTTCCAGAGGTTGATCTACCATCATTCAATTTCATTTAAAATTTCAGAAAAACAAGGCCAGCGGACACCCGCTGTGCTGATAGTCGAATTCCTCGCAGTGACATACAAGGTAGAGTGGGGGGCAAGAGTGTTAACACTCACCTAGGACACCACCTGTTAACAGTCACCTAAGCTTACCTACCCACCTATCATCCTAAGTACATACCTAGACTGAATCTATCCAACTGCTCCGTTTCCTGCCTACCAACCATCTACCTACCTTCCTGTGACAAAATGACTACTCCTGCAGCAGTGCATGGCTAAGCATTTATCAATCTGCCCACACAGCTCATACTACTACTGAACCAGCAGTGATCCCAATCATTAAAATGAGACATGCACAGCTCAAATGGTATACCCCTGTTGCCACTTTTGGTTTGCAGGTCGAAGGCTATATTTCAGGAAGTGCGCATAATAACAGTAGCAAGCAAAACAGCTTCAGCGGAATGTTCCAAAATAAAACATATGGCCAATTAAAGCTATATAAAAGTAGGCAGACTTTAATAAAACAAAAACTTCATGAAACAATTAAAAGCACTACAAAACAGCCCCCGTACAAGAAACACAGAGAATGAAGAACTTTCTGTAAAGTGCCCTGTTGGCTGATAAGCAGGGGTGTTTATGCAAGGAACCTGGCAACCATGGCAATAGTTCAAGTATATTTTGTTGTAGAAAAGGTAGAGCGAGAGGGGGTGGGAGCTTAAAAGTCATCATGGTCCCAAAAGATGGATCTGGTGGACAGTGCCTCTTTTCAGTACCTTGGGTTACTTGTTTTGGGAACTCAGCAGTCGTGAGCCAGGCTTCTAGGAGCTTGCTGAGGTGGTGATTTAGTGTGGGTTTGGTGACCTGGCAGACTGGGTCCAACACATGGTGTGGTCCAAGCAGCAATGTCACATGGCTAGATTAAGCTTGGGACAGGCTGGCGAAGTTGCGATCAGAAGCAGTTCAATACGGAATGCATGGCCCAAAGGTGCTCCATGGTTTTCTGTGTTTCTGGGAGGCCCAATCCATGATCTCCAGGACAAGATTACTCCTTCATTTCTGCACTCCTGGGAGCATCTCAGGCATGTACGGGGGATCCTTCACCTCCAGTGAACAGGAGCAAGGCTCCAATGCAGCCAGTAGAGAGGCGTTGGATCAACAGCAGTCACTGCCACTGTTCCCTGAGGATGGTGAGGGGCAGAGCTCTCCCGTGCCTTGGATGTCTTCTGCCTTTGCCTCTTTGGTAAATGACTTTGGAATGGACTAAACTACCAACAGAGGTCCAAAAGTGTATGCTTCATGTTTTGATGGTCCAAAGATGAATACAAGAATGAGGATTGCTCTTCTCCTTTTAAATTAAAAGTGCAATATGTGTTTGGTCTAAATCACACCTGCTGTAAGAGGTGCAATTCTTGTTGTAACAGTTTGCCTTTGCCTTATGAAATAACACCCAGAGTACCCTGCCCACAGGAAATTGAGGGGGTAGGAAAATGGAAGATAGCCCTAACAGAAACCAAGAGGGTGGCACCCTTCTCCTGGCTGGCTTATCACCTCTAGCTACTCTAATTATGTCTACATCTCCTGTATAATGGCTTCAAAGGGACTTCAGTGATCACCACACTGGTATGAGATTGGGTTTGCTATGCCAGTGTGTCCTCAAAAGTACATTTTCTCAGGAGACTTCATGGCTGAAGTTTCCATGTCTTGGGGGAAGGTATTACCCTTTCTGCAGGCAAATGGAAGAGGCAGCATCTTGGCTATTGTTGCACAAAACAGCTGTGGATATAATTAACACCAGTATAAATCAGTCCTGTCATAGTTGGAGCTGCTTACAGAGCTGACACTAGTGTAATAGAAAATTGATGTGGCTGTATAATTGTGTGTCCTCAACAGTCACCAGGCCACAACCAGTCATGTCTTATATTTAAAGACTTACCTGCCATCAGACGGACTAAAGCATACTTTTTTTTTTTATAAATCAATTAAAAATGTTGCAGGCATTCACTAGTTCTCAGTGCAATATCCCTGTTTATATTGTGGTCCTGTCACTTGCCTCACAACTACTACTCTTTTGTCAGCCCAAGAGTTAAGAGATAGTGCAGTATTTGTTGCAGTTGTTGGTTCACTGAGCACCTAGGTAATATGTTATTGAATCCTGTGTGTTCCGTAAAAATTCAACAAGTAGAAACTTCTTTTTTTCTCTACATTTTCTCTCTTTTTTCTGGGACTCCAGTGTGAATTAAGGACTTTAAAGGACCATTTATTTACAAGGGAAACCAAATAATTTACATATATTTCTTGACCTTCACAAGAGATCCCCTATCTGGTATCTCTTCTTTACAAAGTGATTAAAAACCAGACAACCAAGATAAATATTGGAAAAGTATAACTGGGTGAGCCATATGTTCATAGAAACCTTTTCACTGTGTAAAAGAACATAATGAGATCATTGAACAATTATATTTCTATTGTCTTCAAGCAAACATCTATGTGTGCATATTGTTTTTTTTTGTTTTACTTATATACCTAATTTTCATATATTTCTTCTCTACTTCCTTTATGTAGACAACTCTTCCTCTTCTGATGAACCATTGGTAAACATCAATGGGGAAACACGTGTCGAGAGATACACATGTAAAAACAGTACTATTGTGAAATTCAATGTTGATTACCAATTGAGTGGAAGAGTCCTATAATTTACCTATAACGACAAATATGAATACTACAGATTGAACACATGTTGATCATCATCAGTGTGAAGTAAAACTTGGACCAACTTTCAAAAAAGGATATAACCAATAAAAAGTATTTTTGAATCAACAAGTATCAGAGAACTAATTGACCTTTTGACTCACCAGTAACAATACATATATCATTGGTCATTTTTGGTTGGTTTTCCTCCCATTTATACATTTTTTCTTGATAATCTGCACGTGCAGCAGCCACACAACTTGGGAAGATCCATTGCAAGACAACCAACAATACAACAAACAGTTACTAAGAGGAATCGCCTTTGGAGAGCTTTGCGGTATGCGCCGATTGTTTATTACATTTAGTTCTTCAGAAGCCCCCAGGCTGATCCCTTAAAGTCCTTGAAGCTAATATTTTAAAAAATGGAAGAAACATTTAATAATAGAGAGGCTGAAGCAGAAGAGCTTTTTCTCAGACATCGCCAGTCACACTCATCACAAACAACCCAGAAAAACAACCAGTAATTGAGATATTTTTGAACAATTGGAAAACCAGAGCTCAACAACTGGTGGGAAATAAAAACATTAAGAATGTATCTTGAAGTCGGTAGGATACCGAGGGGTCTCCAAATTTGTAACTTCCCATCATTTGATGAAGATGACAGAACAGCATTAAATGAATGGGTTGACCTGTTGGCTAACACATCAAAAGAGATGAAGGTACGAGTTATGAATCAATCAGCACTCACTCATGAGAAGATACTTAAGGACATAGATAACCTTAAAGACATAATTAAACAACTTAACTGTCCAGAGATCCTCTTTAAGAATTATCAAATTTTATATGAATATCTAAGTAATTATGAACAAGAACTGAAACTTAAAAAACAGAAAAAACTTTTATTAGAGATTGTAATGATTATATTAACAACATAATCTACACTTTTCACAGCAAATATGATTCCAACCTTAAGTTTCAATACAAGCAAAGAAAGAATCCAAATGAAACTAGTAACACCGTAACACTGTCTACATCAGACATAGAAACCATGAGTATCAAAGATTCTATTCCAACTGATTTTGATACAGCATCAGCATCCTCTGTGGGAGACAAACCAACTTTGCCTCCCCAAACTGCGACTCTACAAGATTGTCCTTTTTTAGAAGAACTCATGCGACACAGGAAAAGCTCTCACTCAGTAAACCAAACATATTGTGGCACAAAATATAATCAAAAACAAACTCCAAATATTTCTCATCCAAATGCCCCAGAGGCAAGAGACAAAATGCACGTAAAAGAAAACCAAGGAGTAGAAAGAAGATCGCAATAACAAGGAAGCAGGAGGTAGACCTGATAATCAATCTATCTGATTTTTAAATGACTCATGCACTTACAACAGCATTAAGCCAAGGTCTCTACTTTAGCCTCACAAATTCTGCAGAAAGCTCCAATTTAAAACATTATTTGAAGAAACTCCAATGAGAAGACCAATTACAGCTACTCTAATTCCATCTACACTGACAGAAAGAATGGTAGAAGACACTGTTGATCTGTTAAATAATGAAGGAGACACACTATACACTAAGGAATCGTTTTTGGAGTCCTCTCTTCTGAAAATGTCCTTGACATCTTCCATAAAGCAGTTAGTAACAATTTAAGAGACAACTATTCACAGAATAAGTGTTCAAAATCCAATGACAACCTCAACAAGGAAGAACAAGAAGCCCTCAAATCACTGGTAGAAGATGATACAATTATAACAAAACCAGCGGTCAGAGTAGGCAGAATCATCCTCTTTAAGAGAAAAGACTACATAAGGAAAGGCATACAAAACACCTCAGCATTAAAGAATGTTATGAAAAATTACCAGCCAAACCTATACCAGAATTGGAAAAAAGAATGGAATGGAAAAATCAAAAACTGATTTGATCAGGGGCTCCTAACTGAAAATGAATATCATTGTTTACAATGCAAGGACTCCATTATGTCCACCATATATTTTTCTACCAAAAGTTCACAAAAACTATAAGGACTTTCCACCATTTTGACCCATTATTAATGGCGTTGGGTCCCTAATGGAGAACATATCATAATATATTGATACACACCTCCAGCCACTTGCATCAGGATTAGCCTCATTTGTCAAGGACACTAACCATATTATTCAACAGATTAACCAAATTCCAGGGGAATCAAATTATCTATTTGTTACTCTAGATGTAGTTCAATTGTACACAAGTATACAACATGATAAAGGAATGGAAATGACTGTGTTCTTTTTAAAAACCAGATCAGTCTCCTATTCACAACAGAATGACATGATTTGTGCAATGTTAAACTTTTCTCTCATGAGCAACATGTTTTGCTTTAACAATGACATATACAGAAAGATCCAATGCACTGCTATGGGGTCCACGTTTGCCCCTCAAACACAAACCTATTTATAGGATTTTTTTTATTAAAACATGCCTGGAACCATGAATGTTTTCAAAACAACAGCAAATTCTGGGGTCGCTTCATTCACGGCATTCTATTAATATTGGAAGTTGACAGCAAACTACTGGATATATACATCAGTTATTTCAATACCAATCAATACAATTCACATTCACAAAACAAGCAAGCTCCAACTGTATCAAATTCCTTGATTTAGAGTTATTTGTGGAAAACCTCCATATTCAAACAAAACTATTTACAAACTTTCAGCAGGAAATAGTCTCCTCCATGCTCTTATCATCCAAAACATACCATCAACAATATTCCGTATGAGGAGATTCTCAGGATAAAAAGAAATTGCTGCACGCCTACCACTTATCAAGAACATCTTCAAAAAACTGAAACCAAATTTAAACAAAGAGGTTGTGAATTCAAAACTGTAAAAAAAAACTGTCAGAAAAGCAGAACTAATCTCCAGAGACTATCTCTTGACAGATAAACCAAAAAGACAGACCACAAATACCACCATTAAATCTATAATAACATACAACACAGAAGCACAAAAACTAAAAAAAAACCTCTAACTAAGCATTGGAATATTCTCCTTACAAACTCAAGTCAACAAAATCAACTGGCAAATAAACCAAACATTAGCTACAGGTGAGCACCAACTATCAGAAATGTAATATGTCCAAGCTTTCTCAGCCCAACTTTCAACAAAAGCTCCTGAAAAATCCTTTTTTCGAAAAACAGTTATGGGCACATGCAAATGTGGCCATTGTAAACTTTTCCCTTATCTACAACAAGGCAAAAAAGAAATTCAGCTTCCTACGTGAAAAGTCCATAAACCAATTTGTCAATTGCAATACCAAATATATTATATACAGGATTGAATGTGTTTGTGGTAAGATCTATATTGGAAGCACTATCAGGAAGTTAACAATAAACATCTTTGAACATTTACGAGCGATTAAAAATCAGGACGTGAGATCTCCTCTATATGTCCATGTCATCACAGACCATCCAATTTTCAACATTGAAGATTTTAAAGTATTTGGTTTAGAGAAAGTACTGCAACTGCAAAGAGGAGGCAACAAAGAACTTCTCCTCCGCAAAAGGGAATCTAAATGGATTTGTATAATGGGCTCTTGCATTTCAGGATTAAACTGTGATTCAGAAATGTTTAATTTTCTGTAAATGGATTTGAACATTTCTATTGATTAGTCTATGTAGATGCATGTTCTTTTTACACTCTCATCATCATTTTCTCATAAACCCATCATTCCCTCTTCTTCTTCTTTCAGTCTCATCATTTTCTCTTCTTTCTTTTTTCTTTGTGTTGTCTATTCACTAATACAGTCATTATAACTAATTCATCACAAACATAATGTGTCCTTGGTTAAACCTCATTTTACACTTTATTTTTCATGTCAATATATTCTAATATGTATTATATATCTTTTCATTTACAATTTCTTTTTAAAATATTTTCCTTGTTTGTGACCTACAATGTAATACTTTAATTGATACCACTCGAGTAAAATCCAATTGCATGTAATTTTTGGTTAAATTATAAAAAATATACAAATATTCGAATTGCTCTTTTTAGTTGACATATATACTAATCAGATTGGTAAATTCGCCACACCTTTTCATTATCCTTTCATTACCTTTCATCATGATTTATCTTAACTCATCTTTTTTGGTTAATATCAAGAACATTTTTTCGTATAGGGAATCCATTCTCAGCCGTACCACACATTAAACAATTTTACAGTTACAATATGGCCGCAAATCACAGGGCGTGCGCGATGATGTTATGACGCAGCATCATGTTACGTTGGAGCATGACGTCATGACACCCAAGCACCGCTATGCTGTGATATAAACAGCAGCAATGTCAGTAGGAAGCTTTGTCTCCACCAGGATACCACAGCTTTCTTATGCTTTTCATGACATTCTATCGATCCTACTTTTAAAGTAAGATGATGAAACAATTATTATTTACCATTTTCTTTGATCAATCTTTAAAGACAAAATTATAACAAAATAGATTTTAGAACGTAGCCAATTAACAATTAGTATTCAGTACTCTCTTTTAAACATTATACAAACTACAAAAACGTTTTCTTTTTTTCTCTACATGTTCTCTCTTTTTTCTGGGACTACATGTTTGAATTAAGGACCTCAAAGGACCATTTATTTCCAATTGAAACCAACAAATGTAAATATATTTCTTGACATTCACAAGAGATCCCCTATTTGGTATCTCTGCTTTACAAAGTGGTTAAAAACCAGACAACCGAGATACATATTGGAAAAGTATAACTAGGTGAGTTATATGTTCATATAAACCTTTTCATTTTGTAAAAGCACATAATGAGATAATTTAAACATTCTAATTCTATTGTCTTCAAGCTGTTGTTGTTTTTTATTTACTTATATGCCTAGTTTTCATATATTTTTTTCTCTACTTCCTTTACGTAGACAACTCTTTCTCTCATGATGAACCTTTGTTGGTAAACATCAATGGGGAAACACGTGCCGAGAGATACACATGTAAAAAAAATGTATTATTGTGAAATTCAACGTTGATTACCAATTGAGTGGAGAATTACTATGATTTACCTATGCAGACAAATATGAATACTAAAGATTGAACACATGATGATCATCATCAGTGTGAAGTAACACTTGGACCTGCTTTCAAAAAAGGATATAACCAATCCACATTTTTAAACATTTTTTTTTAATCAAACAAGTATCAGAGAGCTAAGTGATATTTTGACTCACCAGTAACAATACATGTATCATTGGTCATTTTTGGTTGGCACATTCAAGATTTCCTCCCATTTACATATTGTTTCTATAAACCATTAAGGTTTACATACAATATGTTTTAATTATTGAATCCTTAGTATTTAGGTTTCCAATGTACACATTAAAGATGTGTTAGTCTTACATCATCAGATTTATAATTCTCTTGACAATCCCAATGTGCAATAATCTGGAGTTTTTCATTGAGAAAAGCATTTTTTATGATTTAGATTCGAGGTGCAGAATATCAAAATGCCAACTCTGCCTGCAAGTCATTTGTGTGTCAGGACTTTGTGTCCTAGCATCTGCCCAGGGTGCACATGTGACCTTTCCAGATAACGGGATGTAACTGTCAGGAGACTGGTTACAGCAGATTAACATATGTGCACTATCATTTTGACATGGGCATTTATGAATTGGGGGACTGATTAGCAGTTCTCATTTCTAGAAATAAAAAATAACCTGTACTATTGCATGTTTATACAAAAGAAACACAACCAGGGCGTTCACACCCTTGCATATTGAAATCAGTAACAGTTCCCTTCTACCTAACTGTTTATCTAAGTTTAACCTACTTATCAATCCACCTCTGCCCAACTGTGTACCCACATGTACACTCTCAATGTTCCTACCATGTATCCATCTACATATCCATTTACCAAATATAACCCATCAATCAGTTGATTTACATATCAACATGTACCCCACATATGCACTCACCTACACAA
Source organism: Ambystoma mexicanum (assembly GCA_002915635.3). NCBI lineage: Eukaryota > Metazoa > Chordata > Amphibia > Caudata > Ambystomatidae > Ambystoma > Ambystoma mexicanum. The sequence continues at coordinate 1,023,731,085 of CM030325.1, read as the reverse complement.
TAACCAATACTCTACCTAAACAACTATGTGCCCACCTATGGCTTACTAAACAAATGACTGCATTGCTCACAAGACACCATATAGGCCCCCACTCACTGATCTATATATGTATCCATATACAAAGTTAGATAGCTACTTGGTACCTACCCATTCACTCATCAACCTACCCCCTACTTTTACAAAATATCAATGTACCTATCTGCTTACAGTCTACCTACCACCGCTCTAACCATTTAAGACCAATCCATGTACTCAACCATATATATATTTACATACCTACACTCTAACTGTGTGAATCTGTGATGTCCCACCAAATTTGATGTTAACAATATTCAAATTCATACATTTTTGTGGACTTGCTTTTAATGGTGGGCTCACCCAATAGATCCCATTGCCTCCCATCACCTTCCCCAGGTAACCTATAGTAAATTGCACGTACAGCTTTTGAACCAATAATACTCATACATTTAAAAACACATTTGGCCTATAAATCAACAACTAAGTCATGTGAAAACAAACAGAAAACTGTGTTATGATCTTGAAACATGTATCATATGAAAACATATTTGAAAAGGCCTATATATTTTAATGATGAATATACATATAAATAGCTTTATGAAAGGTTCATGCCATGCATTTGGCCAATACGTCCAGATGTCGGTCTAGGCTGCGGGACCCCAGACATATATATTTCATGGAGGTGGTATGTTTCTATGATGATATATGTCAAATGCATCAATTGTGCATCCAAAGATGTGAGGGCAGGTAGCTCACACTGTCCCCCTTCTTTTCACATGTATAGAAATGATGATTAACCAAAAAGAATTGGGGGTTGTATGAATATTAAATTAATGGAAAGATTTGAGCAATCCAAAAATATGACATAATCATGATAAAGCTTGGGAACATTACCCATGAAAAAAAGGAAACACACAGGGAGTAGAGAGACTGACACTGAAATAATATTTTCGCAGAAGGGAAGCCACCAGTTCCAAATGGATGAGTGCTGAATCTTGACATTAACTGAAGATGTGTTCCCTACTCTAATTACCTGGAGCAGACTTAAATTCCAAGAAGGAGCTGAGGCTGAATAAGAGTTATTTTTAAACTAATGAGGGCATATTCTGACTCAGCATCTTAAAGACTATTTCAAAGTGAGCACAAAGATTCCTTAACTGCAAATGAAAAGTCCCATATAATCAGTTTCCTACTAAGTTACCGGGAGTGAAAGGGTTTGGAGGGGTCATTCTTTTCAGGTGTTGCTCATTCCAAAGGGAACCGATTGGTATTTGTGTGTGAAATGCAACAATGTTTTCACACTTCATTTAATGCCAAGTGAGTTGTGACTGCCTGTAGAAAACATAGCATTGTCTTTGCACAGAGCACAAGGGCTGCTCAATTGGCAAATCAGACTGAGAATAGGATATTGTAGTTTGCTAGTGGTAATTATATTTTTCTTGCAATGTACCTAAGCGGAGGGAGATTATATGTAACTATGAACAAACATGCTTTGCCAGTGCTGGGTGTGCTATGTAGAACAGGGAGCACTTCCCACTGCTGACAGTGTAGTATTTTGTAAGTGATAATTAAATTGAATCCAGCGTTATTCACAGGTATAATCTAACACTTTGGACTGTGAATTGGTGATCATGCTACATAGTTTAAATAGAAAATTGCTAGATAGTTTGTGACCCGTGAAAGCCATATACATGTAAACAGTGAATAGGGAAATGCAAGGGAGTTTACACACCCTAATTCCATTACCAAAGAAAATCATACTAATATAAATGGCATACTCCTCTCTCTTAACATTGACCAGTAGAGGAAGATCTCTGCACTTATTGGATCCAATTTGTGAAGTGAATTGGGAGGGGGACTCATCCATGTTTTCAGAACTCATACCATCTTTTTCCTATACTGCAGAGGTGTGATCCTGTGTATTCTAAATTGAGTGCATTCATTTTCCTAACTCAGACTTGCACAATTAGATACAACACATCATAGTGTGCATTCAAATTGCATGCACATGCTAGAAAACCACAACCCTGTGTTATCACAGGGGACAAACCGATGTAAATGTGTGTGTAAATATCATTTTTAATGCAAGCTATCTCTACTATCAATACTTGTTTTTCATAATGGAGAAAAGAAAATGTCCTAAATGTGTTGATTGTGTGTTGTATGATTATTGGACACACTGACCAATTAGCAGGACTGTTTTCATAGAATTGAAAACACTATGCAGAAGTGGCCTTATATTGTTGGACACATGTTAATTTGACATGATGGTGATTGAATGTGGGTGTGTACCACTCCTAACTAGATTTTCACAAGCAGGCTAATTCTAATTGTGGAAATAAATCATCATAGTTTATGCATTTGATTGTGGTGACTTCCCCTGCTTAAAGTAAGAGCACCACCTTCAATTGCATTTGTTAAATATGTTTGAGATTTGATCCTACAGCTTGTCTTTTGTCCCAGAATTGTGGACGGGGAGTGTATGCCAGAGAGTGTATGCCTCTCAAAAATATGTTCCTATTGGCCACCAACCAGATGGGGTCCCGTCGAGAATCCTGGTCACCCCGTACTGGGCTTGGGTATGGAGGTTTGGAGGCCCCTGCAGATAGTCCATAGACGCAGACCAAAGGTTGACAATCAGCTGGCCACTTTTGTAAAATGTAGGTCTGAAGATACACTGGCCAAACCGAGTATCCGATAAATGGTTTTTCACTACTTTAAAATAACTTACTATACAGATGTGTGCCAAATTTGTGTAAACACTTTTTCACGACCAGTCACACACTTAACATGAAATGTAGGTAGACATATCTTCAGTGGAATGTAGATGAGAGCAAACATTTGTATTTGAAGAATGAATGAGTGAAAACAAAAAGCGGGTGTCCTCTTATATAGTTGCACTTTGCTAAGATGCACACATCTTTCCAAACATATTTAGCCTTGTTTATAGATAGTTTAAGAAGGTTTCTGAAGATTCATCAAATGACATCAAAGTTATAAGCCATTCGAAAAAGTGTCTTACAATGGCGAGTCCAATTTTACCATATGTATAGGTGGCTATAACAACCTGTCATATATTTTGGAATATGGGCAAGCATTGGGCCTGCCATGAAGTTAGAGGTGAGGAATTCAGCAGCAAAGACTTTTTGAGAAGTTGGGTCTGGTTGAGGATACCTATTGAAGTAGGCCAATTGCATGGGAATAGCAGTGAGATGGGGTTGTCAGAGCTGAAGTGCAATATTTCTATTTTGAATACATGAATTCAAAGACTATATTGTTCCACCTATTGTCCATTACAGAGGAAGTCCAGTATTAGAAGTCTCTCTTCCGTGGCGTCTATAATTCTGATACACAGTCGAGTGTGAGCAACATCATTGTGATGCCACAATAGTGACTGTCCAGTATGATTAAAACTGGAGCCACACAGACGTAGAACAGTAAAGTGAAATAGACAAGCCTTGTGGATACCCAGAGGAAATACTGGAAGCTGCAGTGTCAAGGTGTAATCCAGTGGGTCCGATTGGTGAGCATGGCATGGGGCCCACGCAATGCTGAACTGCCAAATTGGCAATGGGACTGAACTGGATAGTCCAGCCCCTTTGATGAGCAGCAATTACCCATGAGATGGATGGGGATGCAGATCCTCCTCGTACATCAAATAATAGAGCCGACTCAGGAGGTTGACCAAAAGGAAGACTGCTTTAATGTCAATTATCTAAACAGGGAGCATAACAAACATCAACGCAAACACTCGATATTCAAACTCAAAGCATTTAAGAAAAAGCAGTACTTTTATAAGCAAAATGTGTCATCAATGACATTGGCCTACGTCACTACCAACATCATCCTACGTGGCAAACTATAACAACCCATTCGAGGGAGTAATTGACTCTGAGAGAACATCTAAGTATCTGATCAATACTAGTCTAAAAAAGCGAAACTATGTGATTGGTTACTTAACATCAGGTTGGAAACTAAGCCCTCCCATAAAATGACGACTATGAACGTCACTTAATGCACAACATCCCATTGGTTTACAACTATAGGACCCCTGAATATGCAGGTCCTCAACAATTGGTTGGCACTCTATCCATCTTCAGTACTTTTCCACCTACGTTAGCAGCCTGCAGGCTGGCCGTCCAGATGCTGGTGAGGTTGCCTTAAATTTAGCTTCCCAACAATTAGCATATCAATCCATCAACACCTCAGTGGTCTGCTGTTAATTAGACCGTGGAACTTCATCCTTGAGAGTGTTCTTAGCTGTGAGAAAATTAGGTATGGAGCAGCAAACTATGCCTTCAGGTGTAGTTGCGACCATCTTGTTCATCCAACTTCATGCTTCCATGTGACTAGAGACCCTAAAATCAAGCCTTTTTGTGTATTTAATATTTTATTTCAATAGACCTCTGACGTCTTCCATGTTATGTTCACTCCTTCTGGAAAGGAGATTTGTTCTTTCACATGAGTTTGTACCCAAAGTCAGTTTACTCCAGTTTATAAAGACCTTGGCTTTTTGGGGCTCATGCAACCTCGCCTTTCTGTGCTCCTCTTCTGTAAAACAATGTCTGCTTTTTTAACTGCGACACACTGAACTGAGCTCTTTTTGTTAATGTCCAACCTGCTTTAATACATTTAGTAGAAACATCCATAATTCTCTCATTCCTATGTATGTATACGTTGGCGCTTGCCACAATCTATTTCACTATAAGCTTAGAGCAAGCTTCACAATGAATGTGCTGCTTGTGTTTCTTCGGCATCTGTACACATGTAAAGAGATTTAATATCTTCATCTGTTTCTTTGGCATAGGTTTCTTCACCTTGAGCCCAAGATGTCACTTAATGCTTTCTTGATGCCTTATAGAATATCTGCATTCTCTGATCACTGCATCTTTTTATGTACTTCTTCTTCAGCTCCATATAACATATACTTGGAAATGGCTAGTAATACCAGCATTCATCCTTGCCGTTTATTGGTTCTGCTCTTCAGGGATCTCATTCAGATGGCCATCATATTTCTTTGTATGCAGATACGTTTTTCTCAATGGGTACTTTGGCTCCCAGATTCTCTTAGGTACTGGCCCTTTCACTGGCACTGGACTGAGTCTATATTCTGCTCTTTGACGATTCAGCTGTTCAGTATATGTCACATACTCTGGTTTCCAGCATACAGGTAAAAGCGGTGGGTGGTCGATTGAGGTGGGGTTATTTGGCTCCTTCTCCACACTCCCCCCTCTGGGTGATTCATCGACCACTCCCACATCATCCTTCACACCCATGCAGCTTGGCCTGAAGAACAACCTTTTTGGGACCCATATCTGTATGATTCCCTTCAGGCATCCTGCTTTTTTCACATGTTGATCCATAGTCCATGTCATAAACTGGCACTGTCTGCTTGGACTGCAATAGATCCACCTCCCACATATTTCTTTTGATTCTTCAGATACAGGAACTTTGTCCCCTCAGGTGCATTGGCACTGGCTTTCACAAAGTCTCTGATCTCCTCATCTGCCAGGTCTCTGGGCTTCCATCCTGATTCAACATCTATCATGATCTTCATCCCTATGGCTTTCTTTGCTGTCTTCTTGCATTGTGAGATTATTATCTTGAGTCGGTCGCAGAGTCTTTGGGTCTGCACTAGAGAAGGTTTATCTTTTTTTGGCTGCTGCTGCTGACTGCACTCATTGAACTGCCTACAGTCCTCTTTCTATTGCAACCAAGAACTTAAAACCCCCAGAACACCGCAGAGCGGCCGCGGAGTCGGTCGCAGAGTCTTTGGGTCTGCACTAGAGAAGGTTTATCTTTTTTTGGCTGCTGCTGCTGACTGCACTCATTGGACTGCCTACAGTCCTCTTTCTACTGCTACCAAGAACTTAAAACCCCCAGAACACTACGGAGCGGCCGCGGAGTCGGTCGCAGAGTCTTTGGGTCTTCGGGCTCTGCGGGCCGCCCGTCCGCCCGCTCTCCCACGACACCCGGAGTCACGCCTATCCACTCTATTCAGCCCCTGATCTGCGTGACTTGCAGACCATGACCATATTCCCACAGCTGCCAGCTACCAGCCTTACCAACAACCCCCAAGAACTCCCCCTCCTCCCTGTATCTTCAAGAAGTAGTGACTAGACCCACCCCGTCCCCCGTCCCTGCCCCCCCCACACACCCACCACAAATCCAACAAAAGAATCTGCCAGTACTCTACCCCTTTCACTCAATCTCCTATACAAAATACTAAGGAGCACCGGCCCGCCACGGCACAACTGCCTCACATCTCCATCACTTCCCCTGACCACAATAAACAACTCCTGATCACGCATATTCCTGCACATTACCCTTGTTACCCTCCCGTCCACTCACCCCTGCTCAGCGGGAAACAAAGAGAGAACTGATCCCTATCTTTGAATATTGAATATTGTCCAGGCCGCCATCCGGCGACCCCCCATCGCGTAATCTCCTGCGACTGCCCTCGCTCGCGCTGCGCTGCTCCAGCGCCATCAGGAGCCGTCCACCAGAGCGCCACAGCAGACGGAGCCTAGCAGCCCAGCGTGGGTCTCCGTGCCGGTTTCCCCACCTCCAAGGGAGGCCGTGTTTCCCTTCGGTGACGCCTGCGGACCGGACCGCACACTTCCACCAGCGAAATGCGAGCCTCCGACAGAGCCTTCCGTGCTTCCACGCTCTCTGAAGCAGCCTGCAGCTCGCGGCATCGATGGCCCCTCCAGATCCCACGGAAACGTTCTCACCCCTGGAGGGGACCAGCGACTCCCCACACTAGCGCCCCCGCTTAGAGGACACACGCCAGCGGAGAACCGCTTCCTTGCCGAACGGCTTGACTGCTTCCTGCAGTTCCCGACGCCACCACTGCCAGGCCACCAACGAGACTCAGGACCTCGCGACTAACACAGTGCCCCCCCTCACCCTGTCAACCATCTGCGAATCAGGAGGAAACTGCATGAGCAGCCCGCAGTCTCCCATGGAGTTCTGAACAGCTTGAAAGACGCTGCACAAGCACACATCTCAGCCGTGGCACGAGCACTCAGTGCCACACCAACACCTAACAAATGACACAGGAGCCGCACTGCAATCCTGGTCATTGACATACCGTCATCGGATTTTCATCACGTCACCAAAGGAAATGTTCTCTCAATCCCTGCATTTCCTCTACTATCATATACAACCTGCGAAGAAAATCATCAGACTTCCCATCACGATATCACAGGAACTCTTTTATTAATCCTAGAAAAAACTACCTTTCCTCACCATCATCCCTACAGGAATCAATACAACCTGTGAAGGAAACAACGTATAGAAGGACCTATACTCCCTAAACATAGCACAAAACAAAGTCAGAAACACGCCCAAAAGATACAAACCCACAACGGAATTAAGAAGCACATTTTTTGTGCCCCTGCATCATTGACTCACTGCATCTATTTCTGCAAACAGGCACAAATCACCGAAATATTTTCGGCTTGGGAGACCGAAAGGACTTGATCCTTGGATCCCAACAAAAACTCTAACAGCATATCTGACTCCTTGGACTGACACTAGTGCCAGCAATATACAGGAGATCGGTGCCGGCTACCTACAGGAGACCAAAAGGGCATGCCCCTTGAACACTACGCCACATATCCGCTTCATCAGAAAACTCAGTAGCAACGGGAGATCGGAAAGACTTGTCCCTCAGATCTCAGCTCTCAACTTCAGATCTTAACAAGGAAGACCCATCAACCAACGCTTCAACTATTCTAGAGGCTTGAATTTATCACCGTTCAGGAGACCGAAAGGGCATGATCCCTGGATCCTGAACATAACACCAAACACAATTTACCCCAAGTTTCTGCTAGGAGACCGAAAGGGCTTGTCCCTTGGATCCTAACAGGAAAGACTTGAGACTTATACTTGTACCAGAGACTTGGATTTATCACTTCAGTTTCTGCTAGGAGACCGAAAGGGCTTGTCCCTTGGATCCTAACAGGAAAGACTTGAGACTTGTACCTGTACTAGAGACTTGGATTTATCACCGTTCAGAAGACCGAAAGGGCACGACCCTTGGATCCTGAACATAATATCAAGCACAATTTACCCTTAGTTTCTGCAAGGTGACCGAAAGGGCCTCCGATCCTAACAGGAAATACACTAATTTACGAAGAATGTCGACAAACCGAATAATCAAACAACAAAGCATCCAACGACCAAAAACCAGACAAAGAACTAAACTTGTCACTGCTGGCTCTCTGATCAAGACTCGTCACAACTAACCATGGAACAATCTTTTCAAAGAGCATCGATCCACAAAGGAAATAAGAAAGCCTTACCAAAGAACTCCGAAGCCAAACGAGAAGCCTATCTCCCAACAGAAGACCCTCCCAACACCGACACTACCCCCCCATGAAACCATTCAATCTGAATTTGAGAAACAATTAGCCGAAGAACAAATACCCACCCAAATCAAAGCAAAAGTTCACAATCCTTGTAAAGTAAATCAACATGAAGATTTATCTCCAATCACTTGCACTCCTCTGTCAGCTCACAGCAACCAGGGAATTGATATCCTTGCCCAATCTATTGAAAAAGATCGACCTGCAAACATCAGCCCTCAGTGTAACAACACACAAGACACAGCATTAATACCTATAGCCAGCAATTAAGAACACAGAACAACGACATCTGACCACATCGAACCTCCTAACAACAACCTCAACCGCTCTAGCGACAACACCAAGACAGCAAAAAAAGAAATCCAAACGACAACTGATCAAAGAAACACTCTATTCTCCATACCAAACCCCGTAACACAAGAAAACCCCAATAATTTGACAACAAAAGACCAACCTAACCAAATTCTTGGCAAAGACACCCCAATACACCAATCAAGTGAATTCAGAGACGACCTACATCCTCAAAAACCACCATTGACGTCATCTCAACAAACAATAAAAGAAAAAGCAAGACTAGTGAAACTCGCATGGCTACAAACTCACAACTCCATCAAACTCGCACAACTTTCAGACGCTGCTGGTAACAAAATAAAAACCAAAGCAGCACAATTATCAATGGACATTACTGAAATTGAGTCAATAATGAGAAGCATTGAAAAAAGAAAGGAAATCTTTGGCAACCAACCGGAAATACATCAACCCCAACTAACATCGACTCTGTGTTTCATACACGATACTCAAAAATTACCTGTGAAAACAGAACCTCAATTTGACTATACTGATAAACAAACTCTCCCAACACGCTTCAATTACGATTCAGACGACTCCTATTATACGCCAGATCCCACACCTAAGAAATTAAAAACGATCACTCCACAAGACAAAAACACCAATACCACACCAAAAGACTATCCTGAAGAAAGCAACTACCCGAGAATTCCGACAACGATGATAGACCTACAAAACATGCTCATAGCAATGATCTCTCAAGCTCTCAAGCCATGATCCCCTTCCTCAAACTACATGAAAGCATGAAAGACAGTATCAAAGACCAAGCCACTCTCCAGGCTCTTATGCACTCGAAACAAATATACATGGAGAACTTTGTCTCGTCACTTAAATCCCGCCTGACTGTTGAAGCAGAAGAATCACATCGCTGGCAACAAAGATTAGCCGAAATAGCGAGAGGGGATCGCCAAGAGAAATCACAGTTAACAACAGAACTCTTATAGTTGGTTAAAGCACACCATCAACAGCAATCAATCCCGCAACCCAATATACCTACCCAAGATGGAATACCAACCACCCCTGCTGACAATCTACTTCAACAACCAACTGTTGCTACCTCGACCGACGAACATCATGTGCCGAATCCAACAACCGGAAATAACACCACCACAAAACTGGATGAAATGGAATCTAAACAAGCAAACAAAAACCAAACTGAGCCATACCAGATCTTCACAAAAGAAAAAAACCTAAAGGACCCAAAACCTACACAATCAAAAGTCAACAAAAAACGACAAACGGGTTTGAGAGCATTCCTAAGAACGGTGAAAGCATCCGACCAATCTCTCACAGCTACAAAAAGTAAAACTCAAATCCCATTGACACTACCAACCACCAAAAACCAGGAAAAGCAAAACCCTAAACTACGGACTCAGCCTCAAGCACCACGAAGACCGCCAACTGAACCATCTATTGATGAAGAGCTACTCAATTTATCCACCCATGAAGATCAAATACTAGGCAACCTACCCCCACCAAGCGAACCATCTAGCCATGCAGGCTTCATAATAATTGATGAATACTCTTTGGAACATGAATAACCAATATCTAACAACCAGGAAGAAATGTCAGACTTTTCTATAGAAGAAATTTCAGATGCATCCCTAGAAAGCGACATAACGGACTAAATAACACACAAAACTTACCAAATCTCATCGGATTGACTCACAATAAGCCCACATGACCGCACTGAACATAGTTTCATTTTTTCATCATTTGTCAATCTGCTACGACAAAATGAAACTTACGAAATTCACATTGAAAACGAAATTAATAGATTGGAGCCTCTAACTCTAAACAGAAACAATGGGCCTCATTACGACCCTGGCGGTAAGGGGTTAACGCCAGCGTTAGCTGCGCCGACCCCTTACCGCCAATTACGAGGTCCCTTAGCGCCATGGCGCTTTTAACACCTGCTTTTAGCAGGTGTGTAAAATCCATGGCGCTAAGGGACCATGGAGTTAATTACGCCACCGTAATTTACGGTGGCGTAATTAACGCCTCCCCACTCCCATTATGCCCTATGGGGCAAAAATGGGAATGGGGAAGGGTAAATGGGGATTGGGGACTTACCGCCCCGCCGACCTCGGAATGGGGCGGTAAGTCCGCCAACCACCATGGCGTAAACGTAGTTTACGCCATGGTGGTAAAGTCACGGCCCAGGCGGTAACTTACCGCCTGGGTCGTAATGAGGCCCAATGTCTTACGCATTTTTGGAGCAATACCAGAACTGAAGAAAATAACATCAAAAGACATTGACTTTACAATATTCAAAGATGATCTAAACTTAGACAAGATTGTCATAGAGCTGACTGACCCAAGCAACCAGGAACTGATATTATCAAGTCGTGTCCAGCTACAAAAACTTGGTTTCATCTGTTGGGCTGCCTCAACCACAAGAATCCCTAATAAGCAGAAATATAGAGACATTTCAGATAAAGACTACAACTGGCAACACCAATCGATACCACAAACGACCAACTGTGATGCCGATCCCACCGGACCCGACAGAAAGTGGAGTCGATCACCACAAACTCAAAAATCATGCAGAGATGAAAGACTGATCAGAAGAATTTATAATTCAGAAACTTCATTCACAGAAACTGCATCTCTAGAAGATTCAATGATCTCCCGCTCATAACAATCAAAGAACACGGGATACACGTGGTCACTCTGCTCCTGGAATACCAGAGGAAACTTACATCTTTTCACAAATCCGTCCAAAGACCTCGAACAATACCAAATCATATGCCTCCAGGAAACTTGGCTCAGCGAACCTCCGGCGTGCGATGGCTTTCTCACCTTTCTCAACCCTCCTATTGTCAAAAATCAAGGAAGACCAGCAGCAGGGCACCTGACCCTAATCAAGATAAATCCCCACTGCACAGTAATGAGCACTGAAAACATCAATCCATGGACCCAATTAACAAAACTAATGTGCACCAAGCCCCACTCAAATGGTGAAAAAAAACGGCACTACACTTATAATCATAAATCTGTATTGGAACCCTACAGCAATATCAACGGAAGCTTTCATCGACGGTGTGTTTCTGGCACTCGATAAGGCTGTGACAAACCATCAACTACCAGAAATAATAATTTGTGGGGACCTGAACATCAAGCTATATAACCAAAATGGATCCCTGCGAACCCAGTCAGATCTTGTGCCGAAAGCAAGGAATTGGATGAATGAAATCACAACTCACAACCTCATCCTTCTGAACCATGCAAGGAACAACTCTGCAGCTCACACTCCAACCTGGACTAGAGGATCATCAAATGCAATCATCGACTGCATTTTCCTATCATACAATTTACACAAATCAGTCACAATCGCACAAATGATTATAACTGATAAAAGTGATCACAATCAATTTACTGTCCACTCCGGGCCTACAACTCAGGAAAGTGAACCAACACCAACAGTCTCTGTGGAACTCGACGGCACAACATCAAGACTAAGGATCCCACAACCAGCCATGGCACACTTATCGAAGAAACTCCATGATGCCACCCTAACAGATTCTGAGAAACTCAACTATGAGTGGATCCTATTCCCTTTCGGGCAAACCCTTAAAAACCGCCCACACATAGACCATCGCCACCCATACAGCCAAGAAATAGCTGAGAGGAAAAAATGCTTAAATCGATCAATACGACGACTAAAGAAAACAACATCTGCAGAAAACAAGAAACAGATCAAAACTTTGAAACAGCAATACGCAAATTGGAGAAAATCACAACAAAAAATCATCCAACAAACGGATGCAGAAAACATAATGAAACTACACAAGACCCACAATACGAGAGACCTCTGGAACTTGCTCAACGACAACCTGCAAAAACAGCACAAACTGACAGCTAATGTTCCACAGGAAACCTGGATTACGCATTTTCGACTATTTACGGAGCGCGAAAAACACAATCCCAAAATCCAATACCCACAAATGAACTGAAATGGCATGTAAATGAAGAATTTGAAGATTTCATGCAGCTCATCAAAAATCTGAACATGTCCAGAGCGCCGGGCCCTGGCGGACTTTCTAACGCTGTCATCAAGCAAGACCCGCCTGCCTGGCGAACTTCATGTGCCATATCACAACTTTGGTAAACACACTTAACCGAATACCAAACTCTTGGAGGGCGGCAATAATTGTACCTATTCATAAGCAAGGACCAAGAGAAGAACCACAAAATTTCCGCCCAATTGCCTTGCTAGACCCGCTTGGGAAGCTATTCGCCTCAATACTCATGAAACAACTAACTGCGTGGGCACTCGAAAACAACATATTTTCAGTCAGGCAAACAGGCTTCACTGCCAATGTTGGAACAAATCTTAACCTCATATTACTCCAACTAATAAAGCAAGAAGCCGTCAATTCTCACACTACAATATATGCAGCATTGATCGATCTAAAGATGGCCTTCAATGCGATCTCACACCAAAATCTATGGTCAAAACTCAGAGCATAGAACTGCCCACCGAACATCCTTGAACCAATCATTCTCCTCTACTCAGAAACCACCATAAAAGTGAGATTATCAAAACAAGGAGCTACAACCAACGCAATCCCAACAGTAAATGGCCTAAAGAAAGGCTCCCCTTTGCAGCAACTCTCTACAACCTGTTCACAGCGGACATTGAGGAACACCTAACATCCAACAAAACCAATCCACCAAAAATAAACTCCACACCAGTTCCTGTGATGACATATGCAGACGATATTGTTTTATTAGACAAAACACCTAACGGACTACAAGCATCCTTGACCACTTTGAGTAGCTACATGGACAAAAATGAACTAACGATCAACATCGGGAAAACTAAAACAATGACCATAACCAAATCATCCACAAAAAAACCATACAAGATGAGCTTCAACATCAATGGGAAGCAAATAGAAAATGTGACAGCCTTCAAATATCTAGGCGTCCTAATTAATCAATCAAAATCGGAAGAGCAATGGATCACCAAAATCGAAACAAACCGCACAAACTCTAGCAAGACAAGGATGCATACTTCACAGGAAATACGGCCAGTTCTCATTCAAACCTATCATTGCCTACTAGAGACAGAAGTACATCCCTATTCTAACATACGGAACAGAAGCAATGCTGAACGCCCGGACAATAAACTGGATGAAACTTGAAACAATTTTCTGGCGTAAAATTCTCCACCTACCACAGTCATATCCTATGCCAAGAATCCGCTATGAAATGGCAACGCAGTCAATTGAATCCATTGTACTATGGAAAAGACTAGATATCTTCCAAAAAATACTTACCGACCTAAAAACCCCAACTATCCAAATCCTCCAAGCCCAAGCGAATACCTTCAACAACACGGTATTGCATAAATGGAAAAAATCTATGAGGAAAGAAATGGAAAACAAAGACATCACAGAGGAACAGCTAATTCTCCGACCACAACATGCAAAAACAAAAGTTCTTCAGAATGACTGGATAAGAACAATTCAAAAAAAGAATGTCTACAAACAGAATCTTCAATGCACAAAAGACAAAAGGAAAATCCACAAACTGCCACAATACCTTCAAACCTTCCCAGATCAGAGCATTAGAACAACATTTTTAAGAGTCCGCCTGAACATTCTACCCACAAACTCATACCTATCAACAACAAGACAGATCGATGCCACAAACAACTACTGTCGATTCTGCAAGGACAAAGCGATCCCAGAAACCATATTCCATCTTGTTATGGAATGTCAAGCACTGTCCTCTCAACGTAAACAATTTGGAGGATTCTTACAACTCTCAGAACAACAAATGAACACTCAGTGGACATAACAAGAAATACACCTACACAATCACTCTTTTCCTAAGCGCCATTCTGGAACTGAACAAAAGATGACCGCGAGATCAATTCTAACTCATTAGTTCTTACCACCGTCAGATCACAAAGAAAATGATGAAAAAGTTTACAAACAAACTAAATCATCAACAAAAAAAAATTATCTTGATCACACAAAATCCAAGCGATATCATCACTATCAGGACTCCAAGGAAAATGTCTGACATTCATTGTGGGACCCAAGAGAAGAGTCATCCAAACCAGCTGTCATCAGCAATGGCTTCTATTTCCTCTATCATCCGGCCATGAAGTTTTGTCAGCATGTCTATGGCCTCTGTCAATGTCCCATTCTCGTCATCATGAGGGCATATAAATGTGCAACATGATTCTCCAATGTTTGCACAAACACCTCCATCCATTGCTGTGATCATATCCAAGACATAGCTTTTCTGAAGAGTCATCAATCGTATGGCTCCCATCTCTTCTCTGATTGCATTGAATCATTTTATTGTAGTGTCAATTGTCTGCAGCAATTCCGATCTGGTGATTTGTAGCCACTTGATGTTTCTCCAACCAGAACAGCCGGCATGAAGATCAATGAAAACCCAGAAGAGGTCTAGATAAACAGCCTGTGCTTATATGCTATGGCATCAAAGACTTCTATTGACTTAGTTGAGAAATAGTTCTCTCTCTTCATCCTCTTTATCAGCTCCACAGATCTCTTCTTTCTCAGGTGAGCATCTGCTTTTGGGAAATTGTCATTGTGTAAATCACGCTTAGAATCAATAAATCTGGAACATGGACATTCACCAGTGTGCATATTCCTCCCCAATATGCAGGCAATCTGATATAGACTCTGGCTGCACAAGCCCAATAATGATCCATGATCATTGCTGTACTGTGTACCATTCCTGGAACATCAACGATTCAACCACAATTCTTATTTTCTCCAACTTTTCTTGTGTCATTATCAATTTTGAACTTTCCAATGGCACAACCTCCTCTGTCTTCAACCCAAGTCAGTAATTTTGCAAGTCTTGGCTATATCTGACTCCTTGGACTGACACTAGTGCCAGCAATATACAGGAGATCGGGGCCGGCTACCTACAGGAGACCAAAAGGGCATGCCCCTTGGACACTACGCCACATATCCGCTTCATCAGAAAACTCAGTAGCAACGGGAGATCGGAAAGACTTGTCCCTCAGATCTCAGCTCTCAATCTCAGATCTTAACGAGGAAGACCCATCAACCAACGCTTCAACTATACTAGAGGCTTGATTTATCACCTTCAGGAGACCGAAAGGGCATGATCCCTGGATCCTGAACATAACACCAAACACAATTTACCCCCAGTTTCTGCTAGGAGACCGTAAAGGGCTTGTCCCTTGGATCCTAACAGGAAAGACTTGAGACTTGTACTTGTAACCAGAGACTTGGATTTATCACTTCAGTTTCTGCTAGGAGACCGAAAGGGCTTGTCCCTTGGATCCTAACAGGAAAGACTTGAGACTTGTACCTGTACTAGAGACTTGGATTTATCACCGTTCAGAAGACCGAAAGGGCACGACCACTTGGATCCTGAACATAATATCAAGCACAACTTACCCTCAGTTTCTGCAAGGTGACCGAAAGGGCCTCCGATCCTAACAGGAAATACACTAATTTACGAAGAATGTCGACAAACCGAATAATCAAACAACAAAGCATCCAACTGACCAAAAACCAGACAAAGAACTAAACTTGTCATGCTGGCTCCTCTGATCAAGACTCGTCACAACTAACCATGGAACAATCTTTTCAAAGAGCTTCGATCCACAAAGGAAATCAGAAAGCCTTACCAAAGAACTCCGAAGCCAAACGAGAAGCCTATCTCGCAAACAGAAGACCCTCCCAACACCGACACTACCCCCCATGAAACCATTCAATCTGAATCTGAGAAACAATTAGCCGAAGAACAAATACCCACCCAAATCAAAGCAAAAGTTCACAATCCTTGTAAAGTAAATCAACATGAAGATTTATCTCCAATCACTTGCACTCTTCCGTCAGCTCACAGCAACCAGGGAATTGATATCTTCGCCCAATCTATTGAAAAAGATCGACCTGCAAACATCAGCCCTCAGCGTAACAACACACAAGACACAGCATTAATACCTACAGCCAGCAATCAAGAACACAGAACAACGACATCTGACCACATCGAACCTCCTAACAACAACCTTAACCGCTCTAGCGACAACACCAAGACAGCAAAAAAAGAAATCCAAACGACAACTGATCAAAGAAACACTCTATTCTCCATACCAAACCCCGTAACACAAGAAAACCCTAATAATTTGACAACAAAAGACCAACCTAACCAAATTCTTGGCAAAGACACCCAATACACCAATCAAGTGAATCCAGAGACGACCTACATCCTCAAAAACCACCATTGACGTCATCTCAACAAACAAAGAAAGAAAAAGCAAGACTAGCGAAACTCGCATGGCTACAAACTCACAACTCCATCAAACTCGCACAACTTTCAGACGCTGCTGGTAACAAAATAAAAACCAAAGCAGCACGATTATCAATGGACATTACTGAAATTGAGTCAATAATGACAAGCATTGAAAAAGAAAGGGAAATCTTTGGCAACCACCGGAAATACATCAACCCCAACTAACATCGACTCCGTGTTTCATACACAATACTCAAAAATTACCTGTGAAAACAGAACCTCAATTTGACTATACTGATAAACAAACTCTCCCAACACGCTTCAATTACGATTCAGACGACTCCTATTATACGCCAGATCCCACACCTAAGAAATTAAAAACGATCACTCCACAAGACAAAAACACCAATACCACACCAAAAGACTATCCTGAAGAAAGCAACTACCCGAGAATTCCGACAACGATGATAGACCTACAAAACATGCTCATAGCAATGATCTCTCAAGCCATGATCCCCTTCCTCAAACTACATGAAAGCATGAAAGACAGTATCAAAGACCAAGCAACTCTCCGGCTCTGATGACACTCGAAACAAATATACATGGAGAACTTTGTCTCGTCACTTGAATCCCACCTGACTGTTGAAGCAGAAGAATCACATTGCTGGCAACAAAGATTAGCCGAAATAGCGAGAGGGGATCGCCAAGAGAAATCACAGTTAACAACAGAACTCTTACAGTTGCTTAAAGCACACCATCAACAGCAATCAATCCCGCAACCCAATATACCTACCCAAGAAGGAATACCAACCACACCTGCTGACAATCTACTTCAACAACCAACTGTCGCTACTCGACCGACGAACAACATGTGCCGAATCCAACACCGGAAATAACACCACCACAAAACTGGATGAAATGGAATCTAAACAAGCAAACAAAAACCAAACTGAGCCATACCAGATCTTCACAAAAGAAAAAAACCTAAAGACCCAAAACCTACACAATCAAAAGTCAACAAAAAACGACAAACAGGCTCGAGAGCATTCCTAAGAACGGTGAAAGCATCCGACCAATCTCTCACAGCTACAAAAAGTAAAACTCAAATCCCATTGACACTACCAACCACCAAAACCAGGAAAAGCAAAACCCTAAACTCCGGACTCCGCCTCAAGCGCCACGAAGACCGCCAACTGAACATCTATTGATGAAGAGCTACTCAATTTATCACCCATGAAGATCAAATACTAGCAACCTACCCCCACCAAGCGAACCATCTAGCCATGCAGGCTTCATAATAATTGATGAATACTCTTTGGAACATGAACAACCAATATCTAACAACCAGGAAGAAATGTCAGACTTTTCTATAGAAGAAATTTCAGATGCATCCCTAGAAAGCGACATAACGGACTAAATAACACACAAAACTTACGACCAAATCTCATCGGATCGACTCACAATAAGCCCACATGACTGCACTGAACATAGTTTCATTTTTTCATCATTTGTCAATCTGCTACGACAAAATGAAACTTACGAAATTCACATTGAAAACGAAATTAATAGATTGGAGCCTCTAACTCTAAACAGAAACAATGTCTTACGCCTTTTTGGAGCAATACCAGAACTGAAGAAAATAACATCAAAAGACATTGACTTTACAATATTCAAAGTATGATCTAAACTTAGACAAGATTGTCATAGAGCTGGCTGACCCAAGCAACCAGGAACTGATATTATCAAGTCGTGTCCAGCTACAAAAACTTGGTTTCATCTGTTGGGCTGCCACAACCACAAGAATCCCTAATAAGCAGAAATATAGAGACATTTCAGATAAAGACTACAACTGGCAACACCAATCGATACCACAAACGACCAACTGTGATGCCGATCCCACCGGACCCGACAGAAAGTGGAGTCGATCACCACAAACTCAAAAATCATGCAGAGATGAAAGACTGATCATAAGAATTTATAATTCAGAAACTTCATTCACAGAAACTGCATCTCTAGAAAATTCAATGATCTCCCGCTCATAACAATCAAAGAACACGGGATACACGTGGTCATACACGTGGTCACTCTGCTCCTGGAATACCAGAGGAAACTTACATCTTTTCACAAATCCGTCCAAAGACCTCGAACAATACCAAATCATATGCCTCCAGGAAACTTGGCTCAGCGAACCTCCGGCGTGCGATGGCTTTCTCACCTTTCTCAACCCTGCTATTGTCAAAAATCAAGGAAGACCAGCAGCAGGGCTCCTGACCCTAATCAAGATAAATCCCCACTGCACAGTAATGAGCACTGAAAACATCAATCCATGGACCCAATTAACAAAACTAATGTGCACCAAGCCCCACTCAAACGGTGAAAAAAAACGGCACTACACTTATAATCATAAATCTGTATTGGAACCCTACAGCAATATCAACGGAAGCTTTCATCAACGGTGTGTTTCTGGCACTCGATAAGGCTGTGACAAACCATCAACTACCAGAAATAATAATTTGTGGGGACCTGAACATCAAGCTATATAACCAAAATGGATCCCTGCGAACCCAGTCAGATCTTGTGCCGAAAGCAAGGAATTGGATGAATGAAATCACAACTCACAACCTCATCCTTCTGAACCATGCAAGGAACAACTCTGCAGCTCACACTCCAACCTGGACTAGAGGATCATCAAATGCAATCATCGACTACATTTTCCTATCATACAATTTACACAAATCAGTCACAATCGCACAAATGATTATAACTGATAAAAGTGATTTACTGTCCACTCCGGGCCTACAACTCAGGAAAGTGAACCAACACCACCAGTCTCTGTGGAACTCGACGGCACAACATCAAGACTAAGGATCCCACAACCAGCCATGGCACACTTATCGAAGAAACTCCATGATGCCACCCTAACAGATTCTGAGAAACTCAACTATGAGTGGATCCTACTCCCTTTCCGGCAAACCCTTAAAAACCGCCCACACATAGACCATTGCCACCCATACAGCCAAGAAATAGCTGAGAGGAAAAAATGCTTAAATCGATCAATACGACGACTAAAGAAAACAACATCTGCAGAAAACAAGAAACAGATCAAAACTTTGAAACAGCAATACGCAAATTGGAGAAAATCACAACAAAAAATCATCCAACAAACGGATGCAGAAAACATAATGAAACTACACAAGACCCACAATACGAGAGACCTCTGGAACTTGCTCAACGACAACCTGCAAAAACAGCACAAACTGACAGCTAATGTTCCACAGGAAACCTGGATTACGCATTTTTCGACTATTTACGGAGCGCGAAAAACACAATCCCAAAATCCAATACCCACAAATGAACTGAAATGGCATGTAAATGAAGAATTTGAAGATTTCATGCAGCTCATCAAAAATCTGAACATGTCCAGAGCGCCGGGCCCTGGCGGACTTTCTAACGCTGTCATCAAGCAAGACCCGCCTGCCTGGCGAACTTCATGTGCCATATCACAACTTTGGTAAACACACTTAACCGAATACCAAACTCTTGGAGGGCGGCAATAATTGTACCTAATTCATAAGCAAGGACCAAGAGAAGAACCACAAAATTTCCGCCCAATTGCCTTGCTAGACCCGCTTGGGAAGCTATTCGCCTCAATACTCATGAAACAACTAACTGCGTGGGCACTCGAAAACAACACATTTTCAGTCAGGCAAACAGGCTTCACTGCCAATGTTGGAACAAATCTTAACCTCATATTACTCCAACTAATAAAGCAAGAAGCCGTCAATTCTCACACTACAATATATGCAGCATTTATCGATCTAAAGATGGCCTTCGATGCGATCTCACGCCAAAAACTATGGTCAAAACTCAGAGCATGGAACTGCCCACCGAACATCCTTGAACCAATCATTCTCCTCTACTCAGAAACCACCATAAAAGTGAGATTATCAAAACAAGGAGCTACCACCAACGCAATCCCAACAGTAAATGGCCTAAAGCAAGGCTCCCCTTTGCAGCAACTCTCTACAACCTGTTCACAGCGGACATTAAGGAACACCTATCATCCAACAAAACCAATCCACCAAAAATAAACTCCACACCAGTTCCTGTGATGGCATATGCAGACGATATTGTTTTATTAGACAAAACACCTAACGGACTACAAGCATCCTTGACCACTTTGAGTAGCTACATGGACAAAAATGAACTAACGATCAACATCGGGAAAACTAAAACAATGACCATAACCAAATCATCCACAAAAAAACCATACAAGACGAGCTTCAACATCAATGGGAAGCAAATAGAAAATGTGACAGCCTTCAAATATCTAGGCGTCCTAATTAATCAATCAAAATCGGAAGAGCAATGGATCACCAAAATCGAACAAACCGCACAAACTCTAGCAAGACAAGGATGTATACTTCACAGGAAATACGGCCAGTTCTCATTCAAACCTATCATTGCCTACTACAGACAGAAGTACATCCCTATTCTAACATACGGAACAGAAGCAATGCTGAACGCCCGGACAATAAACTGGATGAAACTTGAAACAATTATCTGGCGTAAAATTCTCCACCTACCACAGTCATATCCTATGCCAAGAATCCGCTATGAAATGGCAACACAGTCAATTGAATCCATTGTACTATGGAAAAGACTAGATATCTTCCAAAAAATACTTACCGACCTAAAAACCCCAGCTATCCAAATCCTCCAAGCCCAAGCGAATACCTTCAACAACACGGTATTACATAAATGGAAAAACTCTATGAGGAAAGAAATGGAAAACAAAGACATCACAGAGGAACAGCTAATTCTCCGACCACAACATGCAAAAACAAAAGTTCTTCAGAATGACTGGATAAGAACAATTCAAAAAAAGAATGTCTACAAACAGAATCTTCAATGCACAAAAGACAAAAGGAAAATCCACAAACTGCCACAATACCTTCAAACCTTCCCAGATCAGAGCATTAGAACAACATTTTTAAGAGTCCGCCTGAACATTCTACCCACAAACTCATACCTATCAACAACAAGACAGATCGATGCCACAAACAACTACTGTCGATTCTGCAAGGACAAAGCGATCCCAGAAACCATATTCCATCTTGTTATGGAATGTCAAGCACTGTCCTCTCAACGTAAACAATTTGGAGGATTTTTACAACTCTCAGAACAACAAATGAACACTCAAGAAAGATGGGCCGCCCTACTCAGTGGACATAACAAGAAATACACCTACACAATCACTCTTTTCCTAAGCGCCATTCTGGAACTGAACAAAAGATGACCGCGAGATCAATTCTAACTCATTAGTTCTTACCACCGTCAGATCACAAAGAAAATGATGAAAAAGTTTACAAACAAACTAAATCATCAACAAAAAAAAAATTATCTTGATCACACAAAATCCAAGCGATATCATCACTATCAGGACTCCAAGGAAAATGTCTGCCATTCATTGTGGGACCCAAGAGAAGAGTCATCCAAACCAGCTGTCATCAGCAATGGCTTCTATTTCCTCTATCATCCGGCCATGAAGTTTTGTCAGCATGTCTATGGCCTCTGCCAATGTCCCATTCTCGTCATCATGAGGGCATATAAATGTGCAACATGATTCTCCAATGTTTGCACAAACACCTCCATCCATTGCTGTGATCATATCCAAGACATAGCTTTTCTGAAGAGTCATCAATCGTATGGCTCCCATCTCTTCTCTGATTGCATTGAATCCTTTTATTGTAGTGTTAATTGTCTGCAGCAATTCTGATCTGGTGATTTGTAGCCGCTTGGTGTTTCTCCAACCTGAACAGCCGGCATGAAGATCAATGAAAACCCAGAAGAGGTCTAGATAAACAGCCTGTGCTTATATGCTATGGCATCAAAGACTTCTATTGACTTAGTTGAGAAATAGTTCTCTCTCTTCATCCTCTTTATCAGCTCCACAGATCTCTTCTTTCTCAGGTGAGCATCTGCTTTTGGGAAATTGTCATTGTGTAAATCACACTTAGAATCAATAAATCTGGAACATGGACATTCACCAGTGTGCATATTCCTCCCCAATATGCAGGCAATCTGATATAGACTCTGGCTGGACAAACCCAATAATGATTCATGATCATTGCTGTACTGTGTACCATTCCTGGAACATCAACGATTCAACCACAATTCTTATTTTCTCCAACTTTTCTTGTGTCATTATCAATTTTGAACTTTCCAATGGCACAACCTCCTCTGTCTTCAACCCAAGTCAGTAATTTTGCAAGTCTTGGCTATAATGGCTTACAGCCATTCTGCACAATGTCAATGACTGGTTTAAAGCATCCAATGATCACCCAGGCTCTGCAGACGACCACTCCTTCTTCCCATCCATCGGCTGATAACATAGATCCCCAGATCTGCATTTGACCTCTATTCTTCCATATTCAAGTGTCCTTTCACTCCAAGCTTCTCATATCTTAGTGTGGGCTTTAGTTCTTGTTTTAGTATCTTGCACATAGTCATCTTCATCTGGATCTGTCCATTCAGTTGCCCATTTGAGATAGGCATCTTGACCCAGGAACTGGCCTCTGGTTTTGCAAAGTGCTATGTGTGCAAGACAATGAGCTGTTTGGACATATATTTCAATAGATATGAAGATTTCAGACTTTTCCATACTGTATGGCATGAGTGCACACACAAAACAATCCTCATTCAAGTCCTTCCTCCTACTTCCTACTTCTTTCATATGCTGGTACCAAATGTTATTTCCCAAATGTGTTGTACTGTCCAAGTAAGCATTTAACTCAAAATCATCTTCTTTAGTGTTTCTTCTAGCTCTCATTCTCCTCATGTGACCTTCCAGAATCATGCCATGAAGTGTACCAGCATAACTCCTTCTTTCTGGATAAATCATTGGCACATCTGTCAGTGGATGAGGTACACCTGTTAATGTTCCCCTGGTAGAATAAAGTTCAGAGAGTTACCTTTCCTCAGCTGCCCATTGAGGCATAAACATGTCTCGCATACACTCCATATATGTCTGTCTTCTAGAAGTTACCTTTGGGTTCTTCACCACAGGACCAGGTGTATTTGCATGCATTACTTGTGAAGGCAAATTGTCTCTGGCAACCTCTCATCTTGCCCATTTTGCCAGACCTGTTTCTTGTGTCCAACCAACATTTCTACAATTTGTTCTTGCGTCTGAATGATTGCTAAAGGTGCTTATCTCAGATTCAGGTAATTGGTAATCTTTCTTAGGAACAGGAATAACTACATAGGGCCTTGGGTGTTTCGTAGTTGCCACAATTGCTACTTCTGTCTGCTCAGGAAGATTCACTGGAGTCTTAGCCCCATGTATATCACGGTAGAAGGATGTGCAGACTGTGAGTGAGAGCAGTTTGATTATAAACAGAATGATTATAAACAGAATGCATCCATAAATAAGGAAAAGGTATGTTGATGTACAACACCTATTCCGTGGACAGCGTGAATGTCTTTCTACCTCCGGAATCACAAAGTTGCTACTAGTACTACCCATGTTTTATTGCCTAAGGAAGGAAAAAGTGATTTTTTAATACATCAGCATTACACTCTCCTCCTGGAAGTTGCTGTCCTGCCTTGGCACCTTCGTCCTTGATCCACTGGTCTGCATGCTGAATAACAGGAATGAACTCTCGATCTTTATTTTTCCTGGAGACAGTTTTTAACCATGCAAAATATAAATGTCTCCAGCAAGAAGAAAGCTGCTCTCAATATGTCTAGATTATTTCTACAACATATATCAACTCCCAGTCCACTATTCAAATTTACTTTAAGCCAGACGACATGAGGAACTTCTTTCAGCATAAAACAAAATCTCTGGGCCTCATTACGAGAAAGGCGGCCACTGAATGAACAGTGCTGGTAAGGGACTGGCACTGTTCATTCCCGGCCACCCTATTACGAGGTCTGCTGCGGGTCTCGCTAAGGACGTCTGGTCAGACCAGGCGTCCTTAGCGGGACCCGCTAGCAGACCAGGATGATAACAACGGGCCCACCATTAACAGGCCAGTTGTTAGCATCCTCCCATTCCGATTGAGCCTTAAGGGGGCTCAAATGTGAATGGGGATGTACCGGGTCCGGGTCCCGCAAAAGGGAATTACCGGGCCCTCCAAGGTTGGAATGGCCCGTTAAGTCCCTTCTTTGCAGCAAGGTTCTCCCTAGTTGTGTGCACAGGGTAGTGTAGCTGTTCCAGTGCCACCCTCGGTAGGGCTACAGGCATCACAAGTTTACCAATGCTGTCCTGTTGCAATAATGCTTCAGAGGGGTTTAAAGAACACCCTCTTTGTGTCCACAAATCTTTCTCATCTTGAGATGTTTCCCCCTGAACCTTCATAAAATGTGTTTTTGACAAATCACTATATTTTTCAACCACATTCATCAACACAACCATTTTTTCTTTTACATCAAGTGTTTCAAATGACATTATATTTTCTGAACATGCAGCAATTTTATCTTCATCGCCTGCTGCTTGGTTTCTGAGTGAAACAAAGTCTGTCTTTGTAGAGTGAGCTGCACATTTAACTACTGCGATGGCCACTGGGAGTTTTAGGGCCTTGATAAGCCTGCCCAATGAGACTGTGTGCTGCACTGGCATGCCAACTGCTTGGAGGTAGACCCTCCTTTTCCAACGTGCTAGCCCCGCTGCCACATCTTCCGCAAAATACTCGGGATGTTGCTGTGCCAACATCATTTTCTGAGGTACCTCTCGTTTGATTGCTCTTACCCAATAAGTAATACTTATTTCAAATACTACTTCATCATCAGACAGATAATCACCAAACATGTCCTCATCGGTGATGTCAGTTCATCTTTAACCTTCTCCAAATGCAATTACTGCACACCATTGTCTGCCTTTGTCATTGTTCCCATCAAGCAAAGCCATTTCACCTTACACTATGGCTGCTTGTAATTCTATGGGAAATACTTGTCCTTCTTCTTCGCCCATATGTATCTTTAGTCTAAACAGAAATGTATCAGGTATTCTAATTGTCTTGTCTGCTAGGCAAGGCAGATACGCCAATAGAACATTGCTCTCATGGCTACTTGTCCTGCAACTGCTCTAATAATTTCACACATGTTTAAATAATGCATCCCTGGAGTTGAGCACACTATGCCCTCATCGTTAAATGAGATGGTCACATTGAGCTATGACATCACATCTCGACCCAATATATTGACAGGTGTCTGCCTAGAGTAGAGCAGCGGCACCTTCATGTCACATCCTCCTATAGAAACTGGTAATTCTTCTATAAAAGAAACTCGACTTGTAGCTCCTGAAAAGCCTTGAGTATTCATGGCGGTGCCAGACATTAAAAACTTTCCCTCATGTAGACATGAGCGCGTTGCACCTATGCCTACTAAAAACGAAAATGTTTTGCCCCCTGTAGTGATGTCTACCCTCGGTTCTTCATGAGGATTCAGCATCACTGATAGGACTGAACACATCAAGTCCCCCAGTGAGCTGTCCTATTGCGGGTACAAACACATTCCGTTACCTGACAACAGATTCCCTCCACTAATTGTGACACTCCCTATCCTAGGTGTCATTAATTGCCCCGTATGTGCACTCTGCTGAATCTGCATGGGCGCATGCTGCGACTGCCCTTGTGGTGAAGCCATTGTTACCTGCTGTGTCTGCAAGTCTTACTGCACTCTCAGCGCTTGCTGCTGTTGCATCGTTTGATTCTGAGCAAACCCATCATTATACTGCAGTGAATATGCAGACGGGTTTGAAATCCCTCCTCTTGAAAAACTGGTAATTTTGCAGAAACCCTTGACTTGTACACATGCAAGCAAAATGCCCTGTCATCCCACATGTCTAACATAGGGGTGTGTTACGCTCACCTGGTCTTTGCAGGGGCATTGGGGCACGGTTGGAGCCCTCCCTGGACTGGACTCCTCAAGTTCAAGCAATTCCCTTAACTGCGATAGTGTAGACTGCTCGGGTTGCTGGTTATACCCCTGGGAGAAGGTAAGAGGCAATGAGAATGCTGCGGTGGAAATGCGATCCCCCTCGGACCCTTCTTGACAGAATGATTTGAGCATGCGTTTTCCCATATGACCTTGCCTGTTGTTTTGTAATGATGAGCTCTCCATCCAGCTTTCTCTCAGCAGGGGTGCCGTGGACAGACCAAGTTGCGTCACTGGTCCTTATGCATGGTGGCCTAGGCCAGCTGCAGCCAATCCTGCCTTGGAGGTAAGTTTTTGTAACAATGATTATTGTCCGTAACCTTTGTGTTGATTTTTCCCCAATGATTATTGTCCGTAACGTTGTAATGTCCTTTCTTTCCCCTTAGGTATGAAGATGGCCCGCAGAGTCGCTGTGATGGAAGATGGTTCTAAATGATGCCAAAGAGGATCCAGAATAGCCCACTAGAAGGTAAGTTGGGTTTCCGGGTGAAGCGCAAGTTTGTGAGTTGCGCTGCCAAGTAGTTAAACGTTTATGCAGTTGCTAACCTTATGCTTTCGGTCTCCCTTGCAGGTTCAACCAGACGGTACTTGATTGCGAGCGATGTACCGAACACCTGTCGGCTGCCAGATGGAAGGATCCGTGAGGATGTTGAGCCAGAAGATGACTCCCGTGTTGTCGGGCGTTCGAAACAGGTAAGGATGCAAGAAGCTGCAACAGTTGGATCAGCGGAGACAGGTAAGATGTGCACGGTAAATGCAGAGTTGGAATTGGGTAGCAGTGCTTTGAGCGATGGCGTGGCTGGTCCCAGGTAAGATGTGCGCGGTAGCTGACGAGTTGGATTGGATAGCGGTGCTTTGAGCGATGGCGTGGCTGGGCTCAGGTAAGATGCGCCCGGTAACTGCAGCATTGGATCAGGTAGCAGTGCTTCGAGCGATGGCGTGGCTGGTCTCAGGTAAGATGCACACGGTAGCTGTAGGATGGAGTTCCAGAGACTGAAGATAAACATGATGAACTGGAAACAGGTAAGGAACTGTAGACGGCAGTAAGCGTTATGCTGCTCCAGCAGACTCACGCGAAGCACCAGCATGCAGGTGGGGCTGGCTTATATAGCCTGGCCCCAGCAACTCCCTTTAGGTCCGCTTTGCGGACCCAGTTTAACACACCCTCTGACTTTGCCTGGATGCACGTGCCTTAGGCACACTGTGTGCAGAGCACACTTTTAAATGAGCTTGGCGCTAAAGGTGTCAGAACTGGGTCCATTGGGACCCTGCAGGGCATGAAGGTAATGGCACTTGACCTGAGGCCATGACAGCATTCGCCCTCAAGGCCTCTCTCATGGTTGTCCTTCCTCCTGGTCCTGGTTTGGTGGGATTGATCCAGTGAAATTGTTGGATGAGTTGTGGAGCATGGACAAATTCAGCTGGTTCCCAAGTGCAATCCTGAGGCCTGTAGTCCTCCCAATCGATCAAATAGTATAATTTTGAGTGCACTTTCTTGGAGTCCAGAATACTCTTAACCTCATATTCAGGTTCACCTGTGATGAGCTCTGGTTCCGGTGGTGTTGAAATTCGAGTGTCCGGTCTCACTGGCTTTAGAAGAGAAACATGAAAAACTGGGTGGATTTGCATGTTGGGTTGTTAGAACTGATATAATATTGTTTCGTCCTCATTGTATATGTTGGCCTATGCCCAGTCGCTTTGCGAGGAAATCCGTATTACAAGGTCGTGACCTCAAATGAATCAAACCTCCATTTTAGGTTAGAACCGCCATTTTAGTTTATTGTACAAAGTCACCCTGTAGTCTAAAATGGCCGTCTTGTGTGCTCTTGTTCTTGCCTTAACCTCTTCAACCTCTGAAGGAGGGTTAATGTCCAACCTGCCTTCAGGCTACATTTTAGGGTCATGTAGACCTTGTCCTTTGTTGACCTCGGGATCAGGGGATTACTTGAATTAGCAATGTTAACCTACAAGTATACAAGAACAATAATGCTATCCAATATGACATGCGAAACATTTGTTTGATCTGTATTAAAGCAATATGTAAAGAGTGAAACGTTAAATTAGAGAATAATAATGTCTGTTAGTAAATGTATTAAAAAGTAAACCGCATGCACGAGACATGTAAATTAGGAAATTAACCTGGCGCGACCCTAGCCCAGTGTATAATTAACTTGTAAGAGGCTGGACATCATTATAACAAACTGTATAAATACGCTGATGTCCAGCTAGCAAATTCTGCTCACTGCTCACATTGAACCCTGCTGATGGTCTCTGTGATGTATTGACAGCCAAATAGCTATTTGTGTGCTTTGTGCAATACTGTTCAGTTTTGTAATAAAGATTCTGGGAATCTTTACAAGCCCGTGTCAGTGTATTTTCCTTTGCTTGGTGTAACAGCCGTAATATTGTATTTTTCTTATTCCACAGGGTGGTAAATCCAATTTCTTGGCCACAGGGTTAATAATGGCTTTAATGGAATATGGTCTGAGGTATCTTGGCCTGAAGGCCCGGGTCTCTTTAAGGCAATGTTTTTGGATGGCAACCATACTTTATCTCTGACATGATATTGCAGGGCTTCTCTTCTGTGTCTGTCTGCAAATTTCTTTTGTTTTTCCTTGGCTCGGTTTACATTTTTGGTAGCTTATTTAAGGGACTGATCAATAATTTTATGCAATGAGGTAATTGCTGGCATTTCCAATTTGTCAAGCGGATCAAAAGAGGATGTTCTTGGGTTCCAACCACTTATTGTTAAAATTGAGTCTGTCCAGTGTTAGTATGGATAGAGTTGTTGTATGTGAATTTGCTTAACCAGAGAATGTTTTTCCAGGACCCTTCCATTTGCTGTAACATACATCTCAGGTATTGTTCCAGAGTCTGATTGGTCCTTTCTGTTTGACCATAGGTTTGGGGAGGGTGACTCGTGGATAGAAGAAGGTCGATTGGGCGAGTTTACACCATCTTCTCCAAAAGGCTGAGACGAATTCAGTTTCACAGTCAGAAACTGATACGGATGGAACACCATGTAATTTTAGAATTTGTTCCAGAAATACTGTGGCCATAGTAGCAGCAGTGGGAAGCCCCTTTAGTGGAATAAAATGTGCCATTTTTACTAATAGGTCTACAATCGACCAGTATTGTATTGAACCCATCGTAGGGTGGCAGGTCGGTGATGAAGTCCATTAGACAATGTATGACATGGTGTTGGTGGTACTTTTAATGGCCGCAACAACCCTGCGGGTTTCTGAAACTTGTTTTGTGCGCAGACACCGCAAGTTGTAATGAAATGGGCAACATCTTTTCTGCAGGTGGGCCACCAATAGTTTTTGTGGATCTTGGCTCGAGTCTTCTCAATTCCAGGGTGTCCTTTCACCAATGACTCGTGATAGTTTGCTATTACCTTGGTTTGCACATCTTTGTCTTGGCTATATAGTCTTCCTTGAAAGTATGGTAGGTTATCTTTCATGGAGTACTGGTCCCCCTTACCCAACCATTCCTTTTGGGCTGTCTGATCCATCTGCACTTGGAGCTTGGTCTTCAAGTCTTACCAGGAGGAAGTTGCAGCGATCTGATTTTGAATCTGTTCTTTGGGAATAATGGCTACTGGTTCGGATGGATTAAAGGCGTCTTTGTCTTCTCCCATTCATGATAGGGCATCTGCCTTTCCATAACGCACTCCAGGTCTGTAAGTTATTACGAAGTTGTATTCGGCAAATAATAAAACCTAACGCAGTTGACAGGAAGATTGAGCCTTAGCTGTTTTTAAATATTGCAGGTTATGGTGGTCTGTGATAACAGTGACCGTGTTTCTTGCCCCTAAGAGGTAGTGTCTCCAGGTTTTGAAGGCTCCTTTGATTGCCAGGAGCTCCTTTTCAGTGATTGTGTAATTCTTTTCCGCTGCAGAAAACTTACAGGACCAGAATGCTATGGGGTGAAACTGCCCTGTCTCTGGGTCCTTTCGCGATAACACAGCTCCAATGGCAATACTGGAGGTGTCCGTTTCAACCAAGTAAGGCAGGTCAGGTTGAGGATGTCAAAGTATAAGTGCTGAGGGGAAAGCTTGTTTTAATTACAGAAAGGCATTCTCTGCCTCTGGGGACCAAAAGAATTTCTTATTCTTTTTTAGAAGAGATGTGATTGGATGGACGATCTGTGAAAATCTTGGAATAAATCGTCTGTAAAAATTAGCAATACCGAGTACACTCTGTACCCCTTTTATAGATGTCGGAGATGGCCACTGAAGGATAGCTTCCACGTTGCGCGCGTCCATATCAATTCCTTGTGGAGTAAGCATGAAACCCAAAAATTCAACCTCTGTGACGTGAACGGAGCATTTTTCTAATTTACCAAATAGTCAGTGCTGACAAAGCTTTTCCAAAACCGCCCTTACGTGGCCAACATGATCTTCCTTGGACTGTGAATAGATCAAGATGTTGTCGATGTAAACGAGGATGCAGACATCCAAAAGCTCGTGGAGTACATCGTTCATAAAGAAATGGAATGCCGTCGGTGCATTGAATAACCCAAAGGGCTTCATCTGATACTGGAAAAATCTGTATTTGGTTCAGAATGCTGTTTTCCATTTGCAACCTTTTTTAACACGTACAAGGTGATAGGCCCCCCGAAGGTCTAGTTTTGTGTAGATTCGAGCACTCTTCACTTGATCGAGTAATTTGGGGATGAGTGGCAGAGGGTATCTGTTTTTAACTGTGATTTGATTCAACACCCTGTAATCAATGCATGTTCTGAGGTCGCCTTCCTTCTTGGATATGAAGAAGAGCGCTGAGGAAGCAGGAGACTTAGATTGGCGGATGAATCCATTGGCTATGTTCTGGTCTAGGTAGGTTCTCATATGTTGATTCTCTTGCTCTGTTAAAGCGTATATTCAACTGCACAGGATTTGAGCCCCGGGGTCTTGGTCGATCTGGCAGTCGTAGGGCCTATGTGGAGGAAGGGTATTTGCTTGTTCCTTTGGAACACGTCTTGGTAGTTCTGCTACTCCAGCGGTTAGGCACCAGCAAGTCCGAGGATCATTTTTTTTTTTTTATTCAATTGTATTGGTTTTTCATAGCAACAAAGCGTAAGTACAAACAATGACATTGGGGCACTGGGCCGTGCCAACTTCCATTAGAGAAACATAATACTCTGCTGTATACACCCTCCCTCGCCCCTCCCGCTCAAGACCCCACATGATAGGGCACACAAACCACATCCCCATGATTATCCTTTTCGGGCAGTTCCAACCGGGCATGCAAGGAACAAAAATCAGTGAACTTTACTTGGAAAAGTACAATGAGTCTTATGCCACGACCAGTTTCGGGCTGGGTGGAGTGCTCCTGTTAAACTCCTGCCTCGTCCTCTATGTTAGAGAACACCTCCATGAATTGTAACCAGTCATTCTCAACCTGCGTGCTGGAGCCGTGTATTGCTGCTGTTAGTCTCTCCATAAAATAAATGTCCTTGGCCACTATCACCCATTCCCTCCTCGAGGGGAGCGATGCTCTCTTCCAGGTCCTGGCCCGTGCAGCTCTGGCTGCCAACAGCAGGAAATGTGTCAGGTCGGGAGTTTCTCCCTGTGGTCGTCCCTGTGGAGGAGTCCGAATATTATTGGAAATGGCTCTAGTGGGTAAAC
Organism: Ambystoma mexicanum; assembly: GCA_002915635.3. NCBI lineage: Eukaryota > Metazoa > Chordata > Amphibia > Caudata > Ambystomatidae > Ambystoma > Ambystoma mexicanum. The sequence goes on along the minus strand of CM030325.1, from coordinate 1,023,698,520 downwards.
CCCCTCTCCCGCGTCCTTAAGCGAGCTGAGCACTTCTGACCAGTAGACTTGCACTTTCTTGCAGGACCACCACATATGCCAGTAGTCGGCTCTTTCTCCACATTCATGCCAACACAGCGGGACTGTATCTGGGAACATCCTAGAGAGGGAGATCGGGTCATACTGCCACCTATGGAGAAGCTTGATGGCGTGGGACTTGTGCTGGCATGAGATGGATGTCTTAAAGGCCCTGCTATATAATTTCCCCAGAGCCCATCTCCAATGGCACAACCCAGGTCCCTTTCGCATTTCCCTCTGAGGCTTTTAGTCGTTCCCTCCCGGGAGGTTAGCAGTGCTCCGTAAAAGAGGGAGATGAGACCTTTCATTTCTGTGTGGGAGTCTAGAATTTTCTCAACTGGTGTAAGCCCTCTTTGTATGCAAGATTTTAGTTTCGGCTTCATTAGGATGCCCTTGAGGCGAAGGTATAGAAGCGGGGAAAGCCTGCCGATTCCCAATGCTGCCTCCAGCTCCTGGATGCTTATAAATGTGTCCTCTCTTACCAATTGGCCTACCCTACACATGCCCGCATCGAACCATGACTGGTAGTGTTCGTGGCCTGGGATTTCTTCCAGGACCGGCGTCGACCAGATATGGCTCAGGGGAGAGGGCCATGTGGTGACTTTCTCGCTAGGGCCTTTCCCCGCTAATACTTTCCACATTGTACCCAGTATTGGGTGGTCCCTGATTCTTCTGGGGAGCTTTTTCAGTGGGACCCAAAGCCATTCCCCTACGGTAACTGGGCATAGGTAAAAGTTTTCAATGTATACCCATTGTTTATTGGGGTCCTCTCTAAGGTGGGGAGCCAAGGCCCAAATTTGGGCCGCTCTATGGTAGGCATTCAGGTCCGGCAGAGCAACCCCTCCTCTATCCTTGGGGAGGGTGAGAGTCTCATATCCAATTCTATGTCTCTGGCCCTGCCATATAAACTTCATTATACGCCTCTTGGCTTCTCTGAGGTATGCAGATTCATTTTTATGGCGTTTATTCTTCCCATCCAGGAGATCTGGCCCTTCCCCCAACCCTCAATGTCCTGAATAGTCTATCAAAGAGCTGGGGTAGTTTGCCTGGCCTAAATCCCCGTCGGGAAGAACTATATTAATCCCCAGATATTTTATCTCCTCCGTACAAATTCGGAGGCCCAGTGGGACGATTTCCGCCAAGTCTCTATCCGCATCGGGTGCGAAGGGAAAGATCAGTGACTTGCCTACGTTTACCTTAAATCCGGAGAAATGGCCGAACTGGTGAATCACCTGCAAAGCGGCTGGGATTGACCTTGCGGGCTCCAGCAGGTGGAGCAAGATGTCGTCTGCATAGAGGCCTAATTTAAAGGTACGTTCGCCCACCTCAATTACTTTCACTCATCGATGAGCCCCTGAGGTACTCTGCCAGGATTTCCATTGTCATGGCAAAGAGGAAACGGTAAAGGGGGCAACCCTGCTCGTTCCTCTGTGGAGGAGAAAGACTTGTGACAAACGCCCGTTAACTGTGACTCTGGCAGTTGGTGACGCGTATAGGGCCTTGATGGCTTGTTTAATTCCTGTACCGAATACCAGCTTCTCGAGTTCCCCCTGAACTAAACCCCAATTGACCCGATAAAACGCTTTCTCGGCGTCAATGGACATCAGGACGGGATTCACACCCTTCGGTGCTGCCTCTCTCATTAGGTGCAAAGTCTTGCGCAGTGTATCCGCACCTTGCCTTCCCCGTATAAAACCCACTTGATGTGGGTGAATTAGCCTCGGCATGTAGCTGTATAATCTCGAGGCAATGATCCTGGTAAATAGCTTAGCATCTACATTCAGGAAGGAGATAGGTCTATAGGAGCGGCAGTCCACTGGGTCCTTCCCCTCCTTCGGGATCACCGTGATCAGAGCTTTGCCAAAGGATGGGGGTGCCTTCCCCGTCCTAATTATATTCGAGAAGAGGCCCACCAGGAACCCTGTTAGTTGGCCCGAGAAGGCCTTGTAGAAGCCTGCTGTGAACCCGTCCTCCCCCTGGGGCCTTGCCCAGTTTCTATCCCGATATGGCTCTAATCACCTCCTCCTCTGTTATAGGGGCATCTAGGGCCGATGCTTCTTAGGGACCAAGGACGGGGAGGGTGACCCCATTGAGATATGCCTCACTTGCTTCCTTTTCCATCTCCCCTTCCCTCCCGTAGAGCTTCTCATAAAATGAAGGAAATCTCTCAACGATCCCCTCAGGGTCTGATCTTACCCCCTCTTCAGCGCTAACTACTCTTGCCACCCATCTATCTGCCCTTTGGCCTCAGAGTTTTTCTGCCAGCATAGCATCGGCCTTATCCCGTTTCTCATAGTATTTCTGACGTAGATGTTGGAGCCCCGCTACAATTTTTCCCATCTCCATTTCTCTCAATTCTTGTCTCTTATCCCTCGCTATGCCATGATCCCTCTCTTTCTCTGTCTCCACCTTCCCCTCTGAACTTTCTAGAAGGATAATTTTGGATCTCAACCTGTGGGTCAAGAGAGTCCTAGTTCTTTTTTTGGATGCCCCTTCGCTGATCAACCTACCCCTCCAAGTCGCCTTAGCCGCCTCCCACACCGTCTCCCAGCTCACTTCTCCCTTGTCGTTTAGCTCAAAGAATTCTTTAATTTCAACGGTCATTTCTTCCTTAAAGACCGCATCCCTCAGCAGGAAATCATTGCACTTCCAGAGGGACTCCCTGGGTTTCAGGCCCGCTATACTGACGTCCAACCAGACCATGTCATGATCTGACCAGCTGACCGGGCGGATGTCACAGGCCTCTATTCTGCTCATATGCTGGCTCCCCACGAAAAGGTAATCTATCCTAGTTCTGGTACCATGGACTGCAGAGTAGAAGGTGTATCCCCTTCGCCTAGGGTATAGCTCCCTCCATATGTTCACCAATCCCTGTTACCACATTAATTCCCGCAGCCCACCACGATGTCCGGCTCCTCTATCACCTGATGTGGCCAAACTCCCACTATGGTCCAGCCCTCGACCTGTCCACATATTAAAATCCCCACCCAGGAGCAGGAGCCCTTCCGCTTTGGCCATCACCTCCCCCAAGGCCACTTGAGCGAATTCTCTCTGACCCACGTTAGGGCAGTATATCACTGCTAGGCTGACTCTAGAATTATTTAGATTGCCGGACACTACCAGGGCTCTACCATCCTCCCTCTCCCACCGGGACACCTCTGTAAATTTCTGGTTCCTTTGGAGTAGGATGCCAACTCTGCCTCTTTTTACGAGGTCCGATGCCCAAAAGGTCTGGCCAATGTGAGATCCTGGGATGGCCCTCTCCTCCCCCCTCACTGTTCTGGTTTCTTGCACAAACAAAATATCTACCTTACCGTTTTTCATTTCCCTCCCGAGAAGGGAGCGCTTTGTCGGGGGGTTGAGCCCCTTAACGTTGAGTGAAACCACTCTGAGTGACTCGACCCAGCCCCTTTTTTCATTGTCTACCATTGCTCTTCCTTCTTGAGTATCTTGTCCTCCAGGTCATGTCGGAGCTGCCTCATGTCCATTTGAAGTGTGGCGGATATCGTGTCCCGAGCCCCTTACCGTCAACTCCTACCCCTCCCCCCTCCCTCTTCCCTTCCTTGTCCAAGACGCCTGCCAACAGGCAAGCCACCAGGGTGTGTGCAGGTTCCTGCACCACAGTTATCTCAGTAAAATCTGTGTCCCCGGCCGGGGTCGTCTGCGAGCCAAACTTAATCTTCTCGTTAATCTATCTTTACACTCCTAGTCCCATTCGGCTTCGGACGTCGGAGTGTTAGGTTTCCTGAATTTTCTCCTGCCCTTTGTCTTCTTCTTCGTGGACCAGGGACCCACCGGTTCTCTCACGATGTTGCCTGGTTCTTGAGTCTCCATCAAATTACCTCCTTCCGGGGCGTCCCCCTTAAGCACTTGTAATACTTGCGAGGCTTCTTTGCCACTAATCACTCTGTAGTCTACCCCAGCCCATTCAAAGGAAAGGGCGAAGGGGCAGGACCATCTATATCTGATATCTTGGCTTGTGAGCCACTGGGTGAGTGGACGACACTCTCTCTGCGGGTGAGCATGAGGGATGATAGATCCTGAAATATCTTGATAGTATCGCCTTCAAATGCAAAGCTCCCCAGTCTTTTTGCCTTCTCCAGGACTTCCATTTTCTGTCTATAGCAGAGGAACCGCACTTCGATGGACCTCGGGCCACCGCCCGCACCCCCCACCTCGATGCGCTCTTTCCAGCTGGACCTCCTTGCCGCCCTCCAGTGTAAAGAGCTGGTTTATCAGGCCCTGGACCTTCCTCCCCACATGCGCCGCAGTTTCCCCTCTCTCTTGTAGTCACACCCATTATGCGCAGGTTATTTCGGCGCTCTCTGTTTTCCAAGTCATCCATCTTCAAGATCATGTCCTCCTCTCTCATTTCCAAGTCCGTAAGCCTTGCCTCATATTTCATGTCGAGCAGGTCTGCCTGGAGGTGATTATTTTCCATCCCTTCCATTTTATCCTCCAAGGTATCCACCCTTCCCTTGAGGTCCACTATGGAGGCTTGAATGTCTGTGCGAATTGCCTTAATCTCCTGGAGAATGTCCTTGAGATCCTCTTTGGTGAGAGCCGCGGAAGGGGGTTCACTGCCCGCTGGCATGGTGGTTATGGTGTTCCTGGGGACCGCACTCATGGCCGTGAGAGGCTGGCGGAAGCGCTGGAGGGATGAGATTGCCCCGGGCACTGGTGTTCGCTCCAGGGTCCAAGACTATCGGCGCACCACAGGGCGGTGCTGCTAACAGGATTCCCCTTGCGAGGGATGGTGTCAGGGTCGATGGTCCAAGGCCCTTTCAGTGGTTGGACTACTGGGAACTCAGGCGATGTGGGCATGTGGCTCTATAAATGGTGCCGTGCCCTAGCTGGGCCTGCTGATCCAAGAAGGGCCTCAGAGGTACTGGCCCAAGATGAATCTGTGGGTTTCAGGCAGCACAGACCTCCCTTTGTCGCTCCCCGACCGGGTGACGTTCCAGTGTATTACTTAGGAGAGGGCCCTGGGGGGGGCTGCCCCTAGATGGCTCGTCCACTCAATAGTCTCTTCCCCCCACGCTCTCCTCACCTCCAACTGCTCCCCAACTGCTCCCCGTCACTGTGCTGGGCCCCGCCGGGTAGGCCGAGGCACTTCCATGGCGTCCACAGGGCCAATGCTTCCGTCCGGACATTGTCTGTCACATGGCCGCAGTATGCCGGCCCCAAGCTGGGCCTCCGTGTGCTGGGTGTGGGCCGGGAGTGGGCCCTGGGCCCCAGCCGGGAGGGAGTCTCTTCGGCGTGCTAGGGGGACTCCTCTGTGCTGCCCCGTTCCGATGCACTATTACCGGCCGGGGAGCCCGGGCCGCGTCCTCTTCAGCCCGTGGCTCTCGTATGGTTCACTGTGTCCGTGGGGGGCCACGTTCATGTGAGCCCCACTCCGAGCCCCCACCGGTGCGGTGTGTCCCCTAACGCGCCTCTGCCAGACGTGCTTCCGCAACAGGGGGGGGTGGGGCGCCCGGCTCTAAGGGCCTCTTCGCTGAGCCGCGGGAACGACAGCGTCCGGTGTCATGGTCCCGCACCAGTACCCACTGGTCATGTACACTCCTCAGGATTCCTCTGTAGTCAGGACCCCGGGCCATGCTGCGGCGGGTCCCAACGGCGGGTCCCCAGGTACTCTCCGGGTGGGGCCAGCTGCTCAGGGGACAGGTCTTCTCCGGCTCAGCCCCGTACCCCAGGCCGGGGACTGGAGAAGTCCACTAGGCCCTGCAGTGCTATCAGGAGCGCGATGCTTACACGTTCTGCCTGCTCCGCGCCCCCTGGTGGTCCCTCCCGAGGATAATTTTTGCCTTGATTTTTTGGTTCTGCAGGTTCTTATGGTAACAGGTTTTGACACATTCCTGCGGAAAACTCAGCACTCGAATTTGCCAGTCAATCCTGGGGTTATGAGTTTCTAGCCAAGGCATTCCATGGATCATCTGGAACTGGGGTGCCCCAATAAGATCAAAGGAGATTTCTTCCTGATGACCATTCTTACACATCAGCATAACTTTGTCTGTGTGTTGCATTACTGGTCCCAATGACAATTGAGAGCCATCCACTGCAGTAACGTTTTCCGCTTGTAGTTTCTGCTGAAGAGGGAGGCCTATTTGAGTGGCTAAATTCTGATCAATATAGTTACCCATAGCTCCACTGTCAATATACGCTTCCAAAGCATGTAACTTTGATGTTTGCTTGTGGTGGACTATGAGAATCGGAATGACTAGGTGTGAGGTCTGAACTACTTTCTTCATTTCGCTCGACAAGTGGACCCCTACACTTGTCGGGCGTTGGAGTTTTCCTGGATTTGGTCTTTTTCATCATTGTTGTTATCTGTTGCACCTACTATTTTCTCGGGGGGTGTTTGTTGGGCAATCCCGAAGAAAATGTCCTGCCTTGCCACAATATAAACAAAATTGTTATTGCCTCCTTTTTTCGCTCTCAGCTTTGGATATAGGGGCACGTAATCCCCCAATCTGCATGGGTTTGGATGGTTCATGGCTCTTGACTTGATTGTCCCTGGGTCGCATATAAACCGGCATTCCTTCAGTCCTTGTACGATCCATCTTTCTGTCTTGTAACCTATGATCCAGTTGTACCGTCAGATTAATATATTCTGCACAACACTCGGGAGGGTTGACCACTTGGGCTAGTACGTCCTTTAATTCCCCACGCAATCCTCGATAGAACAATGAGGTTCTCTTTTCTTTGGACCAGTTGGTTTGTGCAATGAGACAATTAAAGGTGGCTATGTACATCAGCAGATCATGGCTTCCCTGTATTAGGGACAACAGTTTGTTATCTAGGGCTTGTCCTTGGGTGTGCCTACCAAACAACTTTTCCAAATTCCTGTTGAACTTCCCCAAAATTGTGAAGTACAGGATCATCCTGGTTTACTAATGGTATGGACCAGTATGCTGCGCTGCCTCCCAAATATGATAGTAGGAAGGCGACTCTGGCACTATCGTTAGGGAAGGCCCCAGGACCGCACAAAAAGTGAAGATGATGCTGATTCATAAATATGGCCTATTTGTTGGGGTCACCGGTGAACCGTTCGGGTGGGGCCAAAGGTACAGCCCCCGGGAGTACCACTTGAACTGGTGGTGATGGCTGTGGCAAAGGGGTTGGTGCAATTCCAGGTAAAGGAACCTGTCCTGCCTGAGTTTGAAGCATCTGCCTTGCCAGATCGTCAGTTCGTTCTCGAGCGACAATGAGATCTCTTCTTAGGGCATTTGTCTCTTGTCTGGAGGCATGCAATTCAGCCAAAGTTCCCCCAGTAATTGGGCTAATTGATCAGTCTCTGAGGTGTTCATAATGCCCAGGCAGAAATTCAGAGAGGCTTCATGTTCTCTTACGCTCATCTGGTCTCTGCGGGGCATTGGGGCACGGTTGGAGCCCTACCTGGACTGGACTCCTCAGGTTCGAGCTATTCTCTCGACTGCGATAGTGTAGACTGCTCGAGTTTCTGGTTATACCCCTGGGAGAAGGTAAGAGGAAATGAGAATGCTGCGGTGGAAGTGCGATCCCCCTCCTACCCTTCGTGCCAGAATGATATGAGCATGCGTTTTCCCATATGACCTCACCAGTTGTTTTGTAATGATGAGCTCTATGTCCTGCTTTCTCTCAGCAGGGGCGCCGTGGACAGACCAAGTTGCATCACTGGTCCTTATGTCTGGTGGCCCTGACCGGCTGCAACCAATCCCGCCTTGAGGTAAGTTTTTGTAACAATGATTATTGTCCGTAACCTTTGTGTTGATTTTTCCCCAATGATTATTGTCCTTAACGTGGTAATGTTTATTTATAAAACACTTTGCTGCTTGAGTTTCTTCTGTATCTGTACACTTGTAAAGTGATTTAATATCTTCATCTGTTTCTGTGGCATAAGCTTCTTCACCTTGAGCCCAAGATGTCACTTATCCTTATTGCTTTCTTGATGCCTTATAGAATATCTGCACTCTCTGATCACTGCATCTTTTTATGTACTTCATATTCAGCTCCATATGACCTATACTTGGCAATGGCTAGTAATACTAGCATTCATCCTTGCCGTTTATTGTTTCTGCTTCTACAGGGATCTCGTTCAGATGGACATCACATTTCTTTGTATGCAGATAAGGTTTTCTCAATGGGTGCCTTGGCTCCCTGATTCTCTTGGGTATTGGTCTTTTCACTGGCACTGGACTGAGTCCATATTCTGCTCTTTGTTGATTCAGCTGTTTTGTATATGTATGTTCTGCATATGCAACATACTCTGGTTTCCAGAATACAGGTGAAAGGGGTGGCTCTATTGAGGTCAGGACTGACATGGAATAAGCACATTGTTGTCCACAGTATTGCAGGCTAAGAAGAAGTGCAGAAGAATTAGGGGACACACACAGCCTTGAGACTAAGAAGAGGAAAGCACCTGCTTATTAGAGAATTTTCAGGCTCCCTCTTTAGACCGGGAACCTGTTTGGAAATAACTGCAGAAGAGCTTTAAATCCAGAGATAAGTCGACTGTCGTAGTTACAAGGCATGATATGGTATGATGTGGCATTTATAATGCGCCTATACACAAGTGTTTCAAGGTGCGACAAGACAAGGGAGGAGAAACAGAGAGAGGACAAAAACAATGATCTTACTAGGCCTAGTGTCATTCAGATCGCACAAGTTCAGGGGAGAGGGGAGGGGAGAAGTGCCAGGGGGGTTGGGTTGATGGACAAGTGCAGGATACGGAATCAGGAAACAATAAATAGTGCAGCTAACGTGTGGCAAGTGCGAGTGCTTGTATTGCAGACAATACATGTTCAATAGAGTTACAGATACAGACCACAAGTGCAGGGGGGTGCCAAGAGGCAGTGCGGGTTTGCAGGTCAACAGGCAGAGCCCTTGGCCCAAATTCAGAGGGTTGCCAGGTGATTAGTTAGAATCTCAGAGAGGAGATCAGCAGGGTGAGGAAGAGAGAAGGCAAAGGCAAAGAGGAAGGTCTTGAGGTGCTTCTGGAACCGGAGATGGTTCTGCTCAAGTTTCAGAGAGGCACGGAGTGCTGTTCCAGAGGCAGGCACCAGCCGAAGTAAGAGATTTGCCCCTAACTCATTGCTTAGAGAAGCAACTGACCCTCAATGAGCGAAGAGTTTGAGTAGGAAGATATTTCGGTAGAGAGAGTTGGAGGTATTGCGGTCCCAGGCTATGTAAAGCAATGTGGATGATGCAGAGGGTCTTTAACCTGATCCTTGCCACCACTGGGAGCCGATGAAGAGATTTCAATGCTGGAAAGATATGGTCCCTGGGCTTGAGGCCAAGGAAAAGTCTTGCAGTCCTGTTCTGGATGGGTTGTAGAGGACAGAGAGTAGAGGCAGGTCAATTTAGAAAGAGGCAGTTGCAATTGTCCAGCCTAGAGAGAACCAGAGCTCTGTCGACAGTGAGCTTCTGTGGCAAATGTAGACTGCATTGATAATTGTGTAATCCTGTGCAATATCCCCAGATAGCTCAACAACCACCTGGGTATTATCAGCGTAGTTGGTGTACCGGACACCCAGATGGTCAAGCATGTCAAAAGGAGGTTGTATATAGACATTAAATACAGAAGATGAGAAGCAGGAGCCTTGTGGTACTCCATCATTGATGACATCTGGGCCCGATAGGGCCTCCACTACTACTCTTGATATTCAAGGGCAAGAAAGGATGCAATCCAGTCCACAGTTCTTTCAGAACAAACAACTATATCCTTTAACCTGTCAACAAGAATGGAGTGGTCAAACAAGGTCAAAGGCCATTGAGAGGTCTAAAAGTATCAGCAGGGCTGGGTGACCTCCATCCACTATGCCTGCTAGCGTAGTTTTCAGATCCAGAAAGACTGTCCAGCCCTGGGGCTTGCCCAAAAGCCAGACTGGTACAAAACCCAAGATGTTATTATGCTCCCCAAATTCCGCGAATTGAAGATAAGCCACTTTGTCCAGGAGTTTGAGGAGAAAGGTGCCATTTATAATAGGCTGGTAGTTTTTGCCTAAATTTGGGTCCAATTAGGTCTTTTTCAGAGGTGGAGTTATCCAGACTTCTTTAAGTTTGGAAGGAACCACTCCTACCAGAAATTATAAATTAACCATCTTTGTGATCCAAGGAGTGAGAAATTACATGGATTCTTTAAAAATGTTAGCTGGACAAATATCATCCCGAGAAGGGATGGGTTGCAAGTCATTCATGATTCTTAATTTCTCAGTTTCTGTGCACTGTTTAAAGTTAAACTCTAATTAACATGTATTACTAGGAGGATCCAAAGAACCAGTATCCGTTTACGCTGATAGTTGCTGTTTCATTTGGATAATCCTTTTATTACCAAGAACTGTGAGAACTCGTCTTGGATTGATTGACACCACTCAGAGTCCTGTCTGATTGTATTAGGAGTAGTGCTTTTCCCTTCAACTTCTTTCAGGACTTTGAATAGTTCAGAGATCTTGATGTAGCATGCATATTCTTTGATCAAAGTTTCTTGATTTTTCTGCAATAATAACTTTTTATAATTATTGACAGAATTTTTATATTTAGAATAGGTTTCAGTGGTAGGATTTTTACGCCAGTTTCATTCGCAGGTACATTGCTGTAATCTGGATGCAAACACTGAATCATTAAACAAAGCGTTGTTTAGTGTTTCAGGTTTAGGAGCCGATTCATGGAATTAATGTGTGCTGAAATTTTCAGTGCCAGTGCGAAAATCGCAGCGAAACCCGCGCACAGCGATTCATGGAAGTCCGTGCGTGAGGAAATTCCAGGATGTGCACCAAAATGTCTGCGTGGCACACGCTGGCGCACACGTCTCCAAACAGCGTGCGCTAAGCGCACAGTGAAATCGCACATAGCACGGCGCACACAACAAAAGTAGGAGGAACAGGGGGCGTGACACGCGGAATGGGAACAACTCGTGAAAATGTGGGCGTCACGGGGGAAGTACAGGAGGCAAGTGGCGGGAACGCCCACATGCTCGCCTACAACACGTATTCATGGAATCGAATAGGGCAAACCAGCGTACGGGCAAAGACGCGCACAGGCCTAAACACGTCCGCCACACGAAGACAGGCGGTAGCATCCCTGCACATGAAAAAAATGTGCGCTAACGAAAATCACGTACATACAGCTATGATGAATGTCCCATACTGTGTCCCTCTAGGACAAATGACATACAAAGGGGTACGCGACAAACACGGACACCCGCTGTGTGAAAAATAGCGTGTGCGTGTATTTCAGGGGTGCGCAGGAAGTTTCACACGCGATAGGTCTTGGGCGAGTGGGGCACGTGTATAACTGGGGTTCGCGTGGAGTTTCATACGCGATTGGATCCAGGTAAGTGTATGTCTGGGGTGCGCGGGAAGTTTCGCACGCGAAATGGCCTGTGCGAGTGGGGTACGTGTATTTCTGGGGTGCGCGGGAAGTTTCAAATGCGAAAGGGCCTGTGCGAGTGGGATACGTGTATTTCTGGGATACGCGTGGAGTTAGACACACGATAGGGCCTGTGCGAGTGGGGTACATGTATTCCTGGGGTTCGGCGAAGTCTCACACGCGATTTCAGCAAGGTACATGTATTTCGGGGGTGCCGAGAGTCCTACACGTGAATTGGCAGTGTGGGTCCTCCCAGGTGTTCCCTCTACACCCTCCACGGCACCTGCAGGCAGCCCACACCACAGGGGACTACCCTGCACCCCTGGTCATGTCCCGCAGGCAGCCCATCCACCATGGGTATGCCCCCCAATCAAGCCACATGTCACCTTGCAATATGATCACCAACTCATGTCTCCCAGCACCCCCACCTCCCAGCAGTGAGGGGCACCTGCCAGCAGGCCCCACTCATGTCCCCCAGCACCCCCACCCCCCAGCAGTCAGGGGCACCTGCCAGCAGGCCCCCACTCATGTCCCACTCATGTCCCCCTGCACCCCCACCCCCCAGCAGTCAGGGGCACCTGCCAGCAGCCCCACTCATGTCCCACTCATGTCCCCCTGCACCCCCACCCCCCAGCAGTCAGGGGCACTGCCAGCAGGCCCCACTCATGTCCCCCAGCACCCCACCACCCCAGCAGTGCAGGGCACCTGCCAGCAGGCCCCACTCATGTCCCACTCATGTCCCCAGCACCCCACCCCAGCAGTCAGGGGCACCTGCCAGCAGGCCCCCACTCATGTCCCCCCACACCCACACCCCAGCAGTCAGGGGCACCTGCCAGCAGGCCCCCACACATGTCCCACATGTCCCCTGCCCCACCCCCCAGCAGTCAGGGGCACCTGCCAGCAGGCCCCACACATGTCCCCCTGCACCCCCACCCCCCAGCAGTCAGGGCACCTGCCAGCAGGCCCCCACTCATGTCCCCCTGCACCCCCACCCCCAGCAGTCAGGGGCACCTGCCAGCAGGCCCCCACATGTCACATCATGTCCCCCAGCACCCCCACCCCCCAGCAGTCAGGGGCACCTGCCAGCAGGCCCCCACTCATGTCCCCCATGTCCCCGCACCCCACCCCCAGCAGTCAGGGCACCTGCCAGCAGGCCCCACACATGTCCCACCATGTCCCCAGCACCCCACCCCCAGCAGTCAGGGGCACCTGCCAGCAGGCCCCACACATGTCCCCCAGCACCCCCACCCCCAGCAGTCAGGGGCACCTGCCAGCAGCCCCACTCATGTCCCACACATGTCCCCTGCACCCCCACCCCCCAGCAGTGGGGCACCTGCCAGCAGGCCCCACACATGTCTCCCTGCACCCCCACCCCCAGCAGTCAGGGCACCTGCCAGCAGGCCCCCACACATGTCCCCCAGCACCCCCACCCTGCAGCAGTCAGGGGCACCTGCCAGCAGGCCCCCACACATGTCCCCCAGCACCCCACCCCCAGCAGTCAGGGGCACCTGCCACAGGCCCCCACCATGTCCCCCATGCCCCAGCACCCCACCCCCAGCAGTCAGGGCACCTGCCAGCAGGCCCCCACTCATGTCCCACACAAGTCCCCTGCACCCCTGCCCCAGCAGTGCAGGGCACCTGCCAGCAGGCCCCCACTCATGTCCCACTCATGTCCCCAGCACCCCACCCCCAGCAGTCAGGGGCACCTGCCAGCAGGCCCCCACTCATGTCCCCAGCACCCCCACCCCCCAGCAGTCAGGGGCACCTGCCAGCAGGCCCCACTCCATGTCCCCTGCACCCCCACCCCCAGCAGTCAGGGCACCTGCCAGCAGGCCCCACACATGTCCCCCAGCACCCCACCCCCAGCAGTCAGGGCACCTGCCAGCAGGCCCCCACACATGTCCCCAGCATCCCCACCCCCCAGCAGTCAGGGGCACCTGCCAGCAGGCCCCACACTCATGTCCCCGCACACCCCCACCCCCCCAGCAGTCAGGGGCACCTGCCAGCAGGCCCCACACATGTCCACTCATGTCCCCCACACCCCACCCCCAGCAGTCAGGGGCACCTGCCAGCAGGCCCCCACTCATGTCCCACCATGTCCCCGCACCCCCCCAGCAGTGCAGGGCACCTGCCAGCAAGCCCCCACTCATGTCCCCCACACCCCCACCCCCAGCAGTCAGGGGCACCTGCCAGCAGGCCCCCATCCCACTCATGTCCCCCAGCACCCCCACCCCCAGCAGTCAGGGGCACCTGCCAGCAGGTCCCCAACTCATGTCCCCCTGCACCCCCACCCCCAGCAGTCAGGGCACCTGCCAGCAGGCCCCCACACATGTCCCCAGCATCCCCCACCCCCCAGCCAGTCAGGGGCACCTGCCAGCAGGCCCCCACACATGTCCCCCAGCACCCCCACCCCAGCAGTCAGGGGCACCTGCCAGCAGGCCCCCACACATGTCCCACCCACACCCACCCCCAGCAGTCCAGGGGCACCTGCCAGCAGGCCCCACACATGTCTCCCTGCACCCCCACCCCCCAGCAGTCAGGGGCACCTGCCAGCAGGCCCCCACACATGTCCCCAGCACCCCACCCCCAGCAGTCAGGGGCCACCTGCCAGCAG